>CM067171.1:47847468-48071708 GCA_034093135.1 Erigeron breviscapus | reverse complement strand
AAACCTATTCTTTTGTGCCTTTGCTTCCAAAAAGTTTACCATTTCCACCCATTCCGAAAACCAAAATTGCATCACACCAGGATTGTCAGTTTTAATTAGTGGCCCTCTAGCATAACTGACTTCAACGTGAAAGTACTTGGTGCCTGGCTTAATATAAGTCCCAACTCGTTAGATGGTACTACTGAAGACACCTTTTGTCCATCTGGAGTACTGACCAGGATTGTTACTGACAACAATATCAGTGCAAGAGTTCAATTGAGTTTCAGGATAAGGATCCTGCCAGACTATTTCAACATCTTCATCTGAATCAGTAAGATCACGATTTGCATCATGAAATTCTTCATTTGAAGGCATTTCTTGAAGTACTGTTCAGTTTGGAATTTTTCATTTGAAGATATTTCTGGTATAATTTCAACTGATACTGATACTGGGGGAGTAGTACGAACATCTGATCCAATAACAAGTTCAGAGGGTAGTTTGAAACTTATTGAAGGATAGAAAGGTGTACTACTGGGGGTTTTCTTCTTTTGAACTGGTTCCAAGTCAGAATGACTGGAAACTTCTTCAGGTGAATCTTTATTGTAGTTGATAGGATCAGATTCACAGAAGATAATAGGATTTACTGGGGGGGAATCAAGGACTGGCTTCTTATTGATTGCATTAGTTGATTCATCAAATGTGACATGTATTGACTCTTGTACCTTCTCCATTCTCTTGTTGTAGACTCTAAAGGCTTTGCGAATGGCTGAATATCCTAAGAAATATCCTTCATCAGCTTTGGCATCAAATTTGCCTAACTGACTGGAGTCGTTTAGGATGTAAATGGGACATCCAAAAACGTGAAAATAACCAATATTTGGTTTTCTATTTCTTAATATTTCATAGGATGTCTTCTTGTGTCGCTTCACATACACTGATCGATTCTGGGTGTGGCAAGCAGTTGCAATTGCTTCAGCCCAGAAACTGGTAGGAAGACCAGATTCAGCAAGCATACTTCTGGCAGCTTCTATCAGCGTTCGATTTTCCTTTCTACCACTCCATTTGCTCTGGAGTGCGTGCTGATGAGAAGTTCTGGGAGACGCCAGTGTCAGTACAGAATTTCTCCAGAGTTGCATTCTGGAATTCTGTTCCATTGTCACTTCTTAACTGACACACTTTTCGCTTGTACTTAAGTTCAATCTGCTTGATGAGAGTGATGATTTCAGCAGCAGCTTCATTTTTAGATCTGAGAAAGATTACCCACTAAAATCTGGAGTATTCGTCAACAATCACCAGGGTAAATCTTTTACCAGCACGAGTCTGAACATTCACTGGACCAAATAGATCCATATGAAGCATATGAAGTGGTTCAGATATGCTGAAATTTTGCTTGGTCTTGAAACTGGCACGTTTCTGCTTACCCATCTCACATCCTGGACATGGCCTTTCCTTTTTGAAGGAAACTGAAGGTATCCCATCTGCCAGTTGTTTTCTAGACAACTTATTAATATTTTGAAATTTAAATGGGATAACCTTTTATGCCATAACCAGTTTGTGTCTTCATCAGCTTGAGTATAGAAACACTGCTCTGAAGGAGAGCTTTCCATATCCATCACATACACATTCCCTCTTCTGGGAGCAATCAATACTACCTTCCAGTCCTTGTTGAATACGATGCCGTGAAAAATATTGAACAGAACTTGATAGCCATCATCACACAGTTGACTTACACTGATCATGTTATATTTCAAACCATTCACAAATGCAACTCGTCTAAATTTGATTTGTCCATTGTTCAGAACACCATACCCCTCAGTTTTTCCACAACCATCATTTCCAAAAGTAATGGAGGGTCCATCAGAAATTATGAACTCCTCCAGCAAGGTCTTACCCGGTCATTGTCCTGCCAGCTGCACTGTCAAGATACCACGTATGTTTCTTTCGATCGCCCTGCACATCCACCAGATATATCAGTTAGATTTAGGAACCCATCGACTGATGGGTTCACTGGACCCTCCCTTATAGGTCCCTGGAGGTATCTGGTTGAGTTCACTTTCTTCAACAGTAGTTTTTGTTGAAAACACTACTGGAGTTGATAGTTTAGAAACCTTTTTCCTTTTCTCAATTAAAGGAACATTTTTATCTTTCTTAGAAAAAGGTTTGGGATTTTGTTTAGGGCCAGATGAAGTACCCTCAAAGTTGTTTAATCTTGCATTACAGCTTTGAACTTGACGAGCCAGTAGTTGAAACTGGCTCTCCAACCTTAACAAAATAGGTTCTTCAGATGACACCCGAGCCTTTCCAGATGACTGGACCTTAGGCTTAGGGAGGGAACTGTTCTTTTTCTTTTGAACCTGGGGTTCTTTAGAAGCAGTCTGAGGCAAAGGTTTATTCTGATTGACCTTTTTAACTGGAGCAGTCATCTGGGATGCTCCAGTCTTAACCTCTGGAAGTTGAGCTGGTATAATACAAGTTTTTGGGGTAGAGGGTTCATCATAAATGGTACTTGGTCTAACCTCCTCTGGTAACCGGTCAATAACTGGTATTAATGCTGCAATATGAGTATTTTCATCCAGATATGCACGTTTTTGGGATGGAAATTGGTTTATTCCAGCATCATATGGCTTTCTTGTTTCTAGCCATGATTTAATGACCTGTTTTTCTTTTTGCAAAATCATTTCCAGGTCATGTTTTTCTTGAACCAGTTGTCTAGTTACCAAAACTTATGCTTGAAATGTCAGTTCAATATCTTGAAGTTCTTTTAATTTTGATTTTAAAGCAATTTAAGAGGAATCTGTTTCTAAGCCATTTAGACTGTCAAATCTAACAGTTTCCACAAAAATTAAATCAGAATTTAGAGCTTCAGCAATGTCCAATTTTAATTCAGGATCGGTTTCATTATCGTACTCACTAACCTTTTTTATAACAATGTCCACCCATCGACCAGATGTGACATCATCCTTCACCAGATGCTCTTGATCTGCCAGAGCCATAAAGCAACAATCTCTTTCCTCTTCTTCATCAACTGATGAATCATCAGAGGGAACCCATGCTTCTTCAGTGGTTGCAATCATGCATTTATTATTTTCTTTGTTGAGACATGAGAGCAATTTGAGCCTTAAGCTTTTTGTAATTGGACTTATAGCTATCATCAGGCTTGTTATAAGAAGTAGATGGACCAGACTGAGAGACAAACTGACTGGACTTGCACTCCTTCATGAAATGACCTTTTCTGCCACACTTAAAGCATGTCAGATTGGTCTTGTCAGTAGAGGAACTGGGTGCATGTTGTCCAGTGGGCCTATTTGCTCTTGCTTTAAAACGATTAAATGTTTTAGCAATCATTGCAACCAGGTCATCACTTTCAGTTTCATCACAGTCTGGAGAGATATCATTAGTGACTCCAGAATCCATTAGTTCAGACATCATCTTCTTCATAGAAAATACATTCTCGGAAGATATTAATGCAGCACAAGGTGGTTCAGTATCACTGACCAATGTGGAACTACTGGAAGCATGATTTAAAGCATCTTTTTCAGCCTCAATCCTCTGAGCTTGATTCTCTTCAGTGAATCTGAAGGCTCCATACAATGTTGACAGAGTATGGGAGTGCAAGGTTTTACCTTGTCTCAAGACCAGAATCATGTGAGACCATTTAGTGGGAAGAATATCACAAAATTTCTCCAAAAGTATATCCTTGTCTTTCTCAACCCCCGGTCCTCTTAACTGGTTTATAATGCTCATAAATCTGGTGTAAGTACCAGTTAGAGACTCATTGGGGAGAGCAAAAAATGACTCATACTTTTTGTTTAGGGAGACCTTTCTGGTAACAACAGTGTCATCACCTCCCTCATACTGGTTCACCAGTTCATCCCACATGGTTTTAGCACTGGGATAGAGAACTAGTGTGGGAATTAGGGTTTCTGAAAAGCCCCGAGGATCATGTTTTTAAGGATGGTATCAAGATTTACCAATCTCCTCTCCTCTTCGGACCAGTGTTCCTCCCTCTTTTCCCTTCCACTTCTTGATCCAGTTGGGTCAAGGAGTGCATTGATAGGAAGTCTAGGCACATAGGGTCCTTCATTTAAAATTTTCATCATATTCCTTTCAATACCAGTAACATGTAATATCATCCTAGCTTTCCACGTACCAAATTCATCACTGTTGAATTTAGGAACAGGATTATTCGAGTAGTGCACATGTACATGTGGAGAAGCAGGAGGAGGAGGAGGTGGAGGATTATTATTGACAACGGGTGGTGGTTCATTAAAATTAGGTTCAGGATTACCTTGTGTATTTTCTGGGTTGGCCATCGTGAAACAGATCTAGGCAAGTATATTAGCCTTCTGCTCTGATACCAATTGTAAGTCCCTCACACGATGGTTTAACCCACGAGTGTAAAATAACAAGTCAAGTATGAACTAGAATCGGACTAGTATTACTTTAAATATAAATGCAAGAATATAAACAAAGTAATAAATGACTTAAGCAATATTTAAACAAGTAAATAAATGGTGGAACACAAATGTAGTTTTCAAGTGTATTTTATTTATTGATGATAAACAAAATACAAGATTGTTGCGGACCCTAGATATTACAAGTATGTAACTATCTAAACAATCTTTGAATTACAAGTGATCTATACTTGCTAAATAATCTCCTTGGATCGATATACTTAAAGTTGTGAAGTATAACTATTTTGATCGAGAGTATTTAGCAAGTTCACCAAATTGCAAAAAAGTAATTTGTACGAGGTATGTGACTTTGTATTTATAGGCAAATAAATTCAACAGTGAATTTATTATGCCGTACAAATATGGTTGCATGCATTTAAGGCAACTACTTTAATTCCTTAAATGCATTGGTTAAAATACAAGGATAAAGTCATATTGATGTGACTTGTTTATCCTTTTAACCAACCACCTTTACACACGTATTGTACTTTTATCAATAGACAAGTGGGTTGTCCGGGTAAAAGTGTGTAAAGGCATAAAGTCAATTCCTCGTAATCAGTGTTCAGACTTGTAAGGTCTAGAACACTGATAAAGCTCCAGTCAGGAGATCTGGTAAGACTGTCAGTGGGCTCCACTGCTTGTCAGTCTTCTTTCTTCAAACTTCAGTCTTTGACTTCAGTGAGAATGTCTTCAGTAGAAACGATCTTGACTGGAGTGAAGTCCAGTGAGCTAATCTGGTGGAATCTAGATTCCTGTACAAGTAAACAGCTCACTGGTCTTCTATTATTTCTGGACAAATCTTCAGTGACGCTCCAGTCTTCAAGTCTGGAGTGGGTCCAGTAAATCTGGACCTAACATGTAAGAAAATAAGAAAGTAAAGAAAGTGAAAGAAAACTTTTTGATGGAGGAGAATGAAAAAGAGAAAAGAAAATAAGAAAGAAAAAAATCCCTCCATATTTGTTCAGAGACACATCTTTAAATTTTGTGATATGCATATGAATATGCATACATAAGAGACCATGCAGGTCAATGTTAGATTTCAAGTTATTTTGCATACTTATCAAAAAGCAATTTATGCTATTAATTATGATTATCAACTGCGGAAATGTAAATAGAGAAAAAGAGTGTACCCGACTACCCGTCAATATGATGTCTCTGCAAGAGATGTAGGCCTTGTCTTGTCTTTGAGAGGTCAGACTGCCCGGCTAACATCTCTGATACAATGACCGCTCTCAAAGCGATACTTCTCGCATGAAAGCAATTCCCAACTGTTAAGGAACTTGTTTGAAGCATGCAAATCAAGTTCTCCAAAATGTCCTTTAAGTCTTGAAGATAAAAGACCAATATAATTAGGAAAAGAAATATAATAAATCTATGATTAAAAGAGAGATATATAAGACACAACAATCTAAAAAAATATAGTAAAACAAAGAGAGATACTGACACTTCTTATAGACCAGACCCAATTTGTGGATACTTCATTAATGAAATATAATAATAAATTCGGAAATCATTTTAAAGCCCCAATAACTCTAGAACCTATACTTTACGAAAAGAAAGTAGCCTCACACCATCTCAACCGACCATTTTTATCTGCCAAATAACTATTCGGTTTGACCCGATACTCCCATCCTAGCTACTTGCTGATATTGACACCTCCACTTGTTGAGGGGTTAAACCACAAAGTTGTATCAATTTCCTTTTCCACACTTATGATGAAAAGCAACTTACATGTAAGATTGTAAGTTGCTGCTCTATTATCTTCCTGTTGTGCATTCATGGTTTGCTGTATTATAAGAGGCTGCTGAAACTGCATTTGCTGCATTGCAACAACCTGTTCCATCACCATTAGTAAAGAAGATGAATCGAGAGCAGAATTACCAGGCTTCTGCGGTAGTGACTTTGCCATTTCAACATTCAACGGCCGACTTAAAACATCCCTGTTAAACATAAACCAGTTATATAATTATTCTAAACACAAGTTTTTAACATCATATATAATACTTTATACCACTTGAACGTAAACCAGTCTATAACATAATCTAATTCAACTCTAAGCTGATTCTACCCTAACCTCTTGGAACTAACACATTCATAGAACTCAGCTATCTTTTAGGTGAGAAAAGTGAGAACAAAACCTTATCGGGTAAACAAATTAAATGGTTATCACTAAATACATCAGAATCAAACACTTAATTAAAGATATGTATATAAATAAATCTCAAATAATGAAGCCCAAGATTACCTCAACCAAGTTCAATATTGAAGTTGAAAATTCTCCAAAAAACTTTTAATCCATGTGTTTTTTACCTGAAAAAAAAAGTATAAATAGAATTTATATCTTTTTAATCCACGTCCTTGTAAGCAACAGAACCAAAAAAAAACATCAAAATATATAACAAAAAAATTGAAAAAGAAACCATTTTTAGATCAGGAATAAAGGAAAAGGTGAATGAGAAAATTTATAAGAGAGAGAGAGAGAGAGAGAAAAAGCTTCTCATGGAAGGAATGATAAGAAAGAGAGAAAAAGCTTCTGATGGAAGAAGCTATTCAAATTGAAAGTATTATATTTATCCATCCAAAAGCTTTTCTTGGAAAGAAATACAAATCAGTTTCTTGTTTGACTTTGTGATTTGATAGTACATTGATTAGTTGGCTTTTTACAAGATTTTACAATATAAGTACTAATACAAATTAAAATATGAATTTGTTATAACCAAAACAACCAAAATTTTGAATTCTTGATAAGAGTAATACGGCTCGTATTTTTTGTGCATGGGAACCATGTAAAGTTACCCTGCAAATGTTCCTAATCAACCTGCAAGTTCTTCTTTTTGTAGTACATATATCAAACCAACACAAAATCCAACCTAATTACATAGTTAAAACCAAACTAACCTTTTAACTAAGTACCTAACTAAAATCTTATGTCATCAAAACAACACTTCAGGCTAGTTTCTTGACAGCACGCTTTTCTGAGGTCATCAGATAATCTCCTTTAGTAGAATTATAGATGATAAGAATGTTGGTAAGTGTTTTCAATATTTTGGAGAGACTATCAGCAGGGTATTGCAATGTTACAAGACCAAAGATCCAACTTTTCAGTCTATAATCATGTACGATTATGAACAACATAACATTCATGACGTATTCAACGTATGAAATGGATTTATGTACTTTGCTGTTTTATAAGTTTTTACTATTGTAATGTTTGAGTTACATTTAAAATTGTATTTGAGTTTTGATGGAAGGGTTAAGAATCTGGGAGAGTATGTAACTTGTCTTCTTTTTCTATTGTATGTAAACATAACAATTTCTGAACGTTTGATGGAAGTATACCTGATAAATTGAATCAATCGTGTAATTACCGGTTGGATAAAAATTTCAGCCGGTCAAGTGCCATCTAGGCTTCCACGCTGGTTCCATGTCACCTAAAAAGCTTATATAACCCTAATATTTCCCCCCCTTTTTTATTCATTCTCCCGCCCCCATCTTTTTTCCCTCTCTTTCTTTCCCGCTCTCTTTCCCTCTGTTCTTCTTCTTCCATGGCTTCAAGCTCTTCTTCTTCTTCAAGAAATCCAAGTAGTCGATATATCCATTGTCACTGTGGAGAAAAGATGTTCGTTTTTACATCGTGGACTACCAAAAATCCGGGCAGGCGATTTGTACGATGCCCTAAGGTGATTTTTCATATATTCTCGAACAAATTGAATTAGGGTTATGTTTATTAGGGTAAAATTGTTGTTTTATTTCAGGTGAAAAGCCGATATTGTACTACCTTTAATTTCCTTGATGAAGAACTACCGAATCAATACTACAAGGAACTGCTTTACGATCTTCATTCTCAATCAAAGTTTAATTCTGCTGTGGGCGATGAACAAGATGATTCAAAGGTTCAATTTATGTTGAAAGCTGTGGAAGAGTTGACTTTGTCGAAAAAAAGACTGAATTTGAAAGACAAGCTTTTCTATTTTTTTGTTGGTGTTGCAGCCATGTTCTTCATTGTCATTGGACTACTAGTCATGAACTAAGTATGTTGTCTTGTTTTTTTTGTTTATGTTTTGTTGTAATGAAAACAATGCAATGGAAAATGTCTTGTTTTTGTTGTTTCTGTTTTGTTGTATGAAAAAAATGCAATGAAAATGGTGTTGTTTATGGCATTTGTGTTTGGTTTGTAGATTTTGATGATTTTGGAGATATAATGTCATTACATAAAAATTGGACATGTATATGCTTAATGTGGACATTATATACCTAAAAAAATTGGACATGTATATGCAACCAAGGACTGGCATCATAACTATGACTGCCACACATTCATTCCAGTTGTTGATTGCTTACAAAATTGTGGCATGGCACAATTGGCAGTTACAAAAGAGATCATAAGTTTTCCTGCAGTTAAGTGTCTACCACATCTACATACTACTACAAATTCATACCCCAAAAGATAACAATTCAGTTACAGTTACATAAGTTTGTTTCACACATTAACTCCTAATCAACTACCAGCATGTTATCAGGTGTGCTTCCTGGTCCTGGCACATGTTTTGCAAGTTTTTTTGACAAAATTCTCTGGCTAGGGGTCCTGAGTTTGACTGGTGGAGCCTTCTTCTTTGGTGTTGGAGGTTTTTTCTTTGTCTTCTCTAATGCATCTTTCTTTCCCTGATGTGCCTCACTTGGTTGCCTTGTTGGTGCAGACACTGTAATCCTTTCTTCAATTGCTTGTGGTCTGGATGGTTGAACCATTATTCCTGATGTACCAACGCCACTTCCTAGCCATGACATTGTTCTGCCAAAAGCAACTGTGTGTCCTCCCCTGCCCTTACCAAAATCATTTCCACCCCTCTTGATACCTAACTTGGCCCCAGTGCTTCTTATATAACCACTATCTGTAACACATAAATTAGGGTACCCCATCAATTATTGTAAGTATAATGAATTTTATATAAACTAAACAAGATTAAAGTAATAACTTACTGACTGTTGGTGGCAATGCAAACTTGAAACCTCCTTTTGTAACCCCATGCCTCCTTCCAGGACTGATTGGTGGTTGAGTAAAGGAGTTGGTGCTTGCAACTGGTTGCCTTCTCAATTGGTTTACTACTGGCTTCAGTTGTAACCTTTGTTGGCTGCCTAGTTGGTGGACTTGATAACCTTGCTGGCTGACTACTTGAAAACCTTGGTGGACTTGAAAACATTGGTGGCTCATTACTTGGTTGACTTGAAAACCTTGGTTGCTCATTACTTGGTTGACTTGAAAACCTTGCTGCATCATTACTTGCTGGTTCAGTAGCTGGTTCCTTTCCTCCCTTTCTTGGCTCACTACTTGTTTCAGTTACAAACTTAGGCATATAAACTGGTGGTTGAGTTGCAGGCCTAGGTGGCTGACTTGGTAGTGGTAATGAAGTCCTCTGTATGTCAGGAACTGGTTGACTCTGAGATTGTCTCCTGCTAGACAACCTTGCACAAACCTGCTCCCATGAGTTATATCTTACACTGCTTTCTTGACTACCAAACAAGTTACTTGCCACTTTTTTCTTTTTTGATTGCCTCTGTCACTGACTGGTTCATTCTGCCTTTGATTAGTTGATTCACTGTTATTTTGATTAGGTTGTTGATTTGGTGTTTGAACATGTGGTTGTTTCTGTGTTTCATCATCAAGTGGTTCATTGTGTGTTTGATCATGTGGTTGATTCTGTGTTTCATCATGTGGTTCACTCTGACTTGCAGGCCTTTTCTTTCTAGGTTTTGGCATATGTGAAGGCCTCTCAGTGGCTTCATTCTTACAACCCCTAACATTGTGGCCTTTTTGCCAACACTTTGAACAAGTCATTTCCACACCATGTTTGGTTACCCTTCTGTTGTGGCTTATCTTAGGTTCATGGGCTGCTCTAATTCTCCTACCTTTTGGCCTCCCAGGCATGATCCTAGGTTTTGGAGGCAAGGGTACATTATGATCAGGGTTTACTTGCCATGTATCCATTCCACCAACATGATTAAGGCATTGAGTATAAGCATCCATGAACATACCCTTTCTAAACCAACATGAAATGGGGTCCTCTAGTTCCTCATTTAACCTGAATATGGCATTGACAGCATGAACACAAGGAATTCCACTCAATTCCCATAACCTACAGTCACAAGTTCTAGCTTCCACATCTACTCCATATGAATACCTATAATTCCTCACCTCAAATTTACTACCCCCAGCATGAATTACCAACCATCCACTCCTTTGATTTTTTATCAAGTCCAATTTTTTTCTAATTGCAGGACACACATCATGTATCCATTTAGAACTTATATCCCTAATGCTCTCCAGCCTAATCATAAGAATGACCCTTAAAGCTTCTAAGAGGGTGATTATAGGCTTATTCCTAACCTTCAAAAGTACAGAATTCCAACATTCACTAAACCCATTCTCTACTGCTTCACAACCAGTATACAGCCAAAAAAAGGCTCTAGACCAGGATTTAGGGTTTCTCTCCATTAAGTACTTAAAAGCATTAGGGTTAGCTAACTTTACCTCTTTCATGACTTCTTCAAATTGGGCAGGATATGTTGCCTTACATGCCCTCCAGAACAGGTTTCTGAAATGCTCACCACTGTAAATTTTCTTGAAGTTCTCATAAATGTGCCTTGCATACTGCCTGTGTTCTACTCTGGGCATCACCTCCTTTACAGCCTCAATCAGGCCCTGAAGAAGACAATAATCAACTTATATGTATAATATAACAACATATTAACAAATAAGTAAAACAAGTTGTATAAAAGTGTACCTTGTGTTGGTCAGACATTAAAGTGAGTTGATCACCTTCTTGACACCCAAGATCATGTTTTAGTAACCTTAAAAACCATATCCAATTATCCTTATTTTCCACTCCTACAATTGCCCAAGCAATGGGATATATCTGATTATTGCCATCCCTTCCAACAGCTGTCAGTAGCTCACCATTGCATGCTGTTTTCAAAAAACAACCATCTAATGCTACAATCTTCCTGCATCCCAATTTCCACCCCTGCTTCAGACCATACAAGCATACATAAAATCTGTCAAAGTAAACTTTCCCATCAGGGTTCATAGTGGTGCCAAGCTGAACAGTTGAACCAGGATTTGTCCTCAGTAATGCTTCACCATATGGCCTAAGTAGAGCATAATGCTCCTCCAAAGACTTCTCAAATTCAGTCAATGCCCAAGTCTTAGCCCTTTTGCACTGTGTATGTGTTACAAAGCACTTGTATTTTTTCATGACTAACTCCTGAATGACACACAATTTAATCTCTGGTTGTTGCCTAATCCTATCTGCAAAATGTCTGCCAATCCACTTGTAATTAATCAATGTCCCAAACTTGAAATTCCTAGCACAAGTATGCTCCCCTTCCATTGTCCTAATCTGAAAAGTCCTCTCTGTAGCCATCCAAGTTGCAAACAACCTAAACTTACAGTTACCCTTCTGTTGATATCTTAGCCCATCCTTGATCTGTTTGCCCTTTCTTCATCTTTCACCCTTGTTGGTCTGTTTCCACACCTTGCAATGATGCTTTTACTGCAACTCCTCTCATACCATAAAGAGTAACCATTTGCAAGGCCATAATATGTCAGACACTCCTTCAATTAATCAGGGCTTTCATACTTTTCACCAACCTATAAAAAATATATATTATACAAGGCACATGAATAAATATATATAAATTCAACATTATTCATATAAAGTTGTTACCTTTGGCATTTTTAATCTCCAGTGAGTTGCTTTGTCATAAACAGGGAATGGTCCATTCTCATTAGGTGGTGGTTGCAGTGGATCTTGAAATTCCTCCCCATCTTTCTTGGTCATTGCTTCAATAAGGTCCTTCAAGAATTGATCATGCTCCTCTTGTATAACAGACTTATCATCACCTTGAGCAGTTTGATAGTCATCAATTTTAGGTAACTGGCTGGGCTTTGGCATCTTTGCAATGGGTCTACCTTGCCTGACTTCTCTGAGTTCATCTTCTCCTTCACTTAAGTGATCTAAGGAAGCTACTGATTCAGCATCCTCATCACCTACCTCCCAATCATCATCATCATCATCACTATCTCCATCTCATGGATTCCTACTCCCTTCACCAGTTTCCTCATTGTTTTCATTCTCCTCATTGTTTTCATTCTCATCATTGTTTTCATTCTCATCATTGTTTTCAGTTTCCTCATTGTTTTCATTCTCATTATTTTCAGTGTTGTCATTGTTTTCATTCTCATCATTGTTTTCAGTTTCCTCATTGTTTTCACTTTCCTCATTGTTTTCATTCTCCTCATTGTTTTCATTATCATCATTGTTTTCATTCTCATCATTGTTTTCAGTTTCCTCATTGTTTTCATTCTCATTATTTTCAGTGTTGTCATTGTTTTCATTCTCATCATTGTTTTCATTCTCATCATTGTTTTCATTCTCATCATTGTTTTCATTCTCATCATTGTTTTCAGTTTCCTCATTGTTTTCACTTTCCTCATTGTTTTCATTCTCCTCATTGTTTTCATTATCATCATTGTTTTCATTCTCATCATTGTTTTCATTCCTCATTGTTTTCATTCTCATCATTGTTTTCATTCTCTCATTGTTTTCATTCTCATCATTGTTTTCATTCTCTCATTGTTTTCATTCTCATCATTGTTTCCTCATTGTTTTCATTCTCCTCATTGTTTTCATTCTCATCATTGTTTTCATTCTCATCATTGTTTTCAGTTTCCTCATTGTTTTCATTCTCATTATTTTCAGTGTTGTCATTGTTTTCAGTTTCATCATTTTGTTCCTCATTTTCAACCAAGAAATCCTCATAATTATCCTGATTGTTTCCCTTTACAGTCTCATTCTCCTCATGATCTTCATTCTCATGGTCATGCAAATCTATCTCCTCTTGTGGTTCATTATTCGTATTATTTTGCACATAATTATCTAGATTGACACCCACATGCTCACAAAACAGTTGCATAAGCCCATATGTATCAGCTAAGTCAAAAAAGGTTTCTACTTCAGCATTATCTCTTAATTTCATGAATGAACTCATGTCACCTGGCCTTAACTGATAGTACAACCCTTCTATTGGATTTCCTATTTCACCCTCAATGTGACATACTAGCCCTTGTAACGTATCAAACTGTCTAATCTGAAGTACAGTTTGAAGACCATGAGAATAACGAAAAGGGTGAAAAAAGAACATACCATCGTGATGGACATTTATCGGGAACAAAACAGGCTGTTGCTCTTCCATCTAGATTCACAAACATATAAATAAACATAATTTCAGAGACAAAGATAGATAAAAAACATATATTGAGACTAAATAAGTAACCTATTTCAAAACCCTGAAATTATTTTTGAAAACCCCCAATTTTTATAATCAAAATCAAAAACCCTAGTTTTTCGCCCTTTTGAAAACCCTAATTTTTGCATAATCATAGATAAAAAAACATATATTCAGACTAAATAAGTAACGTATTTGAAAACCCTGTCATTTTTTTTTGAAAACCCCCAATTTTTATAATCAAAATCAAAAACCCTAGTTTTTCGCCATTTTGAAAACCCTAATTTTTGAAATAATCATAAATCGTAGATGAAAAATTAATGTATATCATACCTTAATATAACAGGAAATCAATATTTAAACCATGTATCGTTCTTGAACTGAAACCCTTGATGGTTTGGTGATTGAACGGAAAAGGGGATCGGGTGGTAAGGTGGTTGGGGGAATTGAAGTGAAGTGTTAAATGGGGGGAAATGATAAGGGGGTATTTATAGGGGGTTGTTTTTTTTTAAAGCAAAATATGACGTGTTATTTAATTTCCATGTCATCATCAAAAACACGCGCCTCGTTTAATTTGTTACCGGCTAACTTTTAAGCAGGTGAAGTTTTACACGATTTATTCAAATTCGAGACATACTTTCATCAAACGTTCAGAAATTTTTATGTTTACATACAATAGAAAAAAAAGTCTAAGTTACATAGATTCTTAACCTTTGATGGAATGATGGTACATACATAAGGGCGTGTATTACAGATAACCAACAACTACCTTTTGTATAAAGTAGAAAATGACCATAGACTTTCATGTGAGGACAACGTGTGTTTTTGATATGTTTTTCATATTTGTATCAACCAGATATTAGGGATGGACACGAATCGAAGAGACTAGCACATGACATACGTGTTTTTATTCAAGATAATGGTTGATAAATATACATGTCTGATGTCTATGTGATTCTTTGATGATTTTTTCGACTAATAACAATCCACTTTAGTTTTTAACCCTTTTAGCAGTAAATATTAGTCGACTGATTAAAGGTATCCAAATAACATTCGTTTTTCACATTCTAACATAGATAACGTCACTCTCAATTTCAAATTTAGCCGCCAAATGACATATAAGAAGCTTTCAATCCTTCATATTAATTTGGATAAATGAAAATTTTTGTCCCGTTACCATCCATTTGTTCATGAAATGAAACTTTTCATTCAAAAGTGTTGACATTTTGAACAAAAATGTGGACGAAGATCCAAAATCAAGGATGGAACGTATAACTTTGTGAAAATAGGAATGAAGCTTGTAACTTTTGACCACATGGACGAAATTTGTAATTTAGCCTATTATATCTAGGAATATCTAGGAATATCTAGGAATTTATACTGTATATTTGAAGGAACAATTTCACAAACTTGATAGAATGTCCAAGTTTAGCGTGAAAACATAGATTGATGTTATGATGACCGCCTTTGCATTACATAACTACATCTGTTTTTTTTTTTTTTTTTTTTTTTTTTTTTTTTTTTTTTTTTTTTTTTTTTTTTTTTTTTTTTTTTTTTTTTTTTTTTTTTTTTTTTTTTTTTTTTTTTTTTTTTTTTTTTTTTTTTTTTTTTTTTTTTTTTTTTTTTTTTTTTTTTTTTTTTTTTTTTTTTTTTTTTTTTTTTTTTTTTTTTTTTTTTTTTTTTTTTTTTTTTTTTTTTTTTTTTTTTTTTTTTTTTTTTTTTTTTTTTTTTTTTTTTTTTTTTTTTTTTTTTTTTTTTTTTTTTTTTTTTTTTTTTTTTTTTTTTTTTTTTTTTTTTTTTTTTTTTTTTTTTTTTTTTTTTTTTTTTTTTTTTTTTTTTTTTTTTTTTTTTTTTTTTTTTTTTTTTTTTTTTTTTTTTTTTTTTTTTTTTTTTTTTTTTTTTTTTTTTTTTTTTTTTTTTTTTTTTTTTTTTTTTTTTTTTTTTTTTTTTTTTTTTTTTTTTTTTTTTTTTTTTTTTTTTTTTTTTTTTTTTTTTTTTTTTTTTTTTTTTTTTTTTTTTTTTTTTTTTTTTTTTTTTTTTTTTTTTTTTTTTTTTTTTTTTTTTTTTTTTTTTTTTTTTTTTTTTTTTTTTTTTTTTTTTTTTTTTTTTTTTTTTTTTTTTTTTTTTTTTTTTTTTTTTTTTTTTTTTTTTTTTTTTTTTTTTTTTTTTTTTTTTTTTTTTTTTTTTTTTTTTTTTTTTTTTTTTTTTTTTTTTTTTTTTTTTTTTTTTTTTTTTTTTTTTTTTTTTTTTTTTTTTTTTTTTTTTTTTTTTTTTTTTTTTTTTTTTTTTTATTTATAGGGGTTGTTTTTTTTTAAAGCAAAATATGACGTGTTATTTAATTTCCATGTCATCATCAAAAACACGCGCCTCGTTTAATTTGTTACCGGCTAACTTTTAAGCAGGTGAAGTTTTACACGATTTATTCAAATTCGAGACATACTTTCATCAAACGTTCAGAAATTTTTATGTTTACATACAATAGAAAAAAAAGTTACATACAATGAACTAACTTTAGTTATTTCACAGTATAGACATTCGTCCAAAGTTTGTTATTACTAATCCCTGTAACAAACTTTGGACGAATGTTTATAGTGTGAAATAACTAAAGTTGTGTTCATTGTATGTAATAATTTTAAAATTTGTCTATTGTATGTATTCAAGCATACGTGGAAAGTGGAAACCATATAAAGCTCTCATTTGTTAGTTTTTTATTGGTCGGATACACCTAGATACATACAATAGACAAAATTTAAAGTTAACATACAATGAACGTAACTTTAGTTATTTCACAGTATAGACATTCGTCCAAAGTTTGTTATTACTAATCCCTATAAAAAAATACATTTATTGATGTTGGGTGGGTTGGTTTATTTACTAGTTTCTAAATCAGTCAGCATCGAGCATGTTTGGCACGTTATACCTCTGAATGTTGAACCATTCGTGAGCATGGGACATGCCTAACCGTTCAACACACCTCAGTCTATCTTTATATTAATCTTCTGTTAGTTGTACAAACACACTTTGATTATATACGCACTTTGTTATTTTCTACATTCATCTTCAACAAATTGGTCTCTCAACATCCTAAACTTTTTGTAATTTTCACCAACACTTTTTGTATACAAGGTTATTTTCTACTTATCATTTTATTGAAAAACTTTTGCTATCGGAATTTTTGGGTACCTGTTTCATAAGTAGCTAGATGAATGTTCATTTTAGTTCTGTAATAAATTAGTTGGGTTCTAAGGGGCAAGGGTGTAGTCGGCAAAAAACATCGGCAAAAAGCATCGGCTAGCATCGGCTCATTGGCAATCCTATAGCACATGCATCGGCTTGTATCGGCAAGTTTAATCGGCAAGTTTTGGCAAGGTACATCGGCTAGTTTTGGCCGATGCTAGTGAACGTTGGGCAAGTCCATGTGGCCAGTTTTGGCAGAAAAAGTACATGTGGGAGCGTGTCTTTTTTTTTTATACTTTCCCCCCCTCAACTTCTACATATACAACATACACATACATTTTTTCAAATATAATTAAACAAAACACATTTTATTCTTATTAAAAAACACATTTTACAATAAAAAGACAACACATAATTAAAAAAGACAGTACATGATAAAAACACGAAATACATTGCGTACGATTACTCATCATCATCTTTGATTGACATACTTCCTAAGCCACGGTAAGCGTAATCGTCGAGCCACCACTTGTCGTGTTGCAGGCATTTGACTTCCCACGTGGGTTCGTATTTATAGAGTGACAATCCGGCTAGCCGTTCAGGGACTGAAAGTGTAAATGTATTTGAATTTTTGGCCGTTTGAGGGACTGAAAGTGTAAATATTTTGAATTCTACCGTTGGAGGGACTAATTGTGTAAATATTTTGAATATGAATAAATTATGAATAAATTTCGTTGTTATTAAATTACCAAGTAGACATCTTTTATTAAAATACTTAAAGACATTACATAATTCAGAACACTAAAACACACTTAATTAAAACACTAAAACACACTTCATAATTCAAAACAATTAATAAGCAACCATGATAAGCTCCCTGAAACAGTGCTCGTAACTGAAACGCCTCCCATACTTCTCATGGTACTCCTGATGCGCCATTGCATAAAGCATCTCATCATCAACATCCTCCCCTGTGCATTCAACCTCATACAAATTGCCTCAAACTGCTTACATGCCTGCCGAATTCTTCTCATGTGACTTGCTAGTTGATGTTCGCTCCGTGGACCTTCAGTCGTGTCCCTGTTGAACATTTCAGTAATGTCGTTCCACAAGTTTTCGCTTGGGTTAGCCATTTCACATCTACCGGTCACTGGGTCAGGATGCCTCAACATCCAACACCTCGACAACAAAAGATCTTCTGCTTCAGTCCACGGATGATGCGCCATTGCATAAAGCATCTCATCATCGACGATCCTCCCCTGTGCATTCAACCTCATACAAATTGCCTCAAACTGCTTACATGCCTGCCGAATTCTTCTCATGTGACTTGCTAGTTGATGTTCGCTCCGTGGACCTTCAGTCGTGTCCCTGTTGAACATTTCAGTAATGTCGTTCCACAAGTTTTCGCTTGGGTTAGCCATTTCACATCTACCGGTCACTGGGTCAGGATGCCTCAACATCCAACACCTCGACAACAAAAGATCTTCTGCTTCAGTCCACGGATGATGCGCCATTTGGTTGTGATGTTTGAATGAAATGATTTGATAAGATAGAAAGGATTTGAGATAATATTGTTGTGGTTTGAAATTGTTATGTTTGTTGGGTATAAATAAAGTGTAAAAGGAAAAAAAAAAATAATAAAGGCATATAGCCGTTAGTTGTTTGGTTGTATTAAGATTTAAATGAAATGTTTTATTTATTTGTATTGTGTTTTTAAAATTAATGAAAGTTTAGGGTTTATTTGGTAAGTTTTTTTTGCCAAAGAATTGGCAAGTTTTGACACTACACCATGACTTGCCCCTAAAGAATCAATCTGGATCTTCCATCTCATTTTTAAAGCAACAATATTAGATTATGTACTTAAGCTTTAAATTGACCTGTAAATGAGTACGTTGATACTTGGGTTGACCACTATCAATAGTATTACTATTACCATCGTATTGTCTAAGAAAACCGGTCACTTATAAAACTTGGACAAAGAAAAACTTCTATACTTCTATGGAACTCGGAAAGGAAACGTTTTAGTAACAAGTTAGAAAATGTTGTACAACCATATGAAAGACATTATATATTATGAAATAATAATCAAAAATACTTTAACACATTCAACTTGAATAAAATTTCAAATATTGTAATCAAGGAAAATAAAAATATAATAAAGGCATATAGCCGTTAGTTGTTTGGTTGTATTAAGATTTAAATGAAATGTTTTATTTATTTGTATTGTGTTTTTAAAATTAATGAAAGTTTAGGGTTTATTTGGTAAGTTTTTTTTGCCAAAGAATTGGCAAGTTTTGACACTACACCATGACTTTTGGCAAGAATTAATCTGGATCTTCCATCTCATTTTTAAAGCAACAATATTAGATTATGTACTTAAGCTTTAAATTGACCTGTAAATGAGTACGTTGATACTTGGGTTGACCACTATCAATAGTATTACTATTACCATCGTATTGTCTAAGAAAACCGGTCACTTATAAAACTTGGACAAAGAAAAACTTCTATACTTCTATGGAACTCGGAAAGGAAACGTTTTAGTAACAAGTTAGAAAATGTTGTACAACCATATGAAAGACATTATATATTATGAAATAATAATCAAAAATACTTTAACACATTCAACTTGAATAAAATTTCAAATATTGTAATCAGTCGACAAAATGAAAATATAATAAGACAAAATCTTACCCCACTCTCTAATGCCAATCAGCCACAATCATCATCCACGTGTCTTTTGAGTAAATTCACCCTCACATCTCAAAACCTCTTGCACATGCCAATATGCCATAGTGTACTAACTCAATGGCCCTTGATTTTTTTATATTTTTTTACGAGTATTTTTTTAATAGAATATGCTCTTTTTTTAAACTCCATTAGCGCTTCACCAAGTTTGCATACAAAAATATCTAAACTACAATAATGATGATACAATAATAATTGTATATTATAATCGGGGAAGTGAATACGGTTGTCCCCATCTAAGCTTAGATGGGAACACCTCACATTTTGTTTTTTTAATCATAAAAATTCATGAGGCCCCATATATTTATTTAAAATACAAACAAATATTAAAATATTTGAATGTAAGGTGTTCCCATCCAAGCTTAGACGGGGAACAACTCCATATTCACTTTTCTATATGTATCAATCACTCATTACCATATATAGATAAGAAAGCTAGTTTCATCTTTACATTTCAAGCAAAAAACTCTCTTATTATTATTATTATTTTTTTAATCTTTACAATGGCTGAAGAAGTCAAAAAGTATGTCACAACAAATGAGCTCAAAACACATAACAAACCAGGTGATGTTTGGATATGCATTCATGGTAAAGTGTATGATGTTTCAAAATGGATGAAAACACACCCTGGTGGTGAATTGCCATTGTTGAATCTTGCTGGTCAAGATGTCACTGATGCATATATTGCTCTGCATCCATCATCAGCTTGGCAACATCTTGATAAGTTCTTTAATGGCTATTATTTAAAAGATTATAAAGTTTCTGAGGTGTCAAAAGATTATAGAAAACTTCATTCTGAGTTCACAAAAATGGGCTTATTTGAAAAGAAAGGACATGGGGTTATGATATCTTTGGTTTTTATAGCAATGCTGTTTTCCATATGTGTTTATGGTGTTCTGTTTAGTGAAAGTTGGTTTGTTCATTTAATGTGTGGTGGGTTGATGGGGTTTCTTTGGATTCAAAGTGGATGGCTTGGTCATGATTCTGGTCATTATCAGATTATGATGGATAAGAAGTCGAATCGTCTTGCTCAAATCTTGACAGGAAATTGTCTTGCAGGAATTAGCATTGGGTGGTGGAATAGAAACCATACTGCTCATCATATTGCTGTTAATAGTCTTGAATATGATCCTGACCTTCAACATATTCCAATGTTTGCGGTATCTTCAAAATTCTTTGATTCACTCACGTCGAAATACTATGAAAGGAAGTTGAATTTTAATGCTATTACTAGGTTTCTTGTTAGTTACCAACATTTTACGTATTATCCTGTTATGTGTTTTGCTAGGCTCAATTTATTCGGACAGTCTTTTGCATTGCTTTTATCGAATAAAAAGGTTCCCAATAGAGGGGAAGAGATTTTTGGTCTTTTAGTGTTTTGGATATGGTATCCTTTACTAGTTTCTTGCTTGCCAAATTGGGGTGAACGGGTCATGTTTGTGTTAGCAAGCTTTACGGTTACTGGGATCCAACATGTTCAATTTACTTTGAACCATTTTTCGTCTAGTGTATATGTTGGTGAGCCAAGTGGGAACGATTGGTTCGAGAAGCAAACTAATGGTACACTCAACATTACTTGTTCTGAATTCATGGATTGGTTTCATGGTGGGCTGCAATTTCAAATTGAGCATCATTTGTTTCCAAGATTGCCTAGATGTAGCTTAAGGAAAATATCTCCATTCGTGAAGGATTTATGCAAGAAACATGGTTTGCCTTATGATTCGGCCTCTTTTCTAAAGGCCAATGAGATGACCGTTGCAACTTTGCGCGCTGCAGCACTACAAGCCCGTGACTTGACCAAGCCGGTCCCAAAGAATCTAGTATGGGAAGCAGTAAACTCTCATGGATAAGGCCAAGAGGGTGGTTGGGTTGGCTATCATTATGAATGCTTATGTAATATCTTTGTTCGTATTATAAATATTTCTTTCGTTGTTTTTTATTTTTTGTATCCACTGAAAATCACTGGTTCTGTTAAAGTTATTGCACGTTTAACAACTTGAAATATTATAAGTAGATGGGGCGATATTGCACATCTAGGATCACTTCATCTCTCAATTTACTGTAAAAGGGAATGCACCGCAAAGCATCCAATACGATGGATGTAACATTGATAGAGCTAAAAAAAAATCTCATTTTCTTAGCCCGAACCCAGGTTTACCTGATGAAGTTTTAGTAGCTTGGAATTCAAGTGCCAAAGCCATACACAAAAAAAGAAGCTTATAATGCTGTGATCAAACGTTATTTTAGATGATGGTAGATGTGGCCCATTCACAAACTTGTTTGACAATTGCCAAAAAAAAAAGTCAAAGATTTTCCTAATACAAAAAAAAAAGTCAAAGATTTTCCTAACTTTTGGGCAGAGGGCATACCTTGTTACGTACACTACAAAATCCACTATATTTCATTGTAGGCGTGTAGTCCTTAAAAAGGAGTCAATTAGAATGCCTGCAAGTCCTGCTGCAGTAGAAAGAGGTATGACAAGTGGCTCAAAAAGGCATCGTTGGTGCAACTCTTTGTGAATAGTCCAAGTAACAAAAGCAAGTCCAATTACGGTTCTTGCTGCTGCAGACTGCAGCTGCTTGAAGACCAGCTATTGTTACAAAAACCGACTTTAATGTGCAAACATCTTGTCTGGTCAAGCACTCAAGCATGTTGTATGAGAGGTTGAGATGGGTCATTTTTAGTCCAGGTCGGGTTGGGTTGGCCTGCAATACGTTTTTCCCCCTTTTTTAGGTCATGGTAGATGGCCCATTCAAAAACCTTGTACAGGGTGAGAATTTGAGATAAACTGGAACTAGAATTTTAACCCCGGGCGTTGCCCCGGATCGCCGTCGCATCATGCAAACATACATATAGCATTACCCAAAAGTTTGGACACTTAAAGTTTACTATAAAGGGGTAGAAAGTTAAAATATTGGGCTGCCAAAGTTGGAAAAACCAAGAGTTCGACGGCAAAAGTTAAAAACCTTAGTAAAAACCTTATAATAAGTGATAAAAAGTAAAAAATAAAGATTTGATGATTAAAGTTAAAAAACTTTTGTAGAAGTAAATTATACTTGCAACTTTGTAAAAGTAAATAAAGTACATTTAATTTAAGTTTCTAAAATTTTTTTGGACTAAAGTCAAAAACCAAAAAGTTTAGTGGTAAAAATACGAAACTCAAAAAGTATACTATCGTAAAAAAAAAAAAAAAAGGAAAAGGACAAAATAGCTGACGTCAGCAAAGGTACTGTAGAGCTACAATAACCATCCTCACGGGAAATGTATATATATAATTTGTAGATAGTTTGATACAAATATGCTCAGATATAATTGAACATATATATAAAGGGGTGAGTTATTTTGAGAACCACTAAAAAAAAAGAACGCGAGAACCAATCTCAGCCCTCCATTCATCAAGATCAGGAAGGACATGTTTGTCATTATGAAAAATCAATATTTTGTCCAGCTCTCTCTCTTTCTCTCTCCTCTTATTAAATTAATAAAAATATCTAATTCATTAAAAAACTTTTATCTCACAAACCGTACATCGTTAGACGGGAAAAAAAGCATAGAGGGTAGTCTTGAAATTTCGTCCTCTTTCATTAGAGATGCGACTCGATATACTTGTGAAGACTTTTTAAATGTCATTTTTTTTCATCACGTTCATCCTACACATGTGTAGGACAAGTAGAAACCACTAAAAGGTTCATCCTACACATGTGTAGGAAAGTGAAAACCACAAAAAGGTTCATCGTACAAATGTGTAGGACAAGTGGAAACCACTAAAAGGTTCATTTAATATATAATTTCGACGACTTTTTAATTCAGAGGGCGGATGGATACGGTACGGGCAGTAGCCCTTAGTCGAATGGGCGTTGCCCGTTCAGGGGGCTTCTCCCTTCTCGGTAGGCTACCTCGAGGCATTTATAAAGGGGTTGGAAGCCGGACGCATTTGGGAATGGTTTGGATTTGATGGGCGGCGATCCATGAGATGGTGGTGGTTGGATACGGTACGGGCAGTAGCCCTTAGTCGAACGGGCGTTGCCCGTTCAGGGGGCTTCGCCCTTCTCGGTAGGCTACCTCGAGGCATTTATAAAGGGTTGGAAGCCGGACGCATTTGGGAATGGTTTTGATTTGATGGGCGGCGATCCATGAGATGGTGGTGGTTGGATACGGTACGGGCGAAGCCCTTAGGCGTACGGGCTACGCCCTTGTAGGACAAGTGGAAACCACTAAAAGGTTTATCGTGCACATGTGTAGGACAAGTGAAAACCACTAAAAGGTTCATTTTACACATGTGTAGGACATCAAAGAATAATAACTTACACATGTGTAAGATGAACGTGATGAAAAAAAACGAAATTTAAAAAGTCATCAAAAGTATATCGAATTGCATCTCTAATGAAAGAGGACGAAATTCTAAAACTACTCATGCTTTTCTTTTCGTCTAACGATTTACGATTGTGAGATAAAAGTTTTTTAGTGAATTAGATAAAATTCTATTAATTTAATAAAGTAAGAGAGAGAAAAAAAAAGAAGGAGCTGACGAAAATACCCCTCTAGTGTTGAGAGAGGTTTTTTATTTTTAATCTTATCCATCCAGTTTTTTTGATCCAATGGTGGAGATGAGTTTTTGTGTTCTTTTTTTTAGGGGTTCTCAAATAACCCCTCCTCTATATATAAATCATCAAAGTTTGTAAAATGGTTCAAATGCAACAAACTATATGAATCGTCAATGGGGCCATCAAAATTTTCAATTATTAGTCATTCTATCGAATCTTGATAAGTTAACTAAAATTTATACAAACCTAACAATAATCCTTGATGATTCAATAATAAGAACACAAAATACCGAAATAGTCATATGATTAATTGAAGGTAAATAGTTTAGATACAAATAGTTTTGATAATATGAACAAACCCTAAACCACCAACGGTTACATCGGAAAAAAAACAACAACAATAACGGTAATAATAGAGTGATGGCAGAAAATGTTGAGAACCCAAGGTGGGTTATGGCTGCGTTTATATAGCCAAAGTAAAAGCAGATTCAGCCCCTCTTCTTCTTCCTCTTTCCTCTTCTAGTCCCCCTGCTTCAATGTCTTTCAATCTTCACAGCTTTAGTCCCTAATGCTTCCAAAGTGAGCAGAAAAGGTCCAAACATGAAATCCTGCATATCAACATTTTAAGTGAGAACATAATTAAGTTGCCTAGTTAACAAATCTTACCAAAATGATGACTAATACATCGTTGTCAATGGATGCTTACTGTTTTAGTTGTTAATGCCGTAGGTGCCGGGAGCTCAAGTGGTAAAAGTGGGTATAGAGCCGGGAAGAACGTTGTCAAGGAGTGTAGATTGCAATAGATTGTGTTTCATTTTTAAATCACATCTGTGTTTTGACGTTATTAGTACGCCTCGTTTTAGTTAATGACACTTATGGTCATTTGGGCGAGCTCATCATATATATGTGGTTTTGAATTTCATTTGGTTGTTTATTATGTATGAGCGTTGGACCTGGCGTGTACATATGTATTCACCCTTTGTGCCCGGCAATGCTTCTTATGATCCTCTAGTCATACTTTAATTCTATAGTATAATACTCTCATCGTCTCATTTTAAATATCCTAGTTTGACTAGAAGTCTTTTTTTCTTTCAACTTTGACTGTAAATATTTTTGTATGTGTTATATAACAATTGATTAAAAATATATAGATGAACTGAATTTTAAATGTTAATTTTCATTGATGTAAGTTTTATCAAGTATTCTATAATACAGACAAAGGTAGTTACAATCAAAGTTGAAGGAAAAAGACTTAAAAATCAAATTAAGATATTTAAAATGAGACGGAAGGAGTAATAATAATGTTTAAAAAAAAATTGGAACGTAACATGTTGATGTCAAAACCGTGATTTAAAGGATTTAGATAATCCATGATAGATCATCTCTACTTAAACGTGCACATTATGCATGCTATGCTTCCCTATTACGAGTAGATTAATTGCCCTTATGCCCATAATCATTTGTAGATATGTTGCTAAGCGATATATTAATAGTTGAATACTTTGGATATGTTTGCCAAACATAGCCAAACACAACACAAAGTTATCAACATTGCTTGCGCTACAAAATTACTCGTATTAACAAATCAGGTCGGATCGAACCCAAACACAACACAAACTCACAAAGTATCTACTAATATTTTTACTTGCGGCTAGAGAGAGTGCAACAACGCGTCTTCACCAGCCAAAAAAAACCCAACAAAACCATTGGATTGTAAAATAAAGCTAATAAACAAAAATCCAAGCTTTCTCCTTTTTATGCTGAAAACCCATCACCCCTTTTCAATAAAGCTTCAATCTTTACACATATATTTGTTAGAATAAAAAGGGGACTAATTCAAAGATCTCACCTTTATTGTTGATGGCCCTAAAACGCCTTCTTTCCCAGGTCTATTTTCCATCATATTTTAATTTATATATCTATTTGTTTCAAGAATTACTATGTTTTCATCTTTCTTATAGACAGAACAGAAAATAAACTCTAAATTTGTTAATTTTCAGGATTCTTATAGACTTCTTTAGTTCTTTATATAGATTATTATAGACTATGTATGGTTGTGTAGCTATAAGATATAAATTAATGAAATTTAATTAATGGGTGTATTGTTATTTTGTGAGATTCATTGTAAGATTTAATTTCATAGAGTGGAATTTGAAGTGCTTTCATGATCATGGTATCTTGTTAGGAGCTATACATACTTATAATTTTTTGGTACTTCTCTTTTTCAGAGTCTCGATTTGTTGTATGTATTTGAGTGCAACTTTTCATATTCTTTATTGCATTTTTTAAATCTCTGAGACTTTTTATAAGTGAGTTGAGAATATAATAGGCTGCAGTGATAGTAGATTAGACAATAGTTGGTTATGAAGTTTGTTAACAGCTCTTTCTGGTTGATAGCTGCCGAAAAATGAAATCGGTAATAGGAATGGGAAAGGGAATTCATATTCTGTTGATGGTGTTTGGTTCATGTTGGGATCAATAGAAGTTTCTTGGTGATATTAGTAAGACATAACTTTAAGTTTGTTAACTATTCTTAGAAAGTCAGACTCGTGGCATACTGAGATTGCATCGAGCATAGTGAATAAGATCAACAGCGTTATCAGAAAGTAACAAGTTCAGTTTAAACTTAAGACTGCTTCCTGCATACAGAAATAATAAGATTATAACCCATCACCCAAAATCGAATTAGAAACCTTAGCTGTGATAATTTACATTCCTTATGGTTTAGGTATGTAACAGAGTTAGAAAGATAAGTGTCAGGAGGAGGGAAACCTATCAATCTCTTACAGATTCTGTCTCTAGAAATAAAATAAAATCAGGGTACTGTAAAGGCTCGGAAATAACCTGAAACCAACAGCTCAACATCCAATCATAAACACTTTACATTGATAAACAGAAAGCAACCAATATACCTATCTCATGGTTATAGCATGTTAGATACAGAAGAAACTTAGAAATGATTGAGATATGATATGAGAGATATAATAGAAATCGAGCGGAGTTTGATAAAAAAATTGTACTTAGATCAAGCAGAAACTTGATGAGATACGTAAGCATCAATGATCGCTTGCTACATTTGCTCAAGGAGGCCTATATATCGGCCGCCATAACCGATATTTTCTACTCTGATCCTTGAAGTTTCCTAAAGAAGAGAGATGTGTTGGGTTGGTTGTATTCTTGCAATAACTCTTGTTCATGTTGTTCTATGAAGGCAAGGAAATTAACGGGTAAACTGTTGAGATGTTCCAGGGAGGGCTAGTCTAGCTAACCGTATCCTCGTGTTCTAAACTCTTTCTCTAGCCAACCACCAAAGATGTTTAACTGGGTGTCACCTAATACCCATAAATTGGTATTCGTTTATATTAAATCAATCTTTTTTGTTCATATCCATTTCCCGATTCTTGCCTCTCAGTACCTTCGCCTTAGCACCCTCCTAGGCTAAGTTAAAGGACACATCTATACTTCATATGACTATACGAGGATTGGTCTGCAAGCTTTTACATGAATATTTGTATAGTGTATTATTGTTGGTCTTCTCTTGATGCATAGGGCTTTCCTGAAATTTGTAATAGCCATACTCGCCTTAAAGTTCAGTGTATTTGTAAATCTGTATTAAGTTTGTTGGGGTAGAAGAAGTTGGATGCGATGAAAAGATAGTGCATTGAGTTGGTATAGTTGTTGCATGACATGTGATGGCTAACTTATATAGTTAAACCATTTTTGGCTTATCAAAGTTAATTTACCTGTTCTAAAAGGTGATAAAAGGGGTGATTAATGGGTTGAATTTGGGTTCAGATGAAAATAGGTAGTAAATTAATTGTCAAAACATTTCGGTCAGGTTGTTTAACCATCCAACTCTTATCTGTTCATCTTATTTTTTGAATTTCGTATATTATCAGTGTTGTAAATATAATTATCAAGCTGTTCTAAGTAATAAAAAGTATAATGAATGGTCAACTCTTCGTAATCGTATAGGATTAAGCCATAAAACGCTAACGTACTTTTCGATATGAAAACAGATGCACCACTTTTTTTTTTATCAAGATACCCATCAAACTTCTACTTTTTGTTCACATATATGTAGTTCTTTTTATATCCATCAAACTTTCAAAGATTGTTCACAAAATGGCCATCGGCTTTCTAAGTTGTTCTGATATGGTCGTAAGATAGTTCATGGTCATTTATAAGCAACGTATGTAAGTTTGATCGTTACAGAAAAGTATGAGGTGCATATTATAAATAAAGTTTATCAGTAAGATAGGTATCTTGGTTCCAGCTCCGCATACTGCCCAATTGGATGTCACTGTGGTGTCTCGAATGCTAACTACTAACTGCTAACTCGTCGTTCAAAAAAAAAAGTACACAGTGCATCTGTGTATATTTCTGAAAGTACGTTGCCATTTTATGGCTTAAACTATATTACATAATTTAACTTCAATTTTGAAGTGTAATGATTTACAAGGTTGTAAGCATTTGAATACATTTTAGACTGTTTATTTATAAATTCAACCTGCATTAACCATTTTTATATGAAAACTTGAAATTGCCACATCTAACAATTTCTTACAAGTTTTGACAAGCACACTAGAATTCCTTTTTATGCTTTTTTATTTAGCCAACACTTTGTTTTTGATTGTTTTTTTATTTAGGTCTCGAGGCAAAAATCACAATTGAGACTTTTAAAAAGCTTGACTACCAGAGGGTACAATACTTCTCAAAAGGTCGGAGTTGATGCAGGTACACACAGTTAACCTTATTCTGATACTTGATGTTAACTAGTAAGTTCCCCATCCACTTATAGGAAAAATTCAAAAACAACTTGTTTACCCCTTGATATCATTTTCAAGAATTTAGGATGGGGGTTTTAACTCTTTATTGTCATAATATATTCAATTATTGAGCATTCATACTTCTTTTTTGTAAAGTTGTAATTTGTGCTGTAGTTACATTGGTATGGATAAGATCCAGTTATTTATCTGAGTAAAGGATATCACACACATTATTACCATCCGCTGAACGAATCAGGATAATGCAGCTCTCTATTGACTTCATTCTTCGCTCTATTGATCATGTGTTTGCAGTTTACAATATTCCAAGTGTACAAAGAAGGTTTCAGTCCACTTACGTGGGCAATTTTGCACGAAGATTGCGCGAACGTGATGCAGACAGAGTAAGTGATGCATCAAATTTTAGGGAGCTTTACAATCGAAATGACCCTGAATCTATAATAAGAATATTTGAAACTCAACCTTCGCTGCACCAAGATCCTTCAGCACTTAAAGAATATATCAAGGCGTTGGTCAAAATTGATAGATTGGATGAAAGTGAGCTTCTTCATACGTTGCAGAGAGGTGAGTGACATTTGAATTCACACTTGCTTTATCTGCTTAGTTTTTAAAGGGTTATTTTTTATCTTTTGAATATTGTCAATACCAGGAATGGCAAGTTCTGGGAAACAAGCATACGATGAGGAGATAATGGGTGGCTTGTCAGCCCTCAAGAATGTCGGTAAATCTACAAAAGAGGGTGTATTAGGAACTGCAGCTGCACCCATACATATGGTGGCTACTGAAGGAGGTCATTTTAAAGAACAGTTATGGCGCACAGTTCGTGCTTTAGGACTGGGTTTTTTACTAATTTCGGGTGTTGGAGCACTCATTGAGGATAGAGGAATTACTAAAGGTCAATATTACTATGGTGGCGATCTTTTTATTCTTAAGTGTGTGTTATTTGTTGTGAAGTTCGTTAATTTTTTTTATCGTTTCTAAGCAGGACTAGGTCTACATGATGAGGTGCAACCAAGTATGGAATCCAATACAAAGTTTAGTGATGTGAAGGGTGTAGATGAAGCAAAAAATGAACTTGAAGAAATCGTTTTCTATCTTCGTGACCCTAAGGTAACAACTGCACTCATCAATGTGGTATAACTCTAGTTACTTTGACTCTTTGAGGGGTGGTGTCTAGATTTGCTATATGAAACTGACTATCTAATTATTGTGACTTGAAGCCTCAATAATCAGTTTTTAGTGTTTAGATAACCTGAATTTGATTCTTGTTATCCAATTATTTGGGCTTCAAAGAATCAGTTTTTCGTAATTAGTATTGTCCCAGCTGCAGGAAAAAAAACACACAAAACTGGTTATACAAGGACAATAACTAAATTTACCTAACTTAACAAGGGGTAACCTTTTACCCCCTAAAAAAAACACTAAATATACCTGGATAATTTTCATCCAAGTTTTTCATTAGATTCTAATAACAAATTACTTCTAGAAACCAGTTATTAAGCAGTTGAGGTGTCATTTTTCGTTATCTTATTTATTAGTTACTATAAAAATCAGAATGGTCAAATAATTTAACCAACTTATTATCTGATTTACACAACTCACGTTGTACTCCACAGCGCATCTTATATTCGAGGGCTATTAAATTCTTATTATGTGATAACACATAATGTATTTCTAAAGACACATCCAATTAACCCTACATTGTTTAAGTTATATTTTACAATTGTGACAGCGGTTCACGCGTCTTGGGGGGAAGCTACCCAAAGGTGTTTTGCTAGTGGGTCCACCAGGGACCGGTAAAACTATGTTAGCCAGGGCCATAGCGGGAGAAGCAGGTGTTCCTTTTTTCTCATGCAGTGGAAGTGAGTTTGAAGAAATGTTTGTCGGTGTCGGGGCCAGAAGGGTAAGAGATCTTTTCGCGGCAGCAAAGAAACGATCACCCTGCATAATTTTCATAGACGAAATTGATGCCATTGGAGGAAGCCGTAACCCAAAGGACCAGCAGTACATGAAGATGACTTTGAATCAGTTGCTTGTTGAATTGGATGGCTTTAAACAAAATGAGGGTATTATTGTTATTGCTGCCACCAACTTCCCTCAGTCACTAGACAAGGCACTTATAAGACCAGGTCGGTTTGACCGCCGCGTGGTGGTTCCAAATCCAGATGTCGAAGGAAGGAGGCAGATTATGGAATCTCACATGTCAAAGGTATTTTGACTATTCACTTTCTAATCAACTTCATTCTAAGGGGCTGCTTGAATGTGTCTAGTTTCTGAGATATGAAGATGTTACAGAGTTTTTAATATTTGGAAAAAGTGACTCTGGTTATCTGATTTATCTAGGAGTCAAGCAATCAGTATTGAATTTATCGCATTTATGCAAGCTACAAAAAAGCACTTAACATTTATTTTAATTTTCAAAATTATAATTATTATTCCTTTTTTTAATAGTTAGATAGTCAGAATTAGTCCAAATGTTTTGAAAAGTTACTGATAGTCTTACTATCATAACTTGAAACAACTGTAGCATATTCAAACACTATCTTCTGCAACACGTCTAGTTACAGCTGATTATGCGATTCTGATTACTCAGTATCACATAACCTGCTTTAAAATGTGCATCTACTATCGCATTAGTTATACATGCAAATTACGTTATTCTGAAAAAACTCCAACAGATCTTAAAGGCAGACGACGTTGATTTGATGGTTGTTGCTAGAGGAACTCCCGGCTTTTCTGGAGCTGATCTTGCAAATTTAGTCAACGTGGCAGCTCTCAAGGCGGCAATGGATGGTGCGAAATCCGTCAGCATGGCTGATCTAGAGTATGCCAAGGACAAAATCATGATGGGTAGCGAACGGAAATCAGCTGTTATATCAGATGAAGTTCGTAAACTCACTGCATACCATGAAGGTGGCCATGCACTTGTGGCCATACACACCGATGGGGCCCACCCGGTACACAAAGCCACCATTGTTCCACGCGGAATGGCTCTAGGAATGGTGGCTCAGTTGTCTGAAAAAGATGAAACAAGTGTTTCCCGTAAGGAAATGCTGGCCCGGCTTGATGTTTGTATGGGTGGCCGAGTTGCAGAAGAGTTGATATTTGGTGAAGATGAGGTTACATCAGGAGCGTCATCAGATCTTGAACAAGCCACTCGTCTTGCGAGAGAAATGGTCACTAAATATGGTATGAGTAAAGAAGTTGGGGTTGTGGCTCATAATTACGACGATAATGGGAAAAGCATGAGTACGGAAACTCGACTCCTTATCGAGAAAGAAGTTCGGGAATTCTTGGAAAGAGCATATAATAACGCCAAGAATATTCTCACTACTTACAGTAAAGAACATCATGCACTTGCTAATGCATTACTAGAACACGAAACATTATCTGGTAAACAAATAAAAGAGTTACTTGCTCAGTTAAACGCGCCACCTCAGCAACAGCATCAACAACTGGTTGCACCTAAACCTGTACCACCCTCAACACCGAATCCTGCAGCAGCGGCTGCTGCTGCTGCAGCTGCTAGTGCCGCATCTGCTGCCGCCAAGGCGAAAGGTATTGCTCCTGTTGGATCTTGATAATAAATGTCGTAAGCTTATATATACAGAACAAATGTGCATATAATGTTGACTTTTTTAGTTAATCAAATGCTTTTTCTTTATGGCTGCTACCGAATTTGGTGATATATCAGATGAAGTTCGTAAACTCACTGCATACCATGAAGGTGGCCATGCACTTGTGGCCATACACACCGATGGGGCCCACCCGGTACACAAAGCCACCATTGTTCCACGCGGAATGGCTCTAGGAATGGTGGCTCAGTTGTCTGAAAAAGATGAAACAAGTGTTTCCCGTAAGGAAATGCTGGCCCGGCTTGATGTTTGTATGGGTGGCCGAGTTGCAGAAGAGTTGATATTTGGTGAAGATGAGGTTACATCAGGAGCGTCATCAGATCTTGAACAAGCCACTCGTCTTGCGAGAGAAATGGTCACTAAATATGGTATGAGTAAAGAAGTTGGGGTTGTGGCTCATAATTACGACGATAATGGGAAAAGCATGAGTACGGAAACTCGACTCCTTATCGAGAAAGAAGTTCGGGAATTCTTGGAAAGAGCATATAATAACGCCAAGAATATTCTCACTACTTACAGTAAAGAACATCATGCACTTGCTAATGCATTACTAGAACACGAAACATTATCTGGTAAACAAATAAAAGAGTTACTTGCTCAGTTAAACGCGCCACCTCAGCAACAGCATCAACAACTGGTTGCACCTAAACCTGTACCACCCTCAACACCGAATCCTGCAGCAGCGGCTGCTGCTGCTGCAGCTGCTAGTGCCGCATCTGCTGCCGCCAAGGCGAAAGGTATTGCTCCTGTTGGATCTTGATAATAAATGTCGTAAGCTTATATATACAGAACAAATGTGCATATAATGTTGACTTTTTTAGTTAATCAAATGCTTTTTCTTTATGGCTGCTACCGAATTTGGTGATATATCAAGTGAAGAAAGTTGTAGGATATCAAAGAGGCAGCAAATGTTTCAATTTAGTTGGTATCTTTAGATTTTAATTGACGAACATTCTGTTTTATCGATGAATGCAGTCTAGGATACTGAGTTTTGTGTTTTCAGTATATCTTTTAATTTCAATTAAAAACATCACACATAAACATGTTTTATAAAAGTACATCAACTTTATAAAAATTAAATTAAAAATCCTAATAATCATTATCCAAATATATTATTATATTAGTATTTATATTAATTTGTAGAAAAAATCTCATTAATTTACACTTTTTTGTTTTTCATCAATAATTTACACTTTTTAGCCCTGAATACTTAATTTATATTTATTTTTAGCCATCAACTTGAGAAATTTTTTAAAATTTACATTAAAACAATTTCAACATATGAAATATTGTCTACAAAAAATTATTTCAAAACCTAATGACTTATTAACCAATCAAATCGCTCAATTACATCAAATTGACTCCCGCTTATGTATTGTTTTTCCATCAATAATTTACACTTTTTAGCCCTGAATACTTAATTTATATTTATTTTTAGCCATCAATAATTATCATAGGATAGGTGATTGAGAATAAACTATTCGTGTTAAGGGCCCGCATCATGATCAAATAGTATACTTAAATGTCAAGTACAGGATCACAGGTATGTTTATATTTTAATTCTTAATTATTTTTCATAATAATATCACATTATGAGTACAATTGGTTTCAAAAAATTCTATAATAGAGAAATTATTATAGCATGTGCCTTATGGAATGACTACGACAAACAATTCCATCAATATGTCTCAGCTAATAATGATAGTGACGAACCTGTGATTATTGTACTATAACTTGCAAAATATAACACTTGGAACCGTATATCTTCAAATTATAAGCTTTTATGACTTAAATGTATAAACATCCAATATTGATAATATCGTAAACCCCGTGTCCAGTGTTGGACACGGGTCTAAAATCTAGTTATATGCTAAATGCTCATGGAAGAAAAAAAATAAAGATGAGAAAGAGTAGGAACTAGCATGTGCATGTAACACCCCGCCTTACCACATCACAATATTGCCCGCTTTGCCCCCAGGCTCACGGCTTTGTTTCTAGTTGCTCGGGCAAATGTAACAACCGTGCATTTTGACTTTTGACTATGGGTACGTTTCCTAAGTTTTGTTTTAATTAATATATGTTCAAGTGCAATCTAAGGGTCATTGAGTGCAATGTGTTTTATATGGGTCAATTTATTGCGCAACTAGAGACTTAGGGGCAAGTCGAGACCATTGGTTAGTGCTAGTCGGTTCTTTACTTTTGGGTGACAATTAAGTCAACTAGTAAAATGAATATGGATCCTATCCATGGGTTATACCCAAACCCATGACCTACCCAAGTAAACAAACCCTATCCTCCTTCCTTCACTCATTTCTTCCTTCCATTCTTTCTCACCTTTCTCTCTCTACACTAAATGCACACACTCTCAATCTCTATCTAAATTTCTAGTTCATTTATTGTTGTTTCAAGAGGATTAATAACAAAATCATCATCCTTATTATCATTCTAGCATCATATCGAAAATCCAAGTTTTCAAGTGCAAGAAAAGCTTCATCTAGGTCAAATTCGGGTTTTGATTTCTTGTGGAAGTTTTGGTAAGTGTTTTCTAGCTCAGATTCATCATTTCTAGTTATTAAACTCGTATTACATCTAAATCTAAGCACTCTTGGTCCTTATAGCTTCAAATCCGAAATTTAGGGTTTCTAGTTACCTAAATTAGGTCAAAAATCGATTTGGGTCAAAAGCCATGTTTTGGATGGAACTATTGAGTGGGTTATGTTCAAATGAGTTTGTTATGTTCAAAAATGGGTCAAGGAACTCCTCAAAACGATTTATGAGTCAAAAACTAGGTTTTGGGTCAAATTAGGGTTATTTAGGGTTTGAAGGATTCGGGTGTGATTTTTGTGTTTTGGAATGAAAATTTGTAATGGGTTATGTGTATTTATGTTTATTGATACTTAGTTATGCTTCAATTTAAGTTACAAGTTCCTACAAATCGATTTGGATCGGTTTGGGTCGAGATTTTAGGGTTTTGGCCTTGATGTTCTTGCTGCTGGTGCAGCTGCTGTTCGGGTCCAGTGAGGAGCCACTGCGGCGCAGTGGCTGGGCTAGCCCACTGCGGCGCAGTGGCTAGGTCCTGGTCATGTCTGGGTCAGCCCACTGCGGCGCAGTGAGCTTGGATAAGGCTCACTGCGGCGCAGTGATTAGTTGCTGGAAAATATGCGCGTCAGTTTTCAAACGTCAATAACTTTTGATCCGTAAGTCCAATCGAGTCATATGACCTATCGTTGGAATCGTAAGAGAGTCTAGTTTCTTGTAGTAACACTCATTTCATATGATTCTAAATCCATTTCTAAAAATGTCGAGTCAAAGCGTCTTGTTTCATATACGGTAAAGTTGTAGAAGCGTTTGTGGGTTTGTGACTCGACTTAAACTTACTAAACCAACTTAATCATGATTATAGAGTTAACATTATGATATACGACATGCTTTGATAGGTTGTGGACGCGTGGGGCCCATTACTCGCTATTAATCTTACCGTGACTTGATTTTTACTGTTTTGCCAATCAAAGGTGAGTTTTTCGTAGCCTCCCCTACTCTTTTAAGAGTCGGGCTGAAAAGTGTACCTCGTGCATGATGATATTTGGGACATATATGTTGGGTGACCTTTTTGTTGATGTGCAATTATGTGATTAGGTATATGGTGATTATTTTGTGTATATTGAGTTGTTTTAGGTTAGTTGTGTATATATGGAGGACGGTAATGCCTTTGAAAGGTTGTAGATGTGGTGGGAAGGCTGCGGGTGACCCTATATATAAGCATCGAAGGCCTTTCAAAAGTAGTATCGTACGAAGTATATGCATATGATGTTTGGTTATGTGTGGACATTGATGGTCATGGATGAGTACATTTACGTGCAATTGAGTACTATGAGTACAATACGTGCAATTGGGTACTATGAGTACAATACGTGCAATTGAGTACTATGAGTACATTACGTGCAATTGAGTACTATGAGTACATTACGTGCAATTGAGTACTATGAGTACATTACGTGCAATTGAGTACTATGAGTACATTACGTGCAATCGAGAACAATGGGTACATTTACGTAAAAATTGAGAACAATGAGGTACATTACGTGCAATTGAGTACAATGTGGTACATTACGTGTAATTGAGTACATTGAGTACAAGCGTGCAATTATTAGATCATACTAATGTTAATTATGTATAGGTTGACATTGGAACGTGTTCTTGTTCATCCTTTTCTACGAACTCACCAACCTAGTGTGGGGGGGGGGGGGGGGGGGGGGGGGGGGGGGGGGGGGGGGGGGGGGGGGGGGGGGGGGGGGGGGGGGGGGGGGGGGGGGGGGGGGGGGGGGGGGGGGGGGGGGGGGGGGGGGGGGGGGGGGGGGGGGGGGGGGGGGGGGGGGGGGGGGGGGGGGGGGGGGGGGGGGGGGGGGGGGGGGGGGGGGGGGGGGGGGGGGGGGGGGGGGGGGGGGGGGGGGGGGGGGGGGGGGGGGGGGGGGGGGGGGGGGGGGGGGGGGGGGGGGGGGGGGGGGGGGGGGGGGGGGGGGGGGGGGGGGGGGGGGGGGGGGGGGGGGGGGGGGGGGGGGGGGGGGGGGGGGGGGGGGGGGGGGGGGGGGGGGGGGGGGGGGGGGGGGGGGGGGGGGGGGGGGGGGGGGGGGGGGGGGGGGGGGGGGGGGGGGGGGGGGGGGGGGGGGGGGGGGGGGGGGGGGGGGGGGGGGGGGGGGGGGGGGGGGGGGGGGGGGGGGGGGGGGGGGGGGGGGGGGGGGGGGGGGGGGGGGGGGGGGGGGGGGGGGGGGGGGGGGGGGGGGGGGGGGGGGGGGGGGGGGGGGGGGGGGGGGGGGGGGGGGGGGGGGGGGGGGGGGGGGGGGGGGGGGGGGGGGGGGGGGGGGGGGGGGGGGGGGGGGGGGGGGGGGGGGGGGGGGGGGGGGGGGGGGGGGGGGGGGGGGGGGGGGGGGGGGGGGGGGGGGGGGGGGGGGGGGGGGGGGGGGGGGGGGGGGGGGGGGGGGGGGGGGGGGGGGGGGGGGGGGGGGGGGGGGGGGGGGGGGGGGGGGGGGGGGGGGGGGGGGGGGGGGGGGGGGGGGGGGGGGGGGGGGGGGGGGGGGGGGGGGGGGGGGGGGGGGGGGGGGGGGGGGGGGGGGGGGGGGGGGGGGGGGGGGGGGGGGGGGGGGGGGGGGGGGGGGGGGGGGGGGGGGGGGGGGGGGGGGGGGGGGGGGGGGGGGGGGGGGGGGGGGGGGGGGGGGGGGGGGGGGGGGGGGGGGGGGGGGGGGGGGGGGGGGGGGGGGGGGGGGGGGGGGGGGGGGGGGGGGGGGGGGGGGGGGGGGGGGGGGGGGGGGGGGGGGGGGGGGGGGGGGGGGGGGGGGGGGGGGGGGGGGGGGGGGGGGGGGGGGGGGGGGGGGGGGGGGGGGGGGGGGGGGGGGGGGGGGGGGGGGGGGGGGGGGGGGGGGGGGGGGGGGGGGGGGGGGGGGGGGGGGGGGGGGGGGGGGGGGGGGGGGGGGGGGGGGGGGGGGGGGGGGGGGGGGGGGGGGGGGGGGGGGGGGGGGGGGGGGGGGGGGGGGGGGGGGGGGGGGGGGGGGGGGGGGGGGGGGGGGGGGGGGGGGGGGGGGGGGGGGGGGGGGGGGGGGGGGGGGGGGGGGGGGGGGGGGGGGGGGGGGGGGGGGGGGGGGGGGGGGGGGGGGGGGGGGGGGGGGGGGGGGGGGGGGGGGGGGGGGGGGGGGGGGGGGGGGGGGGGGGGGGGGGGGGGGGGGGGGGGGGGGGGGGGGGGGGGGGGGGGGGGGGGGGGGGGGGGGGGGGGGGGGGGGGGGGGGGGGGGGGGGGGGGGGGGGGGGGGGGGGGGGGGGGGGGGGGGGGGGGGGGGGGGGGGGGGGGGGGGGGGGGGGGGGGGGGGGGGGGGGGGGGGGGGGGGGGGGGGGGGGGGGGGGGGGGGGGGGGGGGGGGGGGGGGGGGGGGGGGGGGGGGGGGGGGGGGGGGGGGGGGGGGGGGGGGGGGGGGGGGGGGGGGGGGGGGGGGGGGGGGGGGGGGGGGGGGGGGGGGGGGGGGGGGGGGGGGGGGGGGGGGGGGGGGGGGGGGGGGGGGGGGGGGGGGGGGGGGGGGGGGGGGGGGGGGGGGGGGGGGGGGGGGGGGGGGGGGGGGGGGGGGGGGGGGGGGGGGGGGGGGGGGGGGGGGGGGGGGGGGGGGGGGGGGGGGGGGGGGGGGGGGGGGGGGGGGGGGGGGGGGGGGGGGGGGGGGGGGGGGGGGGGGGGGGGGGGGGGGGGGGGGGGGGGGGGGGGGGGGGGGGGGGGGGGGGGGGGGGGGGGGGGGGGGGGGGGGGGGGGGGGGGGGGGGGGGGGGGGGGGGGGGGGGGGGGGGGGGGGGGGGGGGGGGTTTCGTAGGAGGGTTCATTATATGTGATAACATGAGTGCAATAGGTCGGCATGATCAAGGTGTGGTTGTGTGATGGTCAAGTGCATGAGGTCAATGTGGTTACTTGAGGTCAATGAGGTCATGTGCATATTATTGGTTTAATTTGATATTGCTTAACGATATAGGGCAAGATGAAGTTATGGCATCAACATGATATAATATTGTGGCAACCCTAAAAGAACATGATCAACTCTTTTATGGTTACCCGGTATTATAACAAGTTAATGACATCACGGATTGCACGCGGTTGGTTTAGAATATAATAAGGAACCGGTATGCTTTTTGGGAGTTGATTGGGTGGAGGGTTAGCCGCTGGTACACCCTGTATACATACCCGGATCAATAATTAGGAAGCATATCGGGTTCGGATTATACTTTGGACCACTTGTTTAGTTGTGACTGTTTGATATATTTAAATGGACATGCGGTTTATTGATGAATAATTATGGTAAAATACGGTATGATGGCATGATACATAACGATTTCCCTAGAACAATTGCACTTTTGCCTTAGCGCAACGATATGAATTAGGTGTGACATGTCGACATGAGAATGCTAACCACTTGTGTGACTAACATGCGAGCATTTTGAGACTAACTTTTCGAGTCGCCCTTTCCTTGTTTTATAGTAATGGTGAGGCCAAGAAGAACCGGGGCTACTTATAGAGAGCAAACTCCGGAACAACAACCGGAAGCTCAAGGAGGAAGAGGTCGTGGTGGTGGTAGAGGTAGAGGTGGTGGTAGAGGTCAAGGGAGAGGCCGAGGGAGAGGTCAAGGTAGGGGTGAAGCATTAACACCCGACTTGGCCACCGTGATCGCTCAAGTGGTCACGAACATTATGCCTAACATAGTTGCCCAAGTCACGGCAACTCTCCAAGCACCCGATAATACGGGGCCGAATGTCCAAGCTCAAGTGAATGGGAACAATGAGAATGTTCAACCGGTAGGGGTAGAGGAAGAAGAGGCACCCGTGGTACACGATAACTATGTCCCAAGGTACAACCAACACGGAGTGTACCGGCAAGGGTGTTCTTTTAAGGATTTTAAGGGTTGTGGGGCCCCGGAGTATGATGGGAGTGGGGATCCTACGGCTTGTATTAGGTGGCTTGAAGAAATTGAAGCGGTGATTGCTAGGAGTCATTGTACTTATGATGACCAAGTTATCTACTCATCCGGCATGTTTAGGGGTGATGCATTGAAATGGTGGAATAAGGAGATAGGGGCGGGCAATGCTATACCGTGGGATCAATTCAAGATCTTGGTGAAAGAAAGATTTTGTCCACCCTATGAACTTCAAACTCTAACCTTGGAGTTCGTTCAACTCCAAATGAATGGGGCGGACTATAAGGGGTACATTCGGCGATTCCAAGAGTTGTCAACACTTATTCCACACTTGGTGTCTCCCGAAGCTCAAGCTATTCAAAAGTTTGTTATGGGCTTGACTCCAAAGGTCCGACACTTGGTGAACAACATTATGCCTACCACCATGACGGAAGCCATAAACCGAGCCGGTAGTGTTACCGAGGACTTACTTAGGAGTGGTGAATTGAGCCTGGCATCGTCATCAAAGAGGAAGGATGCACCCGAGTCAAGCGGGGTGAAGAAAATGGGTAGGTTCGACCCTAAACGTCCTAACAAAGGAAAGGTGTTTGCGGCGGTCGAGCCGGCAAGGAAGGCTTATGTGGGTCCTTACCCATTTTGTAATAAGTGCTCCCGACATCATGTTCCCACCACTCCTTGTGGGACTTGTTTCAATTGTAATCAAGTTGGCCATCTTGCTAGAGATTGTAGGGCCCCGAGAGTGGCTCCTACTCATGCGGTTCCTCTCCGAGCACATCCTCCTCAAGCTAACAATCAAAGGGGTCAACGGGGTGGGTGTTATGAATGTGGAAGCACCGATCATTACCGTAATGCTTGTCCTCAATGGGTGGGACAAAATGTGCAAGTAGCGGTTCACCCAAATCAACTTCAAATCACCGGTCCTAACCAAAACCGTGGCCAACAAGGCCATCAAGTGCAACCAAGGGGGAGAGCCTTTACGGTGAATGCAAATGAAGCCCGTAATGATCCTAATGTGGTGGCAGGTACATTTCTTCTTAACGGTCTTTATGCCACGGTGTTGTTTGATTCCGGAGCCGATTATAGCTTCGTGTCCCATAGTTTTGTTCCTTTGATAGATGTTCATCCTTGTGCCTTAAACTATGTACTTGATATTGAGATGGTCAATGGTGCCTTAACTAGACTTAGTCAAGTGCTCCGGGATTGTATCTTGACTTTAAACGACGTCGAATTCTATATAAATCTCATGCCTTTCGACATTGGAAGCTTCGACATCATTGTGGGTATGGATTGGTTAACGGCGGTAAACGCGGTCATTGATTGTGGTGAAAGAGTGGTCAAAATACCGTTGTCAAACGGTGATATTCTTAGAGTCCAAGGTGAAACTTCCGATTCCTCTAGTTCCAAGGCTTTTAGTGCTACCGTCACAAAGGTAGAATTGAAAGCCGTTCCTATTGTTCGTGATTTCCCCGATGTTTTTCCGGATGACCTACCGGGTCTACCCCCGTCTCGTGCACTTGATTTTCGCATCAATTTGATCCCCGGGGCCGCCCCCGTGGCCAAAGCTCCATATAGACTCGCCTTGACGGAAATGCAAGAACTAGAATCTCAACTTAAAGAACTCCAAGAAAAAGGGTTCATTCGTCCTAGTCAATCGCCTTGGGGAGCCCCAATATTGTTTGTGAAGAAGAAAGATGGGTCTTTAGGATGTGTATTGATTACCGAGAATTGAACAAGCTCACGGTGAAGAACCGGTATCCACTTCCTAGAATCGATGAGCTTTTTGATCGTTTGCAAGGTGCCAAGTATTTCTCAAAAATCGACCTCCGTTCGGGCTATCACCAACTTAGAGTTCATGAAGATGACATACCAAAGACGGCGTTTCGTACAAGGTATGGTCACTACGAGTTCACCGTTATGCCGTTCGGGTTGACGAATGCACCGGCGGTGTTCATGGATTTGATGAACCGGGTGTGCCGACCCTATTTGGACAAGTCGGTCATTGTCTTCATTGATGACATACTTGTCTATTCGAAGACAAAGGAAGATCATGCCAAGCATTTGAGTGAGACGCTAGGGTTGCTTAGAAAGGAGAAGTTGTATGCAAAATTTTCAAAGTGTGAATTTTGGTTGGAAGAAGTTCATTTCCTGGGTCACGTGATTAGCAAGGATGGGATTCATGTGGACCCTAGCAAGATTGAAGCGGTTAAGGATTGGAGGCGGCCCGAAACGCCATCCGAGATTCGCCAATTTCTCGGATTGGCGGGTTATTACCGAAGATTCATTGAAGGCTTTTCCAAAATAGCACAACCACTCACTCTCTTGACTCAAAAAGAGAGGAGGTTTGAGTGGGGCGAGAAGCAAGAAATTGCCTTTCAAACTCTCAAAGACATGTTATGTGATGCTCCAATCTTGAGCCTTCCGGATGGGATTGAAGATTTCGTGGTCTATTGTGATGCTTCGGGTCAAGGTTTGGGGTGTGTACTTATGCAACGGGGCAAGGTCATAGCTTATGCCTCCCGACAACTTAAGGTACATGAGAAGAATTACCCTACTCACGATTTAGAATTGGGAGCTGTTGTCTTCGCCTTGAAGTGTTGGAGACATTACCTTTATGGCACCAAATGTGTAATCTACACCGATCATAAAAGTCTCCAACACATTTTCAATCAAAGTGAGTTAAATATGAGGCAAAGAAGGTGGATTGAACTTTTTAGCGATTATGATTGTGACATCCGCTACCATCCGGGCAAGGCCAATGTCGTAGCCGATGCTTTAAGTAGAAAGGAGAGGGTCAAGCCGAGAAGATCAAGGGCCATGAGCCTTACGGTGGGACAAAGTATTCGGGACCGTATCATAGAAGCTCAAGTGCAAGCTACCTTACCGGAAAATTTTGGTAATGAAGGGCTAGATGGTATGGAGCAACTTTTTGACCGGAGGGAAGACAACGGGTTATGTTTAGTTGGGAAGCTTTGGATTCCAATCTTTGGCAATTTAAGAACTTTCCTAATGAATGAAGCTCATAAGTCGCCCTATTCGGTCCACCCGGGGTCGGATAAGATGTACTTTGATTTAAAAGATTTCTATTGGTGGCCGGGCATGAAACGTGATGTGGCTAAATATGTGAGCGAGTGCCTTACTTGCCTACAAGTGAAAGCCGATCATAAGAAGCCACCCGGTTTGTTGGTACAACCGGTGATACCGGCATGGAAATGGGAAAGGATTGCAATGGACTTCGTTACGAAGTTACCGAAGACAAGAAATGGCCGTGACACTATATGGGTAATTGTGGATCGATTGACAAAGTCGGCTCACTTTTTAGCCATTCGCGAGACCGATAAGTTCGACACCCTAGCGCGTTTGTACATTAAGGAAGTGGTGGCAAAGCATGGAGTTCCGGTTTCTATTATCTCCGATAGAGATAGCCGGTTCAAATCAAATTTTTGGAAAGCTTTTCAACGTGCAATGGGTACTCAAATTGACATGAGTACGGCGTTCCACCCACAAACGGATGGGCAACCCGAAAGAACCATCCAAACGCTTGAAGATATGTTGAGGGCTTGTGCTATTGAATTTGGTGGAAGTTGGGAAGATCACCTACCGCTAGTGGAGTTCTCATATAACAATAGTTACCATGCGACTATCCAAATGGCCCCGTTTGAGGCGCTTTATGGTAGAAAGTGTCGTTCTCCACTCGCTTGGGCGGAAATAGGCGAGAGCCAACTTATTGGGCCGGAAGTAATAATTGAGACAACAAAAGTGATTTCAAAAATCAAAGAGAGATTACAAGTGGCCCGTGAAAGACAAAAGAAGTACGCCGATGTGAGGCGTAGACCCTTGGAGTTCAATGTTGGTGATCATGTACTTTTGAAGGTCTCCCCGTGGAAGGGTGTTGTTCGTTTCATCAAGAGAGGCAAGCTTGCGCCAAGATACATAGGACCTTTTGAAATCATAGAACGTGTGGGCAAGGTGGCTTACCGGCTAAAGCTACCTCAAGAACTTTGTGGAGTGCACAACGTGTTCCATATTTGCAATTTAAGGAAGTGCTTAGCGGATCCTACTCATCACGTGCCCATGGACGAGATACAAGTAGACAAGAAACTCAACTTTGTTGAAGAACCGGTAGAGATTGTGGATCGTGAATTCAAGAAGCTAAAGAAAAAGCGCTATACGATAGTTAAGGTTCGTTGGAATGCTAGACGTGGAGCCGAATTCACTTGGGAGCGGGAAGACTTCATGAAGTCAAAATATCCGCATTTGTTTGGTGATTAGGGTTCCATCGAATTTCGGGACGAAATTCCCTTAACGGGGGAATAATGTAACAACCGTGCATTTTGACTTTTGACTATGGGTACGTTTCCTAAGTTTTGTTTTAATTAATATATGTTCAAGTGCAATCTAAGGGTCATTGAGTGCAATGTGTTTTATATGGGTCAATTTATTGCGCAACTAGAGACTTAGGGGCAAGTCGAGACCATTGGTTAGTGCTAGTCGGTTCTTTACTTTTGGGTGACAATTAAGTCAACTAGTAAAATGAATATGGATCCTATCCATGGGTTATACCCAAACCCATGACCTACCCAAGTAAACAAACCCTATCCTCCTTCCTTCACTCATTTCTTCCTTCCATTCTTTCTCACCTTTCTCTCTCTACACTAAATGCACACACTCTCAATCTCTATCTAAATTTCTAGTTCATTTATTGTTGTTTCAAGAGGATTAATAACAAAATCATCATCCTTATTATCATTCTAGCATCATATCGAAAATCCAAGTTTTCAAGTGCAAGAAAAGCTTCATCTAGGTCAAATTCGGGTTTTGATTTCTTGTGGAAGTTTTGGTAAGTGTTTTCTAGCTCAGATTCATCATTTCTAGTTATTAAACTCGTATTACATCTAAATCTAAGCACTCTTGGTCCTTATAGCTTCAAATCCGAAATTTAGGGTTTCTAGTTACCTAAATTAGGTCAAAAATCGATTTGGGTCAAAAGCCATGTTTTGGATGGAACTATTGAGTGGGTTATCTTCAAATGAGTTTGTTATGTTCAAAAATGGGTCAAGGAACTCCTCAAAACGATTTATGAGTCAAAAACTAGGTTTTGGGTCAAATTAGGGTTATTTAGGGTTAGGCTCACTGCGGCGCAGTGGCTGGTGGCTCACTGCGGCGCAGTGGCTTGGTAGGCCACTGCGGCGCAGTGAGCTTGGATAGGCTCACTGCGGCGCAGTGAGCTTGGTAAGGCTCACTGCGGCGCAGTGAGCTGGATAGGCTCACTGCGGCGCAGTGAGCTTGGATAGGCCACTGCGGCGCAGTGAGCTTGGATAGGCTCACTGCGGCGCAGTGGCTGGAAAGGTCACTGCGGCGCAGTGCTGGGCTAGCCCACTGCGGCGCAGTGAGCTTGGAAAGGCTCACTGCGGCGCAGTGCTGGGTAGCCCACTGCGGCGCAGTGAGCTTGGATAAGGTCCTGCGCGCAGTGCTGGGTAGCCCACTGCGGCGCAGTGAGCTTGGTAAGGCTCCTGCGCGCAGTCTGGGTCAGCCCACTGCGGCGCAGTGAGCTTGGATAAGGCTCACTGCGGCGCAGTGGCTGGGCTAGCCCACTGCGGCGCAGTGGCTAGGTACCTGGTCAGTCTGGGTCAGCCCACTGCGGCGCAGTGAGCTTGGATAAGGCTCACTGCGGCGCAGTGACTGGGTCAGCCACTGCGGCGCAGTGAGCTTGATAAGGCTCACTGCGGCGCAGTGAGCTGGATAGCTCACTGCGGCGCAGTGGCTGGGCTAGCCCACTGCGGCGCAGTGGCTAGGTCCTGGTCATGTCTGGGTCAGCCCACTGCGGCGCAGTGAGCTTGGATAAGGCTCACTGCGGCGCAGTGATTAGTTGCTGGAAAATCACTGCGGCGCAGTGGCTGGGCTAGCCCACTGCGGCGCAGTGGCTGGAGCCTGCGGGCAGTGAGCTGGAGCCACTGCGGCGCAGTGGCTGGGCTAGCCCACTGCGGCGCAGTGGCTAGGTCCTGGTCATGTCTGGGTCAGCCCACTGCGGCGCAGTGAGCTTGGATAAGGCTCACTGCGGCGCAGTGATTAGTTGCTGGAAAATATGCGCGTCAGTTTTCAAACGTCAATAACTTTTGATCCGTAAGTCCAATCGAGTCATATGACCTATCGTTGGAATCGTAAGAGAGTCTAGTTTCTTGTAGTAACACTCATTTCATATGATTCTAAATCCATTTCTAAAAATGTCGAGTCAAAGCGTCTTGTTTCATATACGGTAAAGTTGTAGAAGCGTTTGTGGGTTTGTGACTCGACTTAAACTTACTAAACCAACTTAATCATGATTATAGAGTTAACATTATGATATACGACATGCTTTGATAGGTTGTGGACGCGTGGGGCCCATTACTCGCTATTAATCTTACTGTGACTTGATTTTTACTGTTTTGCCAATCAAAGGTGAGTTTTTCGTAGCCTCCCCTACTCTTTTAAGAGTCGGGCTGAAAAGTGTACCTCGTGCATGATGATATTTGGGACATATATGTTGGGTGACCTTTTTGTTGATGTGCAATTATGTGATTAGGTATATGGTGATTATTTTGTGTATATTGAGTTGTTTTAGGTTAGTTGTGTATATATGGAGGACGGTAATGCCTTTGAAAGGTTGTAGATGTGGTGGGAAGGCTGCGGGTGACCCTATATATAAGCATCGAAGGCCTTTCAAAAGTAGTATCGTACGAAGTATATGCATATGATGTTTGGTTATGTGTGGACATTGATGGTCATGGATGAGTACATTTACGTGCAATTGAGTACTATGAGTACAATACGTGCAATTGGGTACTATGAGTACAATACGTGCAATTGGGTACTATGAGTACATTACGTGCAATTGGGTACTATGAGTACATTACGTGCAATTGAGTACTATGAGTACATTACGTGCAATCGAGAACAATGGGTACATTTACGTAAAAATTGAGAACAATGAGGTACATTACGTGCAATTGAGTACTATGAGTACATTACGTGCAATTGAGTACTATGAGTACATTACGTGCAATTGAGTACATTGAGTACAAGCGTGCAATTATTAGATCATACTAATGTTAATTATGTATAGGTTGACATTGGAACGTGTTCTTGTTCATCCTTTTCTACGAACTCACCAACCTAGTGTTGACATTGTTTAGTACACTTTTCAGGTAACCAAGAGAACCCAAGAGCTTGATGCATTGCTAGATTGTTGGACTTGACCATGGATCCGTGATTCATTTCCCGTTGATGGGACTTGCTTAGGATCATGAGCCATCTTTTGAGTTATTATTTTGTAAACTTTTGATGGTTGTATGCTCCTTATGCTTTTGTGACTTTGTAATTAAATTGTTGGGTTCCCGGAATCCTCTTATTTTCATATAGTCTCGTTCTACGATAATTCCATCTTGTGTCATGCTTTTCGTTGCATTTCGAGCCTAGCTCGGGGTGTTACAGCAAACTTCCCAACAGGGTCACCCATTTGGCATTGCTGCCACCCGAGCACGCTTAACTGTGGAGTTCTCCTCTCATCCACAGCCAATACGCCCAAAACGCGTTGTGTTATGTAAGGCCAATGATATTACTTATAGACAGGATCCCCCTTGTATGTTAGCGATGTATGCTTTCACACCCCCTCAACACAACTCAACGTCCTCGTTGAGTTATGCAAGTGCGCCATACACTCCTAACAATCCCAAGGGTTTCTATGATACCACCATGTAACACCCGTCATTTTAAAACCTGGATTTCAAAAACTTTTGCCAAACGGCGTTTAAAACGTAGCGGAAAAGATCGCTTAAAAACTGCCACATCCGTAACCAGATGGTACCTTTCATAAAATGGTCTTACTAAAGTACATCATCAAAAGAATATGAATGAAATCCAAGTCTTGGCACCAACATAAATGCCATTCATTATTACATGTATCATAAACGTAAATAATGTAGCTGAAACATAGGCTATGGGAAGTCTAAGCATTCAACAATCTATGCTAGTCTTCTTTATTGCATCTACCCATCTCACGAGCTAAACCTTTCTCTAGCTCAAACATGCTTATCCTGAAGGACATAACATTTTCATAAAAGCAAGTGTTAGCTAATAAATTAGCTAAGTAAGATACACACATTTTACAAAACGTTATTCATTTTACTTTCATAAAACTTCTTCGTATTTTATACATCAAAACATGATCACATTACATATCATCCACAAACATCGTAAGATAATCCCATACTTACCTCTTTCCCACATTCCATCACATTTCATATCATATCAACTTATACTTATAACTTAAACAACATCTCATATCATATCAACATACATTTACAACTTAATCAACATCTCATATCATATCAACATACATTTACAACTTAATCAACATCTCATATCATATCAACATATACTTACATCTTAATCAACATCTCGTATCTTGGCATAACACACATAAACATGTCACACATATACATATTAGCACACGTAGAGTATTTACTCCTAATTGTGCCTATCAACGATACATCATACTTATCAACATATCTTCTTATTATCTTGATCAACTTATTCAACTTAATCATCTTAACCAACTTTATGAACTTTATCAACTTAATCAACTTTATCAACTTAATCAACTTCGTCAACTTAATCAACTTTTATCAACTTTAAGCATTCCGTTATGCTTTTAACATTGGTGGTTCGTCACTCCACCCGGAAATACTAGATCAACGTAACTATGCCACAAGAAATCACTCAAGCGACCACTTATAGTATCCTGTCATGCTTTTAACATTGGTGGTTAGTCACTCCACCCGGAAACACTAGATCAACATAACTATGCCGCAAGGAGCCACTCAAGCGACCACGTACGCACTAGCTTTTCAACTAGCATGGGTTAAGCTTAACACAACTTATGCTCGAGACTTCTTATCTTTATTAGCTTAGGCTACACTTTCACCTAAACTAATCACTTATCAACATCTTTACTTTTTACGCACTAACACTAAGGCTAGAATGATTTCCCACATTTCACACTTTACTTTAACTTTAGGTATTTTCATTACCTAATTAATGTCACATCTACTTCAACGTTTAATCTCACTAACGTGCACAACTCATAACATTTCTTACGTGTATCTAGTGAACTAGACATTTCATACTTAAGTGCCACATATAAGCCATCACATATCAACATTAAGGCATATCAACGACGTTATCAACAACACATATCATAATCATTTCATAGCAACATCGTTAAAGTCATCACACTACTTATGCACATAACTACTTTTACTTTAAACGTCAACATAACAACATAGGTCATTTCAACATACATACATTCCCATATAACCTCCCGCATAACCCGAAAACCCAACACACATAAGATAATCCGATTAAGAGGTTAATTATAGAAAACTACATTTTGTTGTGCCTCCAGCGTGAGAAAAGTCATGTATCTTACCTCAATGGAGTACTCAACAATCACAAATGTGTTTACCGTGCTTGACAAGTGTTCCCGACAACCTATGATACAAGAAGGATGGAAATATAAGTCAACTAGACACTTAAACGCACTTAGAACCCTTCTGCCGGCTGATATCGCCGAGCCCATGGGTGGTCTCGTCGATATCAAGCTCCAGAATGCACCAAAAGTGAGACCTGACCACGATCTTGTCGAGCCCACTAGTGGTCTCGTCGATATCAACTTCCAGACTCGCACCCTTCACTTGCAGGCGACTTTTTGACCTCAAGACGACCAAAAGAGACAAAACTTAGTTCTTAACAAATGTAGAGGACTCAAAGACCTTTCCACAAATATAGAGTTTGACTCTTGAAGTTCTCTAATGAATGATTTATGACGTTTACAAGATAAGCCTGCAAAATTCGTCCGAAATTCGACCACTTTTGGAAATCGACACTTTTCGCCTATCTATAGGCAAAATCACCAGAAACTTTATTCATATCGATTAGTGTGGACACATAGACCTTTTCAAAAATATAAGATTCATCTCTTAACTCTTTGTATTGAAAGAGATATGAATTTTGCAATATGACTAAACTTTCAGATCTAATAAACCCTTTGTTTTTCAAACTATTTCGACCATCAAATGACCATAGCAACCACCACGACCTATGGATCTCATATGCACCCAAGATATGACTCATATGATGATTTCACAAGATCACTTGTTCCAGGGACAAGAGGATACAATAACAATACATTAGATTACCCGAAAACCCAAGTAATCGATGACGAAACGTAATCAAATCAACCCTAACCCTTAAGATCTGAATTGATTGGACAAAATCTTACCAAAGAACTTAAATAATAATCAAAGAATGATGTTATACCTATAGGTGTGATTAACGGATCGAAAAGCAAGCAAAAACCCTTCCGAAAACCCTCAAAATCGACTAGAACTTGATGAATTGACCTAGGGTTTTGTGTGTAAGAAATTCTTAGGGTTTAGATCCGATTATCCAGCATTATGGTCGACCTACATGCCCTATATATGCTGGATGAACTTTGGAAACTTTACATCTAGGCCCTCGCACTTCGTTACAACTCGTTTCGTCACTTAACTGCTCGTTTAACGCGTACGGGAACACTTAACGACTCTTGTATCTTATTGGGAACATTAATTGACTTTATTAATCACTACTTTAATTTTCATTACTTTAATCACTTTAACACATATCCTACGTTAATCATTTAATTCACATAAGCAGATATAAAACACATATCAACTAACGGTCAACGTCAAAAAGTTTTGGGATGTTACAGTGCACGTCTGTACTCTCGCCGCCCGTATCCCGACCAAGACTATTTGCAGCGACAGTCGCTGCAAATAGTCTTGCCACGTCAGCAATCCACCACCCACCGCCATTATTGCTTTGACCTTTGACCCGAGAATTTGCAGCTATAGTCGCTGCAAAAAGTGACGTGGGACCCAAAATTCGAATAAAAGCTACCGTATCTATCCATCCATTCTTTCATTATTATAAAAATTTTTATCTTTTCTCTCTTTTTCTCCTAACACCTCCGGCCAAATCATATATTTCCCCCCATATTTTCAATCCGGGCAACCAATATTTCGATCCTTTTCCCGACGAAGTATTAGCATCGACCTATATGGACTTTCTGAATATTTTTTTGGCCATCACCGCCGCGGGTCTGAATTTACCGGTCAGTTTTCCGGCAAGTTTTTTGGCCACTTTTCCGGCGTACTATTAGCAGCGACATCTGGACTTTCAACAGCCCACTATTTCGGCCATCACATAGCCGCCGCGGTTCGATTTTTCCGGCTCTCCTCCCCCGACTTTTCCGGCCATCTCATATTTTGGTATGTATTTTCCAGCCATATTATCCCTTTTTGATTGTTATTATTTGTGTTTTTGATAGTTAATTGATAATATTGTTATGTTAGTGTTGTTATTGGTTTTATTAGTTTTGTTAGGATTGATAGTTAATTTTTTGATTTTAATAAGTTTGTTTGTATTGTTAGTATTAGTTTTGTTAGGATTGATAGTTAATTTTTTGATTTTAATAAGTTTGTTTGTATTGTTAGTATTAGTTTTGTTGATAAGTTAGTGATTTGTATTATAATGTTTATATTTGTATGTAATTTGTTTTGTTAGTGAAAGTTTAGTGATTTGTTAGAATATTTATATTGTTAGATGAAAGATTACGTAGATAATTATGTCTCTAGTACAAAATTAAGTGTAAGAAAATATATATAAAAATAAGTGTAAAAAGTAACTTAAAAAAAATATTAAAGATTACGTAGAAAAAACATATAAGTAAACTATATTAGTATAAAAAACAAGTTTCTATAAAACTTTAAAAATAAGTATTAAAAAAAGTATAAAAGTAAATATAAATATATAATTATAAAAAACAAAATTTAAAAAGTATTATAAAAATAAGTAAAAAATATAGATAAAAATAAGTATAAAACTAAATAAACAAGTTTTTATAAAAAGTATATACAAAAACGACATTTAAAAGGTTTAAAAAATTCATATAAGCATAATACAAATTTTTTTTCTCTCTCCTCAAATCTCAACCAATCATTTTTTTTCCCCCTCCATAAATCATTTTATTCTCTAATTCATTCAAAATCTTTTACCTCAAAAACCGTACATCGATAAATTATAAAAATTATATGGGTGTTCTTAAAATTTCATGCTCTTTCATTAGAGTGGTCATTCGATATACTTTCGACGAATTTTTAAATCCGATGGCGGAGCCCGTCAGGTAGATCACCCCATCACCGCCACCGCCGCCGCCATTACATCACCACCCCGTCATCACCTCCATCACCGCCGCAACGCGCGGGTACACATATATAAAAAAATGATTACCTTTTGATTCAAGCACGAAGGTTGCGCCTGCATCTCCTTGGCGGGTGTTTTTGTTTTCGTCTAGTGGAGGAGCTTCTGTCATCAAGAATGATCAGCAAGCAACATACATGTATGAACGTATAAAGATTATCATATATATGAAGATGATAATTTATCTAGCCATATATAATACAATAATATACTGTCTCTATCTATATGTAACAATCTTGTAAGCACGATATTTGTGTGAGCAAAAGAAACAGACGTAGTTATCTAATCATCATAATAATAATATAAAAATAAAAATTGGGCTTTGAAGTCTCCGCTACAAGATATGTAATGGAATAAACTTAAATATGGTCTTATTATACAAACATATAGATTTAGATTTTGATTAGATATATGTCATCAATCCTTTAATAAAGTGTCTTATAAGCATATAAAACCACGTACACACATAACTTACACATATATGATGCAAAACTCAACAATTCGAGTCAATAAGACTATACTTTTCTTACATTTTTCATTTAACCTTCACATTTAGCAACCTTCATAACATATATATCTTTTCTTTTTTCATAATTCGTTATTCACACATATATGATTTTTATATTAATGACCATAGTGTATATTTATTTTAATCACATTTATCTTATTATCTTTAACCATGTCCCTAATCAAAAATAATCAACGTCCAATGTGTATCGATATAAGTCAATATACCAAAAATTTAGTGTCTCAATACTTTCAAAAAAAAAATTTCTAGTGACAAATCTATATTAGCTCATCTAGAGCCTTCAACTAATTTGATATACTCAATTATAATACCGGCATTGGTTTATAGTCACATAAAGTGAACATACAATTCAAATTGTACAGTTATCCTTAACCAACGAGCAAAATATCTCAACATGTAACCAAATAAATCACGTCTAGTCCATGTTTTATTATATGGATTACTAAGCTATTACATTCTTACATTCTCTTCAAAGAATAGATCATAATGTGAAATAAATGTATGCTAAAATATATTTATGGGGACAAAGATTGTTTGGATGAACATTCATTCATATCGATATTCACTATTATCAAATATGGAATACATTTTCCAAGAATTATGCCATACATGGATATTTTAGTACAATAATCACACTTAAAATATTTTATGATGATGATTGTATGCATTTCTTAAACTTTAGATAATTCGTTCTATATAACAATCAATCATTCCTTACATCAAGCATCATATATTCCATGAATATATCATGCATGGACAGATCAACAAATTACTAAGTTTCATAATCAAAAGATTTCCTCAATAGCATTGAAAGAACATCGTATTATATAATTTCCACTAATACCAATTTACTAGTCACAGTTGAGCACAATTCACTAAAGTAGATAACATCTATGAAACACTTTAACAAGAAGATCTTATACAGTAAACGTACTATCATTCGTAAGTATACATGAATTATGAACACAAAACATGATCAGTGCAACATCAAGATTCATAATTAAATTGGGATAAACAAAGGTTATAAACCAATTTATTCTATCTATAGTGTTTATAATTTCATAATATGTGACTATCAAGTAGAGTAGCAAAGAGAGAAAATTAGTAAGTTCAATTTGGATAATATTGGTTACATACTTTTTAATAACTCCAAATGAACCAATGCTAAGATACTATCTTATAAAACTTTAAAAATCTTCTATAATAGAGTGATCAAAATAATAATCAAAGATGATAATAAATAATGGAATACAAAAAGAAAGACAGAAAAAATAGATATGTATTACATCATTGTTTTGTTGATATTAAATACAGATAACATGTTTCTCTAATAACCGACAATCGTCTCATACTTGATTTAGGATATGTATAAGTATTTTTTTAAATAGATATTATGGTAAGTTGATACATAATATATATATTTAATATTATTTATTAATGATAAGTATATACAATAATAAGATAACTCCGTGACTATATATTAGGAATTTTTATTTCATTAGTTTGGTATATCAAAAGACCACATGTCGCTTAAATTAAAGAATACTTTAGTTTATTTGGAGATTATATATAAGTAATATAACTAATAGGAGTTGAAGAATTGAGAAAGAAAAAGAGACAATTTAATTAATGAGAAAACTCAAATAAGGTTATAATGTGTTTTGTATCTATAAGCTAAGAGTTAGAGTTTAATTCTAAGTCTAATAAGAAAATTGAATCTATATACAATTAAAAAAAGCTAATTTATAAAATAAATAAATTAAAAGGACACGTGTCGATCAAGGATTACGCCACGTATAGTTTCAAAAGCATCTCAATCCTGTTTTAGTTTATTGATACCCTATCTTATTTATGGTTGCATAATTTTGGTCTCACAGCAGCAACGAAAAAAACAAAGCTACATTAACTAAGGGAATTATACCCATGTACCAAATGAAATCATAAGCTACATACTTTGATGCACAAAAAAACATGAGACGACTAGTAAAGATGTCACGTTGCTAACCAACTTCACTAATAAGCAATATCTAGTTACATCAATGGATAAAAATACCAAGGATTAACAAACTTATTTAACAGTTCATCGTTATTGTACAAACATAAAAAAATCAGTTCAAAGGTATTAGAATGACATAACTAAACAGAAACTTTTCAAATAGGTTATGAAACACCGCATTTCAATATGTGAATAAACAAAAAGCATAACATTATTAGCTTAAAAAAAACAAAGCAAACATAATTAAGTAAAATCTGGACACGATGCCTTCATAACCAACTATAGACCACCTAATTTTATGAGTAATCAAGCTATATTATATTAGGATGTATAGATGGTAATCAAGCTCGCAGAGATCACCCCTCAAAGAACTAAGACTACCGTCCATCACAAAACCAAGTGATGAAGAATTCAAACTCTTATCTGTTCAGAAACATATGTGCCTAAAATGAATATGACAGACAAAACATATGTAGGGGATTCATAGAAGCATACATTACGATCATGAGAACTATAAAAAAAGTTCTAGGCTTAATCATTTATAAGCAGAGACCTTGATCTGGTCACTTGTATCCACAAAACCTAAAAAAAAAAGTAATTTTGAACCACAAGATTGTCACTAAATCACAAAGTACATAACAACAATGTGACAAGAAATAGAAAGTCAAAGGGATTGGCATAGTTTAGACTTACCCAACTGAGTACTCGGAACCGACAAGAGTTTACGATTATTATCTGCAAAATCTGTCAAGCTTGTAATACATATGAATTTGGAAAATTAAGAAGGCATTTATTACCGATATGTATCTTAAGACCTTGGTTCCAAGAGTAACTCTTACAACATCCTGCAGTAGAAGAATATCCAAACACTACATCCTACACCACACGTTGATAGAGTTTAATTTTGACTATCCTATATGACATAATTACTTTTACACCGCCTTATAAATTAAGCTTTGGATGATTATATAAACAACAAAATATGATTTCAAGTAATTTTTCAACGATAATACTAGAGTCAACTGTTAATATCTGAATATAAGCCTTAGCTCAAGGGTACATTATATCAAATATAAAATCAAAAAATCTGGAAATGATTATACTTGGACTTAGAACATACCTGTGTGCCTTATGTAAAAGGGTAACCAATATAAGAATGTATAAGCAACGAGTTTTGAAAAGAACAAGCAAAATGCATATGGTGCAACACCAGGCAACTTCCATGCCTCTAAAAGATAGCAGCAGAAGAAGATTGAGACACTGACTCAATATCATCATCATTATCTTCTGGTTCTACTTTCTGCAAGTTAACCAACTTCAGTCCCTCGTTACTCACTCTCATTTCCGTCTCTTCTTCTTCTTCTTCTTCATCCTCCACGGGCAACTCAAGACCAATAGTTTCCGGGTTCACAACAAGAAACAAATATACAACAACAGAAACAATCACAATAAGAACACCAGGCAACACAAAAGCCCAAGCCCAACCAAAACCTAAAACCGATGACACAACAAACCCAGGTTAAAGAAACCCCATTTCATAATGTTGCAGGCATACAGCTAAAAAGTTCTAGATCTTTACCGAAACAAACTTTTTAAAAAATATATGATTCAAACCTAAGCTAACCCAAAATCCAAGATGACCCAACTCTAAGCTGACCCAACCCTAAGCTGACCCAAATCCAAGCTGATCATACCCTAAGCTGACCCAAATCCAAGCTAACCCAATCCTAAGCTGACTTAAATCCAAGCTAACCAAAATCTCTTTCCATGGCAACTGCATGCAACGTTTTACTAAAACAAATCAGCTAATTAGTGTCAGCTACTTTCTAAAATATAGATGTGAAGTATGCCAAAGCAATTTCCATTGAGATGGAGGGTCTAGGGATGTCAACCCATGAAGCATCTTATTTGAGCCCGTCTCTTCTTCCTAAGAAACCGGGTATGATGGTCCACATGTTTGTACATTTTGCATAAGCATAAAACCAGTTAATGTTAGTGTTGGATACATTCATACATCAAATGAATATCCAACCAATTTACTTATCTATAATTTGACTTATTTAATCTCATATATATATATATATATAGGGTGACTTTCTAGTGAGAACAGGTTTAAAATAAGAACAGTGAGAACAATTTTGGTCCTTTAGATGAAAAAAATGAACGTCTGAGATGATGAGTGGTATTTTTGTAAGAAGACTTTTAATTAATGGCAAAAATGTCTATTTGCATGTAATGTTTAAGGACAATATGGTAATTAAAAAATCCAAAAAGAAAAAAGAAAAGTACTTAAACATAACACGTACATGGCAGTTTCATTTTCTGTGGAAGTTTTCAACTTGAATGGTTGGTTACTGTCTACGTGTGCATCATATTACCGAGATGTGCATCCAAATTGATATTCTGTTATGCATCCTTAGATATAAATTGTGCATCCTAAATCAATTGGCATCCTTAGATATAAATTGTGCATCCTAAATCAATTGATGTTGTATTTGTGCATCCAAAAACAAAATTACTACTTTATTGGCTGTCGTTATCTCCATCTGATATAATTGTGCATCCTTAGATATAATTGTGCATCCTACATTAATTGATGTTGTATTTGTGCATCCAAAAACAAAAACAAAAAATTTACTGCTTTATTGGTTGTCACTATTCTCCATCTGACATATATAAAATATCAAGTCAAATTTTCAAAATGAATATGTAGATATCTTTCAGCAACATGCACTATACGTATTCTGGAAAGTTTGATTAAATTAATTTTGATAAAATAAAAAACTTGTTCCATAACCGTTTTAGAGAAAAAACAACTGTCGATCTTAAATTCCAATATTATCCTCTTAAAATGCTAATGATGTGGGTATTCATGATTGGTTCTCACTTGTTCTTATTTTAATTTGGTTCTCATTTGAGTGCCTCCCTATATATATATATATATCTATATATATATACACATAAATGAAAAGCATTCAGAACATGAATGAGTCAAATGAGTTGAAATGGTGGTGACATAATCTACATACAACCCATTAATTATTTCCTTAATTAGTCATATAGCTTAAATTATTGATGTAATAAAATAAAATTATTTTGTGATAAAATTTGGTCCACTATTTATAAACAACGCATAGTTACGATATCTTACAAAAGAAAATGGCAGCAAGGAGAAACATCTACTTTGGCACACACAACTTGAATCTAACTAATTTTCTCAATGCACAAAATTTTTGTAAATATTGTTCATGCCCGGTAATATGTAACATGAGACAGGTACCTTGTTCGTGGGAAGGTTACACCAACGTCACACTCCCGACACCAAAAATTGTCGTCCATGCAAGAAACTCCTATCCTGCACTTAAAGATATTGCTTAAATGTATAAATAAAAAAACACACTATGGGCACTTAAAATTCTCATAGTCCTTATAGTGGTAGTATGTGTTGCTCTTGATTTCAAAAGTGTAGCTGTTACCCACCAGGTTTTCCAAAAACGGAGGGATTGCATAAGCATCTGCTGAGTCATCGTGTAAAGTGCACCTGCACATGTGAAAAGCACATTGTTAGCAGTTGCTAACGATATAAGCAATGTATCACACAATGAATCCCGTAGAAAAGCCACAAATATATAGGCGATATGGGTATAATACAGTCAACGAATGTATAAGAACGTGTTTAAAAAGACCAACTCACCTTTAGAGGAGAAAACTTCCAGTTTATAAGTCCTTGTATAGTTACCTGAAAAGTTTGCCAACCATGAATACTTTCTTGTATAGGCCGACTCAACCATATGCATACGGTTGGTGACAATAGCATAATGGTTACTCAGTTAAAATGTCACCTTCTGTGTTCCTGTTCCGGATAACCCGTTGATGGGAAGTGGATGCCTTGTTTGGCGGCACACGTCATTTGGTCGACAATGTATTCGTCATTGATAACGACTCACCTAACCATGAAAGTTAACATCATAAGGCATATAAGTACAGCTGTATGTATAAACGTGACAGCATTAGGTGTATGTGCTTGAAACACACTCCTACCGAGTTACATCAAGACATACAATCATAATCACATGATGAGGTCACATTTACCTCGAAACTTGCCATAACGCTTTTTACGGCGTTTTTCCTTGGGATCTTTCTTCTTATAGCCCGAGTATACAAAAAAATACCAAATTTAGACACAAATATATCCACGGTTCAGAATGCTTGGTATCATATAATATTATAGGAAAACATTATATAACCTTTTGACACTTTATTTATATTTTTATGACGTCCAACATTTGATCGTACTTGCTCTTCTTCCATAACGCCGTTTGTTGCAACTGACATGTCTCCCAACAGTTCTGATGACATAAAAGCATTGTTAATTATCACTATTTATCATCTTTCCATCTATACTAATAGTATTTTTCTGTATGGATACCTATTGAGCTTTGAACGAAACTAACACATTTCCCCATGGTCACTGTTTGTCACGCTCAATCCACAATACGTCTATACCTTTCCATTGGCCGTGTATGCTTGTGTGTCTGAATGCCTATCGACTCATTTAGAAGGCCCGATGGTCTGTCTATGTTGGTCGGTTCACCTAATAATCAAATGACCATTTTTTGTATGGGATGGATATAGAAAGTGGGTGAAAGTCATAAAAACACTAATCAAAAATAAACAAACATGGAGCAAACATTTTTATTTGAAACATACATTGGACGATCACATAAGGAATTTGCATACCTCGTTGGGGCTGGGTATTTATGTATTTGCAATCCACAAAAGTGTTGGAGCTTTCCATTTGGGTTCATGACCACATGACTATAGATATTTATTGAACCCTCCAGCCCGTTAAAAACGGCCACTGCCATATTGTTCTGGTCCTTGAAAGTTTGGATTATCTGAAACAATGTAGTATGTACTCATGAACGTTCCCTTGAGGTTGTTCCCGTCTCACCATTTAACAACCCTTTTCTCCAACTATATAGTAAACATATTGTTTCTTTAGTATTATATTTTTATAATAAAATTTGATATATTTTTTTACTGGATCTTTAATATCCAACAAAATTTAACCAAAATCTAAATAATACATGTAAATGATATACATATTTAAATGAGCACACTATTTAAAGCACTATTGATGAAGATTCCATCCACCCATTTCATATTAATATTTTTTTATTCTCTTACCAACTAATTAGCCTAATAAATGAACGAGAAACCACTGCCACTCTTCTCTCTCTATTTTTCTAATTCAATTTTGGTCTACTCTGCCTCTTTCACAGTCCGGCAAACGGACATCTAGACCAACATTATGTTACCCTAACGTCCTAACCACCACTAGACCAACTAGACCACCACTGCTCCACCACCTTTGTATCCATCATGGTTACCCGACAACAGATCCGGCTGAAAACCCACCAAAAGAGGTTTTTTTGTGACTCGCCCGATTCCCGATACGGATCGATTCGGACCGAGTCACAACCCGAATCGTACGAGACAACACGAATCTAAAGCAGCTACAAGTCCATGTCCGAGTCATCACTTTTTTTCTTTCCTCTGATCCGACTCGTACGAGTCGACTCGCGACTCGTACGAGTCTAACAACTATGTTAGGAATAAACCCACTTAAACTCTTACCAGCCCTGACCCATTACCATCCAAGCCAACCAACCATGCCCGTATGTTCATTTAAATATGTATATCATTTACATGTATTATTTGGATTTTGGTTAAATTTTATTGGATATTAAAGATCTAGTAAAAAAATATATCAAATTTTTATTATAAAAATATAATACTACAGAAACAATATGTTTACTATATAGTTTTTCACATTTATTATATATATATTTTTTAAGATTATCAATATATTTATGTTTTATACATAACATTATATACTTTTGTTATTATATATTTTTATTTTTATGACTCTTATGATACGAGTCATGATTCAAAATTTCACAAAACGAGTCGTATCACCAGTCACGAGTTGACAACTATGCTTGCACTACAAATGCTTCCGTTCAGATTCGTTTAAAAATATGTACCTTTTGATTATCAGACATAAATGTCCACTCATGGCGGGTCTGTAGATTTAATGTCAACTTTTAGATGCTCTAAAAACCAGGTCCAAGACGCATGAGACTCGATCTCAACCATTGCCCATGCTAAAGAAAACATCTGGTTGTTTCCTTGGATCTGCACATGGATTTTTAGTTCTTCAGTAGAATATTTGGCCGTGGGTAGAGTGGAGATTGGAGAAGAATGGGATAAAAAGGAAACCCTAACTATCACCATAAAAAAGTTTAACGGGAAATAAGCATGTAAATCACGTGACTGAGTCCAAAGCCTTATGTATACCAACTATCCAAGTTCAGGTACTATCTTGCACCCTAAATAATCCAGGGTACTAAAAACCTGGTTAACCAAGTTGGAGGTACTAAAATACACTTTATGTATACCAATTCAGTTAAAAAAAATTAACGGAGAGCGAGTTTATGTATACCAACTATCTTGCACCCTAAATAGTCAAGGGTACTAAAAAAACCTGGTTAATTAAGTTTGAGGTACTATATTAAACTTTGGGCTTTTATTTATTTGCTTTTATACTACAGAACATTTACGCTAGAATAACTGAGAATTCAGTGAAAACATATTAAAAGGGTGTTTCACGTTGCTGGTTGAGAATGACCATCTGATTATTATGTTTCAAGTCGTACACAAAAAGCTTTTGGTACCAATTGATCATAGATCAAGTGGTACCGTCACCATGTGACCACATGAGCACATAGATGAAGGTTGCAAGTCAAAGGTTGAAATCTTGCCAAAGGCAAGTGGAAAAAGTATATCTTGTGATCCATGCGAGAGAATGGTGAGTCACCGGGCATGAGTTCTAAGCGGTGTGCACTCTGGGTACCAAGATGGTACAAGACCAGAGGATTCCCACCCATTTACCCTTTCGCAAAAAGCTTTTAGTTGTTTGGTACGACGAAACTGATTGCGGTTATCTGCCTAATTATCAAGAAATCATATCACAGCTAAATCCTTAAATAAGACGGCTTAGTGGAAAACTACCATGTGCAGCCTGTAGTGTTAGAGATGATATCACATAAAGACTTTCAAACCCAATGTCAAAATTTCCATGACCAAGAATACGGTAGAGTGCCATTACCTTTCCTTTGAGAGTACAAAGAAGGTCCTCCCATTCTTTGCACAAAAAACTCCTATGATTCTGAATTGCATCTTCCTTCTTTGAGTCGGCAAAAATAGACCTAAACCATTCTTCTTCGTCATCATAAACCCTATTTATGTTCGAAGAGAAAGAAAAAAAGAAGAAGAGATAAGTCAGTTATAGTCTAACAAGTAACTTTTGGGGAATTAAACATTAAAAGATAATATGCAACAATTCATAAAGTGAAAAACAAGAGTAATACTGTAATTATGCAACAATAGGTCAAAAACAGTAAGTTACACAACAAAATTTTGTCATACACCAAAAACTTAAGTTTTATCTACTTGTATGGTGTGCAATTCATTGCTTATACATGTTGTGTATAGACAAACTTTGTTGTGTACATATCATACACAGCAATAATTAACTTCAAAATCAAAAGTTACCCCAAAGCACTTTCTTTTATTTCTTACAAAACATGCATTGAAGTATAAGTATCTTTCCATATTTCCAATTCCATTTACTACTCATTTACCTCGCCGTAGTTAGTGTCAGTGACATGTTATGTTATTATAATAAACATCATATTATTACCTAAACCGCGTCATTATCATATGAGAACGCCAAGAATATTTACTAGATTGATTATATGATCTTGAAAAATCAAAATGCATATCTTGAATATAAAGAAAGATAAGAATTTTAGTAGTATATAAATCATTCATCTTGTGGAGGCGGGATATGAGGAGATGGGATGTTGACAGTCTTAAGCCTACTTGGGGTAGAGGAACTTCTAGAAGGACATCAAGGCTGACTCACTCCTGAGTGTGTGAAGGTAAATAATTAGTGTGTGTGTGCACAGGGCTTTGGATCAGCTTTTGATAATTTGATCTAATCCCTAAAGACAAGAATCTTCGATTGTAACAGAGGCGTGTCAGCATTTGGATCATCTCTTTGTGTAAGCCCCGAATTCTAATTCATACATTAGCAAAATAAATCCTGTAAACAAATTTCTTGTTTTGACTATGTAGAGGTCAATGCTGATACCTCTTAAACAACAAACCCATATGCATTCTCTCTGAACTCTGAAGTACAGTACGAGTATTATCTAAAAGAAAGCATCACACAAGTTTCACAAAAACAAAAAACGAAACTGACATAATCCCAAACAAAGCTGGTACTAATCAGTTTGACTTCAGAAGTCAAAATTCTAAGTTCATTTCCATCAAATTATACAAACACCAATCAATTAAAATAGCAATAATTCAAAGTAACAAATACAATCAAATGATGAATTCAGAAACACAATTACGTTTTACGATATATAAAACAGAAAAACAAATGAATATTACCTGGTGTAGAAATCGGTTGAGAGATTGATAAAAGGTTGAATGCCACCTAACTTGTCATAAAAATTAACTTGGTCAATGGTGAATGCATCTTCTTGGTCAACCGCGCTCCATTCTGAAGCTTTCTCTTACAGACTCTGCATCAGGCTGATATATATATATATATATATATATATAAATGGGTTTGAGATTATTGTATGTATATATAGGCGTGTGGATGTCGTGTGGAGGGAGCGCTTTATTTTTTTTGTTCTTTGTTTTTCTTAATGAAGTCCAAACTTCCCAACTACTCACAGAATATATGGGGTGGGGGGCACATTACTTTGGTGCAGGCGATGGCTTCATATGTAGCAGATGAGCGGGTAGGATTTGGCGAACCAAATCCAGGGGTTGAAGTGTACTTTTGTCCGCGTTATAAAAGACGCATAGAGGCACTAAGCAGGCTACTCTCCAAAGACCAGACTGATACAATCGAGTCACCTCATAATGGACTAATTGGTGTAGCAGTCTGGAAAAGAGCTCAAGGTAGTTCGGTTATTTTGCCTAATTCATATTCTCAACATTAACATCAAAGAAAACATTTATCATGTAGAAAACAAGATAATATAAAAATACAAATTCAAACATGATATTAAAACCTTTCTGTTTTACTTCCTCAATCTATTAATCTAATGATGGTGGTGTAAGGATGGTGATGATGTTCCACCGGGATTTGGTCCTGGAGTTGTTGCCCGGGATGAGGATGACAGAGCAGAGTCATGGAAGCTATATACAGACGGAGCTTCCAGTGCGGGAGGATCAGGAGCAGGGCTCATACTCACAAACCCGGAGGATAAAGAATTCACATATGCCTTGCGCTTCAATTTCAAGGCGTCGAATAATGTATCCGAATACGAAGCGCTGCTAGCGGGTCTCAGAATCGCGCGGAAGATGGGAGTAAACCACATAAACGCATATGTAGATTCACAAATAGTGGCCTTCCAAGTGACAGGCCAATATGAAGCAAAGGAAACAATAATGTGAAAGTACCTTGACAAGGTAGCAGAAATCAAACAGCAATTCAAGTCTTTCAAGATCCAGAATATTAGCAAAAACAAGAACAAGATCGCGGATGCTTTGAGCAAGCTAGCCTCCACAACGTTCGCACACCTAACAAAAAAGGTACTGGTAGAAACGTTGGAGAAAAGCTCTATCGAATAAGAACTCGTGGTAAATGCAGTTGAGGAGGACGGACCAACGTGGATGACACCGATGGTCGAATATTTAACTAGCGGCATCCTTCCGGAGGATCAGGATCAGGCAAGGAAAATAAGGGTAAATGCACCGCAATATATACTCCAGGATGGGGGGTTGTACAAGAAGTCATACATGGGGCCATTGCTGAAGTGTATCGGGCCAAAGCAAGCTAGTACTGTAATACAGGAGATACACAAGGGCTCATGCGGCCTACATGCAGGGCCAAAAACAGTAGTATCTAAGATAATGACACTAGGATATTGATGGTGGTTTTATTTTTGCTTTTAAATTTATAAATTGTTGTACAAGTAATTATCAGCAAACACACACACTTACGAGCAGAGAACCCGATCAGTGTAGTATAGTTTAAGTGATAAGTTACAGGATCATTCGCAGGGACGCTTGAACTACCTAATCTAATAATATGTGTAATTCTAGCGGTTGTGGGGTTGTGACGATTTCCTATTAAACTAATTAAAATACTGAAAAGTAAATGGAAGCCATAACCGCTTATTCAGCGAGAGGCTTAGTCTGAAAATAGTTTGAAAAAGCAAATAACAGTAATTAAATTAAAATACTTGTTTGGCATCTCCGATCTCATGGTACGACCAAATACTATTCTACCTACTTGCTAGACTGTTGGAAACTTAATCACGGCTCAGATCTCGTTAGATTCACTTTGCCTAATTACTAGTGCTGTCACTAGACTCACACTAACCTATAAACAAATTCTCGTTAGATTCATTGTTTAAGCTTTATTGACCTAAAGTTTGTGTTACTAATTCATCTTTTAGTTACTCGGCTCTTAAGCCATGACCAGATAGTAATTATCTTCGGTGACCACAGTGCTCTTTTCCAAGTCAAAGGATAACGTCTGACATTGTTAAGCATCATGTTCTATTCATTCTAATTACTACGGTTATGGATCCCTCGGTTACAAGTGAACCGCCTTTTACAGCTAGTTATAGACCGACTAGTGTTTTCCATCTTTATGTATTAATCCTAGTGCATGATTATAGACCGATCAGAATTAAATCAATACATGCAGATATAGAATCGATTATAATATGAAGAACTAGTCAAACATGGATCTACGATAAACAGTAAAACACACTCCAACAGATTCTAACAAATAAAGTAAAACAATAAACGTCTACATGATCACATTGATCCAAACAAGTATTCAGCCTACTAGTCTGACATTATTAAAGGAATAACAAAGTCTGAAAATAGTTTGAAAAAGCAAATAACAGTAATTAAATTAAAATACTTGTTTGGCATCTCCGATCTCATGGTACGACCAAATACTATTCTACCTACTTGCTAGACTGTTGGAAACTTAATCACGGCTCAGATCTCGTTAGATTCATTGTTTAAGCTTTATTGACCTAAAGTTTGTGTTACTAATTCATCTTTTAGTTACTCGGCTCTTAAGCCATGACCAGATAGTAATTATCTTCGGTGACCACAGTGCTCTTTTCCAAGTCAAAGGATAACGTCTGACATTGTTAAGCATCATGTTCTATTCATTCTAATTACTACGGTTATGGATCCCTCGGTTACAAGTGAACCGCCTTTTACAGCTAGTTATAGACCGACTAGTGTTTTCCATCTTTATGTATTAATCCTAGTGCATGATTATAGACCGATCAGAATTAAATCAATACATGCAGATATAGAATCGATTATAATATGAAGAACTAGTCAAACATGGATCTACGATAAACAGTAAAACACACTCCAACAGATTCTAACAAATAAAGTAAAACAATAAACGTCTACATGATCACATTGATCCAAACAAGTATTCAGCCTACTAGTCTGACATTATTAAAGGAATAACAAAGTCTGAAAAGATGAAAGACATTGTTTACCAACTGAAAGTAAAATAAAAGAGTAGATCTAGACCGAGGATGAAGATCAGAAGGTGTTAGAAGCTCCAAACCTTCTGGAAATCTGCAACTACGACCTAGGGTTGAATGTAGGCGGCTAGGGCTGCTGAATCGGCTCTCTCTTAGGGTTTTAAGGGTTAGTTCGACTTAAATAGGTGTTTAAGTCGGTTGCTGATCTGGCCCGCCCAGCGGCGCTGGGTGCATGGGAGCGGCGCTTTGTCTTGGCCAGCGGTGCTGGGAGCTGCTGCTTCTTCTTGTACTTCTTCGTTCGGCTCCCGAATCACCTCCTTGTGTCTTGTAACTTCATAGGCCTTCATCTTGAGTTACTTGATGTCATTTACCCTCTCTCGCATCTTCCGTGAACCTGCATAAACATACGACTCATTAAGTACCGATAGTTTCAGAATATTAACTCACTTTAGACATAGAAATGAGGCCTTTCGATAGGGGTTTTTATCACAAAATGGACGCTCATCATATACCCCCACACTTGAGTCTTTGCTTGTCCTCAAGCAAACAGTCCAAAAAATAAAACAATGATGAGCGGACAGCTTAAGTGTTAAAGTGTTCTACTTTATTAAAAACATTTGAAAGAATCATCATGCAAAATGATTTGAGAAAGCTTAAGACAAAATCAGTAAGCTATAGTTAGAGGCAAGATAATTGGTCAATCAAAACTAAAAGCTAACTTTTTACTTGTGTTAATACCTCTAAAACAGTTCTATACTTCCACATGTCTTACAACTCAATCTTACTACTTTTAGCTGACTAGTTAAGTACTTAATTAAGGTTTATATAGCAATCAGAACTACTAGCTACTAGCAAGGCATTTATATTCATTCATCTGTGTACTTGTGAGTCACTACTTAGATATACTCCCACACTACAGTCATGCTCGCTAGCTAAACACTAAAGCAGTTATACGATATTATCATCTTTAATAGTTGAGACAACGGTGACAGGTCGGTGGTTCCCCACTCGCAAAGCGACATAACTTGATGCGTTTAGATTTGCTCGTTAATAGTTCTTTGAACTTTATTAATCTACTGATTGCCTTTTCTTAGGATTACTACATTATTCATGCAATAGACATTATCAGAGACCCAGATGACTCATACTCCTACTCCGCATACAACTAGTTCACATTAAATAGTGTAAGAATTAAGGCGAACCATACATCTAAACTAGTTCCTACACAAGCACGTATATCCTTAAGTCCAATTAATACACCTATGCTAATGACTAGAAAGCTCTAATTGCTAGGCATATTAAAGTTCGGTTAAATGTGCTATGGCAAACATAATCGCATACAGTTTCAGTCTAAGCTCTAATCCAGTTGGAAGCATGAACAGCCACAAATCTATAGTTAAGCTAACAATTCTAACTAACCGTTCATCTACCAAGGCTAATATTGCTTCGTTATCGTCATCTTTTGTCTACTTGCAAAGCTTATATTCTCAAAATAGTTTTCAGACACAAGAAAAACTTTTAATTTGCATGAAATAAGTAGTAGAAAACTTTTGATAAATCAAACAATTAGACCAAGGGTTTTTCCTATTCCATCCCCCACACTTAAATTGTACAACGTCCTCGTTGTACTAGACATAGAAATAAAGGGAAATAGGAAAAACACGTAAAAAGTAAAAGTAAAAGGAGTAACGAAACTTCCCGGGTCTTAAATTGCATGATAATTGTTGAAAATGGCATTTGCGGAGCGACTTGAATGATGTTGAATCTTCAAAGACTTGAGTCGTCTCCATTTGATGGCGATCCATTGATGCTTCTCCACCTTCTTTTCTTTTCGGTATTTTCTGATTTTCTGATTTATTTTTTTTTGGATTTTTGGGTTTTTCTGATTTTTTTTTTGGATTTTTCGCGATCTGGTGTGCAGAACGGAGCTGGGAGCGGCGCTGGCTAAGCAAGGAGCGGCGCTGGATAGCAGGGAGCGGAGCTGGATCTGCACAGGTGCAGGTCCAGCGGCGCTGGGAGGTTGTAGAGCGGCGTTGGGATGCCCAGATGCATTCCCAACGGCGTTGGAGGTCTCCTAGCGGCGCTTTTGACTCCTGTACGTGTTCCGACGTCTGATTTCTTTAGCGATTTGATGCTCGAACTCCCCCACACTTAGCTTTTGTCCAAGTACATGGTTTCCTTCAGACTACAAAGCAATATACTCCTGCACACTTCAATCATAATATCAAAATGGAAAATAACAAGCTAAAACATAAAAATAAAAACGAAATACGATTGCAATAAGTTACTTTTAGATTTAAGTTACTCATGGCGGGTCTGTAGATTTAATGTCAACTTTTAGATGCTCTAAAAACCAGGTCCAAGACGCATGAGACTCGATCTCAACCATTGCCCATGCTAAAGAAAACATCTGGTTGTTTCCTTGGATCTGCACATGGATTTTTAGTTCTTCAGTAGAATATTTGGCCGTGGGTAGAGTGGAGATTGGAGAAGAATGGGATAAAAAGGAAACCCTAACTATCACCATAAAAAAGTTTAACGGGAAATAAGCATGTAAATCACGTGACTGAGTCCAAAGCCTTATGTATACCAACTATCCAAGTTCAGGTACTATCTTGCACCCTAAATAATCCAGGGTACTAAAAACCTGGTTAACCAAGTTGGAGGTACTAAAATACACTTTATGTATACCAACTATCTTGCACCCTAAATAATCCAGGGTACTAAAAACCTGGTTAACCAAGTTGGAGGTACTAAAATACACTTTATGTATACCAACTATCTTGCACCCTAAATAATCCAGGGTACTAAAAACCTGGTTAACCAAGTTGGAGGTACTAAAATACACTTTATGTATACCAACTATCTTGCACCCTAAATAGTCAAGGGTACTAAAAAAACCTGGTTAATTAAGTTTGAGGTACTATATTAAACTTTGGGCTTTTATTTATTTGCTTTTATACTACAGAACATTTACGCTAGAATAACTGAGAATTCAGTGAAAACATATTAAAAGGGTGTTTCACGTTGCTGGTTGAGAATGACCATCTGATTATTATGTTTCAAGTCGTACACAAAAAGCTTTTGGTACCAATTGATCATAGATCAAGTGGTACCGTCACCATGTGACCACATGAGCACATAGATGAAGGTTGCAAGTCAAATGTTGAAATCTTGCCAAAGGCAAGTGGAAAAAGTATATCTTGTGATCCATGCGAGAGAATGGTGAGTCACCGGGCATGAGTTCTAAGCGGTGTGCACTCTGGGTACCAAGATGGTACAAGACCAGAGGATTCCCACCCATTTACCCTTTCGCAAAAAGCTTTTAGTTGTTTGGTACGACGAAACTGATTGCGGTTATCTGCCTAATTATCAAGAAATCATATCACAGCTAAATCCTTAAATAAGACGGCTTAGTGGAAAACTACCATGTGCAGCCTGTAGTGTTAGAGATGATATCACATAAAGACTTTCAAACCCAATGTCAAAATTTCCATGACCAAGAATACGGTAGAGTGCCATTACCTTTCCTTTGAGAGTACAAAGAAGGTCCTCCCATTCTTTGCACAAAAAACTCCTATGATTCTGAATTGCATCTTCCTTCTTTGAGTCGGCAAAAATAGACCTAAACCATTCTTCTTCGTCATCATAAACCCTATTTATGTTCGAAGAGAAAGAAAAAAAGAAGAAGAGATAAGTCAGTTATAGTCTAACAAGTAACTTTTGGGGAATTAAACATTAAAAGATAATATGCAACAATTCATAAAGTGAAAAACAAGAGTAATACTGTAATTATGCAACAATAGGTCAAAAACAGTAACTTACACAACAAACTTTTGTCATACACCAAAAACTTAAGTTTTATCTACTTGTATGGTGTGCAATTCATTGCTTATACATGTTGTGTATAGACAAACTTTGTTGTGTACATATCATACACAGCAATAATTAACTTCAAAATCAAAAGTTACCCCAAAGCACTTTCTTTTATTTCTTACAAAACATGCATTGAAGTATAAGTATCTTTCCATATTTCCAATTCCATTTACTACTCATTTACCTCGCCGTAGTTAGTGTCAGTGACATGTTATGTTATTATAATAAACATCATATTATTACCTAAACCGCGTCATTATCATATGAGAACGCCAAGAATATTTACTAGATTGATTATATGATCTTGAAAAATCAAAATGCATATCTTGAATATAAAGAAAGATAAGAATTTTAGTAGTATATAAATCATTCATCTTGTGGAGGCGGGATATGAGGAGATGGGATGTTGACAGTCTTAAGCCTACTTGGGGTAGAGGAACTTCTAGAAGGACATCAAGGCTGACTCACTCCTGAGTGTGTGAAGGTAAATAATTAGTGTGTGTGTGCACAGGGCTTTGGATCAGCTTTTGATAATTTGATCTAATCCCTAAAGACAAGAATCTTCGATTGTAACAGAGGCGTGTCAGCATTTGGATCATCTCTTTGTGTAAGCCCCGAATTCTAATTCATACATTAGCAAAATAAATCCTGTAAACAAATTTCTTGTTTTGACTATGTAGAGGTCAATGCTGATACCTCTTAAACAACAAACCCATATGCATTCTCTCTGAACTCTGAAGTACAGTACGAGTATTATCTAAAAGAAAGCATCACACAAGTTTCACAAAAACAAAAAACGAAACTGACATAATCCCAAACAAAGCTGGTACTAATCAGTTTGACTTCAGAAGTCAAAATTCTAAGTTCATTTCCATCAAATTATACAAACACCAATCAATTAAAATAGCAATAATTCAAAGTAACAAATACAATCAAATGATGAATTCAGAAACACAATTACGTTTTACGATATATAAAACAGAAAAACAAATGAATATTACCTGGTGTAGAAATCGGTTGAGAGATTGATAAAAGGTTGAATGCCACCTAACTTGTCATAAAAATTAACTTGGTCAATGGTGAATGCATCTTCTTGGTCAACCGCGCTCCATTCTGAAGCTTTCTCTTACAGACTCTGCATCAGGCTGATATATATATATATATATATATATATATAACCTAATTGATATATATATATATATATATATATATAAATGGGTTTGAGATTATTGTATGTATATATAGGCGTGTGGATGTCGTGTGGAGGGAGCGCTTTATTTTTTTTGTTCTTTGTTTTTCTTAATGAAGTCCAAACTTCCCAACTACTCACAGAATATATGGGGTGGGGGGCACATTACTTTGGTGCAGGCGATGGCTTCATATGTAGCAGATGAGCGGGTAGGATTTGGCGAACCAAATCCAGGGGTTGAAGTGTACTTTTGTCCGCGTTATAAAAGACGCATAGAGGCACTAAGCAGGCTACTCTCCAAAGACCAGACTGATACAATCGAGTCACCTCATAATGGACTAATTGGTGTAGCAGTCTGGAAAAGAGCTCAAGGTAGTTCGGTTATTTTGCCTAATTCATATTCTCAACATTAACATCAAAGAAAACATTTATCATGTAGAAAACAAGATAATATAAAAATACAAATTCAAACATGATATTAAAACCTTTCTGTTTTACTTCCTCAATCTATTAATCTAATGATGGTGGTGTAAGGATGGTGATGATGTTCCACCGGGATTTGGTCCTGGAGTTGTTGCCCGGGATGAGGATGACTTGCCCGAGTTTAGTTTCTCAAAGGGTTCAAACTCATCCTGAAAGACATTACCTGCCCAGTCTAGTATGGGGTCAACAATGCCTCTAGCTAGACCTACAGGTCATATATAACATCTTGTTTACGAATAAAAGGCAAAAGAAATAATACTACTGCACTTCAGGCTATGATATACCAGAGTGGATACAACATATTGAAAAAGGCCAAGGGCTAGAAGTATCTAATCATATGCATTTAGTGAACCAAGTTAGACTGACAGGACACAATATGACTCCCTTTATGCAAAATAGTTAAATCTGAACTGTAATTAAGATAAGACATCCAAATCCATAATAAATAAAAAAAAACAGGTTCGATCCAACAGCAAACAAGAAAGAAAAGAAGTCAAATTTTGGAAATAAGAACAAGCTCACCGCTAATAAGACACACACACAGACTACAACCAGATATCGAACAGCAAAACAGATACTCTGCCCGCAATCACTTGATCGACCTCGTCCTCTACATGTCTGCAAAATTAAGTCATCGCTTGATGTTAAAACACATTTATGCACCATAATGTTATATAAATAAAATAATAATATTAGGTTAACCTATTTATGATTCTTTCTTAACATCAGATTTGTTACAAATAAAAAGAAATGGATAATGATACCTTCAAAGCCGACTTCAAGCTCTAAGCCCATCTCATAGATGGCTGTTTTTAGATGCTTTTCAGTCTTCATTGTAATCCAATATTTCTTTTTGTCCAGATACATTAGCTTGAAAGCTTCAGCATCAATCAATTTAAAACTCCGAGCTATATCAGTGCGAATTCTGATCAAGTTACATTCCTTTTCTGGCACAACAACCTTCCTCGCATCTTGACACACTTTATGTTTTCCCAACTTCACCATGGTGATTCCCACAGTTGGGCTCACTTTCAGATTCTTTGCCAAGTCTATTGAAACTGAGTCCATGCTTCTTTTGGATCTTGACTTGGAGCGAACTCCTTTGTCCCCGTTGATTGTGATTGAATTTGAAACATTTTGTCTTCGCCCTTCTGAAATGCCAAAGAGAGAAAGAAATAACTTTGTTAGACAACATCAAGAGAGAAAAAGATAACCCGGGCCTTTGATTATCAAAGTGTAGCAAAAGAGACATTTGTTGTGGTTACCATTAAGGATTGTTGCATCGTCTAACATTGTGCTTCCAAATTTTTGTTTGACGCCATTTAGAGATAGCGGGATTGAGATTGTAGTCTTGCACTTTAACTCCAAAGGCGAAGTGCATTCCTTGGCCACCGGTCTCTTTCTTCCTAGCAATGTTTTAGGTAATCCTGGTAACTTGTTTTCTTGGAAAAGATGGAAACATGTGAATGTGCTTTGAGTAGAGTTCTCTACATCAAAAACACGTAATTTATCACCAAGTTTACCACCAAAACAAAACCTGAAACTTGGCAAACACTGCTTTAGAGTTAACAGCAGTGATTCCAACAAAATAAGATAGTGACGTCTTTGGGGCCATATAAATTCAAACGCATAATCAAGATCTCCAGTGTGGGTGCTCCTCAAGCATATAGTCAGACAGCTACATTTACTATTGGCAGGAAGCAACAACAATGGCCCGCTATCGCTCAGTTCACTGACATTTCGGTAGAAGAGTGGTTGATGAATTTGAAGTGTTCTCCCGGCAAGTCCCTGTCCGATTTTCAAAGGAAGGGTCTCGCAAGTATCATGATAATCCATAAGGGAAGAGAAAAGATGAGAATCATCCGAATCGACAGAATAACCGATCAACCTGAGTGCAAATTTTTGTTTCGTTGGAATGTCAGATGAGAAGAGCACATGATTCTCATTCTCATATGAGATCCAAACTTGAGCAAGAGTGAGGTGATGCGATTCACAAACGATCTCCAATGCGACATCAACTTCATTAGTGGCGTGTTTAAGACCACATATAATCTGTTTCATGAGAGCAATGTATTTAAGTTTACATATATGTAGATGAGTATTTGTAACACACGCACACACACATATTACTGACTTGAGTTGAGAAACATATATATATATATATATATATATTAGCATTTATACCTCGTAAGGATGAAATTGTTGTACATTAAACGTAGTCAGACCGAGTGTCTGCAAAAAGACAGGGACAAGTAAGCAAAATGGATTATATAATGAAGTAGCAATTACAAGCACCAGCTAGCTAGCCTATAAAATTAACACAGGGATACATACACATACCTCTAATGCATATTTCAAGTAACTGAAGACTAGAAGAAGAGCTTTAGAAGACTGCTTCATCATACAGCACTCGACAACCCCGATACAACAAGAAGAATCGGAACGATTAAAAACAGGCATAAATAAACAACAAGTGAATCCAGATTTCAAAGCAAAAGCCAACAATGAACACCCCTGATGATCAACCGCACTCCTCAGATCCATAATTAGCTCCGGTAAATGGTTCAGGAATGCAGTGGCAGCAGGTGCCATTTTCATATTAATATCATCAGAATAATTAACAATAGTATGGTGGTATGGTATGCAATGTTGCCTGTATGCGAGGATGTTATTATTAGTATTAATATCGGTATTAGATTGCCCAAATGGTCGATCAAAAGTTGAAAGTATAGTACATCTCCCATCATCTTCTTCTTCTACTACCTTTTCAGGTGCCCAAAATTGAACTAACACACCACCGTGAATGGCATTTAATTTGTTACAGACATAACCAAATACATAATTAATCTTGTCGTAAATAAGCCCTCTATTATCATCATCATCATCTGCACATGTTTAATTATATATAAACAAACGAAAATGATTAAGATAAAATTCCGACCGTAAAGCTACACATTATAATAAACAACTTGTATATGTATATGTATATATACGCATATATATAAATATATAAATATATATATAAGATACAAGATCAAATTTTTATAAAAGTACTCACTGAAAATAGTAGTTGATGACGAATATGATGGATTTTGGTTATCATCCACTCCCACCATCATCGACAACTGTTTGTTTCCTTTCCCCTATTGGATTGATTTCAAAAATTAACAGACCCTAATTAAGCCTTCATTTACCTACCATTTATTTATTTTTAGAGTAAATTATTTTATGGTTAAAATGCCAAATTTGCCAAATTTGTCATTCATTTTTTTACAAGGGCAAATTTGTCACTAAAAGGGCATGTAAATGGCAAATTTGCCATTTTTTCCGATTGTGTTGCTCACTAAGAATTTAGGGTCCGACATGACATAAGAATGGCAACACATGAGGTGTCAGTGGGCTTTAGGTGATCTCAGATCTAGATTTGATAAAAAAAAAAGTCCTTGCACCAAACGTGGAAGTGACAGGTTGCCGTTTATTTACTAGCTTTCGGGTAAAACATTTCCTTATGGAGGAATGAGAGATCAATGACTACAAATATTTAAATAATTTTCTTTAAGCTGTAATGATTGAGCCCAATTAAAGTTTCATACTTTTCTAATACCCATTGGAAATAGTTATACTATTAAATAACATAATATATGGGTTATGTTCGGGCCAGGTTTCGAGTGTATGGTTTTGCATTTAAAATCGTCTCTATACCTGCACCCGCAAAGAAAAAAAATCCAAAAACTAATCCCTACATATTTTCTTAATAACTTTATCGTCATTAACAACTAATTTAGAAAATAGATTCTTAGATGACCAAAAACAAACAATTATGAAACGATTTTAACAAATACAAATATCACTTAAGAACAAAATTGCACCTAAGTATCTATTTTAGTGACAAATAAACCTTTATAATAAAATGAGTGGCAAATTTGTTCTTTACATGTATTTTGAGTGGCAAATTTGCCTTACATGTATTTTAGTGGCAAATTTGCTTTAATATTGAGTGGCAAATTTGTCTTTGCATGTAAATGGCAAATTTGCCATTTTTTCCGATTGTGTTGCTCACTAAGAATTTAGGGTCCGACATGACATAAGAATGGCAACACATGAGGTGTCAGTGGGCTTTAGGTGATCTCAGATCTAGATTTGATAAAAAAAAAAGTCCTTGCACCAAACGTGGAAGTGACAGGTTGCCGTTTATTTACTAGCTTTCGGGTAAAACATTTCCTTATGGAGGAATGAGAGATCAATGACTACAAATATTTAAATAATTTTCTTTAAGCTGTAATGATTGAGCCCAATTAAAGTTTCATACTTTTCTAATACCCATTGGAAATAGTTATACTATTAAATAACATAATATATGGGTTATGTTCGGGCCAGGTTTCGAGTGTATGGTTTTGCATTTAAAATCGTCTCTATACCTGCACCCGCAAAGAAAAAAAATCCAAAAACTAATCCCTACATATTTTCTTAATAACTTTATCGTCATTAACAACTAATTTAGAAAATAGATTCTTAGATGACCAAAAACAAACAATTATGAAACGATTTTAACAAATACAAATATCACTTAAGAACAAAATTGCACCTAAGTATCTATTTTAGTGACAAATAAACCTTTATAATAAAATGAGTGGCAAATTTGTTCTTTACATGTATTTTGAGTGGCAAATTTGCCTTTATAAAAAAATTAGTGGCAAATTTACTTTTTACATTCAATTGGAGTGGCAAATTTGCCCTTTCAACCTTATTTTGTAGTCCCTGAACAACCAACTGGGTTGGATGAGTGATTGGAGCCCTTGCCTCTGGAAACAGAGGTCATGGGTTCGATCCTCATGCCCAGCAAAGCTGGAGGTCCTTTTTTACCTTTGTTAGAACCTGAAAGCAGCCTCTCTACCTTTGGTAGGGTAAGACTGTCTACATATCAATCTCCCCCATACACCGACGATATTGGGACCCAAAACCCGTGGAAGACGGCATTGAGAGTTACTTTACTTTTATTTTGTAGTCCCTGAAGTTGAAAGCTTTTTCACTTTCAATCTCTTAACGGAAAAATATCAACTTTTACCTTAAAGTTTGCAATCGTGGACCCTCACTCATACAGCGTAAGTTTTTGACCGTTAAAGACGATACGTGCAAGAAATGTGAGGGCAAGATAGTCCTTTCACCTTTACAATGTCTTAATATAGTGAGTAAACTACCATTTTTGTCCTTTATGTTGTCACTCTTTTCACTTCTAATCCGTCAAGTCATTTTCCCTGTCATTTATCCAAAAAAAAAACAAAATTCGGCCAACAACCAACTTCTCCGGCTTATATTTCCGACTATATCTAAACTTTACTCTACGTTCAATCCAAATCTAAACGCAAATCAAAAATCATGTACTTAAATTGAATCCAGTTTCAACTATTACTACGATACGTTCCATCTTCAAATACAAACATACAGTCCGGTTGTGGTATGCGAATTCCCACAATCCCAAAAATTTCTCACAAATTATGACAATAACATTTTTTTCTGATGATCCACAAAAACATCAGTCCAGATTCAAGACATCATTTCTGTTACAGCTTTTGCTTAATCATCATCATGTATACATACATTGTTGGAGTCAAGCTGATACAGGCTAGATTTGAAGATGCAAATGATAGCGCACCAGCTACGCCACCCACAACCGAAGGAACGGAACCCGAGCTGTGACCGCGGACTACCCCGCTTGGACCACGGGCAGGGCCTGTCATGATCAAGTAGTACCAGCCGTACGACTGTACCTACATGATTGGCAGACTTTGTCCCCCTCTTAGTACTACAAGACAAATACCACGTTCACGAGTCCCCATTGGATCGTACAAAGGGTCGAGGGCCCGACCTCGATCCACAACCCCTATAAATACCCATCCCAAATCCACATTTGGGACATGACACTATTCACATACCCAAAATACTTAGTGGCGTGGATGACGAGTCCATCACCGTAAGGGAATCGCCAACAAGTATCTTCAACCTCTCCGTCTAGTCCTCAGCAAGATTAACCCCCTGTACCTAAGCGAGAACTCTTGCTTAAACAAGTGGCGCCATCCGCACTCTGAAACTGATCTTGTAACGGACAACATGACGGAAGGGAAGAAAGGGGCGACGGTTGGCGAACATGGAAACAGTAAAGGAAATGTCACAACCACCGGAAACAAGCAGAGAAGGTATAAGGACCAAGGTAAGGAAGAAAACAAAAAGCAGTCAATAATTGAAACGAGACTAGAGAATACCCTGGTGAAAGACAGGAGTGAAGGGAAGATGAGAAAGATGAGCATAATCCCATCACCATTACATGGAATGGCACCGTTCCCAACGAAAGAGGGCGTAGGGTGTGTAATGTCAGAGCGAAAGAAAGAACAATATTGTGCACAAGTAGATGCAACCCCGAAACACCTACCAGAGAAGCAGGCAACTACCACAGACCAAGTTGAGCGCATATTCATCAACCCAGCCTACCCGGAGCAGTTTATGTCTATTGGAAGTCAACTACCACTAGCGACAAAGAAAGGACTGACAGACTTGTTGAAAAAGAATGTTGACATTTTCGCATGGACACCAGCGGATATGACAGGAGTCCCCAGGGAGCTAAAGTTTGGAGACGAAGTGTTCGACACACATCACAGGCTGAACGCAAGACCGCATATCGAGCCGGTAAAGCAAAAGAAATGAAGCCTGGCACCCGACCGGAGTAAGGCTGCACAGGAGCAGGTCACGGACCTAGTAAAAGCGGGAATATTACGAGAAGTAAAGTACCAAAGCTGGGTAGCCAATCCAGTTATGGTAAAGAAGCACGACGGAGGATGGAGAATGTGCGTAGATTTCACAGACATAAACAAGGCATGCCCAAAAGACTGCTACCCACTACCAGAAATAGATTGGAAAGTGGAATCCGTGTCAGGATTTCGCCTAAAATGCTTCCTCGATGCATACAAAGGTTATCACCAAATCCAGATGCCCCCGGATGTTGAAGATAAAACCGCATTCTATACAGGTGAAGGAGTCTATTGCTTCAGGAAAATGCCATTCGGATTGAAAAACGCGGGAGCAACATACCAGCGCCTAGTGGATAAAGCGTTCGGAGGACAGACCGGGCGCAATTTGGAGGTATACGTGAATGATATGGTAATAAAAAACAGAACAAAGGAGGACATGCTATGGGATATACAAGAAACCTTCGAAACCTTACGGTCCATCGGCATGAAGTTGAACCAAAAAAAGTGCCATTTCGGGATGGAGGAAGGACAGTTCTTAGGACACATGGTGTAAAGACAAGGCATACGACCGTTAGAGGAAAAGGTGCGAGAGATAAAACAAATGAAATCACCAAAGACTATGAAGGAGGTGCAATGCTTGAACGGAAGGCTAGCAGCCCTACATCGCTTTCTCTCAAAATCGGCGGACAAATCAATGTCGTTCTTTAAAACGTTAAAAGGGTGTTTAGAAAAGCAAAACTTCAAGTGGACCACCGAGGCTGAGAAGGCATTCGCAGAACTAAAAAGCTACCTAGATTATATACCAACCGTGACGGCTCCCGAAAGGGGAGAGGTTCTGCAAATGTATTTGGCAGCATCGGAGGAAACGATAAGTGCAGTCCTGGTAGCAAATAGGAAAGAAGGACAAAAGCATGTCTACTTCGTAAGCAGGGTACTTCAAGGACCGGAAACGCGGTACACGGAAATAGAAAAGTTAGCCTTGGCACTAGTACACGCGGCGAGAAGACTCAGGAGGTATTTTCAAGCTCACACAGTCGAAGTACTAACAAATAGACCAATCATGCAAGTACTTACACGGCCGGAGGTGCCGGGAAGGCTGGCAAAGTGGGCAATCGAGTTAGGAGAGCACGAAATAGAATTCCGGCCAAGGACATCGATCAAGGGGCAAGCATTGGCAGACTTCTTGGCGGAAACACCTCCAGAGAAAAAGAATGGTAAGCGAAAAGCACCGGAAACACAAGACATAGAGACACCAGAAACCGGAGAAACACCAGTAGACATAAGAGCAGAGTCATGGAAGCTATATACAGACGGAGCTTCCAGTGCGGGAGGATCAGGAGCAGGGCTCATACTCACAAACCCGGAGGATAAAGAATTCACATATGCCTTGCGCTTCAATTTCAAGGCGTCGAATAATGTATCCGAATACGAAGCGCTGCTAGCGGGTCTCAGAATCGCGCGGAAGATGGGAGTAAACCACATAAACGCATATGTAGATTCACAAATAGTGGCCTTCCAAGTGACAGCCCAATATGAAGCAAAGGAACCAATAATGTGAAAGTACCTTGACAAGGTAGCAGAAATCAAACAGCAATTCAAGTCTTTCAAGATCCAGAATATTAGCAAAAACAAGAACAAGATCGCGGATGCTTTGAGCAAGCTAGCCTCCACAACGTTCGCACACCTAACAAAAAAGGTACTGGTAGAAACGTTGGAGAAAAGCTCTATCGAATAAGAACTCGTGGTAAATGCAGTTGAGGAGGACGGACCAACGTGGATGACACCGATGGTCGAATATTTAACTAGCGGCATCCTTCCGGAGGATCAGGATCAGGCAAGGAAAATAAGGGTAAATGCACCGCAATATATACTCCAGGATGGGGGGTTGTACAAGAAGTCATACATGGGGCCATTGCTGAAGTGTATCGGGCCAAAGCAAGCTAGTACTGTAATACAGGAGATACACAAGGGCTCATGCGGCCTACATGCAGGGCCAAAAACAGTAGTATCTAAGATAATGACACTAGGATATTGATGGTGGTTTTATTTTTGCTTTTAAATTTATAAATTGTTGTACAAGTAATTATCAGCAAACACACACACTTACGAGCAGAGAACCCGATCAGTGTAGTATAGTTTAAGTGATAAGTTACAGGATCATTCGCAGGGACGCTTGAACTACCTAATCTAATAATATGTGTAATTCTAGCGGTTGTGGGGTTGTGACGATTTCCTATTAAACTAATTAAAATACTGAAAAGTAAATGGAAGCCACAACCGCTTATTCAGCGAGAGGCTTAGTCTGAAAATAGTTTGAAAAAGCAAATAACAGTAATTAAATTAAAATACTGAAAAGTAAATGGAAGCCACAACCGCTTATTCAGCGAGAGGCTTAGTCTGAAAATAGTTTGAAAAAGCAAATAACAGTAATTAAATTAAAATACTGAAAAGTAAATAGAAGCCACAACCGCTTATTCAGCGAGAGGCTTAGTCTGAAAATAGTTTGAAAAAGCAAATAACAGTAATTAAATTAAAATACTGATATAGAAGCCACAACCGCTTATTCAGCGAGAGGCTTAGTCTGAAAATAGTTTGAAAAAGCAAATAACAGTAATTAAATTAAAATACTGAAAAGTAAATTGAAGCCACAACCGCTTATTCAGCGAGAGGCTTAGTCTGAAAATAGTTTGAAAAAGCAAATAACAGTAATTAAATTAAAATACTTGTAAATGGAAGCCACAACCGCTTATTCAGCGAGAGGCTTAGTCTGAAAATAGTTTGAAAAAGCAAATAACAGTAATTAAATTAAAATACTTGTTTGGCATCTCCGATCTCATGGTACGACCAAATACTATTCTACCTACTTGCTAGACTGTTGGAAACTTAATCACGGCTCAGATCTCGTTAGATTCACTTTGCCTAATTACTAGTGCTGTCACTAGACTCACACTAACCTATAAACAAATTCTCGTTAGATTCACTTTGCCTAATTACTAGTGCTGTCACTAGACTCACACTAACCTATAAACAAATTCTCGTTAGATTCACTTTGCCTAATTACTAGTGCTGTCACTAGACTCACACTAACCTATAAACAAATTCTCGTTAGATTCATTGTTTAAGCTTTATTGACCTAAAGTTTGTGTTACTAATTCATCTTTTAGTTACCCGGCTCTTAAGCCATGACCAGATAGTAATTATCTTCGGTGACCACAGTGCTCTTTTCCAAGTCAAAGGATAACGTCTGACATTGTTAAGCATCATGTTCTATTCATTCTAATTACTACGGTTATGGATCCCTCGGTTACAAGTGAACCGCCTTTTACAGCTAGTTATAGACCGACTAGTGTTTTCCATCTTTATGTATTAATCCTAGTGCATGATTATAGACCGATCAGAATTAAATCAATACATGCAGATATAGAATCGATTATAATATGAAGAACTAGTAAAACATGGATCTACGATAAACAGTAAAACACACTCCAACAGATTCTAACAAATAAAGTAAAACAATAAACGTCTACATGATCACATTGATCCAAACAAATATTCAGCCTACTAGTCTGACATTATTAAAGGAATAACAAAGTCTGAAAAGATGAAAGACATTGTTTACCAACTGAAAGTAAAATAAAAGAGTAGATCTAGACCGAGGATGAAGATCAGAAGGTGTTAGAAGCTCCAAACCTTCTGGAAATCTGCAACTACGACCTAGGGTTGAATGTAGGCGGCTAGGGCTGCTGAATCGGCTCTCTCTTAGGGTTTTAAGGGTTAGTTCGACTTAAATAGGTGTTTAAGTCGGTTGCTGATCTGGCCCGCCCAGCGGCGCTGGGTGCATGGGAGCGGCGCTTTGTCTTGGCCAGCGGTGCTGGGAGCTGCTGCTTCTTCTTGTACTTCTTCGTTCGGCTCCTGAATCACCTCCTTGTGTCTTGTAACTTCATAGGCCTTCATCTTGAGTTACTTGATGTCATTTACCCTCTCTCGCATCTTCCGTGAACCTGCATAAACATACGACTCATTAAGTACCGATAGTTTCGGAATATTAACTCACTTTAGACATAGAAATGAGGCCTTTCGATAGGGGTTTTTATCACAAAATGGACGCTCATCATATACCCCCACACTTGAGTCTTTGCTTGTCCTCAAGCAAACAGTCCAAAAAATAAAACAATGATGAGCGGACAGCTTAAGTGTTAAAGTGTTCTACTTTATTAAAAACATTTGAAAGAATCATCATGCAAAATGATTTGAGAAAGCTTAAGACAAAATCAGTAAGCTATAGTTAGAGGCAAGATAATTGGTCAATCAAAACTAAAAGCTAACTTTTTACTTGTGTTAATACCTCTAAAACAGTTCTATACTTCCACATGTCTTACAACTCAATCTTACTACTTTTAGCTGACTAGTTAAGTACTTAATTAAGGTTTATATAGCAATCAAAACTAAAAGCTAACTTTTTACTTGTGTTAATACCTCTAAAACAGTTCTATACTTCCACATGTCTTACAACTCAATCTTACTACTTTTAGCTGACTAGTTAAGTACTTAATTAAGGTTTATATAGCAATCAGAACTACTAGCTACTAGCAAGGCATTTATATTCATTCATCTGTGTACTTGTGAGTCACTACTTAGATATACTCCCACACTACAGTCATGCTCGCTAGCTAAACACTAAAGCAGTTATACGATATTATCATCTTTAATAGTTGAGACAACGGTGACAGGTCGGTGGTTCCCCACTCGCAAAGCGACATAACTCAACTAAAGGTTCACATCAAGACAGCGGTGACAGGTCGGTGGTTCCTCACGCGCAAAGCGACATAACTTGATGCGTTTAGATTTGCTCGTTAATAGTTCTTTGAACTTTATTAATCTACTGATTGCCTTTTCTTAGGATTACTACATTATTCATGCAATAGACATTATCAGAGACCCAGATGACTCATACTCCTACTCCGCATGCAACTAGTTCACATTAAATAGTGTAAGAATTAAGGCGAACCATACATCTAAACTAGTTCCTACACAAGCACGTATATCCTTAAGTCCAATTAATACACCTATGCTAATGACTAGAAAGCTCTAATTGCTAGGCATATTAAAGTTCGGTTAAATGTGCTATGGCAAACATAATCGCATACAGTTTCAGTCTAAGCTCTAATCCAGTTGGAAGCATGAACAGCCACAAATCTATAGTTAAGCTAACAATTCTAACTAACCGTTCATCTACCAAGGCTAATATTGCTTCGTTATCGTCATCTTTTGTCTACTTGCAAAGCTTATATTCTCAAAATAGTTTTCAGACACAAGAAAAACTTTTAATTTGCATGAAATAAGTAGTAGAAAACTTTTGATAAATCAAACAATTAGACCAAGGGTTTTTCCTATTCCATCCCCCACACTTAAATTGTACAACGTCCTCGTTGTACTAGACATAGAAATAAAGGGAAATAGGAAAAACACGTAAAAAGTAAAAGGAGTAACGAAACTTCCCGGGTCTTAAATTGCATGATAATTGTTGAAAATGGCATTTGCGGAGCGACTTGAATGATGTTGAATCTTCAAAGACTTGAGTCGTCTCCATTTGATGGCGATCCATTGATGCTTCTCCACCTTCTTTTCTTTTCGGTATTTTCTGATTTTCTGATTTATTTTTTTTTGGATTTTTGGGTTTTTCTGATTTATTTTTTGGATTTTTCGCGATCTGGTGTGCAGAACGGAGCTGGGAGCGGCGCTGGCTAAGCAGGGAGCGGCGCTGGATAGCAGGGAGCGGAGCTGGATCTGCACAGGTGCAGGTCCAGCGGCGCTGGGAGGTTGTAGAGCGGCGTTGGGATGCCCAGATGCATTCCCAACGGCGTTGGAGGTCTCCTAGCGGCGCTTTTGACTCCTGTACGTGTTCCGACGTCTGATTTCTTTAGCGATTTGATGCTCGAACTCCCCCACACTTAGCTTTTGTCCAAGTACATGGTTTCCTTCAGACTACAAAGCAATATACTCCTGCACACTTCAATCATAATATCAAAATGGAAAATAACAAGCTAAAACATAAAAATAAAAATAAAAACGAAATACGATTGCAATAAGTTACTTGTTTCCTTGATCCATTGAAAGCTTGCATCTGTGAATCTCAAAATATACTCATAAAATCGATCACAAATAATAAAGTTTAAAACAATCACTTTATTGCAATTAGTCACATATTCCTAAAAATAAAAATAAAAATAAAAACGGCTTGGGTTGCCTCCCAAGAAGCGCTAAGTTTAACGAGTCTTCAGCCGGACTCGGCCTAGGAACTAGGTTGAGGAAGAATACGGGGTAGGCCAGTGGCCGGTACCCGTTGGATTGTATCGAATAAAAATGTCAGACTTATCCTCCAAGTAGGACTCGATATTCATCTTTTCTCCTTGACCTTGGCATAATCTAGGCTCGCTGTAAAAACCATAAGGATTGTGTACATTTATATCTTGTTTCACAACTTTCAGTACATTAATCCCTGACTCTAGTATCAACTCTCCTAACTCAATGTTGATATCAGTGCAAGCGGTTTTAAGAAATGGTTGACCTAAAATGAATTCGTTTTTGGTTGTCACATTTCCTTTCACCAAAAAGAACTCTGTTGAGAATCTTAAATCATCTATTGCAACAACGACCTTCTCAATGAATCCACGAACCCTAATATTAAAATTCTGAAAAATCTTAACCATCCTATCCTCCCAGATCACTTTACCTAAATTTCTCTTGGTATACTTAGTGTAAAAATCTAGAGGGAAGATGTTCACATTTGCCCTGGCGTCTATAAACGCGTGGGTTCCTATATGCCCTATGGAACAAAATACCTGAAAGATTTTAGGGTCACCTAGAGCTGAGGTTGACAAGTAAGGGTTATAGTTTGATAAGGGTGGGTCTTCTACATCATTCCAACCTAGGTTATCTAAGAAATTATTCACTCCCGGTAATAACCTATTTCCTTTATCCAACCCCTTTTCTGTTTCATCTAAAAGTTCCTCCAGTTCCTTAATTTTGGTTTCCCTATATAGCACATTCAATCCTCTCCTATGTGGTCCTGACAATTCTAAGCCTTCATGATACCAAAAACTACGTAAACTCCTAATGTAATAATAGGCATCTATGGGTTCCTTATCACACTCATTCTCAATATTAAAACACATTTCATCATAGTTGACATCTTTAGAACCTAAGACAGGCGATTTGAATCTAATTCGACCATTTGACAAAGATATTTCACGTTTAAGGACATGGATGGTAGCATCCGCAGCATGCAGAAATGGTCTTCCTAAGATAAGGGGTGTCACTACTTCACTTACTGAATCAAGCACAACAAACTCAGTCCAAAATTCTAAATCCTTAACCCTGACATGGACTCGTTCGACAATCCCTTTGGGTTGTCGGTAAGTCTGATCGGCTAACCGAATACTCATGTTAGCGGGTTTTAACAAACAAAGGGTAAGTTTCTCATATATCACAGTAGGCATAACATTAATACTTGACCCTAAATCAGCTAATGCACTCGAAAAATACTCATTATTAATAATGCAAGGGATAAGAAAACTTCCTGGATCTTCAGATGCTTGCGGTAGCTGTGTCCCGTCATCCGGTGCTTCAGAATCTTGAATTTCATCCATTATGTCCGAGTCGTCCCCATCTTTGATTTTGCATTTGGAAGCGAACTGGGTCTCGACGTCTCCTTCAGAAAATGAAGTATCGCGCGAAACTGGTCTGACGGACCCTGGAGCGGCGCTGGGTCTCAACCTGGGGACTCCCAGCCACGCTGGAAAGTGCCAAGCGGCACTGGTTTGTACCTGGAGGGTCACCAGCGGCGCTGGCAAGGTGCCAGTGGCACTGGGCTTCACATGAAGCGTCTCCAGCGGCGCTGGGGAGTGTACCCAGCGGCGCTGGCAAGGTGCCAGTGGCACTGGGCTTCACATGAAGCGTCTCCAGCGGCGCTGGGGTGCCAGTGGCACTGGGCTTCACATGAAGCGACCCAGCGGCGCTGGTGGTACCTGAACAGATCCCAGAATTGCGTTTTTGTTCGTTTCATCTTCATTTTGCTCCCGTATGACCTGTACCTGATTGGACACTTCATAAAAATCATTAGAAACCTCAGTAGAGTCATTACCTTCGGTGAACACGGCGTTCACATTCTCATTCCGTCCGATCGGTGGTTGGTACTTTTGACTCGTGCTAGGGCTTGAGCTTGGACCGCTTTGGATGATTTGCCTTGGAACTGGGTTGTTCTCCTTCCTTGCATTCTGCTCAATACATCTATCTATCCTCCTCTCCAGTTCCTTGATTGCGGCTTGTTGATTTCTTGCTCCTTCGTCAACCTTTTGATTGAGATTGCTTATTTTCTCATTGAGCGACTTTGCATAGCTTGCCAAGGAGTCATGCCTCTTGTCATTCATGTCCATGTACTTTTCCATCATGTTGGTAAGCTTGGCAATCGGATCCTCCTTGACTTCATTCTCCACTTTTGGTTGCTCGGGTTGACCATTACTCCTTTGCCACCTATTTTGAAAAGAACCAAAGTTATTTCTAGCATAACTATAATTAAAGTTAGAATTACCAGGATTTCTTTGGAATAGTCCTCGTTGAAAGCCTTCTCGGTATTGGTTCTGAACATAATTGACTTGCTGGGTAGCTTTCTCTTCACAATCCTCGGTATAGTGCATTCCCCCGCAATTGTTGCACCCGTGTGCAATCACCTTGAGGTCTTTGTCCACAATATCCAACCTATCTTCAAAAGTAGAAAAACGGTTAGATAAAGCTTTAAGTTCATGAATTACCTCATTGTCGGATCTGCTCTCGATGCTAGCCACAGTTCTCCTCGGTCTCCTATCTCGATCCTTATCATCCATATCTCGAGCTAAGCTAGCTTGCACCATATCCTCCATCATCTTGTACGTGTCATTGGTAGACTTGTACAAAAAGTTACCACCGCCGGTTAGGTCTAAATCCTTTTGGGAACTCTTGGTTAAACCATATAAAAAGATTTCCATGATCTCGTCCTTGTTAAGTCCATTCCCGTGACAGTTTCTGATCAATTCCCTAAGCCATTTCCATGCATCAACTGGTGATTCTCCTTCGTCTTGCTTGAAAGCCTTGATGTCTCAAAGCATTTTCCTAGCTAAACTCGGGGGAAAGAATCGCGAGACAAAGTGTTCGCGAAGTTGATTCCATGTGGTGATGGTACCTTTATCGAGCTCATCGAACCAAGCACGTGCCTCTCCCGTGAGAGACGACGGAAATAAGCTAAGCTTCACATCGTCATCGGTGACGTCTCCTCCGTATTTGAACATTTTGCACAAACTGGTGAACTTGCTTACATGCTTATGGGGGTCGGATTTGGCTCGGCCGTCATATTGGTTGTCCTGGATTAACTTAAGGTGGTGTCCTTTGACTGAAAACGAATCTCCTAAGTTGGGTGGAACTATAGCCGATCCTGGTGTCGGTGCAACGGCTCTCGTCCTCTCCATCATCGGTCGGTCGAATTCGTCTATTTCGCCTCTAGGTGAATTCGGTTGGGACATAGTGTCGGATGATCCTAAAGGGGCTTCTTGGTCGAAAAGGTTTGCTAAGTTAACCACGGGTGATGAGTTTGATCTGTTGAGTCTTCTCCTACGTCTGAGTCTACTTAGGCTTGTAGAAAAACGTCTTACAACCGTTCCCGATCTTAAACGCATCAACTACCTAAATGATCTACAAAACTCGAGAAAAAGATCAACGCACCAATATAAAAATGAAATGAAAAACTAAATTAAACTACTTAAACTAAAAATGAAAAATAAAATATTTTTGGATTTTTGAATTTTAAAGAAAAATGAAAATATTAGCTAAATTAAACTAAACCCTAATTTTGACCTAATTTGACTTCTAAACCTAATTGACTTAAACTAAGTGCTGAAAAGTAACTACTTCGTGCCGAAACACAAAGCAGGATCGAATTACACTACTAAACTAAGAATGCGTGGCGTCCCCGGCAGCGGCGCCAAAAAGCTTTGATGGTGGTTTTATTTTTGCTTTTAAATTTATAAATTGTTGTACAAGTAATTATCTGAAAACACACACACTTACGAGCAGAGAACCCGATCAGTGTAGTATAGTTTAAGTGATAAGTTACAGGATTGTTCGCAGGGACGCTTGCACTACCTAATCTAATAATATGTGTAATTCTAGCGGTTGTGGGGTTGTCACGATTTCCTATTAAACTAATTAAATTACTGAAAAGTAAATGGAAGCCGCAACCGCTTATTTAGCGAGAGGCTTAGTCTGAAAATAGTTTGAAAAAGCAAATAACAGTAATTAAATTAAAATACTTGTTTGGCATCTCCGATCTCATGGTACGACCAAATACTATTCTACCTACTTGCTAGACTGTTGGAAACTTAATCACGGCTCAGATTATCGTTAGATTCACTTTGCCTAATGTTTGATCCAAGAATCGCATGGACCTTCGATCGGGAACAAGGAGAGGTTCGTAATTCTGACGGAGGTGAGCTCCGTAATTCTGACGGAGGTGAGCTCCGTAATTCTGACGGAGGTGAGCTCCGTAATTCTGACGGAGGTGAGCTCCGTAATTCTGACGGAGGTGAGCTCCGTAATTCTGACGGAGGTGAGCTCCGTAATTCTGACGGAGGTGAGCTCCGTAATTCTGACGGAGGTGAGCTCCGTAATTCTGACGGAGGTGAGCTCCGTAATTCTGACGGAGGTGAGCTCCGTAATTCTGACGGAGGTGAGCTCCGTAATTCTGACGGAGGTGAGCTCCGTAATTCTGACGGAGGTGAGCTCCGTAATTCTGACGGAGATGAGCTCCGTAATTCTGACTGAGGTGGTCCATTCTGACGGAGGTGAGCTCCGTAATCCTGACGGAGGTGAGCTCCGTAATTCTGACGGAGGTGAGCTCTGTAATTCTGACGGAGGTGAGCTCCGTAATTCTGACGGAGGTGAGCTCCGTAATTCTGACGGAGGTGAGCTCCGTAATTCTGACGGAGGTGAGCTCCGTAATTCTGACGGAGGTGAGCTCCGTAATTCTGACGGAGGTGAGCTCCGTAATTCTGACGGAGGTGAGCTCCGTAATTCTGACGGAGGTGAGCTCCGTAATTCTGACGGAGGTGAGCTCCGTAATTCTGACGGAGGTGAGCTCCGTAATTCTGACGGAGGTGAGCTCCGTAATTCTGACGGAGGTGAGCTCCGTAATTCTGACGGAGGTGAGCTCCGTAATTCTGACGGAGGTGAGCTCCGTAATTCTGACGGAGGTGAGCTCCGTAATTCTGACGGAGGTGAGCTCCGTAATTCTGACGGAGGTGAGCTCCGTAATTCTGACGGAGGTGAGCTCCGTAATTCTGACGGAGGTGAGCTCCGTAATTCTGACGGAGGTGAGCTCCGTAATTCTGACGGAGGTGAGCTCCGTAATTCTGACGGAGGTGAGCTCCGTAATTCTGACGGAGGTGAGCTCCGTAATTCTGACGGAGGTGAGCTCCGTAATTCTGACGGAGGTGAGCTCCGTAATTCTGACGGAGGTGAGCTCCGTAATTCTGACGGAGGTGAGCTCCGTAATTCTGACGGAGGTGAGCTCCGTAATTCTGACGGAGGTGAGCTCCGTAATTCTGACGGAGGTGAGCTCCGTAATTCTGACGGAGGTGAGCTCCGTAATTCTGACGGAGGTGAGCTCCGTAATTCTGACGGAGGTGAGCTCCGTAATTCTGACGGAGGTGAGCTCCGTAATTCTGACGGAGGTGAGCTCCGTAATTCTGACGGAGGTGAGCTCCGTAATTCTGACGGAGGTGAGCTCCGTAATTCTGACGGAGGTGAGCTCCGTAATTCTGACGGAGGTGAGCTCCGTAATTCTGACGGAGGTGAGCTCCGTAATTCTGACGGAGGTGAGCTCCGTAATTCTGACGGAGGTGAGCTCCGTAATTCTGACGGAGGTGAGCTCCGTAATTCTGACGGAGGTGAGCTCCGTAATTCTGACGGAGGTGAGCTCCGTAATTCTGACGGAGGTGAGCTCCGTAATTCTGACGGAGGTGAGCTCCGTAATTCTGACGGAGGTGAGCTCCGTAATTCTGACGGAGGTGAGCTCCGTAATTCTGACGGAGGTGAGCTCCGTAATTCTGACGGAGGTGAGCTCCGTAATTCTGACGGAGGTGAGCTCCGTAATTCTGACGGAGGTGAGCTCCGTAATTCTGACGGAGGTGAGCTCCGTAATTCTGACGGAGGTGAGCTCCGTAATTCTGACGGAGGTGAGCTCCGTAATTCTGACGGAGGTGAGCTCCGTAATTCTGACGGAGGTGAGCTCCGTAATTCTGACGGAGGTGAGCTCCGTAATTCTGACGGAGGTGAGCTCCGTAATTCTGACGGAGGTGAGCTCCGTAATTCTGACGGAGGTGAGCTCCGTAATTCTGACGGAGGTGAGCTCCGTAATTCTGACGGAGATGAGCTCCGTAATTCTGACGAGGTGGTCCATTCTGACGGAGGTGAGCTCCGTAATCCTGACGGAGGTGAGCTCCGTAATTCTGACGGAGGTGAGCTCTGTAATTCTGGCAGAAAGCATCCTTAAGCAGCCTCCGTAATAGCAGATTCACATACGGAGGTAGGGCTCCGTATAGGGTATATCATCAAGCCCCCCAGTCTAATAGGAGAGTCTGGCAAGAGGTTGTCGTATTAGACTCCAAGAAAATATCAGCTGTATTCAGCTCCGAATAAGTTCTCCATGATTGATGTCTTTCGTTTGGTATGTTCCGTCTTTGTCCTTTATCCATTATAACATTTGGTTTTCCGGCTTTTTCCTCTATAATAATTAGGGGAATTACCTTGATGTTATGGTTGGACTGCTGGAAACTTCTATCGACATGATGATCTGCAGATGAGACTTTGATGTTTGTCATCGCCAGCCTTCTTCGTAGGTATTGTGCATCTTTAAACTCATGGTACTCTGATGTTCCTTTTACTGTACTTGTTCCGGAGCTTCCTAGGCCATTTCTAAATCTATGTGTCCCTTGTTGTTTCCAAACTTATATCCCTGATAGTGGGTCTAAGCATGTCAACTCTCTGGGATCAAATAGGATGCTTCTTTATGTCGCCCAAGTGTCTGCGTATGCCATGTCCGTAGGTGATGAAGAAGCTTCGTGTCTAAACTCAATGTTTTCCTTAGTTGCGTCACTTTTTCCTGGGAAGTTTCTGATGGTGGGTTGGTGATGCTATGATGTAGTATATAGCTTCGGCTCTGCTGTTGGTGAGAAAAGGTCTTTAATGGAGTGGATGGATAATCGGTTCTTGAGCTGCGTACTTATTTAGGATTTTTGCGAATATATATGGCTTGCGTGACGGTAGTAGGGTGGATGTTGGGGCGGGTTTTATCCGGGATCTTGTTGCTGAAGGTAGTATTGCTCCTGATATCTTCTTCTAACTGCGTTCTCCTTTGCAGAAAATGTGTTTAGGCAACATATCAATGTTGAATCGTCGTCTAAAATATGTTTGAAGTTCATTCTTCCGTTTAGATTGGTCGAACCATATCAATGCACAATAAAACTGCTTGCGCGTATTTCTTCTTATTTTTGCCATGTGTAGAATGTGTTATCTGACCATCATCGGAGGCCATAGGTTGTTCCGGAAATTACTTAGTGCTCGGGGAGCTCATAAGTTGGCACAGGATGCAAAAACAAACTTGGGCCCTTCAAATTCTTCAATATGTTGATGTGTAGAGGCTGAGCTGAAATCGTCTTTGTTTGTTGAAGTCTTCAGGAAGGTTTTAAAATTATTCCTTCCGCTAACATGCTTTATCCCTCTGCCATTGTTTCATAATAAATGTCGTGCTAGAGAATTTCAGCATGGTCTTTTGTTCAAATGGCTCTCTATCTTTTGCTTTTCACACCTCGACAGCTTCGCATTTAGCCATTACGAATTTTTCTCAAAAACTTTTTACAAAGTTTCCAAGAGCTGTCGATTTGGATCGGCTAAGATGTAAGAGACACTCATTCGTAATAATCGGTTACTTCAAATCGGATTCTGTTGTGTGTTATATGTCTCCCTTATCTGTATCTCTGGAGGTCCGTGTCTTGAGTTGTGTCTTCCTTGGTGGCTCCGATGAGTAACCTTCTTCTTGAATTTTTTTGTATTGTGCTTATCTTTGGGCGCTTGCCTTTTAAAGATGCTGATCAGGCTATCTATTGGCTTATGCCTTTGCAAGACTATTCCACAATGCTCACATTTGCACAAGATTTGCCTTATTGACTTTTTGTCGCCAAGGCTTTATCTGTGATATATACTGGGCATTTTATCTTAATTAAGATTTATCCACAATATCGTTGGATTTTATGGGCGTCCCCTTACTCCAACTTAATTAGTTAATTGTACGTACTTATTTATAATATTTGCGAAGGGTAGCGACCCAACTTCGCTTGTGTTAGCAGAGCTCAGTAAGCATCTGGCACTGAGTTATCTGCTTGGTGCCTACGTAGGGTCTTATAGTGGTGACAGAGATTTGTACCTTTTAAGCAGCTTTGTGGTCGGAAGGTTTTGGCTCCGTCGTCTTTTGATGTGATCGTTGGTTGCGTTTATTGTGGCTATCCGTTGATTGAATGCTCCTCCTTCGGCGTGCTTTGCAAATTTTGCGCCAATTACTTGATATGGTCTTCCGGGAGCTTCAGAGATAATATAGCCATCGTTATATGCAGAGCAATGCCAGAATATCGGAGAATAAGTGTGATATGGTCGTCATCGAATAACCATTCTTCTTATTATGCGGTAGTATCTTCCATTTGCTTCGTAGTAGAAAATCACTTTCTCTCCTTTTTCCGTTATCTCTGGCAAGCTTGGGTAGGTTGAATACATCAATTTCTCCAACGATCTTTTACTTTAATCATCGCAATATATATTATCTAGCAAATTCTCTACCAATGGACTCTAGGGCTTAGGTATCCCAATGCGAGTTTTAATAGTTCCCTATTCGCATGTTTGCGATGGGGTGAAAAAATATCCCGGTGGTGCATTAGCTTGTGGGATATATTTGTAATGTTCCTCCTGAACGAACACAAGTAAATGTATATCTTCAGTCGGAGGCTTGTACCTTGCAGGTATCATTGTTGTAGGAGCATTTATTTTTCTTTTTGTCTCCATAGTATTTGCCGGGTATTTGCCTCATTGTCTGGTGTGATCGTCGTATGTCCATTGATGTGATGCTTCTCTCTTCTTCTTCTCTTTTTTTTTCGCATTCTTCAAGTGTGCACCACTTCTTGTTGAATTGTGTCTTCAGGAGGTGGTCCAATGGTTTTTCTTGACTTGCAATTAATGGACACCATAGATAATTAATACTTTCCATGGACCGTATTGATCTTTTCTCCAAAAGATTTATGCATTTTGTTGTTCTTCTCAATTCCATGCACGTGAGCCTTAGTTACCTCACAAAATAATTATAAGTTTACTTGTGCTTTCAAGATCTTGGTGAGCAAATTAAGTCGGATAATTTAATGGCATGCTCGAACCGTTAACCATCTTCTATAATTGTTGATCGGCCCATCAGTAGATCCAACAATTGGTCGAGCTCTTCGCTACTTTGATGAGCATTCTATAATGAACTCGAACATTAATGCTCTCGTGCACATTGTTACTTGCATGCACATATATATTGTTTCTCGTGGGGGCATAATGTGTGAATATTCTTTTCGAGCAGCTTCGGGGACGATTCTTCACCTGAGCTCTACTTCATAGCTAGGTCGTTTAAAGTTTCCATGGTGGCCATTCGTCCGTTTGGTGGTGATCAATTGTGGCTGCTCGGTGGTGGGATGACGGTAGTTCAAATATAAACGGATTCGATCCTATCCTTTTGAATCGTTTTCTTCCCTGCTAACTCGGGCTATGGCTCCTTTCCTAGCATTAGTTGTACCATTAAGGTCTAGTAATTGTCAAAATATCAGCCCATATAATGGCAGGTTGTGGCGACACCTTTGTTGTAAGCTCGGATGATTTTTCGCCTTTTTTCGCGTAAGCTTCCATTCCTGACATCTTCTCTCCGAGCTAAAGCTAGCGGTGCCAACAGCGGATGTGGGATCCTTAGTTGCTTCATTAGGTATCCCTCGATGGTCCAACATCAAAACAGTTGTGGCCAGTGGTGGTTGGACGGCGGCTGCGTGCCTACGTTACGATTACGGTGCTCGTTTTTCGGTTTCGCTCTACTTCCTCGATCTATCACGAACCAAAGCTTTGATTACTTCGTTCCTGGTTATGAATCACATCTTGCTCATGGTTTTTCACAATGGGATCGATCTTGAAAGCGGCTACAATTAGCGGTGAAATTTCGGCTTGTGGTGACACACCCGAAAAACCGTTTTCGAGCCCTCTAACCGTACTTTCTGGCCGAGGACAGAACTCGCGGCCACTCCTCATGTCTTGATGACTTCAAAGGGTCTATTTTCACGGATGGAGGTCAGCTCTATAATGGTGACCTGCGGCGTCGGTTTGGCTCCCTTTTCGGGTTTTTTCTTTGGCGTGGGAGGTAAAATTTTATTACAAATCTTCGTAATTCTGAATCCCATGCACATTACGTTGTTTTCATGCATGTTACTTGAAATCAATATGTGCATGTATGTTGTCAGCAGCATGATAATCTTGACACCTCTTATCCATTATAAGCTGATGTCTTCTTTTTTGTTTTTTGTTTTTTTGTGAGATTAACTAGGATCCTTGTGAATCGAAAAAACGACCCACTTTGGATCAGATGTGGGATTATAGCATGGGTTGCTTTATGTCAAATCGTCCACAAAAATTGTCGGATCGATCCCAACGCTTTATCTCGAAAAATCCCAAACGAAGTAGTTTGGGTAGTTTCTAGTTTCTTTTTTTTTTATTTCAGAACTTCTGGCTTCTTCCGTTATCTTTGGTCGGCCCATGGGGCTTATCACCAGGTCCAAAGCTTGATCCCATCAACCACGGATGGTGGTGAGCGTCGGTGGGGTGAAATATCAACTTTTCGACATCTTTCAAAGCTTTGTCTTGTAAAACTCCATCGATTGTAGATTTTTTATATAGAATTATTTTCATATAAAGTCTGTTCGTGGGCTAGCGGCCCTTGTTGAAAGCTTCTCGGTGCTTAACGGTGGATCGCGTGTGGAGAGACCTTTGTTGTAAGCTCGGATGATTTTTCGCCTTTTTTCGCGTAAGCTTCCATTCCTGACATCTTCTCTCCGAGCTAAAGCTAGCGGTGCCAACAGCGGATGTGGGATCCTTAGTTGCTTCATTAGGTATCCCTCGATGGTCCAACATCAAAACAGTTGTGGCCAGTGGTGGTTGGACGGCGGCTGCGTGCCTACGTTACGATTACGGTGCTCGTTTTTCGGTTTCGCTCTACTTCCTCGATCTATCACGAACCAAAGCTTTGATTACTTCGTTCCTGGTTATGAATCACATCTTGCTCATGGTTTTTCACAATGGGATCGATCTTGAAAGCGGCTACAATTAGCGGTGAAATTTCGGCTTGTGGTGACACACCCGAAAAACCGTTTTCGAGCCCTCTAACCGTACTTTCTGGCCGAGGACAGAACTCGCAGCCACTCCTCATGTCTTGATGACTTCAAAGGGTCTATTTTCACGGATGGAGGTCAGCTCTATAATGGTGACCTGCGGCGTCGGTTTGGCTCCCTTTTCGGGTTTTTTCTTTGGCGTGGGAGGTAAAATTTTATTACAAATCTTCGTAATTCTGAATCCCATGCACATTACGTTGTTTTCATGCATGTTACTTGAAATCAATATGTGCATGTATGTTGTCAGCAGCATGATAATCTTGACACCTCTTATCCATTATAAGCTGATGTCTTCTTTTTTGTTTTTTGTTTTTTGTTGTTCTTGATATAAACTCCCATGAATCAAATATTTTATTATTTGAATCATGGTCAAAAAAAAAAAGATTTCGTGTATGACGGGGAAAGAGTAAATAATTAATATTATTTACTCATGTTTTTCGATATTAAGGAGCTTATGAATCTGGGTGTTATGGGATCTAGAAAAAAGTTTTAATAACTTTGTGATTTTTGATGGTTTGCAGGTCTAACCCGGCGGTGAGGACGTATAATGTTTAGTCCCACGGATGGCGCCAATTTGTTTGATCCAAGAATCGCATGAACTTTCGATCGGGAACAAGGAGGGGTTTTAACCGATTTATTGGTAATTCCCTGCCGGTGTAAAGCTTTGAGAAGCTTAACGCCCTTAGATCGAAGGTGTTTGATGTGTTGGCTGTGGAGACGACTCCGTAGAGAAACCGGCCACCTTAGGTATTATGAGGGTCAAGAGAACATGCCTCCATTCGATGGGGATGACCTCTTTTTATAGGAGAAACTTATCTTGGGGGATAAGTTAGGGTTTTAGGGTTTTTAGGGGGATACCCTATTGTTTAGGAAGGGATTTGGGTAAATCCCTTTTCTTTAGGAGGAAGGAATAAGAGATTTCCTCCATATTTGGCGGAGCTCCGTTCTGACGGATGAGCTCCGTAATTCTGACTGAGGTGGTCCATTCTGACGGAGGTGAGCTCCGTAATTCTGGCAGAAAGCATCCTTAAGCAGCCTCCGTAATAGCAGATTCACATACGGAGGTAGGGCTCCGTATAGGGTATATCATCACCTAATTACTAGTGTTGTCGTTAGACTCACACTAACCTATAAACAAATTCTCGTTAGATTCATTGTTTAAGCTTTATTGACCTAAAGTTTGTGTTACTAATTCATCTTTTAGTTACCCGGCTCTTAAGCCATGACCAGATAGTAATTATCTCCGGTGACCACAGTGCTCGTTTCCAAGTCAAAGGATCGCGTCTGACATTGTTAAGCATCATGTTCTATTCATTCTAATTACTACGGTTATGGATCCCTCGGTTACAAGTGAATCGCCTTTTACAACTAGTTATAGACCGACTAGTGTTTTCCATCTTTATGTATTAATCCTAGTGTATGATTATAGACCGATCATCAGAATTAAATCAATACATGCAGATATAGAATCGATAATAATATGAAGAACTAGTAAAACATGGATCTACGATAAACAGTAAAACACACTCCAACAGATTCTAACAAATAAAGTAAAACAATAAACGTCTACATGATCACATTGATCCAAACAAGTATTCAGCCTACTAGTCTGACATTATTAAAGGAATAACAAAGTCTGAAAAGATGAAAGACATTGTCGGTTGCTGCTGGGTGCCCAGAGCGGCGCTCGCTGGGACTGCCAGCGGCGCTGGGTGCATGGGAGCGGCGCTTTGTCTTGGCCAGCGGCGCTGGGTGCATGGGAGCGGCGCTTTGTCTTGGCCAGCGGCGCTGGGTGCATGGGAGCGGCGCTTTGTCTTGGCCAGCGGCGCTGGGTGCATGGGAGCGGCGCTTTGTCTTGGCCAGCGGCGCTGGGTGCATGGGAGCGGCGCTTTGTCTTGGCCAGCGGCGCTGGGTGCATGGGAGCGGCGCTTTGTCTTGGCCAGCGGCGCTGGGTGCATGGGAGCGGCGCTTTGTCTTGGCCAGCGGCGCTGGGTGCATGGGAGCGGCGCTTTGTCTTGGCCAGCGGCGCTGGGTGCATGGGAGCGGCGCTTTGTCTTGGCCAGCGGCGCTGGGTGCATGGGAGCGGCGCTTTGTCTTGGCCAGCGGCGCTGGGTGCATGGGAGCGGCGCTTTGTCTTGGCCAGCGGCGCTGGGTGCATGGGAGCGGCGCTTTGTCTTGGCCAGCGGCGCTGGGTGCATGGGAGCGGCGCTTTGTCTTGGCCAGCGGCGCTGGGTGCATGGGAGCGGCGCTTTGTCTTGGCCAGCGGCGCTGGGTGCATGGGAGCGGCGCTTTGTCTTGGCCAGCGGCGCTGGGTGCATGGGAGCGGCGCTTTGTCTTGGCCAGCGGCGCTGGGTGCATGGGAGCGGCGCTTTGTCTTGGCCAGCGGCGCTGGGTGCATGGGAGCGGCGCTTTGTCTTGGCCAGCGGCGCTGGGTGCATGGGAGCGGCGCTTTGTCTTGGCCAGCGGCGCTGGGTGCATGGGAGCGGCGCTTTGTCTTGGCCAGCGGCGCTGGGTGCATGGGAGCGGCGCTTTGTCTTGGCCAGCGGCGCTGGGTGCATGGGAGCGGCGCTTTGTCTTGGCCAGCGGCGCTGGGTGCATGGGAGCGGCGCTTTGTCTTGGCCAGCGGCGCTGGGTGCATGGGAGCGGCGCTTTGTCTTGGCCAGCGGCGCTGGGTGCATGGGAGCGGCGCTTTGTCTTGGCCAGCGGCGCTGGGTGCATGGGAGCGGCGCTTTGTCTTGGCCAGCGGCGCTGGGTGCATGGGAGCGGCGCTTTGTCTTGGCCAGCGGCGCTGGGTGCATGGGAGCGGCGCTTTGTCTTGGCCAGCGGCGCTGGGTGCATGGGAGCGGCGCTTTGTCTTGGCCAGCGGCGCTGGGTGCATGGGAGCGGCGCTTTGTCTTGGCCAGCGGCGCTGGGTGCATGGGAGCGGCGCTTTGTCTTGGCCAGCGGCGCTGGGTGCATGGGAGCGGCGCTTTGTCTTGGCCAGCGGCGCTGGGTGCATGGGAGCGGCGCTTTGTCTTGGCCAGCGGCGCTGGGTGCATGGGAGCGGCGCTTTGTCTTGGCCAGCGGCGCTGGGAGCTGCTGCTTCTTCTCGTACTTCTTCGTTCGGCTCCCGAATCACCTCCTTGTGTCTTGTAACTTCATAGGCCTTCATCTTGAGTTACTTGATGTCATTTACTCTCTCTCGCATCTTCCGTGAACCTGCATAAACATACGACTCATTAAGTACCGATAGTTCCGGAATATTAACTCTAGACATAGAAATGAGGCCTTTCGATAGGGGTTTTTATCACAAAATGGACGCTCATCAGATACTACTGGCCGTCCATGCATAGGAGTGTGATGGAAGAACTGCGAACCTGCGAGGCATGTCAGATACATGCCACAGTCTCAAAACACCCGAAGCACGAGATGATACCGGTAACATCGGCATGGCCATTTTTCAAATGGGGAATACACATAGCAGGGCCATTCCCAGAAGCCCCAGGGAGATTAAAATTCGTGGTAGTGGCAGTGGACTACTTCACAAAGTAGGTGGAAGCGAAACCATTGGCAACAATCTCCGGAAGACACATGGAGAAGTTTGTCTTGGAGCACATTATCACATGATTCGGAATCCCTAAGACCATCGTAAGTGACAATGGCAAATAATTCTGTGACGGAGCGTTCAAGCTATTCTGTAATAACCTGGGAATTCGGCAGTCTTTTACCTCAGTCGCACACCCACAAGCAAACGGCCAAGTCGAAGTGACAAACAAAGCGATTGTAAGAGGCATTAAAGCAAGACTAGGATGGAGCCAATCAGGATGGCTAGACGAGCTACACCAGGTCTTATGGGCACACAGAACAACGCCAAAAGCCAGTCACGGGGTCACACCTTTCAGCCTGGTGTACGGCACGGAGGTGATGATACCGCCGGAGGTAACCGTACCAACCAGCAGAAGGTACGTCAATGAAGAAGATAACAACGAAGAACTGAGAACAAATCTTGACTTGCTAGAAGAAAGAAGAGAGATGGCTACAATACGAGAGGCACAACACAAAAAGCAAATGCAGAAATATTACAACCAAAGAGTGTGGAAAGTCACCTTCACACCCGGAGACTATGTACTTCGAAACAATGAGGCGAGTAAGGCAGAACACGGAGGAAAACTCGGACCACAGTGGGAAGGACCATACATCGTAAAAGAATCATGTGAAAATGGATCATACAAGCTTGTCACGTTAGGAGGCAGGGAGTTACCAAGGACTTGGAACGGGGCGCAATTAAAAAGATGCTACGTTTAAAAAGCAATTAATAGAACGAAACCTGTTTCCGAATTCTACGATCCCAAAGTATACAAGCGCAACGCACAAAATTTTTTTTTCCTACGGACTACATATCCATAACTCAGGCTATGGAATGAACCTGGGAAATTTGACTAAACAAAGCCACAAAGCATAGACGAGCATCCTGTCCAGCCCAGGCTGCAGGATCATACCTATGAAATTATACAGACGCGTCACCTATACTTACCGTCCAGCCCATGCTGCGGAAAAAGTTTACCTGTCCAGCTCAGGCTGCAGAAAAGCACAAAGTGCAGAAACATTTATCACCTGTCCAACTCAGGCTGCAGGAAAGCACAAAGTGCAACTAACAAAATCGACCCAGGTCGACAACAATATCAGGAAAAGATAAATGGATGCAACAAAGCCGGGAATACAAACCCTCGTTATTCATAAAGGGAAAATGTCATAATTTAAACAGACCCATGAAAGTACAAATAGGAAATAAATCAAGGAGCATTGTCAGGAAGAACGTCAGGGACAAGCAGAAGAACTTCATCAATAGGCAAGGCGTGACTGGAAGCAAGACGCTCAAGAAATGGAAACTCCTCATCGGCAACCTGGTCGCTCGCGGCCATGAATCGGTCAAAAGCCTGAGGATTGTAATCTGCAGACCCCTCAACATCAACTTCAACCCCGGACTTTGCACGAAGCCGGGTTAAGGCCTGATGACCACCAGCATCCATAGCCAACCGCTGCAAAACACTAAGCTCTTTGTTAAACTCATCACTCCTGAGGAACTTCCGGACCAGAGAAGGCAAAGCCTTGAAAAGCTTTTCCTTTTGGCAAGCTGCCTCGTCAAGAGTCACTTTGAGAGCGTCATGCGAAGACTTGAGATGGCCCACGGAAATATCCAAGCTCTTGACCTTATCCCGCTCAAGGGAGAGATCGGCAGCGAAAGCTTCCATTTTGTGTAACACCCCAACAAGGCGGAAACATGGGGCATTAAAAGAAAGCTCAGCGTGACATGGAAATTAAGTAGAGATACTAACTGCATTCAAGGATTTGAGCAATCCATACATAATTCAAATGCAAATACAAATATCGGATCAAATAATGCACAAGGAGCACAACACCATCAATAGTTTACAAAAGATATAATTCAAATAATGGCTAACGATCCTAGGCATAACCCATAAACGGGTGCAATGAATCACGGATCCACAAAAGTCCAAGCTCAATCCTATCACATGCAATGCAATCATCCATCACGTCTTTGATTCACTTGATTACCTAAAAAGTGTACTAAAAACCTCAACATAAAGTTGGTGAGTTCGTAGGTTTTGACTATAAGAAACTAGTGTCGGGATAACAACCGTTTAACCTTGATACGAACATAATTAGATCATTAAATGATCATATAACCTTGAAACCTTGATTTGGATCGATAAACGATCACACAACCTTGAAACCTTGATTGGGTCATTAAATGATCTCATAATTGGGATCGTTAAACGATCACCAAGCCTTGAAACCTTGATTGGATCATTCAATGAACCCCATAACCTTGATACGAACACTTAACCAATACGAGCATATAACAATCATACAACCTTGATCACATGCATAAACGAACACATAACTTTAATACGAGCATATAACAATCATACAACCTTGATCACATGCATAAACGAACACATAACTTTAATACGAGCATATAACAATCATACGACCTTGATCACATGCATAAACGAACACATAAACTTGATAAATAGTCAATCGATCATATAACCTTGATTTCTCAAACAAACGAACACATAACGATCAACAAACCAAGAAACTACATTGTACACTTTTCACCCCAAAATCACATAAAGTAAAAGGGGCTACGAACTCACCTTGGCTCGGCTACGATGAGTTAATAATGATCTATAACGTCAAATGATGGCCACACGTTCGCAACCTATCATGTTTGTTTAATATAAGTCAATATATATATATATATATATATATATTATATTTTTATTTACTTTACTTCCACTTTAGTTACTTTCATTCTTTTAGGAATTGTTACAAGGGTTCTTTACTTTAAACGACTCATGACCTTCGACCAAAACGTTAGGGAAACCAGGAATGGTTCATTAACAAGTTTAGCTCGACCCTTGAATTAAGAAAGAAGAACTAGGTCACGAAACAACAAGAGAAATACTAGAAAAGAAGCAGGAAAATGCCACATTCATGGCACCGTAACAGACGGCCACAACCACCGTCCTAGACGGTGGTTCAGTGGTGAGGCAGCGTGCAGGACAGTGGATACCACCATCTCAGACGGTGGTCCACAGTTGAAGGTTTCGCTTCACCATAAAACAGAAGTTTGGGGCGTCTGGCTAGCGTAAAGGGTTTCTGGCTTATAGAGACCACCGTCCCACACGGTTTGGTGACCGTGCGAGACGCCAGCAGCAGGTCAGGCAGCGTCCCAGATGCCATTAATGGTGTGCTGGACGGTAGGTTCTGAACAATCACGAGCAGCAGCAGTTTTGGCACAAAAACATGACCTAAAAATCCTAAAAATGTTACTTTTGACCCACACTTGGTTAAGGCAGCCTTTAGCTCGATTTCTATACTTAATTTGGACATAAATAACATACATGAGTGTAAATAAATGATGCCTAACCCACGATTTCAGTTCACAACATCAATTAATTGTCAAAATCTCAACCAAGACCAAGTCAAGAACTTCAAAACCCTATTTTGACCTAAAAGTCGATTTAGTGATCTTTCAAGCTTGTTTTGACTGAAATCAACCATTATTAGCATGAACAAACAAAACCCATATCACAATTCCGATTCAAAACTCCAATTCTTACAAAATTCCATTCTTAACTCATTTAAACCCTAAATTGACCCATTTTGACCTTTGACCCGGATTTTGACTCAAGATTCTTAGATTTGTTTATAAAACATGTTTATGGAAAATAAATAACGAATTTGAGATGAGTTTAGCTTACCGAAACTTCCACCAAAGTGTTTGACCCGAAATTGACCCGAAATGAGAGCTTTCTTGCACTTGGAGATTTAATCTTTTGATATGATGCTAAGATGATGATAAAGATGATTATTCTATCACAAATCTTGGTTGAAACACATTAATTAATCCAAGAATTTAGAGAGAGTGAGTTGGGTGAGAGTAAATGCTCTTGCATTTAGTTAGTGAGAGAAAAGGATAAGGAAATGGATGAATGAGGGAAAGAGAGGTGTAAGGTTTTGGTTGGGGGTTAGGGTGGGTTGCCTTGGTGGGTCATGGGTTTGGGTCAACCCATGGGTAACCCGCCCAAGATTCTAGTCCAAATTAAATGTCACTAGTCATCGATCACTAAATTAGTTCGATCATTTACTCTTGATTAACACACGAACACATTCTTATTTAAAACGATCATTACATCATATATGCACCTTGAACACTATAAATTCACAAATATACTCGATCATATACTATCAACCAAATCATTTAATTCAGTTCGTACATAAAATTTACGGGTCAACATAAGTCAAAATTCCCGAATGTTACATTATTCCCCCGTTAAAGGAATTTCGTCCCGAAATTCGATCAAAACCCTAGTCACAAAACAAATGAGGGTATTTGGCTTTCATAGAGTCTTCACGTTCCCAAGTGAACTCGGGTCCGCGTCTAGCTTGCCATCTAACCTTGACGATCGTATATCGAGTATTCTTCAACTTTCTAGTTTGACGATCAAGTATCTCTAATGGTTCTTCTACAAACTTTAACGTTTTATCCACCCGAATTTCTTCGAGAGGCACATGGAGTGTTGGATTCGCCAAACACTTCCTAAGATTACAAACATGAAATACATTATGAACTCCACTCAATTCTTGAGGGAGCTCCAAACGATAAGCAACCGGACCAATACGTTCCAAGATCTTGAATGGGCCAATATACCTTGGCCCCAACTTGCCACGCTTCACAAAACGAACCACACCCTTCCAAGGGGACACCTTTAACAAAACAAAATCACCCACTTCAAACTCAAGGGGCCTTCTTCTCACATTAGCATACTTCAATTGTCTTTCCCGAGCTACCCTCAATTTCTCCTTGATTTGTGAGATCACTTTGGTCGTTTCAATGACAATCTCGGGCCCAATGAGTTGGCTTTCACCAATCTCCGCCCAAGCTAATGGTGATCTACATACTCTTCCATACAAAGCTTTAAACGGTGCCATTTGAATACTAGCATGGTAGCTATTATTGTATGAGAATTCGACCAAAGGGAGATGTACATCCCAATTGCCACCAAATTCGATAGCACAAGCTCTTAGCATATCTTCAAGTGTTTGGATCGTTCTTTCACTTTGACCATCGGTTTGCGGATGGAACGCCGTACTCATATCAAGTCGAGTACCCATTGCTTTTGGAACGCCTTCCAAAACTTTGAAGTAAATCGGGCATCCCGATCGGTTATAATGGAAATCGGCATCCCATGCTTGGATATCACCTCTTTGATGTACAAGCGTGCCATGGTGTCAAACTTGTCATCTTCTCGAATAGCTAAAAAGTGAGCCAATTTAGTCAATCGGTCAACGATCACCCAAATGGTATCTCGACCACTACTAGTCCTTGGTAACTTCGTGATGAAGTCCATAGCAATTTCTTCCCATTTCCACACCGGTGTTCTCGGTTGAACTAGCAAACCGGGTGGTTTCTTGTGGTCGGCCTTTACTTACAAGCATGTAATGCATTCACTAACATACTTAGCAATATCCTTCTTCATTCCCGGCCACCAATACAAATCCCTCATGCCAAAATACATCTTGTCGGACCCCGGGTGAACCGAGTATGCCGACTTATGGGCTTCGTCCATCAATTTCATTCTTAGACCCCCAAAGACGGGAATCCATAATCGATCTACAAAATACAACCCATCATCATCCTTCCGATCAAATTGTTCTTCCAAGCCATGCAATGCTTCATTGATGAAGTTTACCGGTAAGGTAGCCATTCTTTGAGCTTCAATAATGGTGTCACGAACACTTCTTTGCACGGTGAAGCTCATGGCTCTAATTCTTCTTGGATGGACACGTTCTTTCCGGCTCAAGGCATCGGCTACAACATTGGCTTTACCCAGGTGGTACCGGATGACACAATCATAATCACTAAAAAGCTCTAGCCACCTCCGTTGCCTCATATTCAACTCGCTTTGATCAAAAATGTGTTGTAGGCTTTTGTGATCGGTATAGATCACACTTTTGGTGCCATACAAGTAATGCCTCCAACACTTCAAAGCAAACACGACCGCTCCTAACTCCAAGTCATGTGTTGGATAATTCTTTTCGTGCACTTTCAATTGTCTAGATGCATATGCAATCACCTTGTCACGTTGCATCAAAACACATCCTAAGCCTTACCCGGATGCATCACAATATACAACAAAATCATCGGGCACATCGGGCAAGCTCAAGATTGGTGCATCACATAACTTATCTTTAAGCAATTGGAAGGCCTGTTCTTGCTTATCACCCCAATCAAACCTCCTTTCCCGTTGTGTCAACAAGGTCAAGGGTTGGGCGATCTTTGAGAAGCCTTCTATAAACCTCCTATAATAACCCGCCAAACCAAGAAATTGGCGAATCTCGGTTGGCGTCTCGGGTCGTCTCCAATTCTTAACCGCTTCGATTTTACTAGGTCCACATGAATACCCTCCTTGCTCACCACGTGACCAAGGAAATGGACCTCTTCTAGCCAAAATTCACACTTGGAGAACTTGGCATACAATTTTTCTCTCCGAAGTAACTCCAACACTAGCTTCAAATGCTCGACGTGCTCTTCTTTCGTTTTAGAGTAAATAAGGATGTCATCAATAAAGACAATGACAAATTGATCCAAGTAGGGCCGACACACCCGGTTCATCAAATCCATGAACACCACCGGTGCATTGGTCAACCCAAAAGGCATCACCGTAAATTCAAAATGCCCATATCTTGTTCGGAAAGCGGTTTTTGGAATGTCATCTTCATAGACCCTCAATTGATGGTAACCCGACCTCAAATTAATCTTGGAGAAATGTTGAGCACCTTGAAGTCGATCAAATAAATCGTCAATCCTAGGAAGAGGATAATGATTCTTCACCGTTAACTTATTCAATTCTCTATAATCAATACACAACCGGAAAGATCCATCCTTCTTTTTGACAAACAAGACCGGTGCGCCCCATGGCGATTGACTAGGGCGAATGAAACCCTTGTCTTGAAGTTCTTTGAGTTGGGCGGCCAACTCTTGCATTTCGGTCATGGCTAAGCGATAAGGCGCTTTGGCCACGGGAATAGCATTAGGAATGAGGTCAATACGAAAATCAAGTTCGCGAGATGGAGGTAAACCCGGTAGGTCATCCGGGAAAACATCCGCAAAATCTTTAACTACGGGCACGGTCTTCAATTCAACTTTGGTGACGTTTACATTATAGATTTTCCCTTCCCATGGCTCAGTTGTCTCACCTTGGACCACCAATTCTTCCCCACTCTCTAATGGTATCCTTACAACTCTACTACCACAATCGATCACCGCGTTCATAGCCGACAACCAATCCATACCCACGATCACATCAAAACTACCGATATCAAAAGGCATCAAGTCTATGTAAAACGGGTGGTCACATAATTCTAGCACACAATTACGAACAACTTGACTAATCCTAGACAATCCACCATTTACCATTTCGAGTTCAAAGTAATATGACAACGGGCTAAGACTAGCATCGATCAACGGGATAAAATCATTGGAAATGAGGCTATAATCGGCCCCGGAATCAAATAACACGGTAGCATATTGGTGATTGAGAAGAAAAGTACCTGCTACAACATTGGGGTCACACGAGCCTCGGCCGCATTCGCGGCAAAAGCTCTTCCACGAGGTGCTAGTTGTTGTTGAGGGGCTTGTTGTTGTTGACCTTGTTGTCCCCGGTTTTGATTGGGACCGGCAATTTGCAATTGATTCGGATGCACGGTCACTTGGACTTGTTGGACAATGAGATTAGGGCACCTATTACGGTAGTGGTCTTGGCTACCACACTCGTAACAATTACCCCGGGCCATCGGGGGATATCGAACATTGAGAGGCATAGGATTCAAAGGAGCGGCAAGAGGATTGGTAGGGCACATTCTTGAAATGTGGCCCACTTGATTACAATGAAAGCAAGCGTCACACTGAGTGTGAGACCTATGATGACGATTACACCGAGGGCATAAAGGAATAACCTCGGTATTAGCTTCTCTTGCCGGCGCAACACCCTTCCACCCCTAATTGGTCTCTTGTTGTGATGCCTCTCGTCTTTCTTGTGCCACTAGATTCGGGCACATCCTTTCTCTTACCTTCATTCTTTCCTAGCTCACCACCCTTCACAAGCTCCATGGTGATGCTAGCGGTTCGGGTGATAGCTTCATTTATAGTTAGTGGCATGGTTGGATGAGAAACAAGTACTCTCACCTTATGGGGCAAACCAACCACATACTTCTCCACCTTGTGCTCTTCGGGTCTAACCAAGTGGGGTATGAGTCTAGAAAGTTGGCCAAAACGGAGAGTGTACCCCACATGATCGGCACCCTTCATGGTGAGCTTAGTGAATTCTTCTTCTAAATTCCTCATTTCATAAGGTGGGCAATACTTAGCAATGATCATTTGCTTGAAATTCTCCCAAGGAATGGATTTAGCAAGATCGATTCCCAAGTTATCTACTTCAAGATTCCACCATTCAAGTGGATCACCACTTAACATGCCGGTGGCGTGAGGAACTCTTTGATCAAGAGTGCATCCACTTCTAGGAATCACGGATTCAATCTTTTCTAGCCATTCTAAACAACCGGTGGCTCCACCCTCACCCTTCCACTTCGGGGCTTCACAAGCCTTTAAGTCTTTAAAAATACAACCTTGACGGTAAGCATTGTTGTTTCTTTGTTGGACAAAAACATCTTCCCCATTCACATTCACATCCTCATCCTCGTTCTCAACATGAACCGCTTCATCTTCCGGTTCTTCTTGTTCATTCCTATCCATGGCCGCCGAGATTCGGGCCACAAGTTCCGGCATAAGCTCATTGAGAGCTTGAGTGATGACCTCGGTTCTTACCGGGGGATTAGCACCACCCCGGCCACCACGACCACCACGATTTCCCCTACCTCCTCGACCACCCCTACCACCTCTACCACCTCGATTCCCACCAAGATTTTCTTGATCAACCGGTTCCTCTTCTTCATTTTGACGCCTATAGTTAGTGTTAACTCTCCTTGGTCTAACCATCTTTCCTGAACACACGTGTTAGATTAACAAGTTAAGTCTCACAATTCACACCCGAATATCAAAATTGACCTTCAAGTAGCACACAATTTCCACAATAAATCCTTCTAAATCATTACAAGAATATGATTATCTCTACGGGGATATTATCATGGCAATAATCTAAGGCTTCATCGATCATACAATTCACAATCAACAATACAATCACAAATCAATTAACATCATATCAAAGGGGTCAAGTCATAACAAGGCGGGTTAAGCATAGTCCGAATCTAACTTCAACATTCACTACATTAAAGGTGTATGTATACAGGGTGTACCAGCGGCTAACCCTCCACACCGTTAATATATTGAATGGGTGTCAGGACTCGGTTCCGCTATGTCCTCCAAGTATTGGTCGGGTATGTATACAGGGTGTACCAGCGGCTAACCCTCCACTTAACCAACACTCATTAGACACACCGGGTTACCTACTATGCCTCAACCGCAATGCGCAATCCACGAGATCATTAACTTCCATATGACATAGGGTAATCATAGATTCATTGATCAGGCTCCTCTATGATTACCGAATGTCATACTTCGCCAATGCCATCGTTTCACTTTGCTAGGGACAAATAATAAATGGTTCCAAGATTCCACACATCAACATTCATCACAACAATCCAACAATTCATGGTGTATCCTGACACTATTACGGTCATCCATTAATAAGTTTATCAAAACCCTACGAACTCCGATCAAACAAATCCACACATTCCAAACAAATCACATTGCACACATAATTTCCTATCATGCAAGCTAAATATGAAGTGTTTATGCAATGGTTATAGTCTAGGTCATTCCACCTAATTCTCTACAACCACGGCTCTGATACCATTCTGTAACACCCCAACAAGGCGGAAACATGGGGCATTAAAAGAAAGCTCAGCGTGACATGGAAATTAAGTAGAGATACTAAATGCATTCAAGGATTTGAGCAATCCATACATAATTCAAATGCAAATACAAATATCGGATCAAATAATGCACAAGGAGCACAACACCATCAATAGTTTACAAAAGATATAATTCAAATGATGGCTAACGATCCTAGGCATAACCCATAAACGGGTGCAATGAATCACGGATCCACAAAAGTCCAAGCTCAATCCTATCACATGCAATGCAATCATCCATCACGTCTTTGATTCACTTGATTACCTGAAAAGTGTACTAAAAACCTCAACATAAAGTTGGTGAGTTCGTAGGTTTTGACTATAAGAAACTAGTGTCGGGATAACAACCGTTTAACCTTGATACGAACATAATTAGATCATTAAATGATCATATAACCTTGAAACCTTGATTTGGATCGATAAACGATCACACAACCTTGAAACCTTGATTGGGTCCTTAAATGATCTCATAATTGGGATCGTTAAACGATCACCAAGCCTTGAAACCTTGATTGGATCATTCAATGGACCCCATAACCTTGATACGAACACTTACCATACAACCTTGATTCACAAATTAAACGAACACATAACTTTAATACGAGCATATAACGATCATACAACCTTGATCACATGCATAAACGAACACATAACTTTAATACGAGCATATAACAATCATACGACATGCATAAACGAACACATAAACTTGATAAATAGTCAATCGATCATATAACCTTGATTTCTCAAACAAACGAACACATAACTTTAATACGAGCATATAACAATCATACAACCTTGATCACATTAAACGAACAACCATACAACCTTGATTCACCAATTAAACGAACACATAACTTTGATAAGAGCATATAACAACCACACAACCTTGATTCACCAATTAAACGAACACATAACTTTAATACGAGCATATAACAATCATACAACCTTGATTACATTAAACGAACACTACCATACAACCTTGATTCACAAATTAAACGAACACATGACTTTAATATGAGCATATAACAATCATACAACCTTGAATCACCAATTAACCGAACACATAACTTTAATACGAGCATATAACAATCATACAACCTTGATTCACTTAATCGATCATATAACCTTGATTTCTCAAATAAACGAACACATAACGATCAACAAACCAAGAAACTACATTGTACACTTTTCACCCCAAAATCACATAAAGTAAAAGGGGCTACGAACTCACCTTGGCTCGGCTACGATGAGTTAATAATGATCTATAACGTCAATTGATGGCCACACGCTCGCAACCTATCATGTTTGTTTAATATAAGTCAATATATATATATATATATGTGTATATTTATCTACTTTACTTCCACTTTAGTCTTTATATATATCATGTTTATATTATATATAATATATATATATATGTATATATCCATGTATATTTATCTACTTTACTTCCACTTTAGTTACTTTCATTCTTTTAGGAATTGTTACAAGGGTTCTTTACTTTAAACGACTCATGACCTTCGACCAAAACGTTAGGGAAACCAGGAATGGTTCATTAACAAGTTTAGCTCGACCCTTGAATTAAGAAAGAAGAACTAGGTCACGAAACAACAAGAGAAATGAACTAGAAAAAGAAGCAGGAAAATGCCACATTCATGGCACCGTAACAGACGGCCACAACCACCGTCCCACACGGTGTGGTGACCGTGCGAGACGCCACAGCAGGTCAGGCAGCGTCCCAGATGCCATTAATGGTGTGCTGGACGGTAGGTTCTGAACAATCACGAGCAGCAGCAGTTTTGGCACAAAAACATGACCTAAAAATCCTAAAAATGTTACTTTTGACCCACACTTGGTTAAGGCAGCCTTTAGCTCGATTTCTATACTTAATTTGGACATAAATAACATACATGAGTGTAAATAAATGATGCCTAACCCACGATTTCAGTTCACAACATCAATTAATTGTCAAAATCTCAACCAAGACCAAGTCAAGAACTTCAAAACCCTATTTTGACCTAAAAGTCGATTTAGTGATCTTTCAAGCTTGTTTTGACTGAAATCAACCATTATTAGCATGAACAAACAAAACCCATATCACAATTCCGATTCAAAACTCCAATTCTTACAAAATTCCATTCTTAACTCATTTAAACCCTAAATTTTTGACCTAAAAGTCAATTTAGTGATCTTTCAAGCTTGTTTTGACTGAAATCAACCATTATTAGCATGAACAAACAAAACCCATATCACAATTCCGATTCAAAACTCCAATTCTTACAAAATTCCATTCTTAACTCATTTAAACCCTAAATTGACCCATTTTGACCTTTGACCCGGATTTTGACTCAAGATTCTTAGATTTGTTTATAAAACATGTTTATGGAAAATAAATAACGAATTTGAGATGAGTTTAGCTTACCGAAACTTCCACCAAAGTGTTTGACCCGAAATTGACCCGAAATGAGAGCTTTCTTGCACTTGGAGATTTAATCTTTTGATATGATGCTAAGATGATGATAAAGATGATTATTCTATCACAAATCTTGGTTGAAACACATTAATTAATCCAAGAATTTAGAGAGAGTGAGTTGGGTGAGAGTAAATGCTCTTGCATTTAGTTAGTGAGAGAAAAGGATAAGGAAATGGATGAATGAGGGAAAGAGAGGTGTAAGGTTTTGGTTGGGGGTTAGGGTGGGTTGCCTTGGTGGGTCATGGGTTTGGGTCAACCCATGGGTAACCCGCCCAAGATTCTAGTCCAAATTAAATGTCACTAGTCATCGATCACTAAATTAGTTCGATCATTTACTCTTGATTAACACACGAACACATTCTTATTTAAAACGATCATTACATCATATATGCACCTTGAACACTATAAATTCACAAATAAACTCGATCATATACTATCAACCAAATCATTTAATTCAGTTCATACATAAAATTTACGGGTCAACATAAGTCAAAATTCCCGAATGTTACATTTTGGCAACGGTGTCTTCACACTTCTCCTTCCAAGCATCACGATCCTTAACGAGGACATCTATTTCTCCTAAACAGCTCTTATTCACCTCATCCAAATGTCCTTGAACAGCAGTTATCTCTTCCTCCTTTGCCTTCAAAACCAATCGATGCTCTTCGAACTGCTCACCCTGTCGAGCGACCTCCAAATCCTTTCCCATGACCTCAAGCTTGTCGTCCAATCGACGTTTATCCCCATGAAGGTAATTACGGTACTCATGCATAGCAGCAAAGCGGCGACCGAATTCAACCTACAGATAATAGCAATAAAAATAACGGTGGCAATAATAAATAATATAAAGAAGCCCCAAGGAGGAATGAAAAATGCAAACCTGAGCAGTCATAACATCAATAAGAGAGTGGTTGGCGAAATCAAGGAAGTCACCCTCGGAAAGGTTACCGATAGCAGTCATACGGCCAGGAACCATAACATGCTTCACGTAGTCTGCGCGGTCCATTGGATCCTTCAACATGCTATTTGGACGAACCCGCTCAAACGGCGGGATAAACAAACCCGCAGAATTTATAGAGGCCAGAGTAGATGCCAACAAAAGCGGCAACTGGAAGATTTGTAGTTTTAAGTCCAGTAGAAACAGTCGCGTCGGAACTCCCAGCAGACGCTTTCGGTAAAGGGCCACGAGCAGACAGTCGGTCAGAGGATCCTCCTGCAACCTTCTTAGGAGCAGACTCTAAAGGGATGCCAGCAATACTCTTACGTTTCCCATATTGAGTTGGATGGCATTGATACGTGTTCTTGTCCTTTCTTTTCCTACGAACTCACCAACCTAGTGTTGACATTATTTAGTACACTTTTCAGGTAACCAAGAGAACCCAAGAGGCTTGATGTGCATTGCTAGATGTGGGACTATGACCATGGATCCGTGATTCATTACCCGTTGATGGGACTTGCTTAGGATCATGAGCCATCTTTTGATATTATTTTGTAAACTTTTGATGGTTGTATGCTCCTTGTGCTTTTGTGACTTTGTAATCTAATTGTTGGGTTCACATAATCCTTTTAAATTCATATAGTCTCGTTCCACGATAATTCCATCTTGTGTCATGCTTTTCGGTGCATTTCGAGCCTAGCTCGGGGTGTTACACTTAGTCTCTTGTCAGTGCATCGCCATCAGCAAGTGCCATAAGGCACATGGCATCTACATATTCTTCACTGTCTGAATCATCCGATTCAGCCCAGTCATGCTCTTCAGCCACCAGTCCCTTGGCTGGTGTTTTGGCCTCCTCCATTTCAGCAACCTTTGCTTTGAGCTGATAGTATTTCTTCCTGAAATCATCAGCAGGTTTAGAAGGGTTAGGCTTGGGAGCAGCAGGAGTTGGAATAGCAACTCTGCACTCCTTCTGGTAGTGACCTTTCCTACCACATCTCCAGCACTTTTCTTGTGATTTATCAACAAGAGGCTTAAATGGAGCAACCGACTTACGGTTGTTCCATTTTCTGGAGCACCTTTTTCCAGCGACCAGGGCAAATTCCATGAAGTCGCTGAACATCTCTTGTTTCTCTTCAGCATCAAGATCATTAACAAGAGATTGAATAGGAGGTGGAAGATTTGAAGAGCTGGCGCCAATATTAAGATTATTGGGCTCAGCAGAGATAAGGGCAAGGGGGTCAGTGACAAAATATGCAGAAGAAGTAGAAGAAGAGGGACCAACACTACATTGTGCTTCAGCAGCAGCTCTTAGGTTTTGATCAAGAGCTCTCTCTTCAAATTGAAGCATACCAAAGAGAGACTCAAGATCAAGACCTTGAAGTTGCTTTGTGGTTCTAAGGATTTGTCTAAATCCTTGCCACTTCATAGGAAGACTGTCAATGAATTTGTGGCACACTTCAAAGTTATCATGAGTAATACCAACATTCCTCATATCATTCAGCAACCCTTTGAATCGGGTATAAGTGCTATCAAGACGTTCATTAGGAAGATAGAGGAATTTTTCATAAGCCTTTTTAAGATCAATCTTTTTGGTAGCAATTGTATCAGCAGATCCCTTCATACATGCTACACAATCTATCCCAAACTTGTTTAGAGGTGGCATATTTGATGACGAGCTTCATGATATCAGTGGGAAGGGTAGTGATAATCATGTTTTTGAGTCTAGAGTCAAGGTTTACTAGCCTCCGCTCATCATCAGTCCATTGTACCTCTGGTTTGACTATGTCAATCATAATCTCAGGAGCATCAGCAGTTGCTCCTGGTGTTCTTTGTACCAGAGTGGGTACATATAAACCAACAGTTAGAATGGTCATCAGGTAGGGTTCTACACCCACAATGTGAAGAAGCATTCTTTCCTTCCAAGATCCAAAGTCCTCAGGCTCGAATCTTGGAGGAACAGACACATAACCAAAGTCACGTGTGTTCACAAGAGTGGGTACAGTAGTCATATTAATGTTTAAAGAAAGGATTAGAAAGTTTTAGAGAGAAAAGAAAGTACATAATTAAGAGGAAAATAAGTATGCAAACAGATCTTGTTTCAATATCTTAGAAACCTGGCTCTGATACCACTTGACAGTCCACGATTTGCACACTTATGTTTAATTAATCTAGACAAGAAAGTAAAGACAGAAAGTAAAGAACAAGAATAAGAGTAAAGTTCAAATGCAAAGATCTAAGCAAGTCTAATCATATGTATCATTGATTAAACGATGAATACATGGTCGATATTACAACTTGTCTTACAAGAATACAAATGAACTAATAATTACTAAGTCTAGACAAACTAAAAACTTAAACAATTACAAGAGAGAAAATATAAGTGACACACACTTGTGGTGACAAACACACAGTATTTTACATGTGGCTGTGTTGCTTTATATAGGGGAGGAATTAGGGCAACACAGCCTTACATTGATAGTGATTGATGGTGGTTGTCGACATCTCATTGGCTCAAGTACTTGAATCCAGGAGCCTTTGTCTTCTTTACCAAAACGGGTATGAAAGAGAAAACCCTTCTTTTGGTCCCAACTATACCTTTGCCATACAAGGTAAAATACAGTTGGAAAACCACCATGTGACTTCTTGTCTTCTTTTGATTTGAATTCTTCCCGCCTTGACTCACAATTTGGAAAGTAAACCATCCGCTGACAAGAGTCATTGACTCGCTGATGACTTGCTGACGACATACGTCAGCGACCAAGTATGGTCAGCGAATCCTTGACTCAACACTAAGCACTAGTTTTTTTATTAGTTGTGTTATACTATTATGAAAGAGTTAGCACTCGACTTATGTGACCTTTTGTCTTAATGAGTAGTTCACATAGTAAGTTTTGTGAATTGGTGGAAGAAACATATTACTAATACAAGTTGCTGCCATCGAAGTTCTCTTGCCTGTGATATGTTTAGTATTTAATTTATTCATTGAGTGCATTGTTATTGTAATAGTGATAAACTAGTGAAATCATGAGGAACGAAATCAATGTTCTCAATATATTGTATCATTTTCTTTTGGCTTTTAGAGAAAACAAGTAAATTTTATATAGGTAGAAGTTCTGTTTGTGAAAAGAGTAACGTTTCGCTTACTAGTTTTTGTTCATTAGTACCAGAAAATTTAGGTCGTGTGTGACAATGTTTGCCGTCAATTTTTGACTTTGAATGTCAAACAAACTACTTCTAATCTCAGCTTTGATGTGATAAATACAAAAAAGAAGCAGTTTTGTTTTAGAACAGCAAAAAGGAAAAGGTTTAAAACTGCAATAAATATATAGTAACACATCATTGACTCTGAAACTCGAAAGATGACAAGCTCGGAGAGAGTTGGAAATAATTACTCAGCTTGTGAAAGATAACAGATCAAAAGGGTTAAACGGGTTAAATGTGTATATTTTTAACTATATGTTTTTGGTAGTCATATTTAATACCAAGAGTTGATTACAAAAGAACAGTGGAAACGAACAATTACATGTAGGTGGGTTGGCCCAACCCAAGCTGACTTAACCCATTGTGAATCAGAACCCATTTTGATCAAATATCCTGCTCATCCCACCCAGTTTTCCACATCAATTCCGTCTTTCTGTTTGTTTTTCTGTTAACCGATATGTTTTGTATTGAATCAGTATCCCCAGGCGCTACGATGCATTCTGGAAGGAATTGGATCATGTGAAGCAACTAGTAAAGACAAGGGATCTTAAAAGGGAAGATATGGGTGTTGCTGCTCTTTTTGGGCTCGAATGTTTTGCATGGTTTTGTGCTGGAAAGATGATAGGCCGGGGATGTACCATTACTGGTTACTATGTTTAACTTCCGCAATCAAAGTTAGCTACTTGCCAATGTGCTTCAGGATAATAAGATAGTCTGCTTAGAAATGTAGTTTTTCTTAGGGAGCGGATCGAATTCGCCGAACCATGTTTTGTGAGAACTAATGTGTTAACCATGGCCAAATAATCTGAATTTTGTTAACTTTACAACTCACTGTATTTGGTACCAGTGTTTGTCCGTGCATAGATTAGGTGATCCGTATACACCTCATTTTCAGCCATACACTACTAAAACAAATGTTTTGACTATTTTGCCCTTACACCAAAAGGATGGTTGATACATTAGCCAGGGGTAAAACAGTACATATATCAACATTTTAACATTGACCAAAGGTTCATCTTTAGTACATGCTTTAACATTGTTAAATTCTTTTAAGACCTGAGAAAGTAAACATAAGCTGGACAACATAATGTAGCAGTATTTAAAGAAAAAAAGAGTACAGAAAATTTAAATGCTTATGGCCTTATGGGCTACACCAATGGGAATAACTTTTTTCTATAGTAAACAAAATATTTTTTGTGGTTAATCAATGCTTACGGCAAACGTTGTCTATATTTGCCGCCGCAACGCGCGGATACTTTCTCTCGTATTAATTAAAACAAACTCAACTCTCTCTCCTTTCTTAATTAAGACTTTGAAATACCTCGATTACCCCTACACATTCAACCTTCCTTTTAGTCATACACTTGATATTTCCAAAACAACCTCTCGAGTATCAACCCAAACAAAATGTCTGTCAAATTGTAATATGTTGATAACTCTTTAAAAAAAGATTGTATACATATAAAACGGAAAACAAAAGTTTTAAATAGCGGAAATACGGTATCTCACGCTGTAAATAGTCGCCGTTGTATTGTGTGGGTTCGAGACTAGTATGTGTTAAAGATACAACAACAAATATCTACAAACTACTTTTTTTTAAAAAGATAAGCTTTTTCCAGAAAGATAATTACATCACATGGTGAGAAGGGAGGCATAAACGATACGACTAAAAAGAGGCATAAAAGATAAAAGTGAAATTTTATAAGTGTGGTAGAAACACTACAAATAATGTTGCATTTGTCCACACTTTTAGTTAGACACATTTTTACACACATACAAAATTTTTAAATTGTTCACACTAACTAAAAGTGTGGACTTTTAGTTATACACATTTTTACACACATACAAAATTTTTAAATTGTTCACACTAACTAAAAGTGTACTTTTAGTTATACACATTTTTACACACATACAAAATTTTTAAATTGTTCACACTAACTAAAAAGTTGGTGTGGACAAATGGGGTGTTACAAAATAATTGTGAAAGTTCACACTAAAAAGTGTGTACTTTTAGTTCTACACACTTTTTAGTGTGGATAAATTTCTACACACTTTTAGTTATACACATTTTTACACACATACAAAATTTTTAAATTGTTCACACTAACTAAAAGTGTGGACAAATGTAACATTATTTGTAGTGAAAAGTGAATCTAATAATACGTAATGTCATTTATATAGAAGGGTATAATAGGGATTAAAAAAAGAAGCTTGCACTATTTTTTTTTATTTTTTTTATTCTTTTGACAGGTGAAATATTTAAAGTTAGGTCAATTGTTTAATTAGGTTTCCTATCACTCCCTCTTTTCTCTCTATACATATACATTGGGGACGATCAAACGGAAGCAGTCCGACGAAGCAGAAAGCTTTCTCCTTCACCACGTCTAAACAGTTGTTAGGTATACATTTCTCTTACCATGATTTATGTGGTTATTTAAAGGTTTTGATACGAGCATGTTCCACTTTCATGCATGATCATGATATTTACATTATTTGCATTATGTTATTTTATTATGCATTATGTTATGTTATACATGTAGTTATGCACGTTTGATGTTTACTAGTTTTTAGGAGTAGTTACAAATGTGGTTTTCTTATAAATATTGTACTTTTGCTTTTGGAGGAAATGAAAAAGAAAATATTTGGCAAGAAATTGTCTCTCTCTTTGGTCTCTTATTTCTTGGAAGTTTTGTAGGTTTAATTTTTCTTTGTAAAACCTATCAATTGGAAGTTTTGTAGGTTTTTCTTTGTAAAACCTATCAACAACTTTTTTATTTTTTTATTTGAACATATGTATGTATGTGTCTATAACTTGCTTTCGTGTTGGTTACATTCTCTACGCCGTCATTATGATGACCACCGTGCTTATAACTGTTACGGCTTTGATGTTTATTTGTATTTTTTGTGATTTTTGATGTTAGGGTTTCGGTTTATTTAACAACATTTTTTTATTTGAACATATGTATGTTTGCGTCTATAAGTTGCTTTCGTGTTGGTTACATTCTCTACGCCGTCATTATGATGACCACCGTACGACTTTGATGTTTATTTGTATCTTTTGTGATTTTTGATGTTAGGGTTTCGGTTTATTTAGAAGTTTATTTAACCATCTTTTTGTGATTTTGACCGCTTTGATGTTAATTTGTATTCATGTGTGTATATAACTTGCTTACCATGTATGTCTCAAGTTCTTTGTTATCGGCTATGTTTGGCTCGAGCTTTTCAGGAGCTTTAGCTTTTGATTTGAATCAAAAGCTTCTCTTATATTAAAAGCTTTGTTGGGTAACCTCAATCTCACGGATAAAGGGTTTGAAGTGATAGCATATATCGCCCAATTTTGAGTTCTTGTTCAAGACCACAATGGTCGAAACTTGGTTTTCGAAGTAATTAGAGAGCATATCCATCCTGGTGTGATCCCGATAGGCCAAAACTTGTCAAATTTGTTGAGGTTTAGTCCGTTGTGTCATTATGGTTTATGGTGGAGTTTATACAAATTTTGATATTAGGATCTTGAAAAGCTTTGCAAAGTTAAAGAGCTCGATTGGCGCACGAACAATCGATCCGGATACAAATTTTGATATTAGGATTTTGCAAAGCTCTTTGTTCGTTGTTATTGTGTATTTAAGCGTGTATAACTTGCCTAAAATGTATACAACTTGTTACGTTTTATTACTGTCAGTATCAAGATTTTAAGTTCGTTGGTATTGTGAATGGGGGTTTCTAACTGATGTCTGATGAAATCGATACGTAATGGTTAAATGATACAGCGTAATAGACACCTCTTCAAAATTTCCTGACTCTTGATGTGTCTTTGTCTGTGTATGTTTGCCCCACATCTAATTTGAAGCTACTTGTTTGTTGCCCGTTGTGTTTAGAGTCGAGGATTGCATCATGACGGGTACTGCTAAACAAGTTTTATCAGAACCTTTTCTGAGGGAACAGATTGCTGCAAAAAAAACACCAGCAGAAATCGCTGCTGAAACTCAACGTAAGTAAATTTATTTTTAATTTTTTTTTTACATTTGGTCTCTATCTTTGTTTTTTAGTGAATAATAATATCAGCACATTGTTTATTATTTTTTTGTAGAGAGACCTGACGTGGTTAGGTATTGGCTGTTGGAAATTTAATGTGTGGGAAGTAAATTATGCAAGTTGGCATGTTTACCTTTATCCCATAGAAGAGAAGAATAAATATGTGTGTATGTTTTTCTGAGATATATCTCTATTGTGACGAGAATAGGATATTGAGTCTCAAATAAACATTAAGATATACGGATATATATACCCGTATATATAAATAATCACTAGATAGTCGTCCATTTAATAAATAAAAGATGTCGGCATATATCTACAAAAGTGGTTAAGATGCTTTTGTGATATTGACAAAACAATTTGAGTAAAGAAATTGTAGTCAGCATATCACTACGTAATTCGTTAGCAGCATTTTGGCTTTTGTAGTATTGACAAAAAATGAGTAGTTGCTTATGATTGTTCTTTTTCTCTTATTAAATCATGACCGAGCTATTATTAAAGTACAGAGAATTGATTTTGGAAAGAGAATATCATTCTTACATGGTTTCTAAAATAGAGTGAAATATAGAAACAGAAAAATCAAGAACTCTAACTCTTAATATACGGAGCTTGGTTTTTAGATAAAAAGAGAACCAAAGTGTTGTTTGGTTCTGGGTGATTAATACACACAAATTCAGTAGCTCTGAACTTTCTTGTTTCCGAGTAATCTACTTTGCGTTTATTGCTTATTTCTTAGCTGTAGAAATAACAATATTCTGCATCAAATCCTGGGATTTTACGCTGAATCCTACAGCTGTTATAGCGCGTAATTTCCTTTAAGGACAGGAGTTATATCCGTGCAGATCAGAGTTTGTGATCAACTATTACAGGTGGTAATATATATTAATCCATATCTTTATTATAGTGAAGTATATTATTTGTAATATTTCAATTAACCCCGTGATAATTAATTCCGTGTAATTATCATATTGTTTGAAAGCTGATATTAATTCAACAATCTTAAAGGAAATTATATTGAGATATTACAATTAATGGAGACTACTGGTACTTCTACCAACTTACGAATCATGAATCAAGAATTTGTCAAGCTGGACAGATTCGATGGTCAGAGCTATTCTCGATGGGCTGACAAGGTGAAGTTCATGCTGGTACTTCTAAAGCTCTATGAGGTATTGGACCCAAACTTGGCCCCAATTCCAGCCAATCCAATTCCTCCAGCAGGAATGGAACCAGATCAAAGAGCTATTGCTGATCTGGAAAAGCAGAGGATACTTCGCAAGGAGGCTGAAGATCTTTGTCTTGGCCATATCAAGAACTCTCTTTCTGATCGTCTCTATGATTTGTATGCGCCGATAACAAATCCAAGAGACCTCTGGAAAGCTTTGGAGCTCAAGTATAAGGCTCATGAAGAAGGTACTAACAAGTATCTTATTGCCAAATACTTGGACTATCAAATGGTGGATGACAAACCAATCTTGGAGCAAGTGCATGAACTCCAAGTATTGGTCAACAAGTTGACTGCTCTTGCAATCATTTTACCGGAACTCTTCCAGGTGGGGGTTATTATTGCAAAACTCCCTCCATCCTGGAAGGATTTCTCTAAGAGAATGATGCACAAGTCCGAGGACTATTCTATGGATGAGTTGCTGAAACACCTCCGAATTGAGGAGGAAACTCGCAACAGAGACAAGGGAAAGAATAAAGTCGGAACAACTGTCAACCAAGTGTCATCAAGGGGTTCTGGTTCTGGTCGAAAGGGCAGAAATAACTCCAAGAACAAGAAGAATATGGGTCCGAATAATAAAGATTTCAAGCAGTCTCACCAGAGTAATAATCAACCCAATAAGTCTGGGAGATCTGGGAAATGTCATGTCTGCGGAGAGACTGGCCACTATGCACGAGAGTGTTCCCAGAGGAAATCTGGTAATCTTCAAGGCTCTGCAAACGTTGTTGAAAAAGATTACACAGCTTGTAGCATCTCTGAGCCTTGATGGAGTTAACATGATCTCCCCCCTCACTAGGGTAATAGCACAGAGGGGTTGGTTCTTGTACTCTGGAGCCACAGTGCATGTTTGTGGACACCGTGCTGACTTTATGACATATGGTCCTGTTCCAAACGGGACATTGGTGGTATGTGCTGATGGACATAGTGTGGAAGTCCAAGGTAAAGGCAAGGTGAAGCTGAACTTCAAACATGGTCAGACTGTTATTCTTCAGGATGTGTTGCATGTTCCAGGAATAACAAAGGGGCTTGTATCTGCTGATAGTTTTGATCGAAATGGGTATGAACTCCTGATTCGAAATCGTCGTGTGAGGTTTACTCACAACAACCGTTATGTTGGACAAGCGACTAATACACATGGTATGTATCGTCTATATTTACAAAAAGATACACCTTCTGATCATGATGGATCCAGAAATGATGTTTCTCTTATTGATATTAGTAGAGACAGTGATAGTGAAAGTTCTGGCAGCATAACTAGTAGTGTGGCTAGTAATGCACTCAACTTTAATGTTAATGCAATTGATTTTTCTGGTTATATTGCCTGTTCAATTTCTTTATGGCACAAACTTTTAGCACACACGAATTTTAAAAAACATTGAAAAATGGAATCTAAAGGTTTGCTAAAATTGGAAAATAAAGATTTTGATAAATGTGAAACCTGTGTAAAATCAAAGTTTACTAAGAAACCTTTTCCAAAGGTTAAACGTAATACTACTCTGCTAGAACTAATTCATTCAGATATTTGTGAACTGAATGGAATCCTTACCCGCCGTGGTAAGAGATATTTTATTACTTTCTGTGACGACTCAAGCCGTTATTTATATGTTTATCTATTGCGAACAAAAGACGAAGCTTTTGATGCATTTAAACTATATAAGGCTGAGGTTGAAAATCAACATGAGAAACGCATAAAGATTCTACGCACTGATAGAGGCGGAGAATACTTCAGTCGAGAGTTTGATACATTTTGTGAAGAAAATGGTATCATACATGAAAGGACTGCACCATGGTCTCCCCAACAGAATGGTTTGGCTGAGAGAAAGAACCGAACCTTGGTAGAAATGGTCAACTGTATGTTGAATCAATCTGGTTTACCAAAAGATATGTGGGGGGAAGCTTTATTAACAGCTTGTCATGTACATAATAGAATCACTAGTCGTGTGATTCCTACAAGTCCATATGTTGATGGAAAGGTAGAAAACCAAGTCTACACTATCTCAGAGTATGGGGATGTGTAGCCTACTATCGAACACCTGATCCTAAGAGATCCAAACTGGGAGACCGAGCTATGGAAGGCAATTCATTGGATATGCTCCACATAGTAAGGCCTATAGAATTTTGGATGTTGAATCAGTTGAAGTAGTAGAATCCAGAGATGGAGATGTGGAAATTTTTGAGGATAAGTTTTCTAGAGATAATGAAAACTCAACCTCAACAACAGCCCCAAATACTTCTCAAGATAGGTATCAATCTTCAAAAGTTGTTGAAGAACCAAGGAGAAGTACAAGGGCTAGAAAAGAAAAGAATCTAGGAGATGATTTCATTTCTTATTTGGTTGAAGGAACACAAAAGCATGTGACGAGTCAGGTCATATTCGCCATTAATTTGGATGATGATCCTAAAACCTACAGTGAAGCCATGTCATCAAGGGATGCTCCTTTGTGGAAGGAAGCTATCAATGATGAAATAGATTCAATTATGGGAAATGGAACTTGGGAGTTAGCTGATCTACCCAAGGGAAAGAAACCCATAGAATCCAAATGGATTTTCAAGAGAAAGTATCATCCAGATGGATTTACTTGGAGCAACCTGAAGGGTTTGTTGTACCCGGACAAGAGAGTAAAGTGTGTAGACTTATTAAATCTCTCTATGGTTTGAATCAAGCTCCTAAACAGTGGCATGAGAGATTTGACACCACTGTAACTGCTTTCGGGTTTCAGCAGAGCAGTGCTGATAGATGCATTTATACAAATTGCAAAGCAGAATATACCATAGTAATATGTCTCTATGTTGATGATATGTTGATCATTAGCAATCACTTAGATGGTATTTCTGAGACGAAGAAATATCTATCTTCGAACTTTAAGATGAAAGATCTCGGAGAGGTAGATACCATACTTGGTATTAAAGTGAAAAGAGATGGAAGTCAAATTTCTTTATGTCAATCTCATTACATAGAGAAAGTATTGACAAAGTTTCAACACTTGAATTTTAAAGAGTATAACACTCCTTTTGATCCAAGTGTGAAACTAAAAGTGAACTCTAGAAGAGCAGTGGCTCAACTAGAGTATGCAAGTGCTATTGGTAACATGATGTATGCTTTGCCCTGACATTGCTTTCGCTATAAGCAAACTCAGTCAGTACACTGTCAATCCAGATATTGAGCACTGGAAGGCAGTTGGAAGGGTACTTGGTTATTTGAAGAGGACTAGCACTCTAAAATTAACATACACGTCTTCTCCTAGAATACTAGAAGGATATTCTGATGCTAGCTGGATTGATCACACTAGTGACTCTAAATCTACAAGTGGGTGGATTTATACTCTAGCTGGAGGAGCTATTTCTTGGATGAGCAAGAAACAAACATGTATAGCTCACTCGACGATGGAGGCCGAGTTTATTGCTTTAGCTGCTGCAAGCAAGGAGGCAGAGTGGATTAGAGATCTACTTCTGGATACCCAGTTGTGGGATATCCCGATATCGTCAGTTCCTATATATTGTGACAGTGAGGCCACACTGTCCAAAGTATGCAACGCAGTGTATAATGGGAAATCAAGACATATCGGACTCCGACATAATTTTGTGAGACAACAAATTGAGAATGGTACCATCAAAGTTGTCTATGTCAAGTCAAGTAGGAACTTGGCAGATCCTCTTACCAAACCTCTGACGAGAGTTTTGGTACTAAATACCACGAGAGACATGGGTCTTAAACCACAATAGAATCATTGGTGATGGAAACCCAACTTGGTTTTAGTGCTCCTAATTCACAAGTTTAAAGGGTAACAACGAAGTCATTATATGATAGAAGGTACTATCAATTTTGATAGATCCATGTGAGGTATATGATAGTACGTCATTGCCGAGAAAAGGTTGAGCTAAGACTCTTAACAAAGTTTATGGAGGCATCTAAGCAATGTAGATGTTGTGAAACTTTGCCGCTCTGATCTAGAGGTGGTGCCGCCTCAAATGAAGATAAGTGGTTTATCTTCTAGAGGGTCATGAAAAGGATTCATTGCGCATGGCCATATTCGCGCTCAGTGAGAACGCAAAGATGACAGGTGATGTGTGGGGGTAAACCGAAGGGGTCATCAGGTTCTTGGTTTAAATCCAAAGGATACCATTGAATCGATCTCTTCTTGTTTATCCACATTAAACGGGTTTAATCTTCGTGACACCTTAGTAACATTATCTGTCTGAATGAAAGGAAACATTCCAACATGGTGGGGGATTGTTGGAAATTTAATGTGTGGGAAGTAAATTATGCAAGTTGGCATGTTTACCTTTATCCCATAGAAGAGAAGAATAAATATGTGTGTATGTTTTTCTGAGATATATCTCTATTGTGACGAGAATAGGATATTGAGTCTCAAATAAACATTAAGATATACGGATATATATACCCGTATATATAAATAATCACTAGATAGTCGTCCATTTAATAAATAAAAGATGTCGGCATATATCTACAAAAGTGGTTAAGATGCTTTTGTGATATTGACAAAACAATTTGAGTAAAGAAATTGTAGTCAGCATATCACTACGTAATTCGTTAGCAGCATTTTGGCTTTTGTAGTATTGACAAAAAATGAGTAGTTGCTTATGATTGTTCTTTTTCTCTTATTAAATCATGACCGAGCTATTATTAAAGTACAGAGAATTGATTTTGGAAAGAGAATATCATTCTTACATGGTTTCTAAAATAGAGTGAAATATAGAAACAGAAAAATCAAGAACTCTAACTCTTAATATACGGAGCTTGGTTTTTAGATAAAAAGAGAACCAAAGTGTTGTTTGGTTCTGGGTGATTAATACACACAAATTCAGTAGCTCTGAACTTTCTTGTTTCCGAGTAATCTACTTTGCGTTTATTGCTTATTTCTTAGCTGTAGAAATAACAATATTCTGCATCAAATCCTGGGGTTTTACGCTGAATCCTACAGCTGTTATAGCGCGTAATTTCCTTTAAGGACAGGAGTTATATCCGTGCAGATCAGAGTTTGTGATCAACTATTACAAGTGGTAATATATATTAATCCATATCTTTATTATAACGAAGTATATTATTTATAATAGTTCAATTAACCCCGTGATAATTAATTCCCTGTAATTATCATACTGTTTGAAAGCTGATATTAATTCAACATTGGCTTGGTCAGTACAGGATCTTGTGGGATAAGGGAGTTCACTCCAAATCCCTCAAAAGTAGCTTCGACAAAGGATCCAGTTCAAATCATGAAGACAGTGGCATTCCTGCCAAGAAGATTCCTGATGCGGCAATTATCATCGAATCCAGTTCAGACGAGGACGTGAGCGTTGCTGCCAAGCCTAAGAAGCCAAAGAATATCCCTGTTGTGTTAATCACCCTTGTTAAGCTGGGAAAAGAATACCAACGTGATGAGATAATGAAAGTTCGTGTCCCTGAAGATAAATGCTCCTTGCCTAGAATTCAAAAAGAGATACAAAGGAGTTTTGGACTGACCGGTCCTCCACCTTCTAACCTAATGTATCTGGACAAAAAGAACTATTGGATTTTAATGAGGAGCGAAAGTAATCTGCAAACTGCCCTCTTTGATATGGGCCTAGACATTGAAATAGGCTTTAAAGGTATCATTATCCATCTTTATATTTGTGGTATATCTGATGTTAAAAAAGAATCATAAATAGGTTAACCTAATATTATTATTTTATTTATATAACATTATGGTGCATAAATGTGTTTTAACATCAAGCGATGACTTAATTTTGCAGAAATTTAGAGGACGAGGTCGGTCAGGTGATTGCGGTCAGAGTATCTGTTTTGCTGTTGGACACGTGGTTGTAGTCTGTTTGTGTGTCTTATCAGCGTTGAACTTGTTTTTTTTCCCCAAAATTTGACTTGTTTCTTGTTTGCTGTTGGATCGCACCTGTGTTTTTTCTATTATGGAATATGGATTTCTTACCTTGATTTCAGTTCAGATTCAACGATTTTGCGTTAGATTAACGGGTTGTGGAATAGGCATGAAGGGAGTCATATTGTGTCCTGTGAGTCTAACTTGGTTCACTAAATGCATATGATTAGGTACTTCTAGCCCGTGGCCTTTTTCAATCTGTTGTTTCCACTCCAGTATATCATCATCATCCTGCTTGCTTCAGTTCCTGAGTTTTACTAGCTAGTGCAGTAGTATTATTTGTTTTGCCTTTTTTGTAAACAAGATGTCTCATATGACCTGTAGGTCTAGCAAGAGGCATTGTTGACCCCATACTAGACTGGGTAGGTGATGTCTGCCAGGACGAGTTTGAACCCTTTGAGAAAATAGATCACTGTCTTGTACTCCGGTCTATTAATAGTTGTATTGTACAAGAAAGGAATCATGCCAAATGCCTGCTGAGGTCTTCTGAAATGCCTTTAAAGAGAGTCTTCTCAACTGTTTTTCGGAATAGATGTGTTGGGCAATGCAGTTCAGCTGTCTTGAACTTACGTGTGTGCCAACATTTGCTCTTTCAACCCTTCAGGAAGTCTGTTCTTGCTTGCATATCTTAAGATCTCATTGTCAAATCTCTCTGATAGCATTATAGAGATAGGTTGGATGGCGTAACAAGAGGTAGAAAATGGGCACTCTGGTTAACAGACTAAAATAGGTAACGAATGGTTATAATATAACTCGTCGGGAAGTCTGTTCTTGCTTGCATATTTTAAGTTCTCATTGATCAAGTCCCTCTGATAGCATTATAGAGATAGGTTTGATGGCGTAACTAGAGGTGGAAAATGGGCACATTGGGTAACCAATTAAAATAGCTGGTTTGGAAGAGGGAAGAAGATAAAATTTATTAAATAAGGGCTATAGAGGGTCGATTAGTAATTGTATAGCATGTCTATTTGTTTTCCTTTACAATCTGCTCAAAGTTTGGCAGAACATTTTTTAGATGCTTTGGTAACACACTGGAAAAAAAAAAAGAACCCATGTTAACTGTTAGCCAACTTGCCCATCATGCCACATCTATCGTTTTAGAAAATTTCAAGCTGGCTTGAAGAACAAAAGTGAATACGATATCTTGCAGATTTTTATAATGCATACCTTGCCAGAGTTTTCTCTGTTTCCAACTATGGTCTGGCACGCCAATCTCCATGACTCAGGTTTCTGTGTGAAAAATGCTAGGTGTGGGCATCTGAAGCTTAGGTTTCTCGAGTTTCAACAAATTTGCTTCACTCCTGCTTAAGCCTCGTCAAAGCTTAGACATGGCTAGACTCCGACCTATATCCTTCCTAAGCTTTATGAGGGTCTCGACACTTCTCATATATGATATGATATGATATGCCTTGTTTCATCAGCTAAGGAAGAATGGGCTCAGGCCCAATATGGCCTGCCGAATTGGTTACCCTTGCCTGACCCAAAATATTCATTCAAGCGTCTCCTAAGCCTTGACATTCTTGTCTTTGTCTAAGCTTCGATCCTGCCTTGTCCAAGTCTAACACAAGTCCCTTCCTTCTAAGCTTAAGGTTCAACACACATACTCCTTAAGCTCCGCTCAAGCACCGCTTCCTAGAATTCCCATCTAAGCCTCGCCAAGGCAGAGCCTCGTTAGTCGTTAGCCTTGCTGAGGCTGAATTCCCATCTAATTGTTGCATTTCTGTTTTACGAGTTATTGTTGTGTTAATTATAAATTAATTGATCGTGTGGTTTTGCTGCTCATAATTGCGGATTTTTCTATTTGATGTCGACTCACCCACACTTCCATTCTTTGTAAAGGAAGGTTAACTGTTTGCTGGCTTGGAGCTGTAATTTGCACTTTTAGCCCCTTTGGTTGTTGTAAGTTGTAACCTCATAGCACATCTCAATAAGTGATCATTTTCCTTGCTGCATACTTTGGTCGAACTGTACTAATGTTCAGCTTGATTCCTCTGATTAAAGAAATTAATAAAATCGAAATAGGCTTACATTTTGTTAAGTTAAAATTGACATATGGCTAATTGGCTCTAGTGTTGGAGGTGTCGGTGATCGTTAAGTTAATAAGTTGTGGATTATATTTGTAGTGGGGCAAATATTCAAAAAGATGATAAAAATACACTCTCTGTGCCGTTTGAGACTCATGGTTCTCAACTCGAATTTAACCAATTGTCTGAGAATTGGTTCCCAAACTTTCCACAATTTCAAATGGGTTTTCTGCCTCCAAGGCTCCAACTGATTTGTCAGTGGAAAGTGCAAACCAGTTACAAGCAATACACCTTCAGCTTCTCAAGATTCTTCACCATCTCAAAATTTTTGGGAAAAGAGATGAGTAATCACATCAAATAACACTAACTCTTACCACAAGATTGCAAGAGCAGGAGATTTGTTGATTGATGTCAGTTAAAAGTGCCATCAACTGAAGTGATAATAGTTCTTGCCATTAATTTTATATTTCATGATGATGTTGATCAAATCAAAGTTTGTGAAGGAATACTGATAATTAAGTGCTTCAACATTAAACTTGTATGGCTTAAAAAATCAAATGAGTTAGTTTCTTAATTCAGAAAGTGAACTTGCACTTAAAAGACATAAGGTGATCTCACTGGTACAATCTGTCTCATATATCTATAGTGGCAATGATAGCACAAGGAGCCGAATATGAGCATCATTTACAGTTCTATAACTTCTAATGCAATGGCTTGTTCATCAGAATTCATTAAGATCCAATCTTCATCTTCATCCAAATAATTAAGCTTGTAAGTCCCACGATTCAGCTTCAATATCTTGTTGATCTGATTCTTAAGAGACGTACGTGTTACTAATGAAGTTGGGAGGTGAACTCAAACACGTCATCCGCATACTCTACTTTAATGTGTAAGATGTCTTTTTTAGCTCTTTATTCTTCTTGATTTGATTTATGTGTAGGATATCTGGATTTGCTATGTTATCGTCTCCATTCGATTCCCCTTGATTCTCATACATGTCACTAAGCTTTCTCTTCACAAATTTTGGTCGTGTGCACCCTGAAATGCCAAGAACATTCCATTTGCATTATTATTATCCAAGGAAAGAATCTGTAAAAAAAAAAGTACCAATAAATAAGAAAATAAAAAATGAGATGATCAAGAAGCTAAAAATGTGACACACGAAAGTGTAGCCAGAGAGACATTTGCTATGTAGACATTATGATGTTGTATCCAGAGAGCTGAATTACAACCCCCGTGTTTGGACAATGTAAAAAAAGTTATTTGGAATAATTACCAGTTAGGTTCCTTGAAGGCTTGTTCATAGATCTTACATGTTGTCTGAAGTTCTCCTCTGGTGGCAATGGGATTAAACTTGATTTGCATCTCCCCTCCGAAGACAATATGCAATCCTCTGCCACCTGTCTCCTTGCTTCTTCCAATGCTTTAGGTATTGGCGACAATCTGTTACCTTCCAGAATATTGAAGAACCCAGTTCCACTTCCTGTAGAATTCTCAACATCTAAAACAAGTAACTCATCACCAAGTTCAGAACCAGAAGCAAACTTGAAACTTGGCAAACACCTCTTTAGTGTTAAAAACAGCGACTCCAGCAAGATTAAATAGTTTCGCTTTCGGGGCCATAAGAATTCAAAGGCATAATCAAGATCTCCTGTGTCAATGCTCCTTAAGCATATACCAAGACAACTACATTTGACCGTGGCAAAGAGTGACCCTAAATCCTTCTTATCCAACATTTCCCGCAATAGTCTCTCATTCCACATACCCTTATTAGCACGAGGGTCATAAATATTAGTACAAAAGTGTGGTTTATAAGTTTGAAGTGTCCTCCCAACTAGTCCCTGCCCGATTTTCAAAGGAAGCATATCACAGGTGTCGCAATAATCCTTAATGGCACACAAAAGAAGATCATCATCCGAATCAGCACAATAGCCAATAAATTTGACCATAGACATTTGTTTATTAGCTTCACTGCCCCCAAAAGAAGATTTATAGGGCACGTGATTCAGATTCTCACAAGGGATCCAAACTTGAGCAGCAACCAAGTCATGTGATTCACAAATGATCTCTAACGCTTCTTCAATTTCATACGTGGTGTGTTTGATACAGGGTATACTCTGTTTACATACATGAGAGGTATAATATTTACATGCATCCATATCATAGTAGGAGGACAGATAACTTCAACAAAAAGAAGGGAAAAAAAGGGGACAAATTTCATGTTATAAAGCACTTTTGTTTAATATTTCATTTCTTCTTCTCCTTCGCACAATACAAGTATTTCATTCAAGATTTGAATGGTTGATGCTTGAGCTATATATTAACAATTGTATTCAAAGACAAAGAGTTGGTTTACACAAGGTTTTTTGGGTAAGGTTACCTTGTATGACCATGGTTGTACACAGACTGTACTCAGACCAACACTCTGCAAAGCCAAATATAGAGACAAAGATCATCAAATGTCATTATCCGTTAGCAATAGATGAAACTAGTAACAAGGTTGTACGTAGTAGAAACACACACACACACACATATACACCTCTAGTGAATGCAAAGAGCAGTACATACAAATATATATATATATATAAAGTTACCTCTAGTGCATGTTTCAGTTGATGGAAAAATGTAAAAAAACGAAAATGATGCAAAGAACCCTCGATGACACCAGCACAAGAGGGAGAGGTAGAGGAGTTTTGTGGATAAAAAACAGGGAGCATGAAATAAGATGTCAATTCACAATCCAAAGCAGCATCCAACAACGGAGAAGACCCCTTAAGACTAGTCATATCCATAGCTATGTCTGGCAAATGGTTAAGAAACGCAGTGGCGGGTGGACCATTTATTGTTGTTTGGTGGTCATCGTCATTGTCGTCATTCATAACTTGTTGATCATCAAGATTATATCGATACAACCCACAAAGTGATCTATACTTTTGATATCTTGGGATATAGTCAGGTAAAATAGGATGGTTATATGCAAAAGGGTGATTGCAAGTTGTGAGCAGTCGTCTCCCGTGGAGTGTCACAGGTGCCCAGAACTGAATCACGCCATATAAATATTCTGAATCAAGTTTAGAAAATGCAGATTTTATCTTCGCACCAACCACCGATACATCATCATCACCTGTGCAACCAATATTTATGAGTTCATCATATACATATACATATATATCCGCATGCCACACACACACACACACAAAATATGTGAAACTAACAGAATAAATGTAATGAATAAGGATATAAAAAACTTTCATGTATCACAAATTGGTGTTGCTTTATACCGAAACAAAATCATCAATTATAGTTATTAGTCGTTCAAATATTTATAGTCATTACCGAACACCAGTATATATTATAGGCAGATACAAGTAAAAGGGGATTTCAGTAATTCTCACTTACAGAAATATGATTTGCGCTGAGGCTGTTGTAAAGTTTTGGTCAAATTTAAGTTATTTAGAAGGTAACTTCTTCTGGTAGGCTGAGACATACTCCAATCGAATTAGGAATGGATAATTGCTGTGAAGATGAAATTTTAAACAATTAATAAAAAACAAAACTTTTATCAATAAATAAATAAAATTAAACTACAATTCACACAACTAATACATATATCAGCTTGTTAAATAAATCACCCCCAGAAGCATAAAAAGAAAAAGTGGTGAGGATTTGTCACCGGTAAGACTTTTTAAATAGTCCCTTCATCTACCTATGTATGCAGCATATAAGGAGTCAATCATATTAAAATTAAACAAAGTAGATGAAGGGAAAATCAGGTTTGATACACAATAGCATTTCTTCGATTATCAAATCGGGATCCTAATATTACAATTGCATTTTTCACGTGTGTGTAAGTTTAACATTTCTAAACCGATTTACAGTAAAAACTAACAATTTCCATATTAAATTCTTTATGTTACTGAGCGTTAATATCTACTTCCTTTGAAATATTACCAAGTTGATTTTGAAATTAGATATCTGAGAAATGTGTTTACAATAAAATTATAAAAACTAAATACATGTATATATAGATATATGAAATCGATAAACCCTAAAAATCATAAGAGATCGATAGATACAAATAGAAAATAATCGAAAACATGTGATAGTAAAATAAAAATCTGGATGTACCTGATACATACACTAGGATGTAAATGGGAAATGAATTTGGCGGTGATAATGATAATGATAATGATACGGGGAAATATTGACCTAATTATTATTATTACATTAAATTACAACGAGTCAATGGGTGGGTGGGCCTTGAAAATAAGACGTGGGGCATTGGAGCCTCTGGATTAGTATATCTTTTTGTACCATTTAAGATTGTTTGTCTTATTGGGCTTAGAATTTTTGTGGGAAAGAATTATCTTCCAAAAACTTTAGTCTAATCATCCTCATAAATATTTCAAAACTAGTTATGTTGCCCGGGCTTCGCCCCGGGAGACATAACATTACTTTCAGAAAACCTTATACAAACTGTGTCTAGAATTGTGTTGTCATATGTAAACGTAAGATATGGTAATCATTTACATGATAAATTCTATAAATAGTTGAAGGAATAGAAAAAAAACGAATGTTATTCATGCATCAACAATAAAAAAATGTGAAAACGCAATAAAATTTTATTATTATATGTACAATACAAAAAATGGAAAGTACCATATAAGTAAATGTAGAAATAGAAAGACAAATGAACGCGGATAGCATATTAACTTTGTAAAATAAATTGTTAAAAGCCAAAACAATTGAAAGAACAACAATTTTAGTTAAAGGTATAAGGCAAAAACGTTTTTTTTTGTTAAATTAGGCGACCGATAGACAATACTAATTTCTCAAAAAAACTACACTACAACGCCCGTTAGAAAAATGGACCCATTTTTTGTAACTCTCGGAAGATACTAAAATAACATATAACGATCATTAATACCCGTTAGAGAAAAAGATGTAACTCTCTTTAGAGAAAAGGATCTGATTTGCAGTCGTTATTGTTACTGCCATTAAACACCCAAGCATAACTTAACTGCCATTAGCTCTTGTTGGAGGTTTTTTTTTGTTTTTAACGATAAGGACTATTACTGTAAAGTACTTAACGACAGGGACTAATACTGCTTAAAAACTATGCGGCTTCTTTAACAATAAGGACTATTACTGTAAAGTATTTAACGACAGGGACTAACATTGCTGAAAAGTATGTAGCACGGAAACCCATGCACGGTATTTATATATATAGAGAGAATTTAACATTATCACCCCTTGATTTTTTATGTGTCATAATCCTATGATTCAAAGGATTATAAGGAGGATCTATCATTTTCCCAATTTTTAAATTTACTAACACATAACCCAAAAAATCCGTGACCCGTTTTTTGACCCGACCGAACCCGACTCAAACTGACCCGACCGAGAGGGTAACGAGCCGGGTCATGTTTCTCGTTTTGGTGCAAGTTTTGGGTCGGGTCGGGTCCATCAGTTTTTGACACGCGAATGAACAAAATTCTCTTAAACCCAAGAACCGAACCGAAACCCTCCCGAGAGGAAACGGGTCGGGTCACGGATTTGTACGGGTCAGCCGATTTTTGACCCGTGTACATCCTAGGGGTGTAAGAAATGAACCGGAAAACCGAAAAACCGGTCCGAACCGCGTGATCCGAAACCGGAAAAAACCGAAACCCGAAAAAACCGAAAACAAAAAAAAAACCGATGTTCGAATTTCTAGCTAACCGAACCGAACCGAACCGAACCGAACCGAACCGAACCGAAACCCGAAAACAAAAAAAAAAAAAATAAAAAAAAAAAAAAAATAAAACTAAAAGAAAATAGAAATAAAAATAAAATAAAAAAAAACTAAATAAATTCAAAAAAAAAATAAAAAAAAAAAAAATAAAAAAAATTCAAAAAAAAAAAAAAAAATAAAAAAAAAAAAATAAAAAAAATTCAAAATAAAAATTCAAAAAAAATCAAAGGAATTATTTAAAGGAGTGTACGAGTGAAAAAAAAATTCAAAATAAAAATTCAAAAAAAAATAAAAAAAAAAAAATAAAAAAAAAAAAAATAAAAAAAAAAAAAAAATATTAAAAAAAAATAAAAAAAAAAAAAAAATAAAAAAAAAAAAATAAAAAAAAAAAAAAATAAAAAAAAAAAAATAAAAAAAAAAAAAAAAAAAAAAAAAATAAAGAAAAAAAAAAGAAAAAATAAAAAAATAAAAAAAAAAAAAAAATAAAAAAAAAAAAAATAAAATAATAATAATAAAAGATATTTATTTAGAAACTAACCGAACCGAACCGAACCGAACCGAACCGAACCGAACCGAACCAAACCAAACTAAACTAAACCAACCGAACTAACCGAACCGAACCGAAATTAACGGTTCAAAATTTAACCGAACCGAACCGAAACCCGAAAAACGGTTCGAAATTTCTAGCTAACCGAACCGAACCGAACCGTTTACAGCCCTAGTACATCCCTACTAACACGTGCTTAGTTACTTACTTGCTTTGCATTACATTAGGCCCCCTGTGTTGGGCAGAAATTTCTCAAGATAATTTCGTGTCCAAAGATTTAAAAGGGAGGACCGGTGCTTGTGATCTTGAAATAAGTAAATATTAATGCTAATTTGAAAACAATTGAACAAAGTATTTTGAACAGAAAACCCTTAATAAAGATCTTAGAAATACGTTTTAACAAAGTATCTTGAATTGTGACGGTTGTATCCTTTCTTGTATCTCTTAGTGAGGTGCCTGTTGTCAGTCAATATCTTGGAAACACTAACAGACTTGAAAATCGTTAGATATTATTATTTCTAATCAGGATCTTAAAAGATAAAATTTGCCCCAAAATAATTGTCCCCGGATTTATATTCATTGAAGCATTAATGTCATATAAAATTCAAGTCATACTGAAGAAGAATCCATAAGCATCGAAGTAAATTTTGTCTTTTGTCAATCGAATATTTTGAAGAAGTAAATGCACAAGTGGCGCTCATAAATATTTATCAAAAATATTAGTAATATCATATAGAAGACATTTTAAGTAGTAAATTATGATACTCTTAAATAGAAACTTGCATTGCATAAAAATAACGTTAGAAAAAAGTAATTCAAAATTAGATGTAATGTATATTTATTTATAAAACAAAATACTAATGTAGTTAAATAACTATTATACATAGAAAAATTAATTAATACAATGTAAATTGACTATTATAATTGAAAACTTAAACTTTATATTAGCATAACTTTAATAAATGGTTAACCGAAAATAAAACCGAAATTAACCGACTTTTTCGGGTAACCGAAATTAACGGTTCAAAATTTCTAACTAACCGAACCGAACCGAAACCCGAAAAACGGTTCGAAATTTCTAGCTAACCGAACCGAACCGAAACCCGAAAAAAATAAAAAAAAAAAAAAAAAAAAAAACAAAAAACAAAAAAAAAAAAAAAAAAAAAAAAAAAAAAAAAAAAAAAAAAAAAAAAAAAAAAAAAAAAAAAAAAAAAAAAAAAAAAAAAAAAAAGAAATTCTCAAGATAATTTCGTGTCCAAAGATTTAAAAGGGAGGACCGGTGCTTGTGATCTTGAAATAAGTAAATATTAATGCTAATTTGAAAACAATTGAACAAAGTATTTTGAACAGAAAACCCTTAATAAAGATCTTAGAAATACGTTTTAACAAAGTATCTTGAATTGTGACGGTTGTATCCTTTCTTGTATCTCTTAGTGAGGTGCCTGTTGTCAGTCAATATCTTGGAAACACTAACAGACTTGAAAATCGTTAGATATTATTATTTCTAATCAGGATCTTAAAAGATAAAATTTGCCCCAAAATAATTGTCCCCGGATTTATATTCATTGAAGCATTAATGTCATATAAAATTCAAGTCATACTGAAGAAGAATCCATAAGCATCGAAGTAAATTTTGTCTTTTGTCAATCGAATATTTTGAAGAAGTAAATGCACAAGTGGCGCTCATAAATATTTATCAAAAATATTAGTAATATCATATAGAAGACATTTTAAGTAGTAAATTATGATACTCTTAAATAGAAACTTGCATTGCATAAAAATAACGTTAGAAAAAAGTAATTCAAAATTAGATGTAATGTATATTTATTTATAAAACAAAATACTAATGTAGTTAAATAACTATTATACATAGAAAAATTAATTAATACAATGTAAATTGACTATTATAATTGAAAACTTAAACTTTATATTAGCATAACTTTAATAAATGGTTAACCGAAAATAAAACCGAAATTAACCGACTTTTTCGGGTAACCGAAATTAACGGTTCAAAATTTCTAACTAACCGAACCGAACCGAAACCCGAAAAACGGTTCGAAATTTCTAGCTAACCGAACCGAACCGTTTACAGCCCTAGTACATCCCTACTAACACGTGCTTAGTTACTTACTTGCTTTGCATTACATTAGGCCCCCTGTGTTGGGCAGAAATTTCTCAAGATAATTTCGTGTCCAAAGATTTAAAAGGGAGGACCGGTGCTTGTGATCTTGAAATAAGTAAATATTAATGCTAATTTGAAAACAATTGAACAAAGTATTTTGAACAGAAAACCCTTAATAAAGATCTTAGAAATACGTTTTAACAAAGTATCTTGAATTGTGACGGTTGTATCCTTTCTTGTATCTCTTAGTGAGGTGCCTGTTGTCAGTCAATATCTTGGAAACACTAACAGACTTGAAAATCGTTAGATATTATTATTTCTAATCAGGATCTTAAAAGATAAAATTTGCCCCAAAATAATTGTCCCCGGATTTATATTCATTGAAGCATTAATGTCATATAAAATTCAAGTCATACTGAAGAAGAATCCATAAGCATCGAAGTAAATTTTGTCTTTTGTCAATCGAATATTTTGAAGAAGTAAATGCACAAGTGGCGCTCATAGAGTATCATCAGTCAGAAGTAATGAGTAAAATTAAATTACGCGGCTTGATTGGACGTGTAATATATCACTTTGTCGACTCATTAACCCTTATTCCTTCCCCCTATTTAAACACAACTAAATTCCATTTAACTTTTTTGGTGCCACAAGTCGAACTTTTTTGGCAATTTTGGTCCAAATTTAACTTTTCATTTCTTGTTCACCATTAGTAACCACATGTGCCAGGCATGTGATGGGTTATTATGTCTTTTTTACATATATATGGATCATTCTTGCACATTAACTCATACTTTTTTTTCTAAAGTTTATTTGATGAATAAAACACATCCCTACCCATGAACCCACACCAACCAAATTTTATTATCTCTCTCACACACTCAACTATCACCACCACCACATCGCCGGCGACTACCACCACCATACGAGGTCGGTCAGGTGATTGCGGTCAGAGTATCTGTTTTGCTGTTGGACACGTGGTTGTAGTCTGTTTGTGTGTCTTATCAGCGTTGAACTTGTTTTTTTTCCCCAAAATTTGACTTGTTTCTTGTTTGCTGTTGGATTTTTTTTTTTTTTTTTTTTTTTTTTTTTTTTTTTTTTTTTTTTTTTTTTTTTTTTTTTTTTTTTTTCTTTTTTTTTTTTTTTTTTTTTTTTTTTTTTTTTTTTTTTTTTTTTTTTTTTTTTTTTTTTTTTTTTTTTTTTTTTTTTTTTTTTTTTTTTTTTTTTTTTTTTTTTTTTTTTTTTTTTTTTTTTTTTTTTTTTTTTTTTTTTTTTTTTTTTTTTTTTTTTTTTTTTTTTTTTTTTTTTTTTTTTTTTTTTTTTTTTTTTTTTTTTTTTTTTTTTTTTTTTTTTTTTTTTTTTTTTTTTTTTTTTTTTTTTTTTTTTTTTTTTTTTTTTTTTTTTTTTTTTTTTTTTTTTTTTTTTTTTTTTTTTTTTTTTTTTTTTTTTTTTTTTTTTTTTTTTTTTTTTTTTTTTTTTTTTTTTTTTTTTTTTTTTTTTTTTTTTTTTTTTTTTTTTTTTTTTTTTTTTTTTTTTTTTTTTTTTTTTTTTTTTTTTTTTTTTTTTTTTTTTTTTTTTTTTTTTTTTTTTTTTTTTTTTTTTTTTTTTTTTTTTTTTTTTTTTTTTTTTTTTTTTTTAGATCACTGTCTTGTACTCCGGTCTATTAATAGTTGTATTGTACAAGAAAGGAATCATGCCAAATGCTTGTTGAGGTCTTCTGAAATGCCTTTAAAGAGAGAGTCTTCTCAACTGTTTTTCGGAATAGATGTGTTGGGCAATGCTAGATCTAATCGCTTTTGATAGGTCCTGTAGAACTTATTCTTGCTGCAGTTCAGCTGTCTTGAACTTACGTGTGTGCCAACATTTGCTCTTTCAACCCTTCAGGAAGTTTGTTCTTGCTTGCATATCTTAAGATCTCATTGGTCAAATCCCTCTGATAGCATAATAGAGAGATATGATAGATGGCGTAACTAGAGGTAGAAAATGGGTACTCTCAGACTAAAATAGGTTACAAGTTGTTATGATATAACTCCTCGGGAAGTCTGTTTTTGCTTGCATATCTCATTGATCAAGTCCCTCTAATATCATTATAGAGATCATTGAAGATTATTGCCAAACCAAATCTTTTTCTTCAAATATGTATTTGGTTGCAAGAGACCCTAAGAGAATGCCAACCTCCAATTCTGGACATTTTATTTGTTTATTTATTATCACATCTTTATTCAATATCCTTACTCAATTGAGATTTCTTTTTCCTTTTACTTTATTGTATGCATTCTGTCATTTTCCCCTTCTTGAAAAACTTGTCCCTGAGCTGGCGTGAGGGTACAACGGGATATCTGGAATGTAATTCAACAATTGAGTGTCAACATAAACGTTTGCTGGAAAAACCAAGCATTGCAAACGGATAGTTACAGGATTTTATCTGGAACTCAACCTTTCCTTTTCATTGTTTCGACAGAAACATTGGTCTAAAATATTTTAAACGAAACAAAGATACAGAAGAGAGGAGAGTGGACCGATATGGTACTTGATCCATACCATGAACGGAGAGAAGGAAGATCACATCAAAGATGAACAGTGGCTTATATAAAGCATCATTGCATAATGTAGATACTCTCAAAGAGTTGAAGGGCCCTAGAGGAGATGCTAGGTGAAAAAACACAAATTTCTACTTTATTAAAGTTCAATAATCAAAGTTGAATAATCAATTGCCAGCTTCATCACCAAATTGCTGCTTCTGCACACAACTCACAAAACAAGAAAAAAAACTTTTAGTCTTTTGATTCCCTTTGGGGAGATATGTTTGTGAGGTAGCCAGAATCTTAGACCACCCTCATGTTCTAATAGCCCTAATAGGCGAGACAAAGTTATCATCTCTATGAGGTCCACAAATATGACTGAATTCTGAGATACCAGGTCCCAGCCTCTAAGACTAAAGGGTGTGAGGTCTTTCACTAGGCGTTTCAGCCCAAACGCCTCCGGAACACCCTTGAGGTGCCCGCTACATTGCCCCCTAGGCATTCTCCACTCTTTTTTCCTCCTCCACGGCTGGGCAAAAACGTTGACTAGCAACCCACTTTTTTAGATTTCGATGACTTCCCCACTACCATTATTTCTAACTTTTTAAACTTCCCATACAAAGCATCTTGAAACGCCTCATACCACCATTTTTGAGAGGCATCTTGGGATGTGACATGACGCCAGATGACCGTACCATTCAATCTAATGATAGGTGAATATTACGTTGGGTCTAAGGTCTCTCCATTGATTTGAATCTATCTGGAAAAAAGCAAAAATTATTTTCAGGAGTAGATAAATGTATTTTTTTGAAAATTTTTGTTATCTTTTTTAATTCACGATATACATTAAATGCGTTTTATTTATGGCCTTAGGAGACACATTAAAATAAACACTTGATAAAATACTTTCTATTTTGTGATTTATCGTATATTTAAGTGAAATTTGTTAAATTAATACTATCATATATCTAACACACATTTTATAATGATAAAAGGCCACAATAGTAAATTACAATAAGCTAGCTAGAAGTACAGAGATTAAGATGCACAAATCTGACTATAACATAATGGATTAGATATGATGTCGTACTTGATATTGTATCGGATCCTTAATCTCAAAGTCGAGCATTTTGATTGACTTAATTAAGGTTATGAGCCATAGGACACGTACAGCTACATTAACGAAGAAAAAGAACAATAAATAATCACAAACCAAATAATAAACCCACCTTATAACCTAAGCCATCTGAATGATGAGGACCGCCTGTCGGGTTAATTACCTTGAACATGAAATTTGGTATTTATCATTAATCATTGTCATATCAATGTTTAGTCCTTTTGAATAAAACCATCAATTAAGTATTTGGTATTGTTTAGCATCAATGGAATAATGCTCGGTACCTAAATTGTTATGAGCATTTTCATATCCAACTCATAAATGATATCCCACAAAAGCCTACCATCATAATACACGGAAAGTATGTTGAGTGCCGTGAATCAACTAAGGCTGGAAGGAGTGGGGCTGCTAGCCATGCGGCTCTACCCCTAATCGCTGACAAGCAGTCGGGCACACTACCTCCACCAGGCCGCTAGCATTTTGGGTGGTTTCTATGAGATGTCGGCTCGCTTTCTTTCTTTTTCTCTCTCATATGTCTCTTTCTTTTATAATTTTTTATTTAAATGTTACCATAACCAATTATCATAAGCCACTTATCGCGAGTCCTCTTCACTCCACAAATAATCACTCCTACCATTTTTTCCATGGCAACTCCATATGCCACATGACACCATCATATGCAAGTAGCCTCAAGGGAGGCCATACCACTCCTTTTAGCCTAGGTTCTTCAGTTTCCCAACAAAATTCTTTTCTTCGTATTCAGAGATCGTCATCAACAGTTTGAACTGCCGACAGAGAGCATTAAACAATAAAATATATTAGGGCCGGTTAGGTTAGTATAATCCAACCTGATTTTATATAAAGGGCCATTAGGATTTACGATTGCTTTCTTTCATCATTCAAAAATAATACAATTCCTCATTCAACAATAATCTCTGTATTAATATTGGATATAATAAAACACACATATCTATAGGAAACCACTTTAGATATCGTTTGTCACAATGAACACTTCCAAAAATTGAACAACCAACATAATCTTTTGAAGGTTAGTAACGTTAAATATAATTAAGGTTGATTAAGCATGCTAATAATGAAATAACGCTAATAATGATCCATTCATTCAATATCTTTGTCGTTTACATATTATGGAAAGTATATATATAGTTTTGAGCTAAATGTACGTATATGAATGTATCCTGGACCAACATGTGTATGAATAAGGTTAACAGTAGTTGTGGCAGATGTGGCAGACCGCCAGACCGGGGCCAGTTACTGTTAAAACAAGACTGCATACGTCACACTTTCAACTGGGCGGGCATGTTTGTTAACGGGCTTTGGAAAGATTTTTAATATGGAAAACATTTTTTAATTTTCCGTTTTCATTTTTCAAGAAAATGAGAAGGGTATTTGATCTCTAGAAAATCTTGAAAACACGTTTAGTTGAAATTTGAAAAACACATAAGTTTTCCATAACTAAAGTTAAAAATATTTGGAAAACTATAAAAATAACTTTTCCAATATGTAGTTATAAGTTGGAAAACAAGGTTTTCTGTTTTACATGAAAACTATTTTAGAAAAATCACATTTAAACACATTTTTTATTTTTCATGTTTTCCTTGAAATTTTTTTTAGAAAACACTCTAATTTTCCACAACTAAACGCACCCTTAGTTGTTATTTAATGTTTTTTGATTTTCAATTTTACTTCTTTCTAAAAAACAAATAAAGATTTTAATATGAAAACATTTTTTAATTTTCCGTTTTCATTTTTCAAGAAAATGAGAAGGGTATTTGATCTCTAGAAAATCTTGAAAACACGTTTAGTTGAAATTTGAAAAACACATAAGTTTTCCATAACTAAAGTTAAAAATATTTGGAAAACTATAAAAATAACTTTTCCAATATGTAGTTATAAGTTGGAAAACAAGGTTTTCTGTTTTACATGAAAACTATTTTAGAAAAATCACATTTAAACACATTTTTTATTTTTCATGTTTTCCTTGAAATTTTTTTTAGAAAACACTCTAATTTTCCACAACTAAACGCACCCTTAGTTGTTATTTAATGTTTTTTGATTTTCAATTTTACTTCTTTCTAAAAAACAAATAAAGATTTTAATGAAAACATTTTTTAATTTTCCGTTTTCATTTTTCAAGAAAATGAGAAGGGTATTTGATCTCTAGAAAATCTTGAAAACACGTTTAGTTGAAATTTGAAAAACACATAAGTTTTCCATAACTAAAGTTAAAAATATTTGGAAAACTATAAAAATAACTTTTCCAATATGTAGTTATAAGTTGGAAAACAAGGTTTTCTGTTTTACATGAAAACTATTTTAGAAAAATCACATTTAAACACATTTTTTATTTTTCATGTTTTCCTTGAAATTTTTTTTAGAAAACACTCTAATTTTCCACAACTAAACGCACCCTTAGTTGTTATTTAATGTTTTTTGATTTTCAATTTTACTTCTTTCTAAAAAACAAATAAAGATTTTATAAAAATGTTCAAGATTAGAATATGTTCAAGACTAGAATATATGTTAGAGTGAGGAGGGGAGATAGATAAATGAAAACACACTAACACTAGTACGAAAAACACACATAGAGACCGGTTATAATGGGTATAGAGACCTGTTGTACAACCGGTCTCTATACTTAGAGACCTGTTATATATATACAAACCGGTCTCTATTCTATTTTTTTTATTACAAAAAAATAATTAATATATCAACCAATTTCATCTGAACCAAATCAGAGATCTAAACAATTTCAATTTATAACCAATCTTCATTCAATCCAAACAATACAAGAACATTCATCGATCAATTCATACTATGTAAACAAAATAAGAAATCAAAATAAATAAACGAACTAATATATGTGCAAAAATCATGCAGATTGTGCTCCTATAGAACCTTCGTATCCATCATAAATCAAAGATCCAACAATGGCATATGAGAAAATGAGTCTTTAGCTTCTTGCTCCATATATTTTCAAACAGATGGATGGTTGCTTAAGAAAAATCAAAGAAAACATTCACAGCTTCAAAGTTCCTACAGAATAAAAAAAATAAAAATAAGATTAGATGATGTATTCATATAAGTAAATAATTAAATTTGAAGGAAAAAAAAATGATGGGTGGATGGCCGAGTTGTGTGACTATGGATGGTTGTGATGGTGGTTAATGGACCGGAAAAATACTAGTAAACGATCCTAGATCTTGGATCTTGCCAAAAACTCTAACAACTATCACAGATCTTGTCAGAAAAACCTGATTAATTAATTAAATTTGAAGGAAAAAAAAATGATGGGTGGATGGCCGAGTTGTGTGACTATGGATGGTTGTGATGGTGGTTAATGGACCGGAAAAATACTAGTAAACGATCCTAGATCTTGGATCTTGCCAAAAACTCTAACAACTATCACAGATCTTGTCAGAAAAACCAGATTAAGATTCAATTAAATTTGAAGGAAAAAAAAATGATGGGTGGATGGCCGAGTTGTGTGACTATGGATGGTTGTGATGGTGGTTAATGGACCGGAAAAATACTAGTAAACGATCCTAGATCTTGGATCTTGCCAAAAACTCTAACAACTATCACAGATCTTGTCAGAAAAACCAAATTAATTAAATTTGAAGGAAAAAAAAAATGATGGGTGGATGGCCGAGTTGTGTGACTATGGATGGTTGTGATGGTGGTTAATGGACCGGAAAAATACTAGTAAACGATCCTAGATCTTGGATCTTGCCAAAAACTCTAACAACTATCTTACAGATCTTGTCGAAAAACACTGATTAATATTCATGATTTGTAAAGAGGAAAAAGAAGGGGAAAAACAAAGGTCATCTGGTCTACCAATAAAAATCCGGCAGCCGGAGGTAAGTGAGGTGGTGGTGGGAGTTGATTTGTATGAGAGAAGGGGAAGGTAGTGATTGGGTTTCTTTTTGACACTGACTATATTCAAGATCTCGAATGCGAGATCAGTAAAAATGAGTGTTACTTTTAAATATTTCACCGTCTATATACTTAGTTATATATAGAGACCGGTTGTATAAGTTTAGAGACCATATTTTTAGAAAAGAGAAAATTATATTTTTGGTCCCTCAAGTTGGCAGGATTTTCAGTTATTACCTTTAAGTGAATTAATTACAGAAAAAACCCTGAAGTTGGTCAATTTTTTCACTTTTCACTCCGCGACTAACAACCGTCTATTTGGTTCATTAAGTGAGGGGCAGATTCGTCACTTCACCATAATTCCTTCTTCTTCTTCTTTCACACTCAAACACAAACCCAGATTTTCTAAGTAATCACTTCGGTAAATGAAACCGGTACGCCGGAAAAGTTAAATTCGCAATATCTCTTTCTTTTCTTCGATTCAGAACACGAAACCGGTACGAAAAAGGTAACAATAGAAGTCCGAACAAACCCTAACCAACAGATTTCTGATTTAACGATCGCCGGAAAATTCAGAAACTCGCCGGAAAACTAAAAATGGCGATTACTCGCACGTTTTTCGAATCAGGACCCAAAACAAGTTGCAATCAACTCAGAATTCAATCGCGCAGAAACCTTAGCCAAAAGAAATCCGAATTACAGTTCGCCGGAAAAACTTGTCTTCGCCGGAAAAGTGTAATCGTCAACAAAAAACAACCGATCGAAAAATTGAAACCATCATCATGATCAGAATTCGACCGTGATTAAAACTTGATGAATTTCAAATTGATTTGACAAAAACGACGACGAGATCTATGAAAGAAGTTATGAATAACTTGATAAATCTGGGTTTGTGTTTGAGTGTGGAAGAAGAAGAAGAAGGGATCATGGTGAAATGACAAATCTGGCCCTCACTTAACGGACCTAATAGACGGCTGTTAGTCATGGAGTGAAAAGTGAAAAAATTGACCAACTTCAGGGTTTTTTCTGTAATTAATTTACTTTAGGGCAATAACTGAAAATCCTGCCAACTTGAGAGACCAAAAATGTAATTTTCTCTTTAGAAAATAACTGGTCTCTATTCAATTAACCGGTCTCTATTGTCAAAAATTTGTAGTAGTGTAAAATGTGTTTCTAAATTTATGTTATAAAATGGAAAATGATGTTTTTCATTTTATTAAAATGTTTTTTTAAATAAAGTCTAATTTGATCACATTTTTTTGAAACTTTTTTCAAAAAACAAAAGGTATTTTCTAACGAATAAACGGTACCTTAAAGTCTCAAAGATAAATACATTTTATAAATATAGTCTTGTTTGGATATAATATTATTATATTAAGGAGAAAAAAAAAACCTCAAAAAGTTGTTGGAAGTCTTTGAAGATATTTTTTAAAAAAAAGTTTGTACAGAAAGTTGAAAAAAATGCAGAGTTTCTAACCCCAGTTTCAAACTTCATCGAGTCCCTAGACATAACCCAAGCTCCATTTTTTTTGCCGCACATAATTTTGATTTCACTTTATTGTTAATTTTTCCAAGTGGCTTACGTGTTTTGTTTGTTCCCAAACAAATATATGGGAAACAATATATTAATAAGAGAACCGTATGTGATTATTGATTAGCAAAAAAATTGAAAAAAACAACCCCAATACAAGTTATATGAGAGGATCACGTGATGTCAATATAGGATTAGCAAGACACCACACCACTCTCCACGTACCAATCGAACAGGGCTTTTAAGGAGCGGTATAAAAAAATAAAAAAAAATCAAAAGGAGACAAAAATTAAATATTATTAATAAAAAAGATCCAAAACAAATCAAAACATAAAAAATTATGTGAAAATTTTAAAAAATACATGTTAAAATTTAAATTTGTAGGAACAATGTTTGTGTAAACCTAATTTTTACTTTGAAATATTAAAAACGTCTCTTTCTCATCAAATTATACTTTTATTATTATCGATACATTAACTTAATGTTCTTATCAATTTAAACGTCTCCTTCTCATCAAATTATACCTTTATAACGACTTAAGTTTCTATTTTACTTTTACACTTTTAATCATAAAATCACATAAAATTATCGTTTCTTACACTACTATTACACTTTATAAACATTATAAAAATTTTAGATTTTTGTTTAAACTTTTAAAATTTAAAAATAAAAAATTATTAACATACCCATACAACTTATTTTCGGTATATTTTTTAATTTCAACTATAAAAATCACATAAACACATGTTTTATAAAAATACATCAATAACTTTATAAAAATTAAAATATACATAAAATTATTATTAGTATTTAAACTTAAATTATTTAACACAATTATATCTCTGCTATTAAATTATATGCAATAATCATCACAAATACACACAAATACACACAAATACACACAAATACACACAAATACACACAAATACACACAAATACACACAAATACACACAAATACACACAAATACACACAAATACACACAAATACACACAAATACACACAAATACACACAAATACACACAAATACACACAAATACACACAAATACACACAAATACACACAAATACACACAAATACACACAAATACACACAAATACACACAAATACACACAAATACACACAAATACACACAAATACACACAAATACACACAAATACACACAAATACACACAAATACACACAAATACACACAAATACACACAAATACACACAAATACACACAAATACACACAAATACACACAAATACACACAAATACACACAAATACACACAAATACACACAAATACACACAAATACACACAAATACACACAAATACACACAAATACACACAAATACACACAAATACACACAAATACACACAAATACACACAAATACACACAAATACACACAAATACACACAAATACACACAAATACACACAAATACACACAAATACACACAAATACACACAAATACACACAAATACACACAAATACACACAAATACACACAAATACACACAAATACACACAAATACACACAAATACACACAAATACACACAAATACACACAAATACACACAAATACACACAAATACACACAAATACACACAAATACACACAAATACACACAAATACACACAAATACACACAAATACACACAAATACACACAAATACACACAAATACACACAAATACACACAAATACACACAAATACACACAAATACACACAAATACACACAAATACACACAAATACACACAAATACTCACATAAACAAAAATAACATCTTTTCACATCATCAATTATTTTATAATTTATCTTACACACACAAATACACACAAATACACACATATATATACACTACACATATGATGTGTGAAATCGAGTTTGTAAAATTTATAAACAAGTACCCACTAAAAACCGACTACTACACACTTTCAGGCAGTGGACCTGATCGCAAGTAGTAAGTCCGAGATCGTTCGCAGGGATTGGTTTTGAAATAATTGTTTGCTAAAGTAGTTTTAGAAAAAGGATGGAACCGTAGCCGAATTGCTACCTAACTTTGACAATTTGAAATTAAAGAAATTGAAATGACAAGATAATTAAAAGTAAAGAAAGTTCAGACAATATAAATAAAGATCATCCACTTCGAATCCACTTGACTTCAGCTATGATTGCACACGTTAAAGATCAAATTCTTTAGAGATGACAAGATAATCGTGAAAGGATAAAAATGCTCGCGGTACCACCAACCGCTCGCAAATCACCTAAACACCTAAGTTGCTAGTTTAATTACCCAAGCCGGTACCACCAATGCCTAGAAAATCTCCCCAACAATTAGTTTGCTTGATTATCCAATTACCAATTATGCCTATGTGAATGAAAACGTGGTACCACCAACCGTTTCTAAACACGTTTACCGATTAATTCCTATTATAGATTTGACATTCACTGTCTGAAATTGTTTTGTTTTTGATCGAACTGCGACTGCGGCGCAGTGGGGTGTGAATACTCCCACTGCGGCGCAGTGTGTAATATCCCACTGCGGCGCAGTGGGGTGTGAATCTCCCACTGCGGCGCAGTGGGGTGTGAATCTCCCACTGCGGCGCAGTGGGGTGTGAATACTCCCACTGCGGCGCAGTGGGGTGTGAATACTCCCACTGCGGCGCAGTGAAGCCTTGTGCACCCTTCACTGCGGCGCAGTGAGTACTCTCTGAAATTGTTTTGTTTTTGATCGAACTGCGACTGCGGCGCAGTGGGGTGTGAATACTCCCACTGCGGCGCAGTAATACTCCCACTGCGGCGCAGTGGGGTGTGATCTCCCACTGCGGCGCAGTGGGGTGTGAATACTCCCACTGCGGCGCAGTGGGTGTGAATCTCCCACTGCGGCGCAGTGAGCCTTGTGCACCCTTCACTGCGGCGCAGTGAGACTCTCTGAAATTGTTTTGTTTTTGATCGAACTGCGACTGCGGCGCAGTGAGTACTCTCTGAAATTGTTTTGTTTTTGATCGAACTGCGACTGCGGCGCTGTGGGGTGTGAATACTCCCACTGCGGCGCAGTGGAATATCCCACTGCGGCGCAGTGGGGTGTAATCTCCCACTGCGGCGCAGTGGGGTGTGAATACTCCCACTGCGGCGCAGTGGGGTGTGAATCTCCCACTGCGGCGCAGTGGGGTGTGAATACTCCCACTGCGGCGCAGTGGGGTGTAATCTCCCACTGCGGCGCAGTGGGGTGTGAACTCCCACTGCGGCGCAGTGGGGTGTGAATCTCCCACTGCGGCGCAGTGGGGTGTGAATACTCCCACTGCGGCGCAGTGGGGTGTGAATACTCCCACTGCGGCGCAGTGGGGTGTGAATACTCCCACTGCGGCGCAGTGGGGTGTGAATACTCCCACTGCGGCGCAGTGGGGTGTGAATACTCCCACTGCGGCGCAGTGGGGTGTGAATACTCCCACTGCGGCGCAGTGGGGTGTGAATATCCCACTGCGGCGCAGTGGGGTGTGAATACTCCCACTGCGGCGCAGTGGGGTGAATCTCCCACTGCGGCGCAGTGGGGTGTGAATACTCCCACTGCGGCGCAGTGGGGTGTGAATACTCCCACTGCGGCGCAGTGGGGTGTGAATACTCCCACTGCGGCGCAGTGGGGTGTGAATACTCCCACTGCGGCGCAGTGGGGTGTGAATACTCCCACTGCGGCGCAGTGGGGTGTGAATACTCCCACTGCGGCGCAGTGGGGTGTGAATACTCCCACTGCGGCGCAGTGGGGTGTGAATACTCCCACTGCGGCGCAGTGGGGTGTGAATACTCCCACTGCGGCGCAGTGGGGTGTGAATACTCCCACTGCGGCGCAGTGGGGTGTGAATACTCCCACTGCGGCGCAGTGGTAATCCACGCTGCGGCGCAGTGGGGTGTGAATACTCCCACTGCGGCGCAGTGGGGTGTGAATCTCCCACTGCGGCGCAGTGGGGTGTGAATACTCCCACTGCGGCGCAGTGGGGTGTGAATATCCCACTGCGGCGCAGTGGGGTGTGAATACTCCCACTGCGGCGCAGTGGGGTGTGAATCTCCCACTGCGGCGCAGTGGGGTGTGAATACTCCCACTGCGGCGCAGTGGGGTGTGAATACTCCCACTGCGGCGCAGTGGGGTGTGAATACTCCCACTGCGGCGCAGTGGGGTGTGAATACTCCCACTGCGGCGCAGTGGGGTGTGAATACTCCCACTGCGGCGCAGTGGGGTGTGAATACTCCCACTGCGGCGCAGTGGGGTGTGAATACTCCCACTGCGGCGCAGTGGGGTGTGAATACTCCCACTGCGGCGCAGTGGGGTGTGAATACTCCCACTGCGGCGCAGTGGGGTGTGAATACTCCCACTGCGGCGCAGTGAGCCTTGTGCACCCTTCACTGCGGCGCAGTGAGTACTCTCTGAAATTGTTTTGTTTTTGATCGAACTGCGACTGCGGCGCAGTGGGGTGTGAATACTCCCACTGCGGCGCAGTAAAATATCCCACTGCGGCGCAGTGGGGTGTGAATCTCCCACTGCGGCGCAGTGGGGTGTGAATCTCCCACTGCGGCGCAGTGGGGTGTGAATCTCCCACTGCGGCGCAGTGGGGTGTGAATCTCCCACTGCGGCGCAGTGGGGTGTGAATACTCCCACTGCGGCGCAGTGGGGCCTTGTGCACCCTTCACTGCGGCGCAGTGAGTACTCTCTGAAATTGTTTTGTTTTTGATCGAACTGCGACTGCGGCGCAGTGGGGTGTGAATACTCCCACTGCGGCGCAGTAAACCCACTGCGGCGCAGTGAGTACTCTCTGAAATTGTTTTGTTTTTGATCGAACTGCGACTGCGGCGCAGTGGGGTGTGAATACTCCCACTGCGGCGCAGTAAAACATCCCTGGAATTCTTTTGTTCTTTTGGTGACTGCGGCGCAGTGGGGCAACATCCCTCCCACTGCGGCGCAGTCCCACTGCGGCGCAACTGAAACTTGCTGAAATCTTTGGTTCTTCTTTATTAACAGCTCTCGAACACTCAGATCAACATCTTGGCCTAAAATCGTCAGAAAATGCACCAAATGGACGCACAACCTGCTAAGAACCTGAAAGCACTAACAAACACCATAAACGCGCCAAATGCATACAAAATTGACTCAAAACACATACGAAAAAGGCCAATAATGATGTGGGCGATCTATATAAATTGGTCACATCAAATCCCCCCACACTTGAGCGTTGCTTGTCCTCAAGCAAATCTGGAAGTTAAGTAAAAGCATTCCTTGGCACGAAGCTATATAAACACATTACGATTATCAAAAAGAAGCCAAACCAAGTATGTCGATGACAAGGACTTTGGTGAAGCAGTTTTAATCTTAAATGAAAACCCGAAATGTTTGACAATATCTGAACAATCCACAAGCCTCAATAACACGACTAAGCAAAAGTGAAACAAATGATCCTATCAAAATCATCCTACTCCAACGAACTTACTATTGGGGTTGAATATATATGAATAATCACTCATTACTCGGTCGTGATGCATATCTTACCATAGGCTTGAACTGGGATCATAGCTTCACCGACATAGCGTGAGCACCAAGTACATCATCAAAATATGGCATATAAATCGGTTGTAATGTTAGGCTAAGGGTATTTACAATGGGATTTGGGAAATTTAGGTTAGTGTTAACAGGAAATAACAAAAGTATAAGTTATGTACAAAATAGTCTAATCAAACCCTTACCATTGATTGCCACCAACCCATAAGATGCTATCCCACGAACACACCTCAAAAGTAACAAGCAAAACCCGACACCATTGTGGTGTATCAACTTCAAACAACTTAGGAACAACCAAATCTTCCATTCTATTGACGAACCAAATGATACAACAATTCTTTTGACATGTAAAAATGAGAAGTACCCACTAGTAGCCCAAGTTCTTTTCTATTTTTTATTTGCTTCCCTTTTTTTTTATTTGAACCATTTTTACTCTACTAGTAGGCACCCTCTTACAATGATGAACAATGTCTATAACAATATACTTTATTTGAACAATCCAAGACATTCCCCAATAACTTGACCAATCGACGTATTCCCATAGACCAAGAATATTCCAACTGACAACCCACTGAAGCTCTCCCAAACCGCCCAAACAAACCAATGACAATCAATGGCCCCCCAAAATTAGAATATCGGTATGGCGAGGTAAAGTTTACATATTTAAGTGGATTTATACAAAGGAAAAAAAAAAAAAAAAAAAAAAAAAAAAAAAAAAAAAAAAAAAAAAAAAAAAAAAAAAAAAAAAAAAAAAAAAAAAAAAAAAAAAAAAAAAAAAAAAAAAAAAAAAAAAAAAAAAAAAAAAAAAAAAAAAAAAAAAAAAAAAAAAAAAAAAAAAAAAAAAAAAAAAAAAAAAAAAAAAAAAAAAAAAAAAAAAAAAAAAAAAAAAAAAAAAAAAAAAAAAAATTGTAGTAAAATTGCTCATTAAGTTATTATGAATTAAGTGACAAAAGCAATTTACCACAAGGACAAACTCAACACAAGTTTCAAATCATATCATCTTCCGTCATCCTACCAAATCGAAACCACCAATCTCAAACATGCACATCATAGTTCAGAGTTCAAAATAGAACCCTTACTCTTGAATAAATCCAAAAGCCTATGAGAGGGACATATTTATAAGGCAATCACACCAAAACCGTCAACACCTAGCACATCTATAAATGAATGATGAATCTCACAACTTTTGGGTGTTTGGAATATTTGAGTATGCAAGTAATGTTATCAATCCACAAGGATTAGCCCAATAACCGTTCAGAACACATTTCGCCGATTAAATATGTACCAAGGAAAAAAAAATTGTAGTAAAATTGCTCATTAAGTTATTATGAATTAAGTGACAAAAGCAATTTACCACAAGGACAAACTCAACACAAGTTTCAAATCATATCATCTTCCGTCATCCTACCAAATCGAAACCACCAATCTCAAACATGCACATCATAGTTCAGAGTTCAAAATAGAACCCTTACTCTTGGATAAATCCAAAAGCCTATGAGAGGGACATATTTATAAGGCAATCACACCAAAACCGTCAACACCTAGCACATCTATAAATGAATGATGAATCTCACAACTTTTGGGTGTTTGGAATATTTGAGTATGCAAGTAATGTTATCAATCCACAAGGATTAGCCCAATAACCGTTCAGAACACATTTCGCCGATTAAATATGTACCAAGGAAAAAAAAATTGTAGTAAAATTGCTCATTAAGTTATTATGAATTAAGTGACAAAAGCAATTTACCACAAGGACAAACTCAACACAAGTTTCAAATCATATCATCTTCCGTCATCCTACCAAATCGAAACCACCAATCTCAAACATGCACATCATAGTTCAGAGTTCAAAATAGAACCCTTACTCTTGGATAAATCCAAAAGCCTATGAGAGGGACATATTTATAAGGCAATCACACCAAAACCGTCAACACCTAGCACATCTATAAATGAATGATGAATCTCACAACTTTTGGGTGTTTGGAATATTTGAGTATGCAAGTAATGTTATCAATCCACAAGGATTAGCCCAATAACCGTTCAGAACACATTTCGCCGATTAAATATGTACCAAGGAAAAAAAAATTGTAGTAAAATTGCTCATTAAGTTATTATGAATTAAGTGACAAAAGCAATTTACCACAAGGACAAACTCAACACAAGTTTCAAATCATATCATCTTCCGTCATCCTACCAAATCGAAACCACCAATCTCAAACATGCACATCATAGTTCAGAGTTCAAAATAGAACCCTTACTCTTGAATAAATCCAAAAGCCTATGAGAGGGACATATTTATAAGGCAATCACACCAAAACCGTCAACACCTAGCACATCTATAAATGAATGATGAATCTCACAACTTTTGGGTGTTTGGAATATTTGAGTATGCAAGTAATGTTATCAATCCACAAGGATTAGCCCAATAACCGTTCAGAACACATTTCGCCGATTAAATATGTACCAAGGAAAAAAAAAATTGTAGTAAAATTGCTCATTAAGTTATTATGAATTAAGTGACAAAAGCAATTTACCACAAGGACAAACTCAACACAAGTTTCAAATCATATCATCTTCCGTCATCCTACCAAATCGAAACCACCAATCTCAAACATGCACATCATAGTTCAGAGTTCAAGATAGAACCCTTACTCTTGGATAAATCCAAAAGTCTATGAGAGGGACATATTTACAAGAACGGTTAAATCTCAATGGCAAAACAACAAAAGAGATATATCCGGTTGCTTAAACCTATTTGCCACCCCCCCACACTTAAGATGGACAATGCCCTCAATGTCCAACACTCGGTCAAAACAAGGGTAAATAGGGGTAAGCAAAATAGACAGAAAGAATGAGAACACATACCGGATTAAGGACACATTCCGTTTCAAAACAAGTAAGTCGACCCCGCACCACAAATTGCTCTTCCTAAAAAGGAAGTCCAATTTGCTTGACGGGAGAAACAGACTAGTCCAAAACAGAATGTGCGAGAGCTGTGTGCGAAACAATGTTAGTAAAGATGCCAATTAAAAATGTTGCGCTGAACTTACTACCAGCATATGCACGTGACATCATAGTGAGCTACTAACACGATCACACAATCAAACAAATCGATGCCAATGAATGTAGGTGAGAATGAGAATCCAATGAGACCCCCGCCCCCACACTTGGGTTCCACTAAGAATGACCATCAATTCGGAATAACCCTGCGGAATTACAATCCAAGAGAACAACCATCCATAATATCCTAAAATAGTTCAAACTAAATAAAATATCATGCAAAAAAATAAAGGAAACAAAGGAAAATACAAATGTTTCATCACCCCGTAGGGTGGGTACCAGACAAAATAATAACTATAGTACCGTCATGAAAATAAAGATAAAGTTCCAACATAACCAATCATACTATGATTCCATCCCACGGATCCGGATGGGAATCATATCCGCTCACTGCTGCTGACCATGGTAACCATAGGGTAATCCGGGTGTTCCAAAAATACTCGTCACCCAATCGGACTCCTCTTCCTGAGCTGCACCCGAACCCCCTGCATCTCCTCCACTAGACATACCAGCATCAAAACCTGATTGAGTACCTGCAAAAGAAGAGAAACCACCGCTAACACCGCCACCCTGATAATCCCCAAACTGAACTGGGCCTCGAGGTGAACCACCCAAATCATGGGGTGGTGGTGGCATGTCTCCCGGGGCAGTAGCGTGTGAGTAGTATGACCGGCCTCCCTGGCGATAATCAGGGACAAAAATCGGCGGTGGGGAGAACTGAGGGACTGGGTCGGGTCGAACAAACTCCCAACCATGATACTGGGCATCCCACATCGGCTGATAGTAGTCAAGACAATAGTTTGTGTGGGCCTGCTGCGAACCAATCCAGTTAAAGTCCTGATCCATCCTCCTCTGATATGCATCAAACTCTTGCCGACTCTTCTGCTGAGACTCATAAATACTCTGAACAGTGTTCCCCAAAAGTGTAAAGTCAAACGAGCGAGGGATGGGAATGTTACGACCACCCCTCCTCGTTGGTTCCGGTTGACCCTCCGCCATCTCAACATCAACATCAACATCAACATCAACCTCCTGTACTTCACTCAGCCAACATCAACATCAACATCAACATCAACATCAACATCAACATCTCAACATCAACATCAACATCAACATCAACCTCCTGTACGGGAGGTGGTCCTTCAACTTCACCCTCATCAGCCAACAACTGCTCTTGCTCATTTGCTTTCTTCTTCTTCAAAATCTTTCCCCTCCAAAGCTCATTATACGTAAAACTCTCCTGATGCACTGGTAATGAAAGATAAGTCTGGCAAGCATCTGAAGCAAAGACTCCCATCCTCTTATAGATAACCGTGATGAAATGTCCCAAAACCAAATTCGAATCAGAATGGTTACACATTCGGTCAAGAAGTACAAGAGGAGGCAAAACAAACCTTGATGGAGCACCTTCAGAAAAGAGCTTAAGTAACCATAAATCATTCTGGTAAGCCTTTTCCCAATGAGTAGATCGCTGCACCAAGAATGTCACAATCATGCGGTGGAGTAACCTCAAACGTACGTTCTTTATCTTCGACACACCACTAGTGTATGACCAAGTTTCTCCTCCCGTAATCCTTGTGAAATACTCCAAAATAGACTCTCCATCACCCAAATCGGCTCCTGTCCTATAGCCCTTCTTCAAAATCTTTCCCCTCCAAAGCTCATTATACGTAAAACTCTCCTGATGCACTGGTAATGAAAGATAAGTCTGGCAAGCATCTGAAGCAAAGACTCCCATCCTCTTATAGATAACCGTGATGAAATGTCCCAAAACCAAATTCGAATCAGAATGGTTACACATTCGGTCAAGAAGTACAAGAGGAGGCAAAACAAACCTTGATGGAGCACCTTCAGAAAAGAGCTTAAGTAACCATAAATCATTCTGGTAAGCCTTTTCCCAATGAGTAGATCGCTGCACCAAGAATGTCACAATCATGCGGTGGAGTAACCTCAAACGTACGTTCTTTATCTTCGACACACCACTAGTGTATGACCAAGTTTCTCCTCCCGTAATCCTTGTGAAATACTCCAAAATAGACTCTCCATCACCCAAATCGGCTCCTGTCCTATAGCCCTTCTTCAAAATAGCCTTAAGATCCGTACTCTGCAACTCCTCCCTCGAATACATCCCACAATAATAACCAAACTCAGCAATCGACAGCTTCCTCTGCTGTCCCCCACAATAAAACCATACAATCCTTTCTTCAAAAATATCCTTAACTTTCCCCAACTCCTTCTTCAGCTTCAAAGTCGAATAAAACTCCAAGCATAACTCACGGTAGGCGGGCTCACGGTTAGCAAAAACCCGCCGCCAAATCTCACAATTCACGTCATGCCCTCTTGACTCACCTCCAACTCTCAAACTCATAGACAACCATCTTCGTATGTCCTCCTGTACTCCATATACCTGAGCTTGAATAGGATGTAAATATCTCGCGGGACAGACGGCATGCTTAGCAAGCTTAAACAACTTGTTCTTGTAGACGTTCTTGTGTGGCTGCTTAACACTTCCGAATGAGAGCCAAGCATGCCTCTCGTTCAGTTCACCTTCAATAAATGTAAGCGACACCTCCACCTGTTTCTTGGAAGTTTGACTCGGGACATCAACGGCCTCACTAGACGTGCCCTCAACCATTTTCCGTTTTCCCGCGGCCTTATCAGTTGATCCCTGCATTCACAAACATGAAAGCGACCAATCGTGAGTAATAAGAATGCAAAGTTGGGAACCATATGAAACAAACGAAAATCTTGGCAGGAAAGTCCCCCCACTGCGGCGCAGTGGGAGGTTTTCCACAAGTGGGCAGAGGATTCTCACTGCGGCGCAGTGAGACTTTCCACCCCTCACTGCGGCGCAGTGAGAAATCTCTGGAAATTTTCTTCACACTTTTTGAATATGTCAAACATGAAACAAACTTACCCGGAACTGCATCAAATCGAAACCACACCTGCACTTACTAACTAAAACAAGATTAGAACTAACTAATTCAAGGAAAGTAAAATGCGATAAAATAAACACGGGTTGCCTCCCGAGAAGCGCTTAAGTTATTAACGAGTCTTTAGCTTGACTCGACCAACTTTCAAGTATTCAACTCAAACACGGGGATCTCATCAAATATCCCCTCGACCTGCTCTTCTTCCAAATATAGCTTAAGTCGATGACCATTGACAATGAACGATCCTTCACCATTTCGCTTAAACAACTCTACGTAACCCGATGGGTATACGTGCTTAATCTCAAACGGTCCAATCCACCTAGAAGTTAGTTTAGGTTGCTTTATCTTAAATTTCGACAAGAACAACAACACTTTCGCCCCAACCTTAAACTCCTTTCCTACGAATCCTCTTATCATGCCAAACCTTGGTCCTCTCCTTCTATAGCCTCGAATTCTCATAAGCACCTAGCCTAAGCTCATCAAGCTCGTGAAGTTGCAACATCCTAAGTTCACTTGCCTCCATCAAATCCAAATTCAAGTTCCTTAAAGCCCAATACGCCTTATGCTCTATCTCAATAGGAAGATGACAAGTTTTGCCATAGAGCAACCGGTATGGCGTGGTGCCAATCGGCGTCTTATAAGCCGTCCTAAACGCCCACAAGGCGTCATCTAACTTCTTTGACCACACCTTGGGGTTACCTCCAACAGTTTTCTCCAAAATCCTCTTCAAGGCCCTATTTGTGTTTTCCACTTGACCACTGGTCTGTGGGTGGTACGAGGTAGAAAAATAGTGGACAACACCGTACCTCTTCATCACTTTGGCTAACTGATGGTTTGCAAAATGGGTTCCACGGTCACTAATCAAAGCTCTAGGGCAACCAAAACGACAGAACAACTGTTTCAAGAAATCAATGACTACACGCGCATCGTTCTTGGGCAAAGCCTTGGCTTCGGCCCATTTAGACACGTAGTCAACGGCGACAAGAATGTACTGAAACTTATTAGACGGTGGGAAAGGTCCCATAAAGTCTATACCCCAGATATCAAAAACCTCACATACCTGAATACTCTGTTGAGGCATCTCATCCCGTTTAGTGATGTTCCCCTGTCGCTGACAGATGTCACAAGTCTCAACCAAAGTTTGGGCCTCTTTGAAAATCGTTGGCCAATAAAATCCTGCATCATAGACTTTCTTACCCGTGACTGAAGGACCATAATGACCCCCAGTTGGCCCGTAGTGACACGCATCCAAAATCTCTCTTGTCTCACTTCCAGCAACACATCTCCTAACCATACCATCTGCACAAACACGAAACAAGTATGGATTGTCCCAAAAATAATGCTTAACATTCGATATGAGCTTCTTCTTCTGCTGAGACGTGAAGTCATTAGGTATCTCACCTGCAACTAGATAATTAGCTATATCTGCAAACCAAGGAATGTCATCAGTGTTAGAAATAAACATCAAAGACTCATCAGGGAAGTTATCATTGATATCCCCCTCTCGAAGTTCCTCGCAGTGGGGATCTTCCAAACGACTCAAATGGTCGGCAGCCAAATTTTCAGCCCCTTTCTTATCCTTTATCTCAATGTCAAATTCTTGCAACAAAAGAATCCAACGGATAAGCCTGGGTTTAGCATCCTGTTTCGAGAACAGGTACTTAAGGGCTGAATGGTCAGTGAAAACTATGGTCTTACTCAAAACAAGATATGATCTAAACTTATCAAATGCAAATACCACTGCAAGCAACTCCTTTTCTGTAGTGGTGTAATTTTGCTGGGCGGGGTTCAAAGTTTTACTAGCAAAGTAAATGGGTTTGAAATGTTTCTCAACCCTTTGCCCTAGCACAGCTCCAACAACATAGTCGCTTGCATCACACATCAACTCGAAAGGCAAATCCCAATCTGGAGCTACCATGATAGGAGAATCAGTCAACTTCTCCTTCAATACCTGAAAAGCACTCAAACAAGCATCATCAAAAACAAAAGGAACGTCCTTCTCTAACAAGTGGGTCATAGGACGAGTAATCTTAGAGAAATCCTTAATAAATCGACGATAAAAACCTGCATGTCCAAGAAAACTCCTTACCCCTTTCACATTGGAAGGCGGGGGTAATTTGGCAATTACATCTATCTTAGCCCGATCAACCTCAATCCCGGATTTGGACACTTTATGTCCTAACACAATACCCTCAGTCACCATAAAATGACACTTTTCCCAATTCAAAACAAGGTGTGCCCTCTCACACCGTTCCAACATCCTATCCAAATTACTCAAGCAAGAATGAAAAGAATCCCCAAAAACTGAAAAATCATCCATGAAAACTTCCATGGAAGTTTCAAGCATGTCCTGGAAAATAGCAATCATGCACCTTTGAAAGGTGCCAGGGGCATTACACAAACCAAACGACATTCGCCGACAAGTAAAAGTGGTTTTCTCTTGATCCTTGGGATTAATGGGTATTTGAAAGTACCCGGAAAACCCATCCAAGAAACAAAAGTATTCATTCCCTGCAAGACGTTCCAACATTTGATCAATAAAAGGAAGGGGAAAGTGATCCTTACGGGTGGCATCATTAAGCTTACGGTAGTCTATACAAAAGTAAATTTTAAATATTAAAGGTAAAAAGTAAATTTTAAATAGTAAAGGTAAAAAGTAAATTTTAAATAGTAAAGGTAAAAAGTAAATTTTAAATAGTAAAGGTAAAAAGTAAATTTTAAATAGTAAAGGTAAAAAGTAAATTTTAAATAGTAAAGGTAAAAAGTAAATTTTAAATAGTAAAGGTAAAAAGTAAATTTTAAATAGTAAAGGTAAAAAGTAAATTTTAAATAGTAAAGGTAAAAAGTAAATTTTAAATAGTAAAGGTAAAAAGTAAATTTTAAATAGTAAAGGTAAAAAGTAAATTGTAAATAGTAAAGGTAAAAAGTAAATTTTAAATAGTAAAGGTAAAAAGTAAATTTTAAATAGTAAAGGTAAAAAGTAAATTTTAAATAGTAAAGGTAAAAAGTAAATTTTAAATAGTAAAGGTAAAAAGTAAATTTTAAATAGTAAAGGTAAAAAGTAAATTTTAAATAGTAAAGGTAAAAAGTAAATTTTAAATAGTAAAGGTAAAAAGTAAATTTTAAATAGTAAAGGTAAAAAGTAAATTTTAAATAGTAAAGGTAAAAAGTAAATTTTAAATAGTAAAGGTAAAAAGTAAATTTTAAATAGTAAAGGTAAAAAGTAAATTTTAAATAGTAAAGGTAAAAAGTAAATTTTAAATAGTAAAGGTAAAAAGTAAATTTTAAATAGTAAAGGTAAAAAGTAAATTTAAATAGTAAAGGTAAAAAGTAAATTTTAAATAGTAAAGGTAAAAAGTAAATTTTAAATAGTAAAGGTAAAAAGTAAATTTTAAATAGTAAAGGTAAAAAGTAAATTTTAAATAGTAAAGGTAAAAAGTAAATTTTAAATAGTAAAGGTAAAAAGTAAATTTTAAATAGTAAAGGTAAAAAGTAAATTTTAAATAGTAAAGGTAAAAAGTAAATTTTAAATAGTAAAGGTAAAAAGTAAATTTTAAATAGTAAAGGTAAAAAGTAAATTTTAAATAGTAAAGGTAAAAAGTAAATTTTAAATAGTAAAGGTAAAAAGTAAATTTTAAATAGTAAAGGTAAAAAGTAAATTTTAAATAGTAAAGGTAAAAAGTAAATTTTAAATAGTAAAGGTAAAAAGTAAATTTTAAATAGTAAAGGTAAAAAGTAAATTGTAAATAGTAAAGGTAAAAAGTAAATTTTAAATAGTAAAGGTAAAAAGTAAATTTTAAATAGTAAAGGTAAAAAGTAAATTTTAAATAGTAAAGGTAAAAAGTAAATTTTAAATAGTAAAGGTAAAAAGTAAATTTTAAATAGTAAAGGTAAAAAGTAAATTTTAAATAGTAAAGGTAAAAAGTAAATTTTAAATAGTAAAGGTAAAAAGTAAATTTTAAATAGTAAAGGTAAAAAGTAAATTGTAAATAGTAAAGGTAAAAAGTAAATTTTAAATAGTAAAGGTAAAAAGTAAATTTTAAATAGTAAAGGTAAAAAGTAAATTTTAAATAGTAAAGGTAAAAAGTAAATTTTAAATAGTAAAGGTAAAAAGTAAATTTTAAATAGTAAAGGTAAAAAGTAAATTTTAAATAGTAAAGGTAAAAGTAAATTTTAAATAGTAAAGGTAAAAAGTAAATTGTAAATAGTAAAGGTAAAAAGTAAATTTTAAATAGTAAAGGTAAAAAGTAAATTTTAAATAGTAAAGGTAAAAAGTAAATTTTAAATAGTAAAGGTAAAAAGTAAATTTTAAATAGTAAAGGTAAAAAGTAAATTTTAAATAGTAAAGGTAAAAAGTAAATTTTAAATAGTAAAGGTAAAAAGTAAATTTTAAATAGTAAAGGTAAAAAGTAAATTTTAAATAGTAAAGGTAAAAAGTAAATTTTAAATAGTAAAGGTAAAAAGTAAATTTAAATAGTAAAGGTAAAAAGTAAATTATAAATAGTAAAGGTAAAAAGTAAATTTTAAATAGTAAAGGTAAAAAGTAAATTTTAAATAGTAAAGGTAAAAAGTAAATTTTAAATAGTAAAGGTAAAAAGTAAATTTTAAATAGTAAAGGTAAAAAGTAAATTTTAAATAGTAAAGGTAAAAAGTAAATTTTAAATAGTAAAGGTAAAAAGTAAATTTAAATAGTAAAGGTAAAAAGTAAATTTTAAATAGTAAAGGTAAAAAGTAAATTTTAAATAGTAAAGGTAAAAAGTAAATTTTAAATAGTAAAGGTAAAAAGTAAATTTTAAATAGTAAAGGTAAAAAGTAAATTTTAAATAGTAAAGGTAAAAAGTAAATTTTAAATAGTAAAGGTAAAAAGTAAATTTTAAATAGTAAAGGTAAAAAGTAAATTTTAAATAGTAAAGGTAAAAAGTAAATTTTAAATAGTAAAGGTAAAAAGTAAATTTTAAATAGTAAAGGTAAAAAGTAAATTTTAAATAGTAAAGGTAAAAAGTAAATTGTAAATAGTAAAGGTAAAAAGTAAATTTTAAATAGTAAAGGTAAAAAGTAAATTTTAAATAGTAAAGGTAAAAAGTAAATTTTAAATAGTAAAGGTAAAAAGTAAATTTTAAATAGTAAAGGTAAAAAGTAAATTTTAAATAGTAAAGGTAAAAAGTAAATTTTAAATAGTAAAGGTAAAAAGTAAATTTTAAATAGTAAAGGTAAAAAGTAAATTTTAAATAGTAAAGGTAAAAAGTAAATTTAAATAGTAAAGGTAAAAAGTAAATTTTAAATAGTAAAGGTAAAAAGTAAATTTTAAATAGTAAAGGTAAAAAGTAAATTTTAAATAGTAAAGGTAAAAAGTAAATTTTAAATAGTAAAGGTAAAAAGTAAATTTTAAATAGTAAAGGTAAAAAGTAAATTTTAAATAGTAAAGGTAAAAAGTAAATTTTAAATAGTAAAGGTAAAAAGTAAATTTTAAATAGTAAAGGTAAAAAGTAAATTTTAAATAGTAAAGGTAAAAAGTAAATTTTAAATAGTAAAGGTAAAAAGTAAATTTTAAATAGTAAAGGTAAAAAGTAAATTTTAAATAGTAAAGGTAAAAAGTAAATTTTAAATAGTAAAGGTAAAAAGTAAATTTTAAATAGTAAAGGTAAAAAGTAAATTTTAAATAGTAAAGGTAAAAAGTAAATTTTAAATAGTAAAGGTAAAAAGTAAATTTTAAATAGTAAAGGTAAAAAGTAAATTTTAAATAGTAAAGGTAAAAAGTAAATTTTAAATAGTAAAGGTAAAAAGTAAATTTTAAATAGTAAAGGTAAAAAGTAAATTTTAAATAGTAAAGGTAAAAAGTAAATTTTAAATAGTAAAGGTAAAAAGTAAATTTTAAATAGTAAAGGTAAAAAGTAAATTTTAAATAGTAAAGGTAAAAAGTAAATTTTAAATAGTAAAGGTAAAAAGTAAATTTTAAATAGTAAAGGTAAAAAGTAAATTGTAAATAGTAAAGGTAGAAAGTAAATTGTAAATAGTAAAGGTAAAAAGTAAATTTTAAATATTAAAGGTAAAAAGTAAATTTTAAATAGTAAAGGTAAAAAGTAAATTTTAAATAGTAAAGGTAAAAAGTAAATTTTAAATAGTAAAGGTAAAAAGTAAATTTTAAATAGTAAAGGTAAAAAGTAAATTTTAAATAGTAAAGGTAAAAAGTAAATTTTAAATAGTAAAGGTAAAAGTAAATTTTAAATAGTAAAGGTAAAAAGTAAATTGTAAATAGTAAAGGTAGAAAGTAAATTTTAAATAGTAAAGGTAAAAAGTAAATTTTAAATAGTAAAGGTAAAAAGTAAATTTTAAATAGTAAAGGTAAAAAGTAAATTTTAAATAGTAAAGGTAAAAAGTAAATTTTAAATAGTAAAGGTAAAAAGTAAATTTTAAATAGTAAAGGTAAAAAGTAAATTTTAAATAGTAAAGGTAAAAAGTAAATTTTAAATAGTAAAGGTAAAAAGTAAATTGTAAATAGTAAAGGTAAAAAGTAAATTTTAAATAGTAAAGGTAAAAAGTAAATTTTAAATAGTAAAGGTAAAAAGTAAATTTTAAATAGTAAAGGTAAAAAGTAAATTGTAAATAGTAAAGGTAAAAGTAAATTGTAAATATAATAATAATAAAATTTTAAAAACACGTTTCTTTTCTCTCGTAGAATTCAAAGGCTGCGTTTTTTTTTCTTTTCTGGCGAGTAAAGTATATTAATAAAATATTTAAACGAACGAATTCGTTCGTCTATAAATAGCAGACGATATTAAACTTTAAAACACACACCACTACATATTCTCTTCTAAATACTCTCTGGTATAACTATACAAGGCTTATTTCATCTACTTGATTTCTGCTATTATTACTAAGGTGAGTTTCCATATTCCCCTTTTTAATTCTTTTATATGATTTATTTCGGGGACTGAGATACATGCATAATAATTATTTTATGTTATATATATACGAAACTTTGAAGAACAATTGCAAAACTATATGATATATAATATACTATGTGAGTCTTCATACTCCCCTTTTCAATTATTTATACATTTATTTGGGGACTGAGATACATGCAATAAAACTACTTGTTATACTTATATGTATATTTTCAAAGTTATATACTTATATGTATATTTACAAAATTATATATATATATATATATTATATATATTTACTCCACTTTATTATATTTATTTATATACATAACATATATTACATATAATTAATATTATATATATATATATATATATATATATATATATATATATATATATATATATATATATATATATATATATATATATATATATATATATATATATATATATATATATATATATATATATATATATATATATATATATATATATATATATATATATATATATATATATATATATATATATATATATATATATATATATATATATATATATATATATATATATATATATATATATATATATATATATATATATATATATATATATATATATATATATATATATATATATATATATATATATATATATATATATATATATATATATATATATATATATATATATATATATATATATATATATATATATATATATATATATATATATATATATATATATATATATATATATATATATATATATATATATATATATATATATATATATATATATATATATATATATATATATATATATATATATATATATATATATATATATATATATATATATATATATATATATATATATATATATATATATATATATATATATATATATATATATATATATATATATATATATATATATATATATATATATATATATATATATATATATATATATATATATATATATATATATATATATATATATATATATATATATATATATATATATATATATATATATATATATATATATATTATATATATATATATTTTCAAATATATATATATATGTATATTTACAAAATTATATATATATATTATATATATTTTGTAACTCCACTTTATTTATTTTACCTTCGGGGTAAAATACAAACTCTTTACTGTTATGATGAACACAAGTATTCCAGAAATGTATATATGGTTGATTCTAAGTTGCTCTGTTCACTCAAAGTCCTCACTATCATGAACGATTAATTATGGAAACATAAACGTGGGTATATTGAATAGTACTATTGGGGTAGGCACCCCCATTCGTGTTGGTCATACCAACTGGATACGGATGCATTATATTTGGAAGCTTAGGGTACCCTGAACAAGGTACCTACTCTGGAGGCAAATAAACACACACTTGTCTAGTTTCGGTTCATGAGCTTAGAACTTGATGTATACAGTATCTACTCTTATATTCTATTTGATCCATTGTGTGATCAAATAGTTACTTTAAATCTTGTGGTTCATACTCTATATTTTAATTAAAAACATATGATACTCTTTGCTGATATTGTATCATAACTATTTGACATTGCGGTAAGGCAATGGTCACACTGAACTCTGGCATTTTGTGAAGCTATATTTTCTATATGAAAAACTTATGGAACTCACCAACTTTATGTTGACGTATTTTAGCATGTATTCTCAGGTAACTAGACGATACTCTGTGTATGGGACTATTTTCCGCTGCATACAACATACTGGACCATGGCCTACCCTCAGACTCTAGAAAAGACAAGTCAATTTGCTAAAGTCTCTGTCTACTGTTTAATATTGTTTAATATTAAATAATTGTTTTCAAGAATAATATCTTTCATAAATTGTAATATAAATTTGTGAACAATGCTTTTATATAAATGTATTTTAAAACGACAACGTTTTGTGTCGTTCAGTATACCTTGTGTTGTGAATCCATGTACGTCATACCCCGTCTAGGGCGGGTGTGGCAGATTCATCCAAGCTCAGTGCCATTACCTCTGCAAACAAAGCTTCATCAGTAATTTCTCCAGATCCTAAATTAGCGATCCCTTCCTCTCCAATATCTGTGTCCATGAATTCCTGAAATTCTTGATCTAATGCATCATCAATGACATCAACCCTGAAACAAGTCTCATCATTAGAATATGAATCCTTGATAGACTTTTCAACATTAAACACAATCCTATCAGTTCCCACGCCTAAGGAAATCTCCTTATCCTTCACACGGATAACGGCATCCGCGGTATTCAGGAATGGGCGTCCTAGAATAAGAGGGACCTTCGCATCCTCCTCCATCTCGAGGATAACGAAGTCAACAAGAAAAACAATATGGCCAACTCTGACGCTAATGTTCTCAGCAATCCCGATGGGATACTGAAATGAATGGTCAGCAAGTCTTATACTCATGCGAGTAGGGCGAAGGACTCCCAATGACAACTTGGCATAAACCGAGTAAGGCATCAAATTAATGCTAGCCCCTAAATCAGCTAAGGCTTTACAAATAAGAGTTCTAATGGAGCAAGTGATAAGAAAACTCCCTGGGTCTTCTAGTTTTGGCGGAATTTTATTCTGCACAATAGCAGAACACTCGGTATTAAGAAAAGTAGCCTTTGCCTCTTCAAACTTTCCTCTGTCCGTCACAAGCTCCTTAAGGAACTTGGCATAAACCGAGTAAGGCATCAAATTAATGCTAGCCCCTAAATCAGCTAAGGCTTTACAAATAAGAGTTCTAATGGAGCAAGTGATAAGAAAACTCCCTGGGTCTTCTAGTTTTGGCGGAATTTTATTCTGCACAATAGCAGAACACTCGGTATTAAGAAAAGTAGCCTTTGCCTCTTCAAACTTTCCTCTGTCCGTCACAAGCTCCTTAAGGAACTTGGCATAAACCGAGTAAGGCATCAAATTAATGCTAGCCCCTAAATCAGCTAAGGCTTTACAAATAAGAGTTCTAATGGAGCAAGTGATAAGAAAACTCCCTGGGTCTTCTAGTTTTGGCGGAATTTTATTCTGCACAATAGCAGAACACTCGGTATTAAGAAAAGTAGCCTTTGCCTCTTCAAACTTTCCTCTGTCCGTCACAAGCTCCTTAAGGAACTTGGCATAAACCGAGTAAGGCATCAAATTAATGCTAGCCCCTAAATCAGCTAAGGCTTTACAAATAAGAGTTCTAATGGAGCAAGTGATAAGAAAACTCCCTGGGTCTTCTAGTTTTGGCGGAATTTTATTCTGCACAATAGCAGAACACTCGGTATTAAGAAAAGTAGCCTTTGCCTCTTCAAACTTTCCTCTGTCCGTCACAAGCTCCTTAAGGAACTTGGCATAAACCGAGTAAGGCATCAAATTAATGCTAGCCCCTAAATCAGCTAAGGCTTTACAAATAAGAGTTCTAATGGAGCAAGTGATAAGAAAACTCCCTGGGTCTTCTAGTTTTGGCGGAATTTTATTCTGCACAATAGCAGAACACTCGGTATTAAGAAAAGTAGCCTTTGCCTCTTCAAACTTTCCTCTGTCCGTCACAAGCTCCTTAAGGAACTTGGCATAAACCGAGTAAGGCATCAAATTAATGCTAGCCCCTAAATCAGCTAAGGCTTTACAAATAAGAGTTCTAATGGAGCAAGTGATAAGAAAACTCCCTGGGTCTTCTAGTTTTGGCGGAATTTTATTCTGCACAATAGCAGAACACTCGGTATTAAGAAAAGTAGTCTTTGCCTCTTCAAACTTTCCTCTCCTGAACCTCTGTGGAAATGGTATCTTTGGCTTGTATGGTTTAACCTCTGGAGCCACAGCCGGTTTTGGTAACCGGTGTTGCGATGGAAGTTCCCTTGGGGCTGATTCTGACATAGTTCACATCCTCGGGGCTCTTATTAGGACACTCATCAGAATAGTGCAATTCTCCGCAAAAATCACACCTGTCAGCTAGAACCTTAACATCCTTCTCAAGTGCACTAAACCTAGTCTCTTGAGCAGTAAAGCTCCTATCCATGCGCTCAGATAGCGCCTTAATCTCTCCAATAACCGCTGAATCGTTACTAGCTTCAGCCTTAGCAACTCTCCCTTGGTTAGTGCCCTTTTTCATCTTCCTTTCATTCTTCAAAAATCGTTCATCATCCACCGTGGAGTTATCCTTTGCCATGTCTTCCAAAATCTGATATCCTTCGTTGGACATAGTTCACATCCTCGGGGCTCTTATTAGGACACTCATCAGAATAGTGCAATTCTCCGCAAAAATCACACCTGTCAGCTAGAACCTTAACATCCTTCTCAAGTGCACTAAACCTAGTCTCTTGAGCAGTAAAGCTCCTATCCATGCGCTCAGATAGCGCCTTAATCTCTCCAATAACCGCTGAATCGTTACTAGCTTCAGCCTTAGCAACTCTCCCTTGGTTAGTGCCCTTTTTCATCTTCCTTTCATTCTTCAAAAATCGTTCATCATCCACCGTGGAGTTATCCTTTGCCATGTCTTCCAAAATCTGATATCCTTCGTTGGACATAGTTCACATCCTCGGGGCTCTTATTAGGACACTCATCAGAATAGTGCAATTCTCCGCAAAAATCACACCTGTCAGCTAGAACCTTAACATCCTTCTCAAGTGCACTAAACCTAGTCTCTTGAGCAGTAAAGCTCCTATCCATGCGCTCAGATAGCGCCTTAATCTCTCCAATAACCGCTGAATCGTTACTAGCTTCAGCCTTAGCAACTCTCCCTTGGTTAGTGCCCTTTTTCATCTTCCTTTCATTCTTCAAAAATCGTTCATCATCCACCGTGGAGTTATCCTTTGCCATGTCTTCCAAAATCTGATATCCTTCGTTGGGTGTGATATTCTTGAAACTACCCCCGAAAGCATATCCCAATTCTCGCTTAGATTTCTTATCTAACCCCTCAAAGAAAATCTCAACATACTGTTCCTTAGTCAAATTGTGTCCTGGACAGTTTCTCAACATCTCCTTGAATCGAACCCAAGCGTCCACAACATCTTCCTCTCCATCTTGTTCGAAAGACCTTATCATATTTTCTAACCTTCTTTGAGTTCGGATTGAGTAAAATTCACCAATAAAGGCCTCCTTAAGTTGATCCCAAGTAGTGATTGAATTATGTGGTAGATCATTAAACCAATCAAGTGCTTCTCCGGTTATCGAAATTGGAAATGTCTCAAGCTTCACGACATTCATTTGATTTTGACCATATTGATAAAGTCGAGCCAACTTTTCAAACCGATCCAAATGTTGGTAAGGATCCCATTTCCTTCTTCCGTCGAATTGTTGCTCTTCTATACTCTTGAGATGATTCCCTTTCAAATTGAAGGTGTGATCAATGGCCGGAGGTCTAATGGCAGAGCCACGGTTGGTTGGAATAGTTCGAACCCTCTCGCCATAGCGAGTGTCATTTGGATCCCTTGGTTGTTCGTCACCCATCTGTTCTTGCTTAACTTCTAGATTGAAGAATTCGTATAAAAAGTACCCACTAAAAACCGACTACTACACACTTTCAGGCAGTGGACCTGATCGCATATAGTATAGTAAGTAGTAAGTCCGAGATCGTTCGCAGGGATTGGTTTTGAAATAATTGTTTGCTAAAGTAGTTTTAGAAAAAGAATGGAACCGTAGCCGAATTGCTACCTAACTTTGACAATTTGAAATTAAAGAAATTGAAATGACAAGACAATTAAAAGTAAAGAAAGTTCAGACAATATAAATAAAGATCATCCAATTCGAATCCACTTGACTTCAGCTATGATTGCACACGTTAAAGATCAAATTCTTTAGAGATGACAAGATAATCGTGAAAGGATAAAAATGCTCGCGTGGTACCACCAACCGCTCGCAAATCACCTAAACACCTAAGTTTCTAGTTTAATTACCCAAGCCGGTACCACCAATGCCTAGAAAATCTCCCCAACAATTAGTTTGCTTGATTATCCAATTACCAATTATGCCTATGTGAATGAAAACGTGGTACCACCAACCGTTTCTAAACACGTTTACCGATTAATTCCTATTATAGATTTGACATTCACCGTCATACCATGAACCGGTGACAACCGACCATGGACAATCGAATTGAAACGATAAACATATTCACCTAGTACCACTAACGATGAACACATAAACCATCAACATCAAAAGAATAAATCACAAGGAATTAATTGATAAAGATTACGACACAACGATAATTGAATCAACTCTTGAATTAAAATATTGCAATCATATCATTCGTCAAGTTTCATCAAAGTGGATGATTAGAAATCTAGCCACTCATGCTAAATGGAAAATAGCAAACGAAATAGAGATAGAACATATTGTACCAACGATTTTTTTGAATTTAAATTGCAAGACAGAAAATTAGATACGATCTAGATGGGTGTTCTTGAATCTTCAATGAATCCAATGATGAAATCTGAGATAATCCTTGAAAGAATTCGTGGTAGAACAGCTCCTAGAAAGAAAACTTGATGTCTTGGGAAATAGGGTTTATTTTTCTATTTATATCCTCCCAAAATCTGATGCAAAAAGGCTGAAACCCAAAGTTCCCCGTGCACTCACTGCGGCGCAGTGAGCCTTGTGCACCCTTCACTGCGGCGCAGTGAGTACTCTTTGAAATTGTTTTGTTCTTGATCGAACTGCGACTGCGGCGCAGTGGGGTGTGAATACTCCCACTGCGGCGCAGTAAAACATCCCTGGAATTCTTTTGTTCTTTTGGTGACTGCGGCGCAGTGGGGCAACATCCCTCCCACTGCGGCGCAACTGAAACTTGCTGAAATCTTTGGTTCTTCTTTATTAACAGCTCTCGAACACTCGGATCAACATCTTGGCCTAAAATCGTCAGAAAATGCACCAAATGGACGCACAACCTGCTAAGAACCTGAAAGCATTAACAAACACCATAAACGCGCCAAATGCATACAAAATTGACTCAAAACACATACGAAAAAAGCCAATAATGATGTGGGCGATCTATATAAATTGGTCACATCAACATATATAAAACAAAAAAAACTATTGCAGACCCCACCTCGTTGCGTCCTTCAACTTCTTGGTGAAGACTCTTGGCCAAGGACTCCCGCTGTCTATAGTGTCCGGCGTCTAAATGCTTAAGGACGCACCATTTTCGACGCTATAAGCTTAGGCCTAATGAAACAGTAACACATCACTATTTTTTATTGGAAATAGCTAGTATGCATAACCTTCTTTTTTATATTTATAAATTCTTTTAAGTTTAACCATGAGAACTCTCAAATTATATATATTGGATCACATGTTTTTTTTTTGTTCATTCACATGTGAAATGATATAAAAAAGTATGTTGTAGAAGAAACTTTTTTAAAAAACCTTCAAAATAGCCTTTTGTGAACTTGTGAATGAATATGTTCACGTTTTCGTTCACATGTTAACAAATGGGTATATATAAAGTTTTGAAAAAAACTTTCTTCTGCAACATATATTTTTATAGCGTTTCACATGTGAAATGATATAAAAAAGTATGTTGTAGAAGAAACTTTTTTAAAAAACCTTCAAAATAGCCTTTTGTGAACTTGTGAATGAATATGTTCACGTTTTCGTTCACATGTTAACAAATGGGTATATATAAAGTTTTGAAAAAAACTTTCTTCTGCAACATATATTTTTATAACGTTTCACATGTGAAATGATATAAAAAAGTATGTTGTAGAAGAAACTTTTTTAAAAAACCTTCAAAATAGCCTTTTGTGAACTTGTGAATGAATATGTTCACGTTTTCGTTCACATGTTAACAAATGGGTATATATAAAGTTTTGAAAAAAACTTTCTTCTGCAACATATATTTTTATAGCGTTTCACATGTGAAATGATATAAAAAAGTATGTTGTAGAAGAAACTTTTTTAAAAAACCTTCAAAATAGCCTTTTGTGAACTTGTGAATGAATATGTTCACGTTTTCGTTCACATGTTAACAAATGGGTATATATAAAGTTTTGAAAAAAACTTTCTTCTGCAACATATATTTTTATAGCGTTTCACATGTGAAATGATATAAAAAAGTATGTTGTAGAAGAAACTTTTTTAAAAAACCTTCAAAATAGCCTTTTGTGAACTTGTGAATGAATATGTTCACGTTTTCGTTCACATGTTAACAAATGGGTATATATAAAGTTTTGAAAAAAACTTTCTTCTGCAACATATATTTTTATAACGTTTCACATGTGAAATGATATAAAAAAGTATGTTGTAGAAGAAACTTTTTTAAAAAACCTTCAAAATAGCCTTTTGTGAACTTGTGAATGAATATGTTCACGTTTTCGTTCACATGTTAACAAATGGGTATATATAAAGTTTTGAAAAAAACTTTCTTCTGCAACATATATTTTTATAACGTTTCACATGTGAAATGATATAAAAAAGTATGTTGTAGAAGAAACTTTTTTAAAAAACCTTCAAAATAGCCTTTTGTGAACTTGTGAATGAATATGTTCACGTTTTCGTTCACATGTTAACAAATGGGTATATATAAAGTTTTGAAAAAAACTTTCTTCTGCAACATATATTTTTATAACGTTTCACATGTGAATGAAAAAAAAACATGTGATTTAATACATAATTTAAGAGTTCTCAAAGTTCTTACAAAAAAATGGGTTCTCAAAATAAGGGTCCCCTATATATATATATATATATATATATAGACTTTTCTTATTTTGATAAATGCAAGAACCATGAGAACTCTCAAATTATGTATTGGATCACATGTTTTTTTTGTTCATTCACATGTGAAATGATATAAAAAAGTATGTTGTAGAAGAAACTTTTTTAAAAAACCTTCAAAATAGCCTTTTGTGAACTTGTGAATGAATATGTTCACGTTTTCGTTCACATGTTAACAAATGGGTATATATAAAGTTTTGAAAAAAACTTTCTTCTGCAACATATATTTTTATAGCGTTTCACATGTGAATGAACAAAAAAAACATGTGATTTAATACATAATTTAAGAGTTCTCAAAGTTCTTACAAAAAAATGGGTTCTCAAAATAAGGGTCCCCTATATATATATATATATATATATATTCTCAGTTCTTGTTTACTGATACATTATATATATGGGGTTACGTGGGTACCAAAAAAATACATGAACCAAAAAGATTCCCATCAAATTATCTTTTTTTTTATAATGAAAAACAGAACACACAAACTAATAACATTACCACACAATACCTACTTCGATCAGATTTGTATGAGATGCCATATTTATATGAGCTGGGGAGAAAGTAGTAAATATAATGACTAAAAGCAAAAGCAATAATGCATATATCATATCATATATTTATTTTCAAACTAATTGCATTTTTGGTCCCTGTGTTATCACATTTTTCGCACGTTTGGTCCAAACTTTTCATTTGTTGCATTTTTGGTGCCAAAAGTGTGCATTTTTCGCAAGAATGGTCCACTTTAACGATTCCGTCAATTATCAACCGTTAAATGGATCATGTGCCTCTCACATGATGGGCAATATCATCTTATTACACAAACATGGACCAATTTTGTCTTTTTACCCATACAAGACCATTCTTGCAACTTATGTCTAAAGATTTATTCATCTTTATTTCTATTTTATCTTATTGTTCACTTTCTTCTATATTATCATCCACACATTCATTCTCAATAAAATCCACAAATTAATACATTTCTCTCATTTTAAAATCAGATCTATAACAAAAGCACTTATTTTTTCCATAACCATCCCAAATATCAGTTCACTTCCCAGATTTTTCATTTTTCCATGTTAGTAATATCTATATAAAGCCAAACATTTCATTTGTTACAATTTTGGTGCCAAAAGTGTGCATTTTTCGCAAGAATGGTCCACTTTAACGATTCCGTCAATTATCAACCGTTAAATGGATCATGTGCCTCTCACATGATGGGCAATATCATCTTATTACACAAACATGGACCAATTTTGTCTTTTTACCCATACAAGACCATTCTTGCAACTTATGTCTAAAGATTTATTCATCTTTATTTCTATTTTATCTTATTGTTCACTTTCTTCTATATTATCATCCACACATTCATTCTCAATAAAATCCACAAATTAATACATTTCTCTCATTTTAAAATCAGATCTATAACAAAAGCACTTATTTTTTCCATAACCATCCCAAATATCAGTTCACTTCCCAGATTTTTCATTTTTCCATGTTAGTAATATCTATATAAAGCCAAACATATATTATTAGATCTATACATACACAACATATACACTAACATGAGGAAAAAAAACCCTCCACCATAACCCCCATCCTACCGAAACTCACCTCCACCACAACCAACCACCACCCCAACGAGCACCTCTGTAAAGAAAATGGATTCGAAACAGATATAAAAGATGTCTTCAATAATCGGATGTAGAAAATGCGATGAATTAAATAATTATCTGCTAGATTTTTGATTTATTTTATTCCATTTATTAGATGGGTTTTTTGGTTGAATTATCAACCGCCGAAGATGATGGTGGCGGCGTTGGACCATCGCAACAGTTTCCAATCTTTATAATCTTTCTTCGTTGATGGTGATGAAACCTTAAGAAGAAGTATCCCTTTTATGATACGTCCCACGGTGTATCAATATACCAAAGTATATTGTACACAGAACAGTTGTAGAGGGGGTGAGTACAACTTTATTCGATCTTTACAATTTTTTTAATGAATCAGGTAGGCATATGTCTGTTTTTTTGATATTTAAAGGATCTTTGAAGTTCAATGTGGGAGTTTTAGTGTTGAGTCGGTCATCGGAAAGAGTGATGACGGTAAAGGCGGAGGAAATGGGTCGTCATTTTTGATGCTGACGTGCCGCCTCAACGGCGTAGTTGATCCCATGGTTGTTGCCGGCGGTGGTTGTTGCCAGCGGTAGTTCTTCCGGTGGCGGTTGATGAATAGTAGGTGTATGTGTATGTATACCCCTCATATGAGGTGCACATGATCTATTTAACGGTTGATAACTGACGGAATCATTAAAGTGGACCATTCTTGCGAAAGATGCACACTTTTGGCACCAAAATTGAAACAAATGAAAAGTTTGGACCAAACTTGTGAAAAGTGTGATAACACAGGGACCAAAAATGCAATTAGTTCTTTATTTTCTGATGAATGAGATAGAAGCAAACAAAGGATAGGACAAAAACATGCAATTTCTTCACACTTGGTTAATTACTTTTTGGTATCATTTTGATGGGTTGAATTGAAGCTGCTCACTTCAAAGAGATCCAAAATTAGGGATACCTTTTGATCCACATCTCTCTCTCTCTCATACACATAAACACAAAAAGTCTTGATGAACTTGTTTCCTTAAAATATATATATATATATATATATATATATATTATATATATATATATATATATATATATATAAGCTGTACGGATTGGATATTTGTTTTTGGTGATTTTGTACTTGAGTGTCTGTGTGTTTGTGTATAGATTTTTGTTTTGGTTCATCTTGAAGAGTTAATTGGTTAGCTATACTTGTATAATACTTGGACTAGCTAGAACAAGTATATATATAGTTACTAGTGCCAGCAGCCAAGTCTGTAATAACTTTTTCGATCGTGTTTGATTTTTTGTTACATACAAATCTTTAACTTATTCTTAGATTCTTCAGTACTTGTAATACGAGTATATGTTTTGTTTCCTTTCAGACTTTTTATATAAATCCAGATCTGTAAAACATGGGGTTTCATGGAAGATATATATATATAAAGTTTGATATATATACATATATTATCTATATCTAGTCAAAGGAAAAGATAAAAGTTAAAGGAACTGCTATATTTATTCAACACTAGTTCATTTAATAACAAGCAGAGATAGAGAAAGTTGAGAGATCTATCAATGAAGAGCAGCAGCATGTATTTAGAGGAGTGCAGTATGTCAAATTTAACATCAGCATCAAATGAAGCAGCATCAGCTGCAAGCCTATCTTCTTCAAGTAACTACAAGAATAATGAAGTTGGTACTATTATTAATACTAATAATATGTACCCTCCACCACAACAGTCGTCCTTTCCTCATTCAGTGCCAATTAATAATAATAATTCCACCAATAATAATTCAACTCATCAATCCAACAAGAAAAAGAGAAATCTTCCAGGCAATCCAGGTAACTATATTTTACCTAGCTAGCTATCTAGAGTTTTACCTTTTTTTTTTTTGAATGGCAGAGTTTTACCCTTTTTATATTTGTTTGTGCATCTTTGACTACTCTTAGCTATATTATAATGAAATATATATATATATTATAAATATTTATTACATGTATAACATATATATAGATTACAATAATATGGTAATAGTATTATATATATAATCATTATACTAAACATATTTTGATTAAAATATGATAATTTTTTATATATGTTAAGTCCAAATGTCATTTCTTGTTAGCTAGCTAGTGCATGCATAAATGTACCAGGAATAATTTTCTTGATTATTTTTTTGTTACAGTAATATGAAAGAATCTGAACATTTGATTGGATATATATTAGTATAATTCTTTTATATTGTTTTATGTTTGCGACAATTAATTAAATTAAAAAGACCCGGAAGCTGAGGTGATAGCCATGTCACCAAAAACACTGATGGCAACAAACAGATTTGTATGTGAGATATGCAACAAAGGGTTCCAAAGGGATCAAAACCTTCAGTTGCATAGAAGAGGCCACAATCTGCCATGGAAGCTGAAGCAAAGGTCAAAACAGGAAGTGGTGAGGAAGAAGGTGTATATATGTCCAGAACCAAGCTGTGTGCACCATGAGCCATCCAGGGCACTTGGAGATCTCACGGGTATCAAGAAACATTTCTCAAGAAAGCATGGGGAGAAGAAATGGAAATGTGATAAGTGTTCCAAACGATATGCGGTTCAATCTGATTGGAAAGCTCATTCCAAGATTTGTGGCACTAGAGAATATAGATGTGATTGTGGCACCCTTTTCTCAAGGTATAACTAATTTTATTTATTTTGCTTAATTTGATAAATGTTTAATCTTGAAAGCATAGTAACTTTTATTTTAAGTTAATTGTGTGTGCATGAGAGAGATAGATAAACACTGCTATATAGTAAAACTGGTTAATTTCCATCTAACACAGGGAGAGCAAACCATTTAGGTCGTTGCAGGAGTCGAACTGGTTGGTCGCACCCGCGTGGGGTGTTAGCCATTTATCCGCTGCTGCCTTTATAAAAAAAAAAAACTGGCCGGTTTAATTATAATAATAATGGGTTTAATTTGGTGTTTTTTGTTTGATAGATGAGATAAATTGTTTGTTTGTCTTTATGGTTTGAATGAAAACATGCAGGAGGGACAGCTTCATCACTCACAGAGCTTTTTGTGGTGCTTTAGCAGGAGAAACAACAATAAGATCTTCTTCATTATCTCTACTACTTTCATCACCACCTGCAAACCACCTGCTTCCTTTTCATAATAATTTACCAATAAACTTCCCACTCATCAAAACTGAACCACAACAACAACATTTCTACCAACAGCATTCCCAACAACTCAATAATGTTTTACAACAAAATCAGCAATTACTACCATCATGGTTTGTTCATAATAATAATCATCAACAAAATCCCAATAGTAATGGACATAATGATAATAATAATATTAATAATATTCATCAGCTACCATCTCCACCACCTCATGACATATTGTCAGCCACAGCATTGCTTCAAAAGGCAGCAGCTCAGATGGGTGTGACAATGAGCAACAATAAGGCTGTAGTAGCTGCTAGTACCACCAATCCTACTACTACTGCCAATATTCATGTTATTTCACAACAACAGGAGCAGCAACAGTCCATTCAAAGTGGGTCCCACCAACATGATCACATGTGTGCACCTACATCACTATTCACAGCTCATCCTCAATATTCTCATGATTCTTTTGCTGGTCCAGGAAATTTGTCTTCAAGTGGTGGTGATCATGAGGATCAACAAGCGGCTGGGATTTTCGGATTAAGCGGTGCGTTTAATTACTTAATTCTTAATTAATGTGAACATTATAGCTAGTTGGTTGTTTGGACCAAATTGGTGCAATCTCAACTAGGCCTATGCATGCTCAGCTCATTAGAGCTAGCAAACTGGATACCTGTTAAGACCTGTTTTAGGAAAAAATACACAATGCAATTTCATACTAATTAATTGGCTTGTACAAAGTGTAGGATCGACGAATGCTTTCCAAGAGGCTTACAATGGAATGCTGTGTTCCACAAAGAGTAGTATCCCTGGTGATGGTGCCTGCTTCCAAGAACCCTTTTTTCCGTGTACATCAACGTCAACCGAAACATCTCTAAACCCGACCACAGGAGGTAGTACTGGCGGTGCTGGGAACGAGTTGACGATAGATTTCTTGGGAATTACAGGATATCCGCCGCCTAATGATCAACAACATTTTCTAAGTATGGCTGGTCTGGATCATTTAGGCACTACTTCTTCTTCACCCTATGTTCACCATGATTCCAACCACAACCACAATCAATTACCTGCTTGGCATGGATAATTTATATATATAAGCTAATAAAACTCCTTGAACGATATATAGGACGACACGAACGTGTTTTTGCCTTCTTATCGCACCTTCAATTAAGTGCGTACTTGTAATTTTGTTTTCATTTGTTTTGGTAATTAGTAAGATTTCATCTTGTTGTTAGCATTTAATCAGAAGGTAAATTAAACCTCATAGTTCTCATTTCTTTTTGCATGGAGATTTAAAAAAAAGAAAGTAAAAATACATGCATAAATTAGTTATACTTTTAAATGGTCGTTCGTCCCTATGTTTTATCAAACATCAAACATAATCTAAAACATATGATGTAATTAAGAGCATTTATTATGATAATAAACCTTTTGATACGTCTAAAACTAGACATTAGTTTCATCAACTTATAAATCTATTGAGTGTAAATGATGACTGCTCGAGTTGGAAACCCACCATCATGAAATTCACTATATTCATGGCTCAATATTCACTAGACAAACCATTGAAACCAATATTCATGCTTGAAACCCGGCCCAATAACTGGTGGTCTAAATACTTTCTATGTGGGCAAGGAAAAGAACTTCAAGGGCCGGCCCAAATTCAACTAAATTGACCTGCTTAAAACTTTCATATAACTATCTAGCTTCATATTTTTTAATATTTAGTAATTATTAATTTCAATCGGGATGTATAATATGTTGGTGCTTTTGGTGATGCAATGCAAGGTGTTCGATGGAATTTCTAAAATTTTTTAGAGATGCATGGTGCTACTCACACCTTATTAAGGGTTTATATTTATTATTTTCATTCTTTCACATTTTCTGTTTTATTTAATTAGATAATGGGTTTTTTCTTTAATTCATATTCATAAGCCTTTCAATCCAATTCTTTATATGAACAGAACATATATACACAATAAGGTTTGATAACCATAGTAAAGTTTTTTTTTTTTTGTTAGGGGAATTATCCCCGTAAGACTTTCATGTTACTTAAAGAAGTTTTGATCGGTTTGACAAAATACCTTTCTGTGTCAAAGGAACAATGTCAAAATTTGGATGGATAATATTGTTTCCTTGACTTTCTTTCCCATAATTATGAATTACTGTTGACGGAATGATATATATAGGAGAAACAACAACCACTATTTAGAATCTTATTTGGTTTCGTTTAACATTGAAGTCTACCGAAAAAAAGGAGGATCTACCACAAAATTCTCATTCCAAACATAGTAATTACCAAGTTTTGTTCAAAGTTTTGATTATCAAGTTTCTTTACATTCAGTCGTTTTACCATTTCCAACATCCAATTTTGTATGGTAATTAAATCACAAAGACTTACATTTCTCTTCAATCCTTCTGCACCGTGTTTTTTTCATCATCAAGTAAGTCATGATCTTTTGTGTTTTTATTCTACAATATCCAGATTATCTCTTCAAAAACAAGACACTGCAATGTACCAAGTTTATTTAACTGTAGGTTAGGCTGTTATTATTCATGGTGGCGATATATTTGCTTTTAAGCATACTACAATGTGCATTGCATTAGGAACTTATATAACATGTGTCACATATCTTTGTTTAATCATAAACAGGAATAACGCAAAAAAGGACCTACGAGGTTATGAGAACTATCTCATTTGATGCTCAATCTTGTCGTGGCTATTCGTCATGTGTTGGAAGAGAAATAAGAACTATAATGATAAGGTCAGCCACAAAGTATTAGATTTCTAAAGATTTCGATCCATGTCTTAAATTTTTACCATCAAGCCTCTTAAGACAATGACCGACGTGTAAGTGCAGACCAGAAAGTTATAATCTTGCTGTTTTCATTTCTGTATTCTTGGACATTTGTTAATTAGGTGGTTGTAGCAGAATACAACGTTTCATTGTACTGCGACAGATGTGAAGAGCTGGTTGCTGACACAATTTCAAAAATTAAAGGTATGCTTTTCCTCTTACCTTCTTATGATGCGCCCCAAAGTTTAAATCTGACAACAACGACAAAATATAAATCTGATGAAATTGATAATTGGTCATATGTTTTTGAAGGGGTTGAGAAGTTTATAACAAATATGACAAGGCATCAAGTTGTCGTAATGGGTAGGATGGATCCAACCAAAGTCTTAAAGAAATTGAAGAAGACGGGAAAGAGAGTGGAACTGATTTTGTCATACGAACATGACATTCCAGAAGACGTAGAACAAGGGGGCATGGAGCTAGATGCATTCTTGCAACCTGCCCCTGATCCCTATGATTGTTTAGGTGAGAATACGTTGTACACGATATTCAGTGATGAGAACCCTAATGCTTGTTCAATAATGTAGCTAGAGAGCTTGTCGTAGTAACGTAGCATCCCCATTGAAACCTTGATTGCAAGAATTGATTGATTCCTAACCCCATAGGTATTGAATTAAAGTGGATAGTTTTATGAAAGTTAAACTATGATTAACTTCTGTAATGACTTCTAAAGTATAATTATTAGTTGTTTTCCCAAATGTGGATTTGCGTATGTTAATGATAGGTATTAGCTTTTTTCCAATTTGAATGGCAAGTTGAATCACTGACGGACTACTAGCCCACCTGATCATCTCCATTCCCTGAGTGCAGGATCAGAAGACCACCCAAAAGATGAAACCCACATGATGATAGGATATATAAACATATCCCCTTCTATATGGATCTCAAGTTGGCCCCATGATAATGTCATATTGAATATGTTCAATGAATTAGCTCTCACTTTCACATTGTTCCCTAACTCAATATACAACGAATGATAATAGTTGGACTCTGTTTCTTTTGAATATCATCAGTTCGTTAAGAGGAATTAAACCACGCTGTCGTATCATACCAAAAATTCTTTCCATTAACCAGACAACAATTAATTATGTCTCGAGCTTTCAAACTTAAAACTCGGACAACACAATATACATAGAAACTTTTATTTTAGCCTAGTTACAAGCCATTTTATTTTTAGCTCTATGTGAAACTTGTTGCTTCTGATTAGTTACCTTTCGATTTCTTCATACTCCAAGCGTTTAATGTTGAGACGAATAAATCAGCACTTCCATTGTTGAATGCATAAACATGCGCTTCTTTATCTGAAGAAAACTGTGGATACACTCTTGCCGTAATGCATGCTCTCCCTTCTGCTCCAAAACTCTCAATCACCGAATGATCTACCTGAAAGAGTGAAGCCAAAATCAGAAACTGAGAAAGAATTATAAAATTAATAATAACTTGCAATTAATACGCAAAGAGTATTAGGACAGTTTCATACCAAGCTCCTAAGAGAAATCATTTCATCTTTATGATCCATGTGGAGAAAAGCTCCGTATATAGTTCTATCAACTTCTTGGGTATGAGAAGACCTGCAAAAGTTATATTCACAAGAATGTACGTAGTGATGGAAATTACCTAATAAAAAGAAATTAATAAAACAATAGTATAAATCTGTTGAGTATAAACCTTCTTTGATCACTACACATTAGAACAACAAATTGTTGGTTGTCTTTAAATACTCGGAAGAAGACTGCTGTGTGTTCTGTCAAGTCTTGAGAAGCCATAAGCAACAAGCCAAATGGCCCGTTTTGGCCACCGACTGTTGCTGGCTTTGTTCTACAAAGAAGTTCAGGATCATTCCATTTGGGGTTTAATATCTCGGCATCATCTAGTTTTGGCATCTTAAATGATATTTCTATGTCAGCCTAGGCACAGAAATTAGAAACGTATCAAGAGCCAAGATATTTGTTTATTTTGAAATATAAATTGATAATTTGTAACAAGATATAACCTGTGAGGCTGTGATGCCCTGAACCTCAAATACAGATTTTGATTTAACTAATTTCCCAGTGTATGTAACATGTGTGTCCCGCAAGCTTTCAATTTCCTTAACGGGCCATTGTAACAACTGCGTTCCAGTGGGACTATGATACACTTGTCGAGGGATAGACTGCAAAATTCAAATAAAGCTAGTCAGTATTGTGATTAAGCTATTTTATGAGGGATGATATTGTCCTAAGAAAAAAAGATGGGCATGAGTTGTGATATAGTTACCTGGATTCCGGCCCATCCTTTCTTGATATCATTAGCTGAACTATCAGACTCATTAATCCAACCCCACAGTATTCTCCGCTTCTTCCCACTGTCATAAAATGATTTTGATGCATAGAACTTTCCGTAATCATATCTCAAGTCCGGGTGAGTTCCTGTAAGACCTATCTTATCCGGTACATATTTTTCTTTGTCAGCCTCATAGCTTCCAATCATGTAATAGTCATTTGTGTTGAAAATGAAGCTCACTTTCAGCACATACTTCAGGTTTGTACCATTATTTTCAGAATTTTCAATTCCTTCTCTACCGTTAACGGACACAGGAAAGAAGTCTGGACACTCCCAAATACCAGCATTTACGTTTCCAGAATAAAGTGGATCATGATGCAAACTCCAGTGAATAAAATTCTTACTCCTGTAAAGAATCGCCACCCCTATATTATTTCTCAAACCGCCTACAACGACCCTCCAAATCCCATCTCGGCCTCTCCAAGCCGTTGTTGGATCACGAAAATCATCCGGGTCGACCCCAGGAGGTGGAGTCATGAGGGGATTCCCATGATACTTGACCCATTCTTGAAGAAAAGGATCCGATAAATTATTTGGCATTGCAAGATTCTGAACTTGCCTATTGTTAATATCGAGTCCAGTGTACAAAATAACCGGATTGTTTCCTGGAAGGATCGTTGCTGAACCTGACCAGCAACTCTTCATGTCAAACGGCTTGCTTGGAACAAGTGCGTGTTTGAGATGAATCCAGTTGACTAAATCATAGGAAGCCGAGTGCGCCCACACTATTGTTTGATTGAAGAGTGAACCATGGGGATTGTACTGGTAGAATAGATGATATACGCCTTTGTAATACAATGGACCTACAATGTAAAACAGATAATTAACTTAGAAAGAAAACATTATGATCTGTTACAAAATAGTTCACGGTAAATAGAGTAATTTAAGGAATTACCATTAGGATCTGTATGGTAAAATGTCCCCAGCATAAGATACAAAACCATGCAAATACAGAACAAACATAATGTGAGTTCTAACAATATATAAAGAAGTTAAAACATTTGTTAAGGAACACATATAACTAAACACCACGATTGCGGTTATATATGTTGAAATGCGTAGTAATAAACTACGTACCATTTATCCAGTTTTGTGGAGGTCGGAGGTGGAACTGTGGTCTCCCTTGATCTCGATATAGAGACGCAGTGTGAGAAACATCATGAATCTCTTTTGCATTGACAAGTATAACACAGCACAAGTATATGACACAGACTACAAAAGGCTTCATTATGAAGGAAAGAGGAGTTTTGTAAGAATGTGAAGTTTGGTCACAAGTCTGCCCATATTTATAGGAAGATTAAGGAGGGTAGATATCATAAACAGAGATTTAAAGAGAGATAATGGCATGGGAGTGTAACCAATTATTACCAAAAGGTTATGTAATGTACCCAACTACTCGACTTGCTATGTAGTGTAACCAACTATGTTTTTTGGGTTATGCAATGTATGCAACCGGCTAGGAAACAAGTTACCGGTTACATCTTCCATTTTTTTTTTATTAAAAAGTTCCAACGTGTTACGAAAAGAAATATTTTTTAATTATTTATATATACACAATCTGTATGTATATATATACATATATATACGAGTATTTAACAAAAAAAATCCCATTTTCCCTCTTCTTCCCCCAAAACCTCCCGCCATTATTCTTCTTCACCATCAGTCTCTGTGCAAATTCCCCCACAAAAGTATACGATTTGCGTTCAGATAAAGCAATTTATGAAGGTATTCATCGTCTATTTCTCTACATTTATCTGAATTAGATTAATCCCAAATTTCTAGGGTTTTGTTGATTTTTTTTAATTTTATTTTTGTTTTTAATTTTTTAATTAACTGACCGATCTTGTAATTTCTTCTTGTTTTTTTTTTGTAGAAATGACATTTTTACAAATTCAAGGTGTGTTATGACGGGGCTTTCATGTTCGATCCATTACGGTATGATGATGGTAAAGTCATCAGCATTTTGACTCCAAAATTAAGTTATGAAGAGTTGGTGCACTACATACACCAAGAAACAGGTATTCAATCTTCTGCTCTTTATTATATGGATGGTACTGAGCTGAATGAAAATCTGTTAACTTTGGGGGATGAAGATGATGCAAGTACATTTTATGATATTATTAGGTCAGAGTATGATGTTCATGTGTATGTTGACTATTATTCATTAGACTTAAGTAAGTATGTTGATAAAAAAAACTGAGAATGAGGGTGAGATTGATGATCAGAATGAGGGTGCGGATGAGTTTGTGTCTAAAACAGAGCATGGTGAGAGTAGTAAAGGGCCAAATGAGGAGGCTTTTGATAGTGAGGATGAATCATATGTTGCAAGTAGTGATTCTGATGTTGATTTGTAGCCTCATTAGACCATTTAAGTGAATGGGAAGATGAAATGAGGGAAGTTAGGAAAGGAAACCCCATTGCCAAGATCCCAACCCCTAGGCAACTTCCTGAGCTTGGTGGTAATAGGCATGGTCAGGAAGATGAAGAAGGTATTAAGACAGCAGTTCATAGTGAGCATGAGAATTTCTTAAATGAACTAATTGGAGCCCTTAAATCAAAGGATGGGGAGACTTCCAATGACCCATTGAAACCACCAGAACCAGAATTGCCCAAATTCCCAACTCATGATCCATCTACACATTGGAGATTGAGAAGACCTCAGGTGGGTGAATTATATACAGACCATAACCAATTGAGAGAATGTTTATCCTATTATGCACTTGCTAATGGATACACCTTATGGTTTGAGAGATCTTGTAAAACCAGTTTAATTGCTAGGTGTGGAACTAGACCCCCTAAGATCTCAGATCCATCTAAAGGTAAACAAAAAAAGCATATAAGGTTTCCTTCTAAGAAACAAAAGTGCAAATTTAGATGTTATGCCAGGATGAATAATGAGAAGTCCTTCCAAATATTGTCCTTGGTTGATGAACACACATGTGCCAGAAACTTCAAGTATGGTTCCTTGGTTAACTACAAGTGGATAGGAAAACATTTTGCTGAAAGGATTAGATCACAACCAGAAATCAGGTTATGTGAAATTCAAAACTTGGTTATGAAGAAGTACAAATGTACTATTTCAAATCACCAGGCTAGAAGGGCCAGAACATATGCCTTGACAGAATATGAGAAAACCTTAGAGGAGCATTATGGCATGCTAAACTCATATGGTCAAGCCATTTTGAACACCAATCCAGGTTCCACAGTACAGTTAGGCACTACAACCAACCCTGATGGTAAAACATACTTTGACAGATTCTACACTTGTTTATTTGGGTTAAAACAGGGTTGGAGGTTTGGGTGTAGAAGGGTTGTGGCATTGGATGGGTGTTTTTTGAAGAAGCCATGCACTGGAAAGTTGTTATCTGCAGTTGGAAGGGATGGAAACAAACAAAACTGGACATGGTTTCTGCAGTTGTTGAGTCATGATCTTGATTGCCCAGATGGTGCAGAATTAACTCTAATATCAGACCAACACAAGGTAATATAACTTTGTTACATTTTTGATTGCCCAGATGGTGCAGAATTAACTCTAATATCAGACCAACACAAGGTAATATACACTTTGTTACATTTTTGATTCCCCACTTACATTTATATATACTGCAAATGACTTATTTAACAATGCAGGGGTTAATTGAGGCTGTGAAGGATATTATGCCTAGAGCAGAACACAGGCAATGTGCTAGGCACATTTATGAAAATTTCAGGAAGCTGTACAGTGGTGTGGAGTTCAGAAACCTCTTTTGGAAAGCTGCCAAGTCCACATATATGGCACAGTATGAGGCTGCTATGCAAGAAATCCAGGTAGCTAATCCTAATGCCTATAAATATTTGATTGAAAGGAATCCCAAATCTTGGTGTAGGACATTTTTTGAGATTCATAGAGGATGTGAGGCAGTTGAAAATGGCTTTAATGAGTGTTGGAACAAGACCAACAGCTACTGGGACATTCAACACCAAACCATTCTCAGCACCAAGACCAGCAGCTACTGGAACAAGTGCAACCCACTCACCCAAGAAAACTAGGAAGGCCAAGGAATATGTCAGGACTAGGACCCCAAGTCAGAGGGCTTTAAGCCAAAGATTGGCAAGAAGAGTGCCTGGACCAGGGTTGACTGAGGATGATCCAATGACAGTCAACTTATCATGTCTTTTGGTTCAACTTTATTTGGGATAAACTAGTCAACTTGTTATGTATTTTAGATAAACTAGTAAATATTTGGGATAAACTAGTCACGTCTTTTGGTTCAACTTTGACTCAACTGATCATGTATTTTGGTTATACATGTGAATGACATATCCCTGGTTATGGTATTTTGGCAATTTGGTTATGCTATATTATGTCTTTTGGTTACTCTGCACTGCAAATTGTTTTGACATTTTCATTCCATTTCTATCATCTTAATTTTCAGTTTAATTATTCATTACAATAACAAATTATGGCAGTCAAACATGTTCATTCCATTTCTTAAAAACCATTACAATAACAAATTACAAGACTAAGACAGCAATTACAAAGCTTAATAATGCTACAACTCCAATCAAAACATAAAAAACCATGTCAAACATTTTCAGCTTTGACTTTGCAAAAGTCAACTCTGTTTCAACCTTCATCAATTTAGGGTCTGAATCAGTTTTTTCTTTCTCCTTTGCTTGTGAATCAACTTCTTCCTCCATTGCCTTCTTCTTTGCTTGTGAATGAAGCTCATATACAAGGTTTTTGTAATAATCACTTGGGAGTGGTTCATCAATGAAACTGAATTTTGTGCAATACCCACTTTTCACCTAAATCAGGGTTAAAAACACAAATTTATTGCCAAATAACACATAAACCCTAATCCAATTTGACCCCTAAACCAAATCCTGAAAAAATTAGGTCAAAATCGAAAATCACTTACATTAAGGCACTTCACAAATCGACGTACAGGATTTTTAGCGGTCCATGACGTGATAATGTACATCTTGGCTCCGCAATTACAGTTAATAAATCAAGAATTTGTTGATGTAGATGAAATTGATTCCATGGAGAAAGGGGAGAAACCAAGCGGGAAGAGGAAGAAAAAAAAGAGGGAAAGAAAGAAATGGGGGGAAATTACGAGAAATTAGGGTTATATAATCTTTTTTCGTTTAATGGATTTCCACGTGGCCAAAAGTGTTTATAACCGGATGAATTACCTTTTGTATCCGGTTGCTTGCATTGCATAACCCAAAAAACATAGTTGGTTACACTACATAGCTAGTCGAGTAGTTGGGTACATTACATAACCTTTTGGTAATAGTCTGTTACACTCCCATGCCATTATCCCATTTAAAAATAATCAATTTTTGATCATGATGTGGGCCAATGTATTGGCAACGTTGACCATGTTGACCTTTTGGAATGACTTCATTTTGAGTCTAACAAATATATGGCCAAACCATATGTTGGTTATATGTAGTTAGCCTTTTTAAGAACTGCATTTTACAAATACATATTGTACTAGAATGTTTACACCAAATGAATTGTCATGATCATGTATCTTTGAATTCTGATTGACGTTTAGGTTTCTTTCTATTTAGTGTAATGTTGGGCTAGAATTCTCAAATGATCAGTTGTAACACCCGTGAGTTGACCACGAAAAATTTTGAGTCAAAATAAAATTTTAAGTTGAAAACGACCTCGTAAATTAGAGTCAGCATCGTATTTTCAATTTAGTATCGTATTTGTTTCGGCATCGTATTTGGTGGCCCGACATCGTAATTTTGGCCTAGTAAGGTGGCATAGCATGGAACCCTTCTATTTTACTCTACATATAAATAGTCTTATTCTTTCACAAACCCTCATTCTCATCAACTTAGCCTCCTAGCAAAAACACACACACACACACACACACCTGTTGGAATATGATCACGTTAAATAAACGCATGTCCGGAAATATTTAAGCCTACGAGGTCACACGTTTTAACACAAATACACTATGTAATTAATTAATATGTTAATGTAGTATATTAATTAATATGTTCACGAAGTAATTAAATAAACGTTTGTTAAATGTTAAAATATACGTTTATTAATTAAAGGTTTCGAAAGAGATGGACTTAAATGAAAATTAGGAATTAGGGATGTTTCCTAATTATACTAAAAGGGGGCCGGTTTTACTAATGGGTTTTGTAACCCAATACTAACTTGTTCACCAAGTTAAATAAACCCTAAGATTAACCCTATATAAAGAGGGTTAAGGGTTATTATTTGAAAGACAATTGAAAGGTAAAACCCTAACAAAAATCTCTTTCTCTCCTCTCTTTCTTTCGGCCGAACCAAACCCAAAGGGTTTCGGTTTTCTTGGGGTTCGACTACATCAAGGGAAACACAAAGGGTTGTGAGATTCGTGATCGGGTACTAGCATACATACATCGTGGTGTCAAGTGTGCGATCGTAGAGGGTTTTACTTTAAACCCTAAACTATAATTATATATAGTTTATTGGAGCTTAGCTAAAAGGTACACATTCACTAACTTTGTTAATTTATATATTGCATAATTATTTCCGCTGCGTACTCATGTTATTTGTATGTGACAAATTGTTTAAATCCTAACAGTGGTATCACGAGCCTACTATGTGATATATTTAGTTACAAAGTTCAAAACTTGAGGGGGGTTTTGAGGGTTTTGGTGGGTTGGTTCGATCAAAGAATGAAAAAAATATATTTTGTTTTTTTTTGTTTTGTTCGACAGAAAAGAAAGAAAAAAAAAGGTTTTGTTTTTTAATTCATTAAAACCACTTAAAGTTAATTGTTAAATTAAACCCTCTATGCAAGTTTTGATTATATGAATTAGCATGTTTATTTGATAAATTGTATGTTATTGTATCTTTTTTATTTAAACTTGTTAAATAGAAGTAAAACCATAAGGAATTCATGCAAAATTCTTAATGGTTATTACTTAGATATATTGATATATGTTGTTTGATTTAAAGGTCCAATAATGAGGGATTATTAATTGATAATTATGTGACAATGTGAAATTTTCTGTTTGACACCAGTTCACTAAAAAATTCATATAAAATCAACCGTAATGAGTTAGAAGCTCTCATTTGGACTGTAGATGCACGATTAATAGGGCTACTGTAACAACCCTCCTTTTTAATATTATATATGTGCTAGTTATGTTGCCTATGATCCCGCAAGCCATAGTTATACTAGAAGCTAGTAGATAATGCCCCCAAGTTAGCAACCTCGAACTATAATTAAGTTTAAATCAAACTTAATAGAATGGCAATGAGCGAAAAATTTTATTTCAAAATTTAACTATATAAATAATAACATAAGACTCACAAGTCGAGATAACAATCGAGAATTCTTATAAATGTCCAACCATTCAATCACCAAGCCAACTTAAGTAAATATGACATGAAAATAAAAGGCTATCTTAAAAATATATTTATAAACCAAAATGTTCATAAAAGTGCTTGAATAATAATAATAAGTGTATAAATATGTCAATATGAATACAAGTTAACAACTAAGGGGTTAAGTAACAAATTTTAAAAACCCAAAAGTATATGTATATGTATATATACACGACACATATGTGTATATATATACTAGGAAAATTAATCAACTTACATGCACAAATAAATACATCTTACACTTATAAAACAATTACCCACTTAAAATACATACACACATGTTTACATACACTAATTTTATACAAAAAAATAAAATAAAGAAACCCCTTCATTTCCCCCCCTTTAGGCCGACCCCAATACACACACACACATTCTCATTTCAAACTTACACTCTTTTACACTCCCCATACACTTAATACTCAAAAACTTTTCTCTTCCCAACACACACACACACATTCTTACACTCCAAAAACAATTTTCTCTCTATCTCACGGCTCAAACAAATCAAGAAAAAGGGAGTAAAAATCAATCTAAACACATACTAATAATAAGGGTTAGATTAGATTAAGCAAGGGTTAAATCAAGCTAAGGTTTAAGGGTATTTTACAAGCCATAAAAAGGGTATTTTTGGAGTTGAAGGCCACGATTTTTCTGCCCATTTTTCATCATCAAAACTGTAACATCCCAATCTTTTTATTTAACGTTTGACTAGAGCCGTTAGGTCAACGTAATGTGTTCGTTAAGTCTATGTTAGATTTAATGCTTATATGTAGTTAATGTAGAATACGTGTGAGACTTAAATGTCTTATTGATTGACGTAGTAATGTGGTTAAGATGTAGTTAAAAAGTGTTTAGTGAGTTATATATAGTCCATAGAGGTGTTTTGGGCTAGAAATATGACTTAATGAAGCTTAGGGACCAAATTTGACATGTGGTGAAAGTCAAAAACGGGATTAGGGTCAATGAGGGAGCCATTAGACCATCATTTGCAGAAATATTATCATTGTCTCAAGCCCTAGCCACCCCTTTGATCCCCTATCAAAATTCTAAGCCGAAAATCCTTCAAACGTGTGATTTAGGAGTGATTGATCGAGTAGTTTGCATCCCCATTGTGATCTTCAGGTAATAGAGGTATATTGATTTTGATTTTATGTCTTTTTGATCATATGAGTCATTAGAAATCAGATCTAGACCATTGGAGGGTCAATTGATGTCAAAATAACGTTTGTTTTAATATGCAAATCATGAGTGGTTTAATAAAGGAGTTACTTGCATTATAATGGTTTGAAAATGAAGGATTTTGATGTATGAAAGTCATGTATTTGATTTGGAGTCGTTTGGATCTGGTTTGGGGGTGTAATCGATCGAAGTTGTGCAGGATTGGGGCAAGTTGCGGCGCAACTAGCAGTTGCGGCGCAACTAGTTTCCAGAAGGATAAGTTGCGGCGCAACGTATTGGTTGCGGCGCAACTGGGGAGGTTTGAATTGCGGCGCAACGAGTGGGTTGCGGCGCAATTGTAAAGCAGAGAGTTAGGTTGCGGCGCAATGGAGTCATTGCGGCGCAACAGGGTCTTTTACTGAAATTTTTGAAATGAACCTCCAATGCGTATGCCGTTGTCGTGAGTCATGTTTGTAGGTGTTTAGGTCTGGGTAATGACCTTATTAACGTGAGTATTAGCGTGTCTAATGGACGTTTACTAATTATAGGTAGACGGGACTATTTGCTTTGCACGTTAACGTAGTTATCTACTGTCGTGCGCTTCTTTGAGGTAAGATACACTACTTTTGACGCGCTGAGGGTTCAACAAACGAAGGTTTCATAATTATAACTTCCCAATTGGTAACTTAGGTTGTTTATGGGTATATGGGTTACACGGGAGGTATTATGGGTTATGTAGTTGACCTTTGAGACCTGAAATGCAGTCCCTCATGATATGCAATGTAGTGCATGTTATGATACGACGTAGGATGTAGTGTTATGTATGAAGTATAATGTAGTGTTATGATATGCAGTAACTTGTGACGTTATGAGATGCAGTATATGTTGTTATTGATTGATGTTGTGCATGTTTGTATGGCTTGCTCATCTAGTTCATTAGACTTGCTAAGTTGCCATGTCACGTGCACGTTTAAGGGCCCAAAACGTAAAAGCAGTAAACGTAGTAATTGTTTAGGTAATGCAGTCACCTAAACTAAATAATGCAGTGTCGAGCTCGTTAAACTTTGATGCAGTAAAGTGTTAAGCTTAACCCGTACTTGCCCTAGCCCGGCTAAGTGCGTTGACGTAGGTTGCTTGGGTGGCTCCTTGCAACACGGTCTTTTTGATGCAGTTTGAGTAATACGAGGGGTCTGACCCGCCCTCATTTGTCTTGTACATACGGATTACTCGGGGATTAGCTTGCCATTCCTTAACGACGTTTGATGTTCAACTGAATGGTTGTCATCTAGTCGGGTGTAACTTATGTTGCACATTGACGCAGTTAAAATGTAGTAAAGCAGTTAAAATGTAGTAAAGCAGTTAAAACGTAGTAAAGCAGTTAATGTAGAAAGCAGTTATGTGGTTACGTGTGTAATGAAGTAAAGCAGGATAGGCACATTTAGGGTGGTTTACCCTAATATGAAGTATTGCGTGTTTGATATGTGTTGTGCCTTAATGAAGTGTTTAAATCCATAATGTTTGAAATGGACAATTGTTTTATAACTAGAGTGTTATCTTACTTAGCTAATTCGTTAGCTAACACTTGTCTTTTGAAATGTGTTGCTCCTTCAGGTTTAGCGTAGCTGAGGTTGTTGATGAAGATGAGTGAGGAATGGGTAGAATGCTTGATGAAGTCCTTAGCTACCCATAGATGCTGAACTTCTTTATACATTTGTTTATGTTTGTCTTTATTGGAGTTGGATTATTATGTAGTCGGTTGTTTTGTGTTGGGCAACCGACGGGTTTCTGTTAAACTTGTTTTGATGATGCAATTAGTAACACCATTGAATAAGTAAATCAAACAGATTTTAATTGGTTTGGACTTTTAATGTTTCTTCCGCTTATTTTAACGCCGTTAGGCGAAAATTTTTGGAAACCCGTATTTTTAAATGAAGGGTGTTACAAAAACCGAGCTCAAGAGGGTATAAATCTTCATCCTTTTTACTAGATTTAATCTTGTTCTTGTTTATATTCAAAGGTTTTATCAAAAGTTTACACTTTCTTCTTGTTTTCTTTATAATACACACTTGATGAGGGCAAAGTTGATAGGATCTTTCTCCTCATGCACATGCATGTCGAAATCTTGGAGAAAGATTCAAGGATTCAACAAGTTTAAGACCCAAAAGTGTTGTTATAGATTAAGTAGCTTTTAAAGTGATTTTTCCTTTGAAAGATGGATATGTTCTTGCATATTATGATGAACATATTTCTGGAATTTTTCATTAAAAATGTGTTTTTATATTGTTGGATGAAAGTTTGATAAAGATTTGTTGTGAAAATGAAGAGATGAAAGCATGCATGTTAGATTTAAGAAAGTTGGATCTTTTGTTGGATTATGAGATGGATATGGACTTGTCATGATTGAAAAATATATTCATGTTGATGGTAATATTCTGGAAATAAAAGTATTTTTACAAGAACACAAAGCTTGAAACAAAACTAGTGAAAATAAGCTAAAAATCATAAACCGAAATCATGTAAAAATGCATTTTTTGGTTAAATCTTCATAAGCAATGATGAAAGTAACTAAAACCTACTGGAATAAATTTATCATAAGCAAAGAAACAAGTGTTAGATAATTAAGAAGTGAATAAGTAAGTAAAAATCACTAATTAATCACTATATTCGAATTTATGGAGAAATTACATAAATAAACTATATAAATTAGGGTATAAATCTTCATCCTTTTTACTAGATTTAATCTTGTTCTTGTTTATATTCAAAGGTTTTATCAAAAGTTTACACTTTCTTCTTGTTTTCTTTATAATACACACTTGATGAGGGCAAAGTTGATAGGATCTTTCTCCTCATGCACATGCATGTCGAAATCTTGGAGAAAGATTCAAGGATTCAACAAGTTTAAGACCCAAAAGTGTTGTTATAGATTAAGTAGCTTTTAAAGTGATTTTTCCTTTGAAAGATGGATATGTTCTTGCATATTATGATGAACATATTTCTGGAATTTTTCATTAAAAATGTGTTTTTATATTGTTGGATGAAAGTTTGATAAAGATTTGTTGTGAAAATGAAGAGATGAAAGCATGCATGTTAGATTTAAGAAAGTTGGATCTTTTGTTGGATTATGAGATGGATATGGACTTGTCATGATTGAAAAATATATTCATGTTGATGGTAATATTCTGGAAATAAAAGTATTTTTACAAGAACACAAAGCTTGAAACAAAACTAGTGAAAATAAGCTAAAAATCATAAACCGAAATCATGTAAAAATGCATTTTTAGCACACACATGCACCATATTCAAAGAATCATCAAAATATCACAAAGTTACTTTGAAAAAGTGATATCAATATTATAAGAACTCAACTTGTATGGTTCATGGCAATAATAAGCTCAAAAATCACCTTTTCGGGTCAAATAATCACTAACCGAAAGCACTAAATTGCACATATCACACCACCACCACTATCACGACTTGGAACACCAAAATGTGATGAACTTTCTGGAAATAAAAGTATTTTTAAAGAATTATTTAATTAATAAATCAATAAAATGAATAAATAATTAATTAAATAATATTAAATTAAATAAAGACTTATAAATCAGAAAATATTCACAAAAATGAATATTATCAAGTAACAAATGTCAAGTATCAAGAATGAGTAAAACACACAATGGAAACCATGACAATCAAAGCCAAGATACCGAAATTCCAACAATGCGAAATTACGTATAGTGAGAAAATGACTTTCTCCACCAAATATCTTCCAACCAAACATTATGAACAAAATAACACACTTTAACTCCATAAACTAATAACAACCAAAGATGGGCAAGTCTACTAGTATACATCTCATGATCAGCTTACTAGTTCATGTCACACAAACTTACGTCGTGAATATACATATTATGATTTAGGCTTGCTCGGTGAGGAACACCACTAGAAGGAAATCTCGCGTTGTCAAGAAGTAACTCTCAGTCAAGTGAGTCATAGCCCCCTTTCAAACTCTTTTATATGTTTTACTTGCGGGGTGAAAAGCATGATTAATTAAAATGACTTTCTCTTATGAAATGATTCTTTGAAATAATGATAATGATATGGGAATTATATTGTATGTTCAACGTGTTATATGTATTATGATGAGCTTGAGTACTGTCAAACGGTGGTCCCCTGTACACTACTATTAACTCATGAGGCCTGTAGTTAGAGGGTTGCGCAACTAGGATTCGTCCCCTCACTCACATCAGTGGCGACAGGTTGATTGGCCGCCTACGTGGCCGCCTTCAACGGTGTCGGCCATGGGGTGCTCTAATCTACTTTATATATTATTGGTCGTCTCCATGGCACGACCCCTTTATTATTATTATTGCACGTGATTGACAGCATGTGCTTCTATTATTAATTCTTTCGGGACATATTATCATTATTATTATTTGGACGTGAAAGGGTCTTAGTAGTGGCTCAAGATAAACTCATCGAATTATGCCTTTGGCCAAGTGTTATTGATATTATTTATGGTTGGTGATTATTGTTTTGGACATACGGTTTGGGTATGGATATTATGATGGAACTCTTGGAAATTTTATGACATATTACTTCCTGTATTGGATCAAATATATATATGTTGTTAGCATAAACCTATGAACTCACTCAACTCTCGTAGTTGACACTCTATCTTCATGCTTTTCAGGTGTAGAGCAGTAAGCTAGTACTTGACCGCCTCTTGGATGTTGTATTTGTCTTTATGCTTGACGGATTGTAATGCAAACATTTGATCTTTTGGTTATGGATTTGATTATGTAATGATTGTTAAACGTCAACTTGAACTTGTAATCTTTTGGGAGTTGAATGTCATTTGAAACTTTATGTTGATGTTTTCTACTTAATCTTTTTGTACCATGTCGTTCTGTGGCATCTCGTGTTTCCGCCCTAGTCGGGGTGTTACTATAAAATGGTATCAGAGACAAGGTTATAGAGAATTTTTACTATAACCTACGTAATTTCAAAATGAGTCGAACATCTCTTAAAGAATCAATTCGATCATAAAGTGTTCGCCTTAGCGAAGCGTAGCTTGTCCAACTACGACTAGTTAAGGATGTAACATGGAGTGATCGAATTAATTGTCTAAGAAATGTTCAAAAATGAGTCTTTTAAAAAATGAACTTGAAAAACGATTCTTGGTGCAAAAAGACACATAACCAAATCCGATGTTTGCATTACTCATTAGAACCCTTAGTTAATACCCCCACTTTGCTAGTATTACCTTGCTTATATATAGAATTATTACATGAGAGTCGAGCACAAGTCGGTCAATAGTGACTACGCCGTCTAGTGGTTGTCATGTTGGTGGTTGGACGTCGTGTTGGTTGATGGTCGTCACGTCGGTTGTTCGGTCGTCGAGTTGGGTGGTTGGTCGCCAAAAGGTTGAGGTCGTCTTGTGATCCGTTATGTCGTCATGCTGTCCGCGAGTCGTCACGTGAGTCGTCAATGGTCAAGTCGGTCGTGATGGAGTCGTCTAAGCGTCGGGTCGAGTCGGCATCTCACGTTTTATGTAACTTGTGTAGGAGCACTATGTCGCAAGGGGATGAAGCATCAAGGACCTCCAGTTACCTAAGGAACCTTTATGGATTCGCGGATAGGGTAATGGATCGACAAGAGAGGCAAGAAGAAGAAGAGTCTGATCCCTCAGAAAGATCCGAGTCTACTAGGAACACTCAACAGCCTCCCCAGCCTCGCCAAGAAGAGGAAGGATCCGAGCCTAGGGAGGACTCATCGGAGAGTGAGAGGGCAACTAGCGTTAGGAGCGTCGCTTCTAACCGGTCAGGGCGCCGCTCACCTACGCCGCCACCAGCACCACCAGCCCCTCGAGTTCCTACTCCTCCAAGGCGAAATGTCACCTTGAACCTTAGTGATGGGCGCTTCCCAGATCGAGACCCATACTTTCCACCGCGCCTTCCTCGTCATCACCCCCTATACCACCTTGGACAAAGACATCATGAAGAGGACCTACATCGTCCTGTTTATGGAGTACCCCCTCTACCTCCCGTTGGCATGACTCGGGAGGAAAGAGAGCGAGTATGGGGCATAACTAGTGGATTAAGGGACGCAAGAGCAAGAGTAAGGAATCAAGAGATTATGATGGAGAGGGCTATGGGGATAATGGACCGATCGGCGGGATATTCAGGGATGGCTATATCGGAGGTTCGCAGGATTAACGAGGTGATTCTAGTAATGGGATGCGTGCTCACGGCCGTATGCGTTCTTGTGATTGCTCTCATACTTAGGGTGTGGACCTAGGGACTCCTCTCTACATTATGAACTTGTCTCGAATTATGAACAATTATGTCTTGTTGTTATTTCTTGAATTTCCCTATTGTAAGTGACAATAGTCACATGTATTTGGCATTTGCAAATTTTGTGAACTTATCCTTGATGATAATTTATGCTTAATGCCCTTTTATGGTTACACATTGTGTTGATCTATTTTCCCTATATTGTTATCATCGATATTATAAAGTTGTTGTTATGATGAAATGCGAATATGATGAACGATAATGCAAGGCAATTGTTAAAAATTTGTGAAGCCATACCTAGTTGGAATGTGATGACTATATAAGGTGCATTAGCGACAAACAAATTCCTATATGAAACCAAAGCTAAGTTAGTAAAGCCATGAGCAAATAAGGTCGGACTTGGGGCAAGTATATATACATATATACACGCGCCCACATATATGTACATACGTACAAATGAAGGCCTCCATTTATATATACGTCCTCATTTACTTATATATATACGCATATGTACTCGTGTGTGATCATGGAGTTGTGAGTTGAATCTATACCATATGGTTTAGCGCAAAAATAACTAAAATACCTTACCCTTTGTTATAGAAACATGCCGCCACGAAGAAACACCGAAGAGACGAGCGAGGAGGCTCAACGCCGAGAGGAAGAGGCCCAACGACGAACCGAGCTGGCCAACTTGATCTCCCAACAAATCAACAATGTCATGCCAACCGTGGCTGCTCAGATTGCTGAAAGCGTGACCGCTAGCCTAAATGCGGCACGAAGACCACCTGGAGGAGGAGACAATGGCATCGATAGGAATGCCTACAAGGCTTTCACGTCTTGCAACCCCAAGGAGTTTCATGGGACAGAGGGTCCCGTTGGGCTGCTTACTTGGTTCCAAAGCATGGAAGCCAATCTGAACATCATTGATTGCGCACAGGCTGACCGCGTCAAGTTCGCGGCTAGTAAGCTTCAAGGAAGAGCTCTTACTTGGTGGAATCTCCAAGCAACTACTAGAGGTCCTGCAGTGGTCAATGCTTTGACTTGGGAACAGTTCAAAGAAGAGTTGAAGCGTGAGTATTGTCCTCGGGAAGAGGTACAAAAACTGGAGATGGAGTTCTGGAACCATGCCATGAGGGGACTGGAATTGGAGGCTTATGTGATCCGCTTCCATGAGCTGTGCGTGTTAGTGCCGGAGATGGTAACCCCTGTGGCTAAAAAGGTTGAAAGGTTCATCTACGGGTTGGCACCTGAAGTTAGGTTGATGGTCACTGCTGCGAGCCCTACCACTCTTGAGCAGGCTATAAGCTTGGAAACCAGGCTAGTAAATGACTTGGTTAGGCGTGGGAAGTACACGAGAGGTGAATCAAGTTCGAGACAAGGTGGAGGAAATCAGTTTGGTGATCGCAAGGGGAATGGGCCAGATAAGAGGCAAAAGATTGTGAGGAACTATGGTGTTGTGGATGCTAACCCCAACCCGAATCGTGGCATGCCTCCAAGGTGCAACCGATGCGGTTATAACCACTTTGGTGAATGCAAACGTTGCATAACTTGCAACCGAATGGGGCACCTTGCTGCATATTGTCGGAGTGGAGCAAGGGTTGGAGGAAACCCAGGGGGTGCCCCAAGTGTGGAAGCATGGATCATTAGAGGAACGCTTGTCCCAGGTTGGGAAGAGCACAAGGCAACCTTGGAAATGGAAATGGTAACCGTGGCAACTTTAGAAATGTTGGGAATCGCGGGAACCAAGCAAACCGAGGCAACAATGGGAATCAAGTTAACCGAGGAAATGTTGGGAATCGCGGGAACCAAGCAAACCGAGGCAACAATGGGAATCAAGTTAACCGAGGAAATGTTGGGAATCGCGGGAACCAAGCAAACCGAGGCAACAATGGGAATCAAGTTAACCGAGGAAATGTTGGGAATCGCGGGAACCAAGCAAACCGAGGCAACAATGGGAATCAAGTTAACCGAGGAAATGTTGGGAATCGCGGGAACCAAGCAAACCGAGGCAACAATGGGAATCAAGTTAACCGAGGAAATGTTGGGAATCGCGGGAACCAAGCAAACCGAGGCAACAATGGGAATCAAGTTAACCGAGGAAATGTTGGGAATCAAGCTAATGTGGGGAATCAAGGAGGTGAAGCTCGAGAAAGAGTGTATGCCATGGGCGTGAATGAGGCACGTGATGACCCTAATGTCATCGTAGGTACGTTTCCGCTAAATAATGTCTATGCATCTATGTTATTTGATTCTGGAGCTGAAAGAAGTTTTATTTCTTTTGAGTTTAAGGAATTGATTGATAAGAAACCTAGTGCACTTGATGAAACTTATTATGTTGAATATGCCAATGGAAATGAGTATGAAACTAAGGAGATTATCCCTGATTGCAAGCTAACTTTAGATGATAAGAACTATAGTATTGACTTGATTCCCATAGAAATAGGAAGTTTTGATATAATCGTAGGAATGGATTGGTTGTCAAAAATGCGTGCCAAAATCATTTGTCATGAGAAGATCATACGGATTCCCTTGAAAAATGGAGAAGTGTTGATAGTGCAAGGTCATAAGGCTGGAGTCCAACCTAAGTTGGTGTCGTCCATGAAGGTGAGGAAGTACCTACGGAAGGAATACCACACGTACTTAGCACAAGTAGTGGATAAGCGAGTGAAGAGCAAGGATCCTCACAAAGTGACAGTGGTCAGGGACTTTCTTGATGTGTTTCCTGACGAACTACCTGGACTTTCACCTACGAGACAAGTGGAATTTACGATCGATTTAGTTCCCGGGGAAGCCCCCGTGGCTAAAGCACCATATAGACTAGCGCCCTCCGAAATGCGAGAACTCTCCGAGCAATTGCAAGAATTGCTTGATAAAGGTTTAATTCAACCTAGTTCATCGCCATGGGGTGCGCCAATCCTCTTTGTCAAAAAGAAGGATGGGTCTTTAAGAATGTGCATCGACTATAGAGAGTTGAATAAGCTGACCATAAAGAACAAATATCCGCTGCCACGAATAGATGATTTGTTCGATCAACTTCAAGGAGCGTCGTATTTTTCAAAAATCGACCTTAGATCCGGCTATCACCAGTTGAGGGTACGAGAAGAGGATGTACCTAAAACGGCTTTTAGGACTCGCTATGGGCATTATGAGTTCCTAGTGATGCCATTTGGTCTTACCAATGCGCCAGCCGTATTCATGGACTTGATGAATAGAATTTGTAGGCCATACTTGGACAAATTCGTGATAGTATTCATTGATGACATTTTGATCTATTCAAGAAGCAAGGAGGAGCATGAGAAGCATCTGAGGATGATCTTACAGTTACTTAGAGACGAAAAGCTATATGCTAAGTTCTCTAAGTGTGAGTTTTGGCTCCGCCAGGTCCAATTTCTTGGACATATTGTGAACGAAGAAGGAATTCACGTAGATCCGTCCAAGATTGAAGCAATCAAGAAGTGGGAAACACCCAAAACGCCAACTGAAGTGCGTAGCTTCCTAGGCCTAGCAGGCTATTATAGAAGATTTATTCAAGGATTCTCGAAGATCGCGGTGCCTTTAACTCAATTGACCCAAAAGTCAAGAGAGTTCGTGTGGGGTGAAGAACAAGAGCAAGCGTTCCAAACACTAAAGAACATGTTGTGTGAGGCACCAATACTAGCATTGCCGGATGGAATGGAAGGTTTCGTAGTGTATTGTGATGCATCGAATAGAGGGCTAGGGTGCGTACTAATGCAAAGAGACAAGGTCATTGCATACGCATCTAGGCAATTGAAGACACATGAGAAGAATAATTCAACACACGATTTGGAGCTAGGAGCCGTGGTGTTTGCCTTGAAGATATGGCGACACTATCTTTATGGCACCAAGTGCACCATATTTACTGACCATAAGAGTTTGCAACACATCTTTGATCAGAAGATGTTGAATATGAGGCAAAGGAGATGGGTGGATGTAACACCCAACATTTAAAAATACGGATTTCCAAAAACTTTTCACCTAACGGTGTTAAAGAATGCGGAATATCATTTCAAAAGTCCAAACCATAAATCCAGTTTGGTTTGTTCATAAAATAGAAGGTGTTACTCGTCACATCATCAAAATAGTATAAATGGAAATCCTACGGTTGCCCAACATAAAACAACCGTATACAAGTCATATCAAAACATAATAGTCATAACGAAATCAAATGTCTAAAAGGAGCAGCAACTATGGGTAACTAATAGCATCTTCAAGTATTCTACCCATGCCTCACTCATTATCCATCAACACACTTCTAGCTTGCTAAACCTGAGGGAATAACACATTTCAAGAAACAAGTGTTAGCTAACGAATTAGCTAAGTAAGATAACACTAAGTTAATAAAACGTTTGTCCAATTAAAACTTGGTAAAGCAGCTTTTCATATTAAAGACACATTTCGCATATCATCACATACATATCATAGCATCAACATCTTTCATGGTAGGATTAACCATCCTAAATGTGCCTAATCATCATTTCATCATCACATATCATCACATTAGGTGTGACATAAGTCACGCATATCATATAAGGTGTAAGTTTGTGTGTAGGCGGTCATAAGACCTAACGGGAACCTCACACCCGACTAGATGGATGAGCCATACGGCGGTCCATCAAGTGTCGTTAAGGAATGGCAAGCCACTCCAGGAGTAGTCCGTATGTTCAAGACATTGATGGGTAATCACTCCACCCGGAGATACTCAAACCACGTAATTACGTTGCAAGGAGCCACCCAAGCAACAACATATACGCACCCACCCGGCTAAGGTGAATACGGGTTAAACTTAACACTTCATCATATATACGAGCTCGATTTCATCACATAAAGTTTAGGTGACAAAGTTACCTAAACATAACATATAATCATCTTTTACGTTTGGGCCCTTAAACGTGCACGTGACATGGCAACCTATAAAGTCTAGTGAACTAGATGACCAAGCCACACATACATGCACATCATAATCAACATATATTTACATCACATTTCATTACATGCATATCATTTCATAACATAACTTTGCATTGCATATTAAGGGGAATGCATTTCAGGTCTCATAAGTCAAATACATATCCCATAAAACCTCCCATATAACCCGATTACCCTTAAGTATACAAGATAAGATTAGAGAAGTTATATTCTGAAAAACCATGCTTTTGTTGAATCCCTCAGCGTGTCAAAGTAGTGTATCTTACCTCAAAGTAGCACGCAATAAAGGATAGCTAAGTTACCGAACAAAGCAACAACTCTCGTCTACCTATGATTAGTAAACGACCATTAATACATTCATAAATTAGACCATATACTGGAATTACACATCTAGGGACACACTCTAGATTTCAGGAGTAAGCTATGTGTCAAAACGAAGTTACGGTTCAAAACTAAAAACGTTTCTGAAACAGGGTGAGTTGCGCCGCAATGCTTCTCATTGCGCCACAACTTATCTTTCTGGAATTCCATTGCGCCGCAACACAGAGTTGCGCCGCAATGGCCAGCGACCTGCACTTTTGAAATTCGATTATACCTATACTTCGACCCCAACCCTCTCCAGGTCGAAAACACAGTTTCAAAACATCAAAATCCTTCATATTAAGGCCTTAACAAAGCATTTCAACCTTTAGGAAAATCATACATGCCTTATTTCATCAAAACCATCACTAATTACACATTAATTTATTCCCTAATGCCCAATTATAATTCCTAATGACTCTTATAATCAAAAGGATCAGAAATCAATAAAATTATACCTTCTATACCTGCAACTCACAATGGGAACGAGAAAGGCTAGATTAAACACTTCCGAAACGCACTTTTGATAGCCTTTTTGCTCAAGAATTGATTAGGGATAAAAGGGGGTGGTTAGGGCTTGAGAAGAAGTTAACAAATCTGCTAATGACACTCAAATGACTCCTCATGTGACCCTAAACCCGTTTTTGAGTTTCACCATATGTAAAATTTGGTCCCTAGGCTTCCATATAGCTCATTACTAGTCAAAAACTCCTCTAAGGACCATATACTACCTAAATACTTCGTTAATCACTCCTAATAGTCATATAATTACTTCATAAACATATTTTCATATCATGCATTAAGACTTTCAAGTCTCACATATATAACACATAAATCACATATAAGCATTAAGACTTTCAAGTCTCACATATGTAACACATAAATCACATATAAGCATTAAATCTAGCAATAGACTTAACGGACACATTTTATTGACTTAACGACTCTAGTCAAACGTTAATAAAAGTTTGGGATGTTACAGTGGAGCTACTCAATGATTACGAGTGCGAGATTAAGTACCACCCCGGAAAGGCAAATGTTGTTGCTGATGCACTTAGTAGGAAGGTGAGCACTAAGGTGCCAAGGGCAAGAATTAATCACCTGCGAGTGAGAATGTCTCTAAGAGACCGATTCTTAGAAGATCAAGCAAAGGCCTTTGAAGGTAAGAATATTGAGAAAGAGACCTTAAGCGGGATAGAAACAAGGTTTGATAGGGATGATGAAGGCATCTTGTATTTTAAAGGAAGAGCTTGGGTACCAAAGGTGAATGGATTAAGAGATGTACTCATGAACGAAGCCCATAATTCAAAGTATTCGATCCATCCGGGAGCGGATAAGATGTACCAAGGTCTAAAAAGGGACTTTTGGTGGCCTGGGATGAAAGGTGATGTAGCCCGATATGTAAACCAGTGCATGACTTGTGCAATGGTTAAGGCAGAGCATAAGAAGCCGTCTCGACTCTTGACATAACCAGAAATTCCCGAGCGGAAGTGGGAGCAAATAACAATGGATCTAGTGACGAAACTGCCCCGCACCAAGAAGGGCCATGATGCAATATGGGTAGTTGTCGACCGTCTTACAAAATCAGCCCACTTCATTCCAATAAAAGAAGATTGGAATACCGAGCGCCTAGCTCGTATCTATGTTGAGAAAATTGTGATGCTACATGGCGTGCCATTGTCCATTATCTCTGATAGGGATGGTAGGTTTACCTCACGATTTTGGGGTCTTGTGCAAGAGGCGATGGGAACAACGTTAGCATTAAGCACGGCTTACCACCCTCAAACGGATGGACAAAGTGAGCGTACGATACAAACATTGGAGGACATGTTGAGAGCATGTGCATTAGAGTTTGGAGGAAATTGGGATGAGCACTTACCATATGCGGAATTTACTTACAATAATAGTCACCATTCCAGCATACAATGTGCACCATTTGAAGCTTTGTACGGACGTAAGTGTAGATCACCCATGTGTTGGATCGAAGCGGGTGAAAGAAGTCTAGCTACCGTCGATTATGTCCAAGAGACAACGGACAAGGTGGCCATTATAAAGGAAAAGCTCAAAGCCGCGAGAGATCGGCAAAAGAGCTATGCGGATCAAAGAAGGAAGCCGCTAGAATTTGAAGTTGGAGATAAAGTACTATTAAAAGTATCGCCATGAAAAGGAACCGTAAGGTTTGGCAAGAAAGGAAAGTTGAGCCCCCGAAACATTGGGCCGTTCAAGATTATTGCTAGAATAGGCCCTGTGGCCTACAAGTTGGAGTTACCCCAAGAATTGGGAGACGTCCATGACACATTCCACGTGTCGAATCTGAAGAAGTGTGTGGCAGATGACTCGAAAGTGGTTCCACTCGAGGAACTACGAGTGGAAGATAAGCTCCAATATCGAGAGGAGCCAGTGGAGGTTCTAGATCGCAACGAAAAGCGCCTTAAGAGAAGCAAGATCCCTATCGTTAAAGTTAGATGGGATTCGAAAGACGGGCCCGAATTCACATGGGAGCGCGAGGACTTTATACGGGAGAAATATCCGCACCTTCTCCCTAAGCAAATTCAAATTCCGAGACGGAATTCTTCTAAGGGGGTAAGGATGTAACAACCCTCCTTTTTAATATTATATATGTGCTAGTTATGTTGCCTATGATCCCGCAAGCCATAGTTATACTAGAAGCTAGTAGATAATGCCCCCAAGTTAGCAACCTCGAACTATAATTAAGTTTAAATCAAACTTAATAAAATGGCAATGAGCGAAAAATTTTATTTCAAAATTTAACTATATAAATAATAACATAAGACTCACAAGTCGAGATAACAATCGAGAATTCTTATAAATGTCCAACCATTCAATCACCAAGCCAACTTAAGTAAATATGACACGAAAATAAAATGGCTATCTTAAAAATATATTTATAAACCAAAATGTTCATAAAAGTGCTTGAATAATAATAATAAGTGTATAAATATGTCAATATGAATACAAGTTAACAACTAAGGGGTTAAGTAACAAATTTTAAAAACCCAAAAGTATATGTATATGTATATATACACGACACATATGTGTATATATATACTAGGAAAATTAATCAACTTACATGCACAAATAAATACATCTTACACTTATAAAACAATTACCCACTTAAAATACATACACACATGTTTACATACACTAATTTTATACAAAAAATAATAATAAAGAAACCCCTTCATTTCCCCCCCTTTAGGCCGACCCCAATACACACACACACATTCTCATTTCAAACTTACACTCTTTTACACTCCCCATACACTTAATACTCAAAACCTTTTCTCTTCCCAACACACACACATTCTTACACTCCAAAAACAACTTTCTCTCCCTCTTTTTCTCTCTATCTCACGGCTCAAACAAATCAAGAAAAAGGGAGTAAAAATCAATCTAAACACATACTAATAATAAGGGTTAGATTAGATTAAGCAAGGGTTAAATCAAGCTAAGGTTTAAGGGTATTTTACAAGCCATAAAAAGGGTATTTTTGGGGTTGAAGGCCACGATTTTCTGCCCATTTTTCATCATCAAAACCGAGCTCAAGAGGGTATAAATCTTCATCCTTTTTACTAGATTTAATCTTGTTCTTGTTTATATTCAAAGGTTTTATCAAAAGTTTACACTTTCTTCTTGTTTTCTTTATAATACACACTTGATGAGGGCAAAGTTGATAGGATCTTTCTCCTCATGCACATGCATGTCGAAATCTTGGAGAAAGATTCAAGGATTCAACAAGTTTAAGACCCAAAAGTGTTGTTATAGATTAAGTAGCTTTTAAAGTGATTTTTCCTTTGAAAGATGATATGTTCTTGCATATTATGATGAACATATTTCTGGAATTTTTCATTAAAAATGTGTTTTTATATTGTTGGATGAAAGTTTGATAAAGATTTGTTGTGAAAATGAAGAGATGAAAGCATGCATGTTAGATTTAAGAAAGTTGGATCTTTTGTTGGATTATGAGATGGATATGGACTTGTCATGATTGAAAAATATATATTCATGTTGATGGTAATATTCTAGAAATAAAAGTATTTTTACAAGAACACAAAGCCTGGAACAAAACTAGTAAAAATAAGCTAGAAATCATGTAAAAATGCATTTTTAGCACACACATGCACCATATTCAAAGAATCATCAAAATATCACAAAGTTACTGTGAAAAAGTGATATCAATATTATAAGAACTCAACTTGTATGGTTCATGGCAATAATAAGCTCAAAAATCACCTTTTCGGGTCAAATAATCACTAACCGAAAGCACTAAATTGCACATATCACACCACCACCACTATCACAACTTGGAACACCAAAATGTGATGAACTTTCTGGAAATAATGAAACAAGAATGAAAATCCATTTTGAAGCACTTTAATTGCTTAAGAAATGAGGCTAAAATCACTAAAAGGGTAAATAAATGAATAAACAAAATATATAAATCTTGTTTTTTGTTAAATCTTCATAAGCAATGGTGAAAGTAACTAAAACCTACTGGAATAAATTTATCATAAGCAAAGAAACAAGTGTTAGATAATTAAGAAGTGAATAAGTAAGTAAAAATCACTAATTAATCACTATATTCGAATTAATGGAGAAATTACATAAATAAACTATATAAATCATAATATTGTAATCTAAATGCATAAAAATCAGAATATGAACCAAACATAAATATATAAAAGTTATAAAGGCAAATATGGAACTTAAAAGTATTTTTAAGGAATTATTTAATTAATAAATCAATAAAATGAATAAATAATTAATTAAATAATATTAAATTAAATAAAAACTTATAAATCAGAAAATATTCACAAAAATGAATATTATCAAGTAACAAATGTCAAGTATCAAGAATGAGTAAAACACACAATGGAAACCATGACAATCAAAGCCAAGATACCGAAATTCCAACAATGCGAAATTACGTATAGTGAGAAAATGACTTTCTCCACCAAATATCTTCCAATCAAACATTATGAACAAAATAACACACTTTAACTCCATAAACTAATAACAACCAAAGATGGGCAAGTCTACTAGTATACATCTCATGATCAGCTTACTAGTTCATGTCACACAAACTTACGTCGTGAATATACATATTATGATTTAGGCTTGCTCGGTGAGGAACACCACTAGAAGGAAATCTCGCGTTGTCAAGAAGTAACTCTCAATCAAGTGAGTCATAGCCCCCTTTCAAACTCTTTTATATGTTTTACTTGCGGGGTGAAAAGCATGATTATTTAAAATGACTTTCTCTTATGAAATGATTCTTTGAAATAATGATAATGATATGGGAATTATATTGTATGTTCAACGTGTTATATGTATTATGATGAGCTTGAGTACTGTCAAACGGTGGTCCCCTGTACACTACTATTAACTCATTGAGGCCTGTAGTTAGAGGGTTGCGCAACTAGGATTCGTCCCCTCACTCACATCAGTGGCGACAGGTTGATTGACCGCCTACGTGGCCGCCTTCAACGGTGTCGGCCATGGGGTGCTCTAATCTACTTTATATATTATTGGTCGTCTCCATGGCACGACCCCTTTATTATTATTATTGCACGTGATTGACAGCATGTGCTTCTATTATTAATTCTTTCGGGACATATTATCATTATTATTATTTGGACGTGAAAGGGTCTTAGTAGTGGCTCAAGATAAACTCATCGAATTATGCCTTTGGCCAAGTGTTATTGATATTATTTATGGTTGGTGATTATTGTTTGGACATACGGTTTGGGTATGGATATTATGATGGAACTCTTGGAAATTTTATGACATATTACTTCCTGTATTGGATCAAATATATATATATGTTGTTAGCATAAACCTATGAACTCACTCAACTCTCGTAGTTGACACTTTATCTTCATGCTTTTCAGGTGTAGAGCAGTAAGCTAGTACTTGACCGCCTCTTGGATGTTGTATTTGTCTTTATGCTTGACGGATTGTAATGCAAACATTTGATCTTTTGGTTATGGATTTGATTATGTAATGATTGTTAAACGTCAACTTGAACTTGTAATCTTTTGGGAGTTGAATGTCATTTGAAACTTTATGTTGATGTTTTCTACTTAATCTTTTTGTACCATGTCGTTCTGTGGCATCTCGTGTTTCCGCCCTAGTCGGGGTGTTACAGCTACAACTTTGTAGTTCTGGACTAAGGCCAATTCGGACATTTAACATGTCAAATCTGGTCGTGAAGCTGCTGGAAATTTCCAGTCAGCCCCTTAACTATGTGTTTTATTTGATAATTGTATGTTTGTACTTTGTTTAAAGGCTTACGCAATCAAGGTAACTTGATGTATGTGGTCCTACTTCCGTATGAAGGGGGAGCCAATCTTAAACATGTACATTAATCCATAGAGACCATGATTTAGGTTGCCCACCATTAATCGTTGCATGATTAAGTGTTAATAGTTAGTAAGTTTATTATTTTGCTATTATTGTAAATGGTGATGCAAAATTGTTTTAAGAAAAAATAAACTTGACTAATAAATATGAAATATGGTTTTGTTATAATAAAATTGGTGTCTTGCAATCAAAAGAAACACCGGCTCACCCATTTGAACAAACTCTAAGAGAGGTATAAGTCGGGACGCCTTGGCTCCCTAAAGAAGTGGGTACTTAATTGCTACGCGCAAACCTTACTTCTGCGCTTCTTTGTGCGTTCAAATGGAGCTACCGAGCTCTTTTGTATTGTTAAGACAAATAAAAATGATTTTATTAAACATTATGTTATGAAGATGTGCATGAATCTTCATACATAACTTTTGATTCACATCAATTGCATTACCCAATTAAAGTTAAGTCTTTGCTACCCAATTTGAAAAAAACACTTGCAGTTGTTTTTTACTCTATGTGAGAACAGTGGTGGACTATTTACAAGTTCTTGGTTGGGCGACTTAAAACGAGTTAAGCGGTGAGACCTTGACCCGTGGCATAAGATGGGACAAAACATGATTACAAAGCACTTGATGCCCCTACACAAGTGTCATTTGTAAGTTCCATAAAATCTAGGAATTGTACTTGTAATGCAATTACTGATCGTCACTTACCTTTTGAATACATCATTTCTAGCAGATCAACTGAATGAAATGATGGTATGTCAATTGGATCCTAGCCTTAATGAAATTAATTGTTAATTGGATTAAACATTGGGTAATTAATTTCTTAAGGAATTTATTATCGAAAATACTGATTTTTGAACTTAAATCTGTTTTGTAGATGGCAACAAATCCTACTCAAAACATACACCAATCGGCTTTCAGGTCGATGCTAGAAAAAGAAAAACTTTCTGGAATCAACTTCAATGAATGGTATCGTCAGCTGAGGATTGTCCTAAGAGTTGAGAAACGAACCGATGTTCTTGATGTTCAGATGGCCGCGGCCCCTGATGCTGCTACTGCCACTGTAGCGCAGTTGGAAGCATACAATGCTCAGTATGATAGACATAATGAGGTTGCTTGTTTGATGTTAGGTAGCATGACTCCCGAGCTTCAAAAGCAATTCGAATTTTACAATCCGTATGATATGATCAGAGAACTCAAGTCTATGTACGAAAAACAAGCTGGAGTTGAATTATTTGAGTTTATTGAGTCACTCCATGATTGTAAGCATGAGTATGGGAAATCGGTCAGCGCTCATGTACTCAAGATGAAGAGTTACTTTTAGCACTTGGAAAGGCTAAGTTATACGTATCCTTTACCTATTGCTGTTGGCATGATCATTAAGTCCCTTTCAAAGGACTTTGAGGGTTTTGTGCGCAACTACAATATGCACAGCATGAGCAAAACGATAGCTGAACTTCATGCCTTGTTAATTGAGTATGAGAAAAATCTTCCCAAGAAATCTAAGACACCCTAAGTTCTTATGATCAAGGGGGGAAAGGTTCAGAAAGCAAAACAACCGAAAGCTAAGGGCAAGAATGTTGGGAATGGTAAGGGTAAGCAAATTACTTATGTCCACAAACTGAAAAAGACCCCTCCAGCGAAAAAGGAGCATCCGGCTAAGGACCAGACTTGTCATCACTGTGCTGAAGTGGGACACTGGAAGAGGAATTGTCCTAAATATCTAGTTGAGTTGAACGCGAAGAAGAAGCAAGCTGGTTTAGCCAGTTCTTCAGGTATCTTCACAATTGAATTATATTCCTTTTCTAAGCATAATTCATGGGTATATGACACTGGCTGTGGTACTCATATCTGTAATACATTACAGGGGCTTAGGGGAAGGAAGAAACTGAAGCCAGGAGCTTTGCAACTGTTCGTGGGCAATGGTCTACCGGCAGCAGTGGAAGCTATAGGAGACTTTCATTTAGTTTTACCTACTGGATTAATTATTGTGTTAGACAATTGTCATTATGCACCTTCTATTACTAGAGGTGTAATTTCAGTTTCTTTGTTAAAAGACAACGGTTTCATTAATGTTTTAATGATTATGGTATTTCAGTTTCTAGAAATAATGTTCATTGTTTTAATGCTATTCCTTGTAATGGTATTTTTGAAATTGATATGCGTGGTTGTGATTCAAATGATAATTCAATGTATAATGTTAGCAAAAGAGTCAAGACTAACTTGGACTCTACCTATCTTTGGCATTGTCGTCTTGCTCATGTTGGCAAGAAACGCATTGAAAGACTTCAACGTGAAGGAATCTTAAAATCAAATGATGACGAATCATTTGAAAAATGTGTGTCTTGTGTTTCTGGCAAGATGACAAGAAAACCTTTTCCGCATAAACCGAAAAGGGCTAAAGAGCTACTTGGACTCATACATATTGATGTTTGTGGCCCATTTAGACATGTGTCAAGAAAAGGTGCTAGCTACTTCATAACTTTTACGGATGATTTCAGTCGTTATGGTTATGTTTACTTGATTAAACATAAACATGAAGTCTTTGAAACATTCAAAGAGTTCAAAAATGAAGTAGAAAATCAACTCGGTAAAACCATCAAGATTTTTCATTCGGATCGAGGTGGAGAATACTTAAGCCAAGAGTTTAAGGATTATCTGAAAGCTTGCGGAATTATTCAACAGTTTACTCCTCCATATACTCCACAACACAATGGTGTATCTGAGAGGAGAAATCGAACCTTGTTGGACATGGTGAGATCGATGATGAACCTTACGACTCTCCCATTTTCATTTTGGGATTATGCTCTAGAGACTGTTGTACGCATTCTTAATATGGTTCCAACCAAGAAGGTTGACAAGACACCACATGAATTGTGGCATGGAAGTGTCCCTAATTTGTCTTACTTAAGAGTCTGGGGATGTGAGGCGCTTGTGAAGCGAGATACGCCTGACAAACTTCAACCCAGATCAGTTAAGTGCATTTTTGTAGGATACCCAAAGGAAACGATGGGTTACTACTTCTACTTTCCTACCGAGAACACTGTTAAAGTTGCTAGATACGCTGAGTTCTTTGAAAAGAATCTCATCGCTCAAGAAAACAGTGGGAGGATTGTAGAACTTGATGAGACTCAAGAGGAAGATGCGTCAACTTCTGAAAACACTAGCGATCATCAACTTGGGGGGGGGGAATGTTCAAAGTGATGAACCAATTCGTAAGTCTGTTTTTGAGTTTCCGACTTTAGTATTGTTTTCCCATCATATTTGTGGGTCTAAAAGTACAATTTGATGTTAAAAACACCTTTCAGATCGAAAGAAACGATTAGGGTTTTCTAGAACAAAATTTGGGGAAGAACATCTCAATTTGGGACCCCGTCACTCAATTTGCGACCTCGTTCACTATTCCAATTTCACTTTGTCTTTTAGCTAATTTGCAACCCCATAATTGTGACCTCGCAATTCCCATTTACGACCTCGCAATTGAGACTCCAATTACTACCTCGCAATTGAACTTCAATTTACAACCCCGTTTACTATTCCAATTTCAATTTTGTCTTTTAGTGAAATACTACCCTATATTACTATGCCAATTTAGCCTCTCAATTTCAACCTCTCAAATAAGACCCCAAATCTCAATTAAGACCCCAATTCTCAAATAAGACCCCAAAACTCAATTAAGACCCCAATTCTCAAATAAGACCCAAATTCAATTTAAGACCCCAACTTTCAATTGAGACCTCAGATTTCGATTACTACCTCAATTTAGTCAACTTTGGTCAACTTTGGTCGTTGAGTCAACTTTGGTCAACTTTGGTCAACTTTGGTCGATTTGAGTCAACTTTGGTCAACTTTGTCAATTTGGTCAACTTTAGTCGATTTGGTCAACTTAGTCAAACTCGTAATTTGGTCAACCTTAGTCAAACTCGTAAATTTTGGTCAATGTCAAACTTGAACGTTTTTGGACAACTTAGTTAACACTTGGTGGCACGTTAAGAGCACACTCTCCTGTAATGAATACATAATTAATTGTGATAACTTGTAACAGATTGATTGCGTACCGGTTACTTGCTTTCTGATATCTTGTGTAGCTTAAACTTGTTGCTAGCTGTCAGGTGAGTTTTCGTAGCCCCTTCTTACTTACGTTTTTTGGGTGAAAGGAATACAAAATGTGTTTTCATTTATGCCGTATTTTTTTTCATTGCTATTCGATGGCTATTAGACTACTGTATGATATTGTATACATTATTTGAGGATTCTAGCCAGGTCATGTCTATGACCGTAAGAGGCTTCATACTGGTATTCATTTAGCCAGGTCTATGACCGTAAGCGGCTTCATATTGGGATTCATTTAGCCAGGTCTAGGACTGTAAGAGGCTTCATACTGGTATTCATTCTAGCCATGTCGACTGTAAGGGCACGTTTATATGTAATCATACTAAATGTATTGTAAGTACGTCTATAGCCACTTCATACTATGTTATTCGCGTATTCATATTTGACAGCATAAACTTATTTATTCAAATGATTGATATTTTCAAGTGGTTATTCAAGTAAATAATTTGTGATTCAAATGAGGATTTCAAGTAAACAATCACGATTTCAAACCTACGAACTCACTAACCTTTGTGTTGACTCTTTTAAGTATTCCTTTCAGGTAATCAAGCTAATCGTGGCTAGGATGGTAGCATGGGACTCGTAGCAGACTTCAGGCTTAGGACTTGGAGTGTTGCATGCTTATTTCTTTGTGCTAGTTGGCAATATGCCTTATCGTTTCCCCTGCGTGGGAACTTATCTTATGTTTTATTTGAATGCCTTGTTGAATCTATGCTTGAGACCTCTGTGTTGCGTATTTTGAACCATGTATTCGTCTATTTATGGTTAATCTATGAACTCATTTAGTTATTTCTATGTAACATCTATGCGCGTGTGTGCTCATCTTGCACCCCGAGTTTTCCGCCTTAGTCGGGGTGTGACATCAGTCACATAGAACTGTAATTTAGTGAATTGCCTTGACCCTCATACACCAAACCATTGCGGTCATGATATTTTTAGAAATTAAACTGCTGTACTTATATATAAATATTGAATTGAATTGCCAATGACCCTCATACACCTAGTGACCACAATAATGGAGATGTTATATGTTCAAGTGCCACATGAAACAAATTATTAGTGTTTTCCATGTTTGGCTAGGGGATTTTCTCCCACCTATTTCTTCTTGTTAGTGTGAAGATGATCGGATGGGCTAGTGGTCCGTCAGTGATTCAAATATACCTTTCAACAAAAATATAAGTAATGAATTATACTAGTAATATATGTAATTGTTGACGCGAAGACAACAAACAAATGATTCCGCGAAGACAACAAACAGATCGATCTAGTGTTTTCGACAATGTATGCACTACCATGACTATTATTTTCAGGGGTTGCATTACAATTTATATATGTTTACATAAAACAGATTTTTATTGGGGTAAATGTTGTCAATAAAGCTCACATCACTTCTTTCTCATTTCATATTTCAACAAATATCATTACCAACCATGAACCATATTCATTTCTCCCTTCTACTCAAATGTTTTATTATATCATAAAATAAAGAAATCTTTTTCTTTATTATTAGGGATTTGCTAACTAGTGTCCCTGAGGCATTCGTTAGTGTGCATTCAATAAAGTCTGAGTTTCTTAAAATAAATTAATATGTATTTATGATTCAGTTTAAAATGATAAGAATTAACTTGATTTAATGACTATTAAATGCATTTTCATTAAACATTAATTATGTTTATCGATATTTTAGAAAACTCATAGTTCATTAAACACACACTTACTGATGCCCCGGAACAGTAGTTAGCAATTCCATTATATTATTACGAGAGAAAGGTACCCGCGCGTTGTGGCGGTGATGGAGGTGGCAGCGGTGGTGGTGATGTAATGGCGGAGGCGGTGGTGGTGGCGGTGGTGGTGGTGGCGAGGGTGGTGGTGGTGGTGGTGGTGGTGTGGTGGGGTGGTGGTGGTGGTGGTGGTGGTGGTGGTGGCGGCGGTGGTGGTGGTGGTGGTGGTGGCGGCGGCGGCGATTATTGTAGGTTATTGATATGATGTACATTGTTAAATGTTGAATGTTGAAAAGTTGAAAGTTGAAAAGTAGATTTGCTTTATAATATAGTACAGATAACCGGTTATAAGTGACTTGTTCTCCTGCCCATCATTAAATTTCGGCATTTTCTCACAACGATAGATTTAAACAGTTTGTTAAAAACAAAAAGTTGAGAAAACTTTGTAGTTGACTGCATTCCTCAAAAAATGTTTGAGAAAACATTTGAGAATGAAGCGTTGGGAAGGGTGTAGCAAGTAGCAACCCTGGTTATTTTTTTTATTTTTTTTGAGTTTGAGGCTACGCCAAGTAGTATGTCCTTTTATTGAAAATGTAAGCCTTCAAAGTAAGTTTTCATAATTCATCTTCTTCCTGCCCATATTTTACTTCTACTTCTCAACAACATACTCCATATAATTGTGAGTGTATATGTTGAGTGAGTAGAGTAGGACCTCAACCAACAGAAGAAACCTGTGAGTCACCAGAAAGACCTCTCTGACTACATTTTGGTAGGAGTGGGAGATCAATGGGTCACTTTCACATGATGATCATACATAAAATATGCCTACTTAATTAACTTCCACTCATAGTAATGCTTTTGGCAGCATTTAATAATAATTTCACACAAGTAGAAAGTGGTAAGCTACAAGTCGGTAAAGACATGCCAGCTAATTGGGTGGGACTACTTATGTTGCCTGATTGATTGCTTAAATCATAAATAGGGATAAAGTGTGAATCTGTGTTGGATCATGACACACGATGTGCTACACAAATAGTACTACTTCAAGAATGGTCCAAGTTTTTTTTATAATAATTTAAGATGGTGGACCTGTAAGGGATCGATCTTCATATATTCGCATGCGTTAGTGCTGCAATGTCGTTTCGGGAAAGTTTGCAAAAGTCAACACTAAAAACATGCCGACATTTTACGTCTAATTTCATGACTCGTTATATCTTTATCTTTATTAGATACATTGTGTCATCACATATTAGAAAGTTGTATATACTGTATCTATGATCCTCGGTCGGGACGCAATTAAGTCGATTGTCGGCATTAAATTTTTTGGATTTTCTCATTCATTTTCTTACAAAAGTGAATACTAGTGCAAGTGCATTATTGATAGACCTGTTCTTGAGCAAAATAATTATTTCATGTGATGTTATATTAAAATGTTTAAAATTGTTATAAATACATTTTCATATTTTACACATGTATATACATCATTTACTTTTAAAACTCAAACTTTCGATCAGGATATATTATATTCAATATTATTTTAATTTATAAAACTTACTAGTACTAAAATACGTGCGCGATGCACGGATTGACTCATAATTATTTATATTTATTATAGTTCTTTTTTAATAATAAATTTTGTATGTCCACGGTTGATTTAGCAATTTTTAGTCTTCCATGCATAGACTGTAGGATACAAGTTGAAACATTTATAAATCATAATTGTATACATATAACATTTGATTTGTATAGATCAATTATCAAAATAAAAAAAATAAAAAAAGAGAAAGAAAAAGAAAAACAGTATTGTTGTAAAACTAAAGAAATATAACAATAAAGAAGACAACAATATAGAGAGAATGGGGAGTTCTATTATTCATCTCATACAGAGGCTCATATTTATAATACAATACTGGCTTGTTCTTCAAGCAATAAATCTCATAATCTAGTACAATATCTCTCTAATTAATCTATTAAGGAATATGGAAATCCATTCCATATTTTTATATAATACTCCCCCTTGGATCGATGTCCATCGACTGAAGACATTATGCCTCGTTAAAACCTTACTAGATAAAACCCAATGGGACAAAATTCTAGTGAAGGGAAAAGAGTACATAATTCTTTTGATACGCTTGAGGATGTTGCCTAATTAAAAACCTTGACAGGAAAACTCAGTGGGACAAAGCCTTGCTCAAGGGAAAAAGAGTGCAACGCGTATCTTCTCCCCCTCATGATCACATCACTTAAAATACTTATCATTCCCAAACATATTCGATGTTTGGCATATTAAGTGTCTGAATAGAATAAATCTCTTTGCTTCAATTTCAGTGCTTCAGTGACACTTTCAACTCAACATTGTGATCATTATCTTGAAAATCAAAAGGGGCATTACAGTATCATTTGACCTCATAAGCATGAACGTCATTTATCACTAAGATTCATAAACAAGACAAACCTTGTCTTTTATTTCACATTTAATTATTCAATCATCATTGGACACTCTCTCAGAGTCCATTAATATTCAAATCATCAAAATACATGAAACTTATATCATATTGATATCCGGATTTCTTTATAAGTTTCAAACATAATATTTTCTATTCTCGGGAACTTTTTACACGTGTTTCAAGCATTCTAAATCATGATACATGCTTCATTCATTTTATATCCCTCATGGAATCTCAATATCAAATGAGCTCTATTCTTATTCTTTTAGACGCAAATCAAAATTTCTCATATTGCCAGACTTTTAATTTATCAATAGTTGCTTCCACCATATAATTTCTGCACCTTCAAGTGCATGGACTTCTAGTCCCAAACTACTAGCGTCTTTTAATCTTGGCCAATCATTTATATCATATCAACTTATGTGCATGCATGCTTTCAAGATCCTCACCATTATACACTCTTAGCGCTATCACATTCAATCAATCTCGACGTCGTTTTTATTTATTATCTTCGATTCCACAAGTCTCTAGACATGTCACAATTTATTGAGATCTCATTATTCCAAGTACCCGGGGTTTCTTAAAAACCTTTATGTCTAGTTTCTCATCATCAATCTCTATGGGGTCTTTTCACCTCGACTATGACCATCTTAATTTTATGCTCCTTTTCTTTCAAGGCTTTTTATTTTGGAATCGACTTTTCTATCACTCATTATCAATCGGAGCATAAGCAGCTTTTTGGTCAGTTAACCTTGCTGGCAATTACTAAATTCTCTGAATGAATTATCCCACAAACTTTAAGTTTATATTCATTGATGTGAAGATCTTTGATAATTCATTTTATTCATTTTAGCTGCTTTCCATCTTTCCCTAATGTTGGGAACATCTCCCCCTAATGTTGGGAAAATCTAAATCATGTCAATGATAAACTTAAGCCATAAACAAATCTCCCAATGATGGCTTTATTGAATACGTACACCTCTTTCATGTTTTAACTCATACCCAAAACAGTCATACTAATGTCTAGTTTAATCAGACAGTTTCGAACTGAATCAAAGCATGAGCCTACACACTTCCAAGGCACGTCTATTTTCTCAACATTATTTCCAACAATCTTTGAAGTCTCATCTTTGTGCATTGTGGTGGAACAACTTAATCATATATTGCACATTCAAAACTCTTATGAGACATATGTGGTTTCTGACCATAAACCAATTTCAATGGGGAGGAAACATAATAAATTCTTGGAATGATGTGAATTCAAATTATTGCATGTTAAATAACATGGCCCCAATGGGCTATGTTGAGTGCAGTGACAGAGAAGGGGAAGAAAGAGAAAAATGTAGAGAAGAACTTGCCGAAATTGACTCAGTTTTGGACGAAAGGGATTTAAACGAAGAAGAAAGTTGGATTAGAACTGAATGCCTTAGACGTATTGTGGAGATGGATGCTTCAAAGGCCATGGACCTAAAACAGAGGTCCAGAATCAAATGGGCTATAGATGGTGACGAGAACTTGAAATTTTTTCATGGGTTTATTAATAAAAGAAAGTCGAGTAACAATATTCCGGGATTACTTATTGATGGGGTATGGGTGGAACTTCCTAAAGCCATAAAAAAGCACATTATGGGCTTCTTTCGTGATAAATACAAGGAGGATTGGGTCAACCGACCCAAATTTACTAATTGGGGGTCAAGACTAAACAGTGTTGAGGCTCAGGGGCTGGTCACTCGCTTCTCTAACGAAGAAATCAAACAGGCGGTTTTCGAGTGTGGTGATGACAAGGCACCAGGGCCTGATGGTTTTAATTTCAAGTTTGTTAAAAGGTTTTGGAATCTGTTTGAAGGCGAGTTTAGAGAACTGTTCAATGAATTTATTAGGACTGGCAGAATTAACAGAGGATGTGGCTCCTCTTTTATAACTCTCATTCCTAAAGTTAAAGATCCCAATGGTTTAAATGAATATCGGCCAATTAATCTCATTGGAATAATCAACAAGGTGTTATCGAAAGTGTTGGCTAATAGATTAAAGAAGGTTGTGGGTTTGGTTGTTTCACACGATCAAACCGCTTTCATTGGAAATAGACATATAATAGATGGGCATCTCATTCTTAACGAGGTGTTCGGGTGGGCCAAAAAGAAAAAAAGGAAGATCTTTGCTTTAAAGGTAGATTTTGAAAAGGCGTATGATAATGTTAATTGGAGATTTCTGATTTCTGTCATGGAGATGATGGGTTTCCCCCCCAAATGGTGCGATTAGATATTCGGAATATTGTCATCAGCAAGATCTTCGGTTCTTGTGAATGGATCCCCGATGTTTGAATTCAATTGCCAAAAAGGAATGAGACAAGGCGATCCCATGGCGCCTTTTCTTTTCATTATTGTCATGGAAGCTCTTTCTTGTATGATAAAAAAAGCAATTTCCTACAGCTCTGTGAAGGGGGTCGAGATAGGTAAAGATGGGTTGGTGGTATCACACTTGCTCTACGCAGACGATTGTATCGTCCTTGGGGAGTAGTCTCTCGACAATATCAGGCACATTGCAAAGGTATTCAAAGTTTTCAATATATGCTCGGGCTTAAAAATCCACCTGGGCAAATCCAGCTTATTTGGAGTCGGGGTGAGAAATACTGAAGTATGTGACATGGCGAAAGAGGTTAACTGTACGATGGGTTCTCTTCCATTTAAACATCTTGGAGTCTGGATCGGTGCAAATATGAACAGGTCGGCTAATTGGAGTTTTTTGGTCGACATATTCGAGACGAGGCTCTCAAAATGGAGAGCAAGCACACTGTCTATGGCTGGGAGGATTACACTTCTCAAATCGGTATTGGAAAGTCTTCCCTCGTATTCCTTTTCTATTTTCAAAGCACCGGGTGTAGTTGTAGATAAGTTAGAGTCAATTATGAGAAAGTTTTTGTGGGGGAGTTCGGAGTCGGGAAGGAAGATACATTGGGTTTCGTGGGATATTATTGCATCTCCCAAGAGCATGGGCGGTCTGGGTATTTCAAAACTCAGAGATACAAATGTGGCTTTACTTTATAAATGGTTTTGGAGGTTCAAAACTGAACCAAACAGCCTTTGGAGGCTTGTCATTAAATCCATTCACGATACAAAAAGAGGTTGGAATTATATTCCTATGAACAAGTACCTGCCGGGGACTTGGAAGAACATTGTTAACTGTGTGGAAGCTCTAAGAGTCAAGGGGATAGGCTTCAACAGTATGCTAAGAGGGGAGGTGGGAGACGGAAAAGAGATAAAATTCTGGCTAGACAATTGGGTGAGCAGTGAGCCACTTAAGGTATTGTTCCCATTATTATTTAAACTTGAGAAAGATAAAAAAGCTATGGTGGTGGAAAGGTATAATGATAGGGAGGGCAGATTCGGTGGTAGATGGCAATGGTTGAGATGCTTATCTAGTATGGAGGAATTGGGTGAATTAGACAAGCTTACAAGGATGCTTGATGGGATTGTTATTAGGAGCAGACCCGATAAATGGGCCTGGATGGGGGGAAAAGATAATGTTATGACGGTGAAAATGTGAAGGAGTTTTTGTTGGGAAATTTGGATGTCGGAAGCAGAATCAAGTTTGAGGGGTGCAATTGGGTACCCAAAAAGTGTAATATATTTATGTGGAGGGTTGCGATGGACCGGATTCCTACCATGGCTGCTCTTCAAGCACGTAATTGCTTTGTTGGGGATCAGGTTTGTGTTCTTTGCGAGGAAGGGAATGAAACTGCTGATCACCTCTTTTGCGAATGTGGAGTGGCAGCAAGGGTGTGGCATGCCATCAGTGGGTGGTGCAATCTGCCACCATTCTATATTTTCAATGTCAAGGATCTGCTGGACTTTCACGAGCAGCAGGCGTGGAACAAGGATGAGAAACAGATTATTAAAGGGATTATTACGATCAGTTGTTGGAGAATTTGGAAAGCGAGGAACGAGATCAAGTTTGATAATGGTAAAAGAAATGTATTGAAGATCCTTCAAGACATCAAATCGTTAGGGTATTTATGGTTTAGGACGAGATCAAAAAATAAAAGTATCACATGGGAGGATTGGTGTAAGTTTTAACTCATGTAAATTGTTGTAAATACTTATACTGCCGGTGTTTTGCCGGGGTATGTGATAATAGAAAGTTTACTTTTCAAAAAAAATAAAATAACATGGCCCCAAAACTACAAGTCATTCATTTTGCTCTCAAATGATTTTTATCAATCATTATTGCCAATATACAATATGGAACATGCTCTCAATCTAATTAGATGAGCAATTAATCACGCAAACTTCATGTTGCGACTTTGATGACCCATTTAGACGATGCATCGTTTTAAAACACTAAATGGTCTTTTGATGGACGATGTATAGGCCTAATTACATCTCCTTTGCATTTGTTCCATAAACCAAAAGATTCAATCCTTTTTAATTGGCAATAATATACTTCTTCGTAGAGCAAATAATCACACGTCAAAATTATCTTTGAAGAACCTTTTGTTCTTTATATTCGCATTATTGTTAATCCGGAATGGTCCAACCGGTCATGCCACTTATCAAATAATATAGGTCGATAAACTTTTCGTTTATGACTCACATGTGCTTTAATACAAGCCACATAACGCATGCATGAGATATCAGTGTATCATCACTTTAAACTTAAGAAATACTTATCACATTCCACATATTTCATAAATGACAAATTAATGAAATATGTTATAGGACATATAAAGCTAGCGCATATCGAGAATAATCTTTGCAATTGTATTAGATAAGAAAATCACTATAACAAGAACAATAATAGTGTATGACCATATTGATAAGGTGTCCTATATTTTATGCATGCCGAAGATAACCAGCACATATTATGTGTATATATTTATAGCTCAAACACATATAACCTTTCACGTTATTTAAACGATTTATGGCAACACAATATATGAAACAGAATAGCAATTAAATATTCCGATATCAACTCGTAAAATTATCGAAACACATAGCATAAAAACCCTTTAATATTCCACAATATCATGTAATTAACTTGGAATGAATTGTACCGAAAATTGCCACGCCAATAAACTTTTCACATATGTACAACGAAAGTTAAAAGTTTTTCCCTCAACAGTACATGTTGACAATTATACACATCAAAATAAAACACACCTTTACAAATTCTGTCATCAAAATATATATGGAAGTCGGCCTTTAAAGAAAACATATATATGCAAATGAGCTTATCATAAAAGTAAGTACTCGTAA
>CM067171.1:47807575-47846468 GCA_034093135.1 Erigeron breviscapus | reverse complement strand
CTTGTTATTTCGTGTGTTAACCATGATGTCTACAATGCAATGACGACGGTTAGCAAGGTTTCAATGAGAATAGCTAGATAAGGCTACTTAACCTTAAAAATTCAGCATCAAACATAACTAATCATGCCTCATCTACACTCTCACTCATTCCCAAACCCGTCCTAAGCATTTCATTTCTAAGGCTAAGCATTCCTACTTAAGCCCTACATAACCTATATCGGTTTAAGTCCAAAAACTAAGGTAATACCTATGGTTCATGGTTCACTTAAACCATTTCTCTGATACCAACTTGTAACACCCACCATTTAAAATACGGATTTCCAAAAACTTTTCACCTAACGGTGTTAAAGAATGCGGAATAACGTTTTAAAAGTCCAAACCATAAAAATCCAGTTTGGTTTGTTCATAAAATAAAAGGTGTTACTCGTCACATCATCAAAATAGTATAAATGGAAATCCTACGGTTGCCCAACATAAAACAACCGTATACAAGTCATATCAAAACATAATAGTCATAACGAAATAAAATGTCTAAAAGGAGCATCAACTATGGGTAACTAATAGCATCTTCAAGTATTCTACCCATTCCTCGCTCACTATCCATCATCACACTTCTAGCTTGCTAAACCTGAGGGGACAACACATTTCAAGAAACAAGTGTTAGCTAACGAATTAGCTAAGTAAGATAACACTGAGTTAAATAACGTTTGTCCAATTAAAACTTGGTAAAGCAGCTTTTCATTTTAAAGACACTTTTCGCATATCATCACAACATATCATAGCATCAACATCTTTCATGGTAGGACTATCCATCCTAAATGTGCCTAATCATCATTTCATCAACACATATCATCACATTAGGTGTGACATAAGTCACGCATATCGTATAAGGTGTAAGTTTGTGTGTAGGCGGTCATAAGACCTAACGGGAACCTCACACCCAACTAGATGTATGAGCCATACGGCGGTCCATCAAGTGTCGTTAAGGAATAGCAAGCCAATCCAGGAGTAGTCCATATGTTCAAGGCATTGGTGGGTAATCACTCCACCCGGAGATACTCAAACCACGTAATTACGTTGCGAGGAGCCACCCAAGCAACAACATATACGCACCCACCCGGCTAAGGTGAATACGGGTTAAGCTTAACACTTCATCATATATACGAGCTCGATTTCATCACATATAGTTTAGGTGACAAAGTTACCTAAACATAACATATAATCATCTTTTACGTTTGGGCCCATAAACGTGCACGTGACATGACAACCTATAAAGTCTAGTGAACTAGATGACCAAGCCACACATACATGCACATCATATTCAACATATACTTGCATCACATTTCATTACATTGCATATCATTTCATAACATAACTTTGCATTGCATATAAAGGGAAATGCATTTCAGGTCTCATAAGTCAAATACATATCCCATATAACCTCCCATACAACCCGAATACCCTTAAGTATACAAGATGAGATTAGAGAAGTTATATTCTGAAAACCATGCTTTTGTTGAATCACTCAGCGTGTCAAAGTAGTGTATCTTACCTCGAAGTAGCACGCAATAAAGGATAGCTAAGTTACCGAACAAAGCAACAACTCTCGTCTACCTATGATTAGTAAACGGCCATTAATACATTCATAAATTAAACCATATACTGGAAATACACATCTAGGGACACACTCTAGGTTACAGGAGTAAGCTATGTGTCAAAACGAGGTTACGGTTCAAAACTATAACATTTGCTGAAAACAGATGAGTTGCGCCGCAACATAGAGTTGCGCCGCAGCTCAAGCAGTTCGTTGCGCCGCAATGAAGGTAGTTGCGCCGCAACTAAACCTTCTGGAATTCCATTGCGCCGCAACACAGCGTTGCGCCGCAATGGGCCTTCGACCTGCACTTTTACAAAAATCGTTTTCACCCCCAAACGACTCCAGGTCTAAAATACATATTCATTACCCTATAATCCTTCATCTTTAGGTCATTACAAAGCATTTCAACCTTTAATTAAACCATACATGACTTATATCCTTCAAAAACACCATTAAATCATCATTAAACGATTCTCCCATAACCCCATTAAGATCCCTAATGACTTATACAATTAAAAGGATCTGAAATCAATGAGATATTACCTTCTATACACGTAGATCACACTAGGGATGCAAAACACTTGACTAAACACACCCGAATAACACGTTGGAAGGCTTTTCGGCTTGCAATTTGATGGAAGATTAATGGGAATTCACTTTGGGCGGTTAGGAATTGTTTAGGAGGATGAAATTCTGCCAATAATAATCTAATGACACTCCCTAAACCCCTTAACCCGTTTTTGACTTTGCTCCTATGTCAAAACTAGCCCCTAAGCTTCCTAATCCTTCATTACTAGTCAAAAACTACCATATGGACCATATATAACATAAATACCTCTTTAAATACCACTACATAGGCATTTAACTACATTTTTACACACATATACTACATATAAGCATTAAATCTAATATAGACTTAACGACACACTATGTTGACTTAACGACACTAGTCAACTGTTAAATAAAAAGTTTGGGATGTTACAACTACCCATGCTTTTTTTTCGTCTAACGATGTACGGTTTGTGAGATAAAAGTTTTTTAATGAATTAGATATTTTAATTAATTTAATAAGAGGAGAGAGAAAGAGAGAGAGCTGGACAAAATATTAATTTTTCATAATGACAATCATGTCCTTCCTGATCTTGATGAATGGAGGGCTGAGATTGGTTCTCGCGTTCTTTTTTTTTAGTGGTTCTCAAAATAACTCACCCCTTAGGTTATAATATTATATATATATAAATTATAAAATATATTGAAAAGACTAAAACATAGAATATTTTATTTGTGTTGTTGTTGCGATGCAACACTAAAATACAACAAGGCACTAATGCATGTGTAGATGGAAATCATCTAATATCATGTCCCATTTTTTCTTTTAACACAAGAGTTGCGATTGGATAACTTTTTACCAAACTAGGTGGTCTGAGCCGCCCGATGGGCGGCGGCGTTTTCTAAAACGTCTGTGTTTGTCGCGGTTATCTTTTTTTTTTAAAGGCAATACCACAACCATCATATTTATGTTTACCCAAAAAATGATGTAGGAAATAAAATTTAACAAAAAAAATTTAAAGTCAAAAGAAAAAAAAATGCAATCAACAAAAAGTAAAAAGAAACAAAATTTTCAAATTCTTAAATAAAAACAGTTGAAAATAAAATTTGTTCAAAACTTAAGAAAAATAAAAAATAAAATGCCAAAAAATCAATAATTACAAAAGAAAATATATAATAAAACAAAAGATTAAAAATAAAAAAATAAAAAAACAAAAAGTAATTCAAAACCAAAACCTTATAACAATAAGTTTGAAAGAGATTATATATAATCTTTGGAGAATTGGAGGGGTAATTTCCCAAAAAAACAAAACCAAAGGGGGTTAAATGTAAAACTTAGTACCTAAAAAACCGAATAAGGGTGGGCTGGGACTAGGAATTGAACCAGTGACCTTTCAAACAAAAGGGTACCCTCTAACCACCCCGCCTAATTGCATCTTTGTTATATAGTTTGGAATATATATTATATGTTTTTTTATAACATAAAAAGACAAACAACTTACTGTTTACATCCATGTGTGTTAATAAAAGTTAATTAATAGGAGTTTGTTAACAACTTAATTGAAAATAAAATCATTCACTCGACCTCGATCTCCCTTGAAGCTTGTTTGATGCACAAAGGGTTCATTACGGCTATATTGTTTAAGCTATTGTTGCTAAAATTTGTGGATATCTGTTTCAAAGGATATTAATCTACAAGAAACAAGTGATTATAAATGTAGATCCACAACTCAAAGAAAAAAAATAGCTGTAATTGGTGGTTAATCTTAGTAATTCATGCTCAAAGTATTAAAGGAGAACAAAAAAAGCTACTTAAGTTTTACAATCCAACCCATTTTGTCTTCATTCTTCAACGAGACTCATTTGTAAGTTTGTTAACCCAGAATAAAGTTCTTAGCCTAATATCACATTGTAGAAAAAACTGTATTATGAATACGAAATCTATTGAAACGACACATAAGAGGGTAAAACATGGGGAGAAAAGATCAAGTTCGGGTCCTAAGTAAACAACTGGCCTCTTCTATTTACATGTTGTGCACAATTATTAAACCTAAAATGGTAATGGAACCAGTGGCGGATCCACCTTTGTACTAGGGTGGTCCCATGCCCCACCTCAAATTCATCCGATTGTTACTAGATTTTTGAAAACCAATGCCTCTTTCAATGTTTTATTTTTGGATATGCTAAATATAAGAAGCTAAATCAAAATATTATTTAAGATTTAGGAATTAAAATTTAACTTTTCTTTACGTCTAGTGGACGTTATTTATTCATAATGCATAATACTACTATGAAGCATCATTGTATGACATAGTATCTTGATAAATATATGTATGTATGTATTGGTGTATTGGTGCCCCTAGTAAAAATAATTCCTGGATCCGCCACTGAATGGAACAATATCTATATATCTATATATAATATAAAAGTTGAGTTTTGCATAAATGCTAAACCAACATGCATCTCTCTTCTTAATAATTCTTCAATTTTGATATCCATAACCTAAAGTTTTCAATTTGATATTAGTTATAATCAGTGGCGTACGCACGTTGAGACAAGGGTATGCATTTGCATACCCATTGATTAAAAAAACTAGTGCTAAGTTTTGAATGAAAAAAAAATTATAATAATGATAGTGTAAGTGCATATCCTAAAAATAAAAGGTGCATATCCTCATATTTGTGTCTGACCAAATTTGGAAAAAGAAGGCTATGAAACTACAAATTGAGAGACACGGGCTAATCACACTTTTCTTTTATAATTGAATAGTCATTGAAACACCCTAACCCTCAATCATCATCTGGCGATTTTGGGGAATTTCCTCCTGTTTGTTCTCTTTTAATTGCTTCTCTTCCTCCACTGTCTCTTGCAACCGCCTTTGCAACCACCCTCTGTTTTCCAATTCTTTCAAATGGTCCTTCGTTGATTTCATTTGTTTGGTTTTGTATTGTATAAGTTTCATATGGATTATAAATTTATCATACATATTTGGGGTTTTTTATTATTAGTGGAGGCATGGAGCTAACAATTGTGACATATTTACATGTATATTTTTATTCATGTGCTTGATTTGTATCCATTGGGGATTTTATGATATAATAATTTAGTAATTTGGTGACAATTGGAGTTTGCGAATAATATAAAGATGGAAACATTAACTAATGAACTTGTAGCTTTTTTGGTTAATTTTGTTTGAGTGTTTGACATCGTATCTTGGATTTTAACAAAGAATGGATAAAAATGAAAGTGGTTTAACAAGAAAAAAGAAAAGTGGAACATTGGATTGGTTTGTGAATGCCAACAAAAAGACAAAGACTAAAGAAAACAGTTAGAGAGGTGTTAAAACGAGCTCCTAAAACCACAAAATGATCGCCCCTTCGATTCAAAAAGATCTCAAAAAGTTTATTTTTGCTCCTAGCCTAGGGCATTTTTCTTTCGGCTCGTCCTAGGCCCAAATTTCTTTAGGGACGGCCCTGGACTAAGGTATTTTATCGAACCAAAAAACCCGAACAAAGTCCGAACAAAAATTTTAATTTCTTATAAATTACGAAGTATTATATTATGCATACCCTGTTATATTTTTCTCGATCCGCCACTGGTTATAATGTTGAACTCTTGAAAAATTAATTCTTTATAATCATTTGATCTTCCAAAAACTCAAAAGTTATATTTAATAACATCATGAATACTTAGCATGTATTTTTGTTAATGAGTTATAGTATATGAAAAGACACAAAAGCCTTATAAGTACCATACGTGTAATGGGATTGATCACACCGTGGAGCAGATAAATGACGGGATTAATGCACTTAACGAACTTAACGTAGAATTCCATGGTCCAAAAGAAAGTAATAATCGACATGTTGATTGTTGCTTACGATTATGGTTTCCTTTCCACGTTTAATAAAACATTGTTTGTATATTATTTGGTTTTTTATCATGCAAATATACTGTATATATTACTAAACTGTAGTGTTTGATGATTTTTTACTCTCTTCCTTAAATGGTAATTACTCGAATAGTAACAATTTATACGCTTATATTGAGTATTACTAGTTTTAAGCTATTTTGATTATAAGTTTAAAGGTACTTATGTGTATCCTATGTAACTATGGATGTTTTGATATTGTATCGTATCATTTGAATTTTTGTAGAGCATGTAAAAAACGATTGATTGTTCAATAAAATTAATTATCTTTCATCCTTGTCGTGCATCGCACGGGTCTTAAACCCTCGTTGGAATAAATAAACCACACTTCTCTAACCAGTGCTTAACAAATTAAATGCCTCACAATAGGATTTCCGAATCCCGACGGCTATATTCCTATCATATAACATCAAAGATCTTAAATCCCCCATAATTATATTTTTAAAGTTGAATGTTTAAAACTAAAACATATATAACAAATAAATTAAATTAGTTAATAAAAAAAGCTTTAAGGTTGCGATTAAGGTGCATTAAATAATTGTACAATTATCATAAATCTCAGGGTGAACTCTTAATATGGAAAGTATAAAAAAAATTTATAAGTACAGCCTTTAGGGGCTTAGGTTGACATAATTATTTTTTTTTTTTTTTTGAAAGATGAATTTCGCTTGAAATTGTGTCGCGATTCAACAGCGGGAGGTCTAGCATACGTTGTATTAACCGGGTTCGCGCTAGAGATCTCCCTCGAAATAGAAATGTTTATTTCAAATACCGGATGGGGGGACCTCCTACTAATCCGCCAGAAGGCACGACGATTAAAAGGGGTAAACTCTGCCCCTCAGACTTGAACCTGGGTATATCCAAGCCAAGCCCTCATAGAGGGACTTTCTATGTCCACCCCAAGGCTTGAACACAAGACCTCGTAAATGAGGGATGTCCTTTCAACCACTAAGATAATGCTCAAGGACTTTTAAAAATATATATATATACCTTAGTGGATTAGCAGCGATGATGCACATTTTTTCATATTAACAGTTTCTCCTCTTTTTTGTATATTTTTTATTTTATGTTGGCCCTACTATTGGACCACATTTTCGACTATAACATGGCTTTTATGTTGGGCCTACTATCGGACCACATTATGTATGACTATATGAGTAAATGAGTAATAAGGCTGGCTACAAGCCTACAACATGGCTTTTATATTGGGCCTTTTATCGGACCACATTACAGATTTGTGATTATGATTTTATGAATCTGTCTTATATTCGCGTCAACGAAAAATTATTAAAAAGGTCAAAACTCAGCAGAAATAATGTTAACAAAAATACAAGACATAAAATAAAATTAAAACAAACACATCATGATTACTACATCAAAACATTTATTTGTAACTAGGCTTAAGACAAACGTCACCTAAACTTTTGCCCCCACCACTTATATAAAAAATGACATGACCAACAGTTAAAAAAAGACGTAAAATTGAACCAAAACCGTCCATCAAAATTTTTTTAGAGTAAATTACAAATTTGGTCCCTGTCGTGGGTCAAAAATTACACTTTTCGTCCTTACCTTTCATAAATTACCGTTTTGGTCCAAAATAGTTTTCTCCGTCAACGGTTTTGGTCCAATTCGTAAACGGACGTTTAATTCCCCATCACGTGCCTTGCACGTGATGGGTACTTATGTAAATTGGCCCCAACACTGCCGTTTTGGTCCTATTAAATACCCACCTACTTCACTTTTCATCCCCATAATTGAGATCGGTCTCTCTCTCTCTTCTCTCTCTCTCTCTCTCTCTCTCTCTCTCTCTCTCTCTCTCTCTCTCTCTCTCTCTCTTCTCTCTCTCTAGTTTATTTATTTCCCTCCATAAATTAGCTATAATCCCCAAAATATAAGTCAGATCTTTGAAGCTAATGGTTTAAAGGTTGAAAAAATGGTGTTGAACGAGTGGCAACTTCGTGAAGAAGACGGCGATGACATCACAGATGTCGATTATGCTAGGGTATATGGTAAGTTTTTTTTAAACAATTTTTTCAAAATATTTTCCTTTAAAGTTCATAATTTTGATGCATGTATTGGTTATATTTACTAAATATATATATTATTTATTTTTATAAAATAGGGAATAGCCCGGGTATGTTCACTATCAAGATACACCATGGTGGTGCTTTCACTGAGTGGCCTGATAGGAGGTATGTTAATGGGAAGGTTTCTTATGTGGATTATGTCGATATAGATCTATTTTCAGTGTTGGAGTTGGATGAAATGATGTTAAAGTTAGGTTATAAGGCTGGGCAAATAATGTATTATCACTTTTTAACCCTAAATGGTAACCTAGATACTGGTCTAAATCGTTTGACCTCAGATTCTGATATTCATGCTATGCACAAGATAGTTGCTTTACATAGACCATATGTGGTTGATTTTTACATAGAACATGGGTTCACCAATCTTAGCACTGAATATCTGTCACCTAAAAGGGGCAAAGTTGTTATAGAAGAGTTAACTGATGAGCAAGCAGAGCATATGCTTGTTAAGGATAAATATAGGAAGGCTAGTTCATCTAGGTTAATGATAGATTGGCAAGAAACTGAAAAACAGGATAATGAGGCACATGAAACTGTGGATTTTAATGACATTACATTTGATGATGTGTACATTGTTACAAATGAGGCAGTTGCTGAGGGTAATGATAATGCTTATGAGACAGTTGTTGAGGGTAATGACAATGCTAATAGTCCACAACCAGTTGATAAGGGTAAGGGTGTTGCTGTTGAGGTTGATGGTGATGATGAAACTCAGGGTAGTGATGATGATGAATCTGAGGGTAGTGATGATGATGATAGTGAAGATAGTGATTACATAGTTGATAATGAGAATGAAATTGAAGAAGTTGAGGTTGACATGAGGCATTATCATATGAATATTGATCCTCATGTTGAGTATATGGGTTGTAATACTCCTGTTGCACAACAAGTGCCTAATGAGAATGCTGAGGTGGATGATAACATAGGTGTGATAAATAATGATGAATTTACAAGTGAAGAGGAGTCTGGTGATGATGTTGCAACTGTTAGAGCAAATTGTATAAGGAGGCTTAGAAAGAATAACAGGTTGGATGATAATGAGACCTTTCAAGTTGGACAAATTTTTGGGACTAAGGATGAAGTGAAAGAACTCATAAAAAAACATTCTGTGGCAACAAGAAGAGAATTGAAGTTGGTAAAAAATGACAATATAAGGATTAGAGCTGTTTGTGTTGGTAGGATACCAATTTTTGATAATGCATGGGTATTTGAACAAGGTGGGGCAAGTGCAGATAATGGGCCTGATAAAGATACTGGGCCAGTTGAGGCAAGTGGGACTAAGAGTGCAAGTTCAAAGAGTGCAAGTTCAAAAACCAAGGGTTCAAAGAGTGCAAGTTCAAAAGGTAAGGGTTCAAAAGGTAAGGGTTCAAAGCATGCAGTTCAAAGGCAAGTTAAAGAGTGCAAGTTCAAAGAGTGCAAGTTCAAAAGACCAAGGGTTCAAAGAGTGCAAGTTCAAAGAGTGCAAGTTCAAAGACCAAGGGTTCAAAGAGTGCAAGTTCAAAAGAGTGAAGTTCAAAGAGTGCAAGTTCAAAAACAAGGGTTCAAAGAGTGCAAGTTCAAAGAGTGAAGTTCAAAACCAAGGGTTCAAAGAGTGCAAGTTCAAAGAGTGCAAGTTCAAAGACAAGGGTTCAAAGAGTGCAAGTTCAAAGAGTGCAAGTTCAAAGACCAAGGGTTCAAAGAGTGCAAGTTAAGAGTGCAAGTTCAAAGAGTGCAAGTTCAAAAACAAGGGTTCAAAGAGTGCAAGTTCAAAGAGTGCAAGTTCAAAGACAAGGGTTCAAAGAGTGCAAGTTCAAAGAGTGCAAGTTCAAAGACAAGGGTTCAAAGAGTGCAAGTTCAAAGAGTGCAAGTTCAAAGACCAAGGGTTCAAAGAGTGCAAGTTCAAAGAGTGCAAGTTCAAAGACCAAGGGTTCAAAGAGTGCAAGTTCAAAGAGTGAAGTTCAAAAGACCAAGGGTTCAAAGAGTGCAAGTTCAAAGAGTGCAAGTTCAAAGACAAGGGTTCAAAGAGTGCAAGTTCAAAGAGTGCAAGTTCAAAGACCAAGGGTTCAAAGAGTGCAAGTTCAAAGAGTGCAAGTTCAAAGACAAGGGTTCAAAGAGTGCAAGTTCAAAGAGTGCAAGTTCAAAGACCAAGGGTTCAAAGAGTGCAAGTTCAAAGAGTGCAAGTTCAAAGACAAGGGTTCAAAGAGTGCAAGTTCAAAGAGTGCAAGTTCAAAGACCAAGGGTTCAAAGAGTGCAAGTTCAAAGAGTGAAGTTCAAAGACCAAGGGTTCAAAGAGTGCAAGTTCAAAGAGTGCAAGTTCAAAGACAAGGGTTCAAAGAGTGCAAGTTCAAAGAGTGCAAGTTCAAAGACCAAGGGTTCAAAGAGTGCAAGTTCAAAGAGTGCAAGTTCAAAGACAAGGGTTCAAAGAGTGCAAGTTCAAAGAGTGCAAGTTCAAAGACCAAGGGTTCAAAGAGTGCAAGTTCAAAGAGTGCAAGTTCAAAACCAAGGGTTCAAAGAGTGCAAGTTCAAAGAGTGAAGTTCAAAAGACCAAGGGTTCAAAGAGTGCAAGTTCAAAGAGTGCAAGTTCAAAGACCAAGGGTTCAAAGAGTGCAAGTTAAGAGTGCAAGTTCAAAGAGTGCAAGTTCAAAAACAAGGGTTCAAAGAGTGCAAGTTCAAAGAGTGCAAGTTCAAAGACAAGGGTTCAAAGAGTGCAAGTTCAAAGAGTGCAAGTTCAAAGACCAAGGGTTCAAAGAGTGCAAGTTCAAAGAGTGCAAGTTCAAAGACAAGGGTTCAAAGAGTGCAAGTTCAAAGAGTGCAAGTTCAAAGACCAAGGGTTCAAAGAGTGCAAGTTCAAAGAGTGCAAGTTCAAAGACCAAGGGTTCAAAGAGTGCAAGTTCAAAGAGTGAAGTTCAAAAGACCAAGGGTTCAAAGAGTGCAAGTTCAAAGAGTGCAAGTTCAAAGACCAAGGGTTCAAAGAGTGCAAGTTCAAAGAGTGCAAGTTCAAAGACCAAGGGTTCAAAGAGTGCAAGTTCAAAGAGTGCAAGTTCAAAGACAAGGGTTCAAAGAGTGCAAGTTCAAAGAGTGCAAGTTCAAAGACCAAGGGTTCAAAGAGTGCAAGATCAAATCCAAACACAAGTATAAGGTTGGATGTTGAAAGGCCTGCAGATAAAAATGCAACAACAAGGCAGTTTAGGAGGATTTATATATGCTTGGGAGCTTGCAAAGAGGGGTTCAAGGCATGTAGGAGGGAGATAATTGGAGTTGATGGATCTTTCATGAAGGGTCCATTCCCTGGTTGGGTGATAACTGCTGTGGGAGTCGATCCAAACAATGGTATCTTTCCTGTTGCATATGGTATTGTGGAAGCTGAGACCACAATGTCTTGGCTGTGGTTTTTGACTGCTCTAGGGGAAGATTTGGATTTGTCTCCACAATCCAACTTCACATTCATCTCTGATAGACAAAAGGTAATTTACTCTATAATATTTTTATGTTATATGTAAATGGATTACTTATAATATTTTTATATCGTATGTAAATGGATTTGGCTTTTCTAACTTGACTATGCAGGGAATTATACCTGCAATTGCAAGACTGTTCCCATGTGCTGAGCACAGATATTGTGTGAAGCACATCCATGAGAACATGAAGTCCCAATGGAGAGGGAAAGCATACAAGGATTGTCTATGGAAGGCTGCAACAACTACAACAGTGCCAGAATACACCAGGGCAATGGAAGAGTTAAAGAGATTGAATCAGCAGTGTTTTGAATGGTTGTCACAAATCCATCCAAGTCATTGGTCAAGATCCCACTTCTCAGGTAAACTTGCTTAACTTTCTTATGCAGTTGATTACATTAGTAGGGTTACACACATGTTAGGTCTTAATTACAATTTGTATGTAACAGGGAGGCCTAGATCTGATATACTGTTAAACAATTTGTGTGAAGTGTTTAATAGAAGGTTACTTAAGGCTAGGGAAAGTCCAATCATAGGATGTCTAGACTTCATTAGGGAATATATGATGAAAAGGAATACTTTGGTACAAAAGGAAATTAACAAGTGCCTTGGACCCTTAACACCAACAGCAACTAGGTTGTTAGAAAATTACCAACTTTTCAATTCATAAGACTTTTACACAATTTCATTGATAAATAACAATAACACAATCAAACACTAACTATATTACTTCATAATGAAACCCTAACCAGATTACAATTAATTCTCAAAAGCCCCAAATTACATCATCAAACCCACTGCCACATTGAAACCCTAACTATATTACTTCATAATGAAACCCTAACCAGATTACAATTAATTCTCAAAATAGCCCCAAATTACATCATCAAACCCACTGCCACATTGAAACCCTAACTATATTACTTCATAATGAAACCCAAACTATATTACTTCAGAATGAAACCCTAACTAATTATTCATCAATGAAACCCTAACTATATTACTTCAGAATGAAACCCTAACTATATTACTTCAGAATGAAACCCTAACTATATTACTTCAGAATGAAACCCTAACTATATTACTTCAGAATGAAACCCTAACTATATTACTTCAGAATGAAACCCTAACTATATTACTTCAGAATGAAACCCTAACTATATTACTTCAGAATGAAACCCTAACTATATTACTTCAGAATGAAACCCTAACTATATTACTTCAGAATGAAACCCTAACTAATTACTTCAGAATGAAACCCTAACTATATTACTTCAGAATGAAACCCTAACTATATTACTTCAGAATGAAACCCTAACTATATTACTTCAGAATGAAACCCTAACTATATTACTTCAGAATGAAACCCTAACTATATTACTTCAGAATGAAACCCTAACTATATTACTTCAGAATGAAACCCTAACTATATTACTTCAGAATGAAACCCTAACTATATTACTTCAGAATGAAACCCTAACTATATTACTTCAGAATGAAACCCTAACTATATTACTTCAGAATGAAACCCTAACTAATTACTTCAGAATGAAACCCTAACTATATTACTTCAGAATGAAACCCTAACTATATTACTTCAGAATGAAACCCTAACAATTACTTCAGAATGAAACCCTAACTATATTACTTCAGAATGAAACCCTAACTATATTACTTCAGAATGAAACCCTAACTATATTACTTCAGAATGAAACCCTAACTATATTACTTCAGAATGAAACCCTAACTATATTACTTCAGAATGAAACCCTAACTATATTACTTCAGAATGAAACCCTAACTATATTACTTCAGAATGAAACCCTAACTATATTACTTCAGAATGAAACCCTAACTATATTACTTCAGAATGAAACCCTAACTATATTACTTCAGAATGAAACCCTAACTATATTACTTCAGAATGAAACCCTAACTATATTACTTCAGAATGAAACCCTAACTATATTACTTCAGAATGAAACCCTAACTATATTACTTCAGAATGAAACCCTAACTATATTACTTCAGAATGAAACCCTAACTATATTACTTCAGAATGAAACCCTAACTATATTACTTCAGAATGAAACCCTAACTATATTACTTCAGAATGAAACCCTAACTATATTACTTCAGAATGAAACCCTAACTATATTACTTCAGAATGAAACCCTAACTATATTACTTCAGAATGAAACCCTAACTATATTACTTCAGAATGAAACCCTAACTATATTACTTCAGAATGAAACCCTAACTATATTACTTCAGAATGAAACCCTAACTATATTACTTCAGAATGAAACCCTAACTATATTACTTCAGAATGAAACCCTAACTATATTACTTCAGAATGAAACCCTAACTATATTACTTCAGAATGAAACCCTAACTATATTACTTCAGAATGAAACCCTAACTATATTACTTCAGAATGAAACCCTAACTATATTACTTCAGAATGAAACCCTAACTATATTACTTCAGAATGAAACCCTAACTATATTACTTCAGAATGAAACCCTAACTATATTACTTCAGAATGAAACCCTAACTATATTACTTCAGAATGAAACCCTAACTATATTACTTCAGAATGAAACCCTAACTATATTACTTCAGAATGAAACCCTAACTATATTACTTCAGAATGAAACCCTAACTATATTACTTCAGAATGAAACCCTAACTAATTACTTCAGAATGAAACCCTAACTATATTACTTCAGAATGAAACCCTAACTATATTACTTCAGAATGAAACCCTAACTATATTACTTCAGAATGAAACCCTAACTATATTACTTCAGAATGAAACCCTAACTATATTACTTCAGAATGAAACCCTAACTATATTACTTCAAACACCCTCAATATTTTCATCATTGATTTTCACCATACTGGCCTTGGTATGTGGTACTTTATGCTACTTTTATCAACCAATATGGGGTGTTAGGAAAGTACCTGGTCCTCCTGCCATTCCCTTTTTAGGACACTTGCCTTTGCTTGCTCAACATGGTCCTGATTTGTTCTCACTTCTTGCCAAGAAATATGGACCTATCTACAGGTTCTACTTCTTTTTGTGGTGTAGTTATTAATTCTAGCCTTTTCTTTTCATGAATACTTTTATTTTGACTATCTCCAATACTAGGTGCATTTTTAGGCGTCTTTAGCTGTCACGTAATTTGTCACATCATGCTTAAAAAACGATTGCGTTTAATTGTGCAAATCATATATAATTGTAATAATCTCTTAAACAAAGTCCCAAGTCTGTGATATGTTTTTTATTTGTATTTAATTTTCATTTTGGATAGTCTATCTGGATTTTGTTTTATATTTTAGAGAGTTATGAGAACATGGGTTTGTTAGACCATTTATAACCGTTCACTTCATCACCTACCAAAAGTAATGACACATCAGCATTATCTTCTCACGAACACCGCTAATTTTTTCCCTATAAACCATTAATATTGAAATAAAAGATATTACTAGTGTTCGTTCACTAGTGTTCGTTCGTTTGTGTTCGTGAACATTCGTTTATGAACACAAATGAACGAACATGAACAAGCCATTATGTTCGTGAACACAACATTATGTTCGTTTATCCGTTCGTGAACCGTTCGTTAAGTTAAACGAACGAACATGAACAAGCTCCCGTTCGTGTTCGTTCGGTTCGTTTACAACCCTACATGTGTATACATCATTTACTTTAATAGTTCTCAACTTTAGATCGGGATATATTATATACTATATTATTTTAATTTGTAAAAATTATATTTAATCGATTATAGAGATTTCTTAAATAATAATGTAGTCAAATTTTAGGTAAATTAATAAAGTACATTTTTATTGATAAATTAAAAAATTAAACATTGTAATTAGTCAATTTAATTTTTAAATAACGGTCTTTCATGTTTTGTTATTATGTATTCAAATTATAAAAAAAAAAGTAAATGGGTGGGAAGCGGGAACCATTTGGTCTCATGTATTGTATTGGTACCCAGAATGTACACCGCATAGAACTCATGTCTGGTAAATCATCATTTTCATATAGTCACATATGGATCACAAGATATAGTTTTTTCATTTACCTTTAGCAAATTTTGAACTTGTTGACATCTAACCTTTATCTGTCGGTCTATGTGGTCACATAATGACGGTACCATTAGGGTTTCACCACATTGGTTATGTATTCAATTCAAATTATAAATATATTGAAAAGACTAAAACATAGAATATTTTATTTGTGTTGTTTTTGCAATACAACACTAAAATCCAACCAGGCACTGATGGATATGTAGATGGGAATCAACTAATCTCAAGTCACATCTTTTAACAACTTAATTGAAAACCAATAATTCACTCGACCTCGATCTCCCTTGAAACTTTGTTTGATGCACAAAGGGTTCATTACGGTTGTATTGTCTAAGATATTGTTAACTGCTAAAATATGTGAAAATATGTTTCAAAAGACATTAATCTACTAAAGTAAAAATAGTTTTAATTGTCAGTTAATTTAATAAATCGTACTCAATTTATGAAAGGAGAACAAGAAAAAGCTACATAAGTTTTACAATCCAACCCATCTTGTCTTCAATGAGACTCATCTGTAGCTTTGTTAACCCAGAATAAAGTTGTTGCCCTAACATCACATTGTAGAAAAAACTGTATTTTGAATACGAAATCTATTGAAATGACACATAAGAGGGTAAACCATGTAGAGAAAATATCAAGTTCGGGTTCTAAGTAAAAAAACTGGCCGAAAAGATGAATATTTAGATATACCTTGACAACAAATATATTACTAGACCAAACTAGATGTGGCCTCTTCTATTTACATGTTGTGCACAATTATTAATATTAAAATTAAAATTAAAATGTTAATAAAATAATGGGATAAATAAACTACACTTCTCTAACCCGTGCTTAACAAACTGAATGTTTAAACTAAAACATATATAAAAAAACAAAATAAATTAGTTAATAAAAATATATAGCTTATATAGAGCAGACATATCATGTCTGACACGACACGAACACGATAACACATGAACCTGTTAAGGTCAAACACAAACACGGCACAAAAACTAATCGTGTCATTTTTTCCAAACACGGACATAACACGATACATAACAGGTTATACGATAAGAAACTTGGTAAAAGACCCGTTAACAAAAATCCTACATTTAAACCAGCGAACCTGTTAAGGAACTTGCTAAGGAATCTGTTAAAAAACGTATTAAAGACACGAAACCTGTTACACGATAAGAAACCTGGTAACGAACTTGTTAAGGAACCTGTTAAAGACACGATAAGAAACTTGGTATGAGACCTGCTAACAGGTCTTAACAACTGTAATCGTGTCTTAATAGATTTCTTAGCAAATTTCATTTAGTACATATATTATATTATAAGTTTTAACAGGTCTTTCCATGTATGATCCGGACCTATTAAGACACGAAACATGTTAAGATCAAACACGAAACCTGTTAAGAACAGGTCGTGTCGTGTCGTATTAACAGATTCATGTTAGAAATTGCCAGCTAACGTTATAGACATATAGTGGATTAGCAGTGATATATACTGATATATGCACATTTTGTCGTATTATCAGATTCTACCCTTTTTTTATATATATAATATAATTTTAATTTTATGTTGGGCCTATTATCGGACCACATAATGTGACGCTATTGACTACAACATGGCTTTCATGTTGGGCCTACTATCGGACCACATTACAAATGAGTAATGAGGCTACTGTAACATGGCTTTTCAAGTTGGGCCTATTATCGGACCACATTACAGATGTGATTGTAAATCTCTTAGATTCGCTTCAAGGTTGGACGATATCACGTAAAATATAAAAAGGTCAAAACTCAGCAAAAATAATACAGTAGCAAAAATACAAAAAAATAAATTAAATTAAAACAAACACATCATGATTACTACATCAAAACATTTATTTGTAACTAGGCTTAAGACAAACGTCACCTAAACTTTTGCCCCCACCACTTATATAAAAAATGACATGACCAACAGTTAAAAAAAAGACGTAAAATTGAACCAAAACAGTCCATCAAATTTTTTTTATTCTATCATTTGATTCCTTTCTGTCTTTCCATAAACAACATATTATTCCCTCTTGTTCTTCAATACCAATAATAATAAGAATAATAATAGTAATCATCCATCTAAACTAAAATGGAAACATCATCAGTCTTTAGTTTGATTACAACAACACCCTCAATATTTTCATCATTGATTTTCACCATACTGGCCTTGGTATGTGGTACTTTATGCTACTTTTATCAACCAATATGGGGTGTTAGGAAAGTACCTGGTCCTCCTGCCATTCCCTTTTTAGGACACTTGCCTTTGCTTGCTCAACATGGTCCTGATTTGTTCTCACTTCTTGCCAAGAAATATGGACCTATCTACAGGTTCTACTTCTTTTTGTACTGTAGTTAGACTGAACGGAGCAAGGCCTCTTATGAGGCGTTTTTCCCTGACCCACACATAGAACGCCAATTTTCTCCGTCAATTTTCTCACGCCCCTTCAATTTTTTTTGTCAAAGAACGCCCCTCGGGGCACTGTTCCGGGCGTTCCGGGGCGTTCAGAGGGGAAAAAAGTGAAATTTAACGCTTTGCTCCGCTCAGTCTTGTTGATTCTAGCTTGTTCTTTTCATCAATACTTGTTAATATGACTATCTCCAATGCTAGGTGCCTTTTTAAGCGTCTTTACTTGTCACGTAATTTGTCACATCATACTTAAAATGCGATTGCGTTTAATGTGCAAATCATATATAATTGTAATAATCTCTTAAACAAAGTCCCAAGTCTGTGATATGTTTTTTATTTGTATTTAATTTTCATTTTGGATAGTCTATCTGGATTTTGTTTTATATTTTAGAGAGTTATGAGAACATGGGTTTGTTAGACCATTTATAACCGTTCACTTCATCACCTACCAAAAGTAATGACACATCAGCATTATCTTCTCACGAACACCGCTAATTTTTTCCCTATAAACCATTAATATTGAAATAAAAGATATTACATTAGTTAAAAAGACATACAAATGAAAAACAAAAAGAGCATTAACAGATTACATAATAATAAAGTTAAATTATATGGAATATACTTTAGGAATTCTAAGCCTTGTTAAAGTCTTCAAAAATACAATAGGAGACTACCTGTGTTGTGTAATGCGAGAGTACTGAACATGTCGTGTAAGTTCTCATGATTTACATCAAACTTAGTGGAAGTTTTGGTGTTTGATCAGGTTTCATATGGGGAGACAACCACTAGTGATTGTGGCTGATCCGGAGCTATGCAGAGAAGTTGGCATCAAGAAGTTCAAAGACATTCCCAATAGAAGCATCCCTTCTCCCATTTTGGCTTCCCCACTTCACAAAAAAGGTCTATTCTGGATAAGGTATTCTCCTTTTTCTTAATCAAGTACTGTGTTATGCGTTTTACTTTCTCTCATGTTGACCGATGGGTGGTAGATGGGGTACCGCTAATGGACGGTTATCTATTGTCTTAAGCAAAATGTTGATGGCCTATAAGTTCTACATTTACATGTTACAAACACCTACAAATGGGCTTCTATATAAATGTCAATATAAGCAACCATTTCATTTCAGGGATCCAAGATGGTCAACTATGAGAAACACTATACTTTCAGTTTACCAACCATCACATTTAGCGAAATTAGTCCCTATGATGCAATCTTTTGTAGAAACCACATCTCAAAATCTTCCATTGGATGATCAAGACGTAAACTTTAACGAGTTATCTCTCAAGATGGCTACCGATGTAATTGGACAAGCCGCTTTTGGTTTTGATTTTGGTCTCTCTAAGTCAAACAACCATCAACACAATGACGAGCAAATTGATTCGTTTATCAAGCAACACATTTACTCCACAACAATGCTCAAAATGGACTTATCGGGCTCGTTTTCTATCATCTTAGGCCTCCTCCTCCCTATACTTCAAGAACCCTTTCGCCAAATCCTTAAAAGAATTCCATACACCATGGACTGGAAAATTGAACGAACAAATATGACTTTGAGTAGTCAACTCGACGACATTGTGCTTAAGAAAACAGAAGAAAAAGAAAGAGGATCAAAAGATTTCTTGTCATTAATATTGAATGCAAGAGAAAAAGATTCTAACTCTGCGAGCTTATTCACACCAGACTACATCAGTAGCATTACATATGAACACCTCCTGGCTGGATCAGCAACCACATCATTCACATTGTCATCTGTTGTGTATCTTGTCTCTGGGCATCCAGAAGTAGAAAAGAAGTTGCTTCAAGAGATCGATGCCTTTGGTCCACATGATCAGGTTCCAACAGCCGATGATCTACAATCAAAATTTCAGTATCTTGATCAGGCAAGTCCACTAGCCATATAACATTTATTTCTGAGTACCATCTAGATGGCAAAATGGGCGGGTCAAGCAGATTGGGTAACATGTCAAAAAGGTTTGGTACTTTGGGTTGAACCAAAACTCTATTTGTACCTTTTAAGTTTTTATATATACTGTAACTAGTAAGCCGACATGATTACAAAAACAAAATTACTTCAATAACAATCTAGCTTTTTCAAATAACTTATTTAGAAGTTTTATGTACAAAAAATACACTTTGGAAACCTTTCGACCCATTTGAGCCGTTTCTTTTTAATCTCTTTTATTAATTTACAGGGTCATACCCATTTAGAGATATAACATAACCCAATCTTATGCCCGGAAATTGGCCCTCCTACTTGAAACCATTGCTTAAATGATTTTCTTGAATTATAGGTGGTGAAAGAAGCAATGAGGTTTTATGTAGTTTCTCCTTTAGTAGCAAGGGAAACGCTACGAAAAGTAACGATTGGAGGTTACGTTCTCCCAAAGGTACTGCATGCATAAGCTACTACTCTTTAGACTTGAATCCATTTTTAACATTTTGCATCAAATAAAACAGGGAACATGGGTATGGTTAGCAATTGGAGTTCTGGCAAAGGATCCTGAGAATTTTCCCGAGCCAGAAAAGTTCAAGCCCGAGAGATTTGACCCAAACTGTGATGAAGAAAAACAAAGACATCCTTATGCCAACATACCCTTTGGTATTGGGCCTCGATCATGCATTGGTCAGAAGTTCTCATTGCAAGAGATTAAGCTCACATTGATTCATTTATACCAAAGATACATATTTCGACACTCACCCAATATGGAAAACCCTTTGGAGTTCGAATTTGGCATTGTTCTTAACTTTAAGTATGGTGTAAAGGTTAGAGCCATTAAACGAGCATAATGTTAGCGTCGTTTCTTTGTTGTAATCTCCATAGAAATCTTAACTAATAGCACATTTCAATTTGATTAATGTTTTACGGGTATTTGGATGTTTAATCTTTTCTGGGATGGCTTTTGTATGTGCAATTGTGCATGATGTTTTCTAAATTTTAAGTATCTAGTTAAGATTATTTGAATCATATGAATAGAATTAGCAAAACATGTCAGAATTAGGATAGAAAGTGTAAGAAGATTTGAGTGTTGTCATGTGTCTACTGCACTTGTTTACCCTACAACATTTAATCAGTGCAATATAATCAGTTAACTTGTTTTTATAACAATTAGTTCAATGAAAAAGATTCAATTTTTCATCTAAAAAACCGAAGTTTATTACTGTATTAGTTTTGTTTCCAAACACCAAATTTATCACACTTCATTTCAAACCATCAATTTTTAACAAATCAAAAATTGAAAAGCATCAAAATCCTTCAATTACATAACATACTACTCTACACACACCATAAGAATTACAGGACAGCAAGTTGTTGAACTTAACAACAAACAATTACCATCTCAACTCTTCAGCATAACAACTTCTATTCCTCAGATTCCCTGAGCTTTTCTCCATTCGGGTGGACAGAGGTCTAGACATAGACAAATTGACCGATGCAGGGTCAGAACAATTACTACTGTTCGAGTCAACATTGCATAACAACCCCGAGTTTTTAAGAAACTGGAAGTCATCCATTGACTGTCTGTAGATTCTAGGAGACGGGTTTCGTTGCTTAGCTTTCGTTGATTCAGTCAAGCTCATGTAGCTCGGTTTACTGCTATTATTGTTGTTCGTTTTCACTTCTGTTCGTTCCATGGAAATGGGAGTTGTTGATGTGCATAAAGACGAAGAACCCGAGCTCTCATCATATCGGAATTCAGAACTGGGGCTAGATGATGAACGAGTGCGTTGACCAGCAATTTGAGGGGGTTTTGCTGAGATTCTTGTGCTAACATTGTTTTTTCTGACTTTGACAGACTCGGGTTCTGAAACTTTCATCATGCTTGTTTCTTTTTGACTAGGGTTTATCTTGGCTGGTGGAGTTGTTTCTAATGGGTTGTTTTGACCTTGCTCCATTAATCGGTTCTCCCATGGTTTGGCAGACATCCATCTTTCTAACCAACTCCAACCCCAGTTATTCTTGTCAAACTGTTGGTTCTTCAGAGATGTTAGTGAACCACTTGTTTTTGAGCCCAATCCTTGGCTTGATTTCCATTGCTGCATATTCACACACAACACACAAAAATAGTTTGTTAAATAGTAAAATGATTCAGATTTGGGTTTGAAATAGAATTTGAATTTAGCCCCTGTACTTGCAAATGATACAGATTTGAGTTTGAAATGTTTGTTAGATAGTAAAATAGTCGTTTTGTAAGTCGCTCAAAGTGCATTTTATTTGTCTCATACAACCTCCGTAATCAATTTCTTTCAACAAACAAAGTACTCTACTTAGTTATCTCTTAATAGGGAAATTTAAGATAAAGTGATTCAGGTTACCTTCTGAGCGAGGCCATATGCCAGTGCTCGTTCACGTTTAAATGCTCCTTCTTGCCTCATTTGAATCTTTGCTTTAACCTCTTGTAAAGTTCCTCTATGGTCACACCATCCTTCCTGGAGGTTTAAAGGGTTTAATTTCATTCAGTGTTTAAAGGACTAAAAACACCATATATATATAAAGTTGGTTTTAAGTTCCAAATATACGTTTATACCTCGGCCTCTTTTAAAAGTTCAGCTTGTGTGCGGCGTTCATCAAGCATTTGTTGGACAGCTTGACCTTCGATGGACATGCGAACCCGACGAGCCCTGACCCTGGCTTGTACACGGACCAGAGCCTGCATACACCGCAGGGTCACAGCAGCTTGTTTCCTGACTTGCCGCCCACGGACTAATGCTTGAATCCTTACCACTCCTCTCAATGCTCTTAGTGCTCTTCTTGCCTATATCAAACAGTTTCATAAAATTAATTAGAAAAATAGACACACAAACACTAGAAAACTGTTTTGTTTTTTGTCAGTACTTAAATGCCTAACATACACTCTAAAATCTAAAAACAATTGAACACTTTGGACCCAAACAATTTCCTACATAACTGGTGAGAAATTTGGCTAGTAAAAATTTTAAATTAGCCATCCTATTCTACTGTACAATATTCTCAAACATTTTACTTAGGGATTTAAAACAACTACTATTAGATTTATAAAAAAAAACATGGAGAAAAGGTAATACCAAAAAGCCACGAAAAGCGGTTTGGATACGAATAGCAGCCCATTCTTGTCTAACAGCCTTGAAATCTTTAGGTTGAGCTCTAACAACCGTAGCCACCGCAGCCGAAAAAGCATCAGAATCAACAACTGAAGATGCATCTGATCCATCTGATGCTGCATTTCCTCTGTAACTTCCTTTAAACCCCTTCCAACCCATTTCCCCTGGTGAACTCCTCCATAGCTTCCATTTCTTCCCAAGGCAATTTATGACTTTATCCTAAATCACCAAAATCAAATCAAATACATATATATATATCTAAAATTATTATGATATGTAGTAAAAATATACATATAAATTATAGTACCTGATGATCAACTTTGTCAGTAGTTTTCTTATTAAGAATAAGTGCTTTCATCCATTTTCCTGAAGCACCCATGTTTGTATAAATCTATCTAATTAACAAATTTTACAACTATCAAATTAAATATATGTGTTCAAGTTTTTCTCTTTTTTTGGGTAAGTTTTGTAGATAATGATTAAAAAAAACAAATAAGAGGTGGTTATTTGGAAGGAAGTACAAATAGTAAGCAGTTTTACTAGATTGTGATGTAAGTAGTGGTTTAATATGTTTTATTTTGTCTTTATGTGTTTGAAATTTGAAAATGTTACACAACGGGCAAGAAACGTGATCGTGATTCCCGCTCGAGGATAGACAATAAATGTCACTAGTAATAAAATGCCATTCTGGTTTGATAGTTATTACTGAAATGCCATGCATCATATGAAAAGAAGTGAGAAATGTTATTGTGTCTTGTCGGTTTCATAAAAAGGTTAAAACACATGGACTTAAAAAAGTTCTTAAAGGTGTACAAAAGGACAATAATATTTTTAAAAACACAATTTCAAACAATTTGAAGTTTTGAACATTTGGGTTTGAAACATGGTTGTCACCTTTTTGAAATTTATGAATTTTATAAAATGGATTGTTTTGTTTGAGTTTTTTTTTGTTCAATTACTCTGTATGATCTATGATTCGCATGATGGCAAATTCAGATTTTGCCCACAAGTTGAAGAATTGATCTTCGGCTTAGCCTTGCGGTGTCTTTTAATCGTCAGGTCATCTTAGATTAAATATTGGGCTTTAGAGTTTGTTTGACCGTTTTAAATGATATTTTTTTTTTTTGACAAATGAATTTTACCTCAGACGTGTATGATGTGTGCTAATCGCACAACGAAAGGGTCCCGCACTAAGCGGATCTTAAATAGCCTTTCTCACCATACCACCTCCTTAATTGGAAAATACCGTCGAGGAGAACTTACCAAGGTTCGAACTCGAGACCTTGGAGTAAACTCCTCCGGGGGCCCGCATAGCAGGTTTAGTGAAACACCCCTGGCCACTGGGGTTTAACCCAGTGGTTGTTTTAAAAGATATTACTTCATGTATTTTAGTACATATTTTACCATCAATAGTAACGTAATTAGCTACTCACACGGTCTTTTGTATCTACAGTTAATTGCAATAAAAAAAATATGCTTATCATCATAAGAAAACACATAAAGATGGAGGACATTATAGATAAATTATACAATATGTTTTTACAACAGAATATATAATGGACGATTTTGTATACTCGGATGTTTGTAAATTGAGTCATGTATTGTTAACACCTCAATATAAAATTTGTTAAAAAAGGAGCTCGTTCAAATACAAATATTTTTAATAACAAGATAAATATTAACCATTTAACTCTTTTATTTTTATGTTCGAAAAAATAACATATTTCTTTGAAATACAATAATTATATTTTAGGCCTCGTTTACTTTTTACTTAATAAACTTAATAGTTAAGAACTTAATAATTAAGTCAAATTTCGTGTTTCTTTTTTGACTTAATAAACAAAAATAACCGTCAATTACATATCTTTTACTTAATACATACAGACATTACTTATACATTCAGCCACTTAATACACTCAGCACTTAATGACTAAAAAAAGAAACGGGCCCTACAAATTTTGGATGGGGTAGGGTTGTAAATGTGAATGAGAAGTTGAATAAAGTTAGATTGTATAAGTAATAATTAAATAAATTACACTTTTATAGCTTAAATTAGTTGAATTGTGATAACAGGGTTAGTTAATAAAGTTATCACTATATTAAAAGTTAAAAATGAAAAGGAAAAAAAAAAAAAAAAAAAGAAGCAAAACCATTGAACATTTGTAATTGCATAACCAGTCATGTCTATAAATGACTTTGATAATTCAAAGTCAAGACTCTTTTAAAACTGTGAGAAAGGGGATGTATGATGTGTGAGACTTCTGTCTTATAAACTAAAAATAGCAATGTTGCTTTTCAAAAGATTTATAATAAATTCTAAATTTTGATTCTTAATTATAATAATGTCTAGGAGATAGGGTACATCCCTAAATCCTTTTGCGCAAATGCAATCTTTTGGCATAATTTTAACTTTTCTAGTTCTTGAATATTAATCTTCTATTCACTTATTTAGTTTTCAGTTGATAATTCGATGTGTGTTTTGAAACCGACCTTATCAAATCAAATATATTTTATAAATCCATAAGAAAATTAATTTAATGATATTAAATATACCTGACAGCTGATCTTAAATGTGTTTGTGTAGTTAGAGAAAATGGAATAAATTTTGTTGACCACATTCTCGTTATTGGCAAAACCAGGAGTATGTTCTAAGCAAACACTTTTAATGCTCAATAAGTTTTCTTTCATTAATTACGTATGGCATTTCTTTTACGTGACTTTAAATTTAATTTATTTTTTTTAAACAGTAAATATTGAACATCACTTGTTACCCACTATTTAGAAGTGAAGGTTTGCATCAAACTAGGATCGATCGGATTGCACTATATATCTAATGCTATATAGAATTTTGATTTGTAAAACTTGGCCTTGAGTTCATTGACTGATTAGATTTTAACTTACATATATGAAATCATGTAATTAGCTAAGATGGTAAGTGTTAATTTTGTAAAAAGTGTTAATCTTGTAAGATTAATTAATTTTTTTAAAAATAGGATTTAAATAAATGTGTGGGTGCTGACATCCTTAGCGAAGGCAATTGGACGATAGATTGATTCCTTCTCTATGTAAACTCCTCCTTTCATTTTCCCCAAAAGATTCAACTAGTCAAAATGTTGGACTTTTGTCATCTCCCAAGTGTATATCTTTTATATAGAGTTAATTGCAAGATTGGTCCCTATGGTTTACACTTTTCAGCAATGGGGTCCCTTTTCAAGTATCGTTGCAATAGGGGTCCCTATTTTGAGAATTTTTTGCAAAATTGGTCCCTTTTTAACAGGACCGTTAGCAGGGGTCCTTAAATCTACACGTGGCAATAACGTGTAGGAGCAATATCGTCTTTTCACACAACATATAATGGACCTTTATTGCTAATAAACTCGATAAGTGACCCCCATTGCTAAAATGAACAAACCACAAGGACCAATTTTGCAATTAACTTATGATAATATATATCATCATTTATATTTATTTATTCTTTATTGATAATAAAAGGAAAATGATAAATCCTCCTAAAGATTAGCCTAAAAATCCTCCTAAAACTATAAGAAGGTGACATGTGGTATCCACTAATTCTCTTTCCTAATTTTGCCCCCTGATTTTCCCACATGTCATCATCTCATTGTTAGGGGGATTTTTAGGCTATTTAGTTAGGAGGATTAATCATTTCCCATAATAGAATACGACCGAAATAACCACTTATTAACCAACTAAAAAGTTTAATTAACCGCTAAAATTTTAGAATATGGACCACCCGATAAATTTAATATTAGTAGTAATGATTGTAGAACAAGTCTTATTAATTTAAATATTTTTTTTTTGTAATTGTAAGTCCCAACTGTATGGATTACCCGAAGATACCTCAATATCAATAACAATGACTGGCAAGCAACACTGATCTGGTAACTGAACCAGTTCAGATGTGACGATCCAGATTTCAGTTGAACAAGTAAATAAATGTAAATGCAAGAAACTAAATGACTGAAACTATATAAATAAATATATATATATATATATCAAGTATGTGGCAAAGGAACACGATGTACTTTTCAATGTATTTTATTAATTGTGTTAAACAAAATACAAAGGTTGTTGCGGAACAAAGATAAACACCCAAGTGTAATATCTAAACAACCTTGAAATACAAGTGATCTAATAACTTGGAAATACTCGTAAGAATTACTTAGAGTATATCTCACAAGTTGCAATGCCAAAGTTTCGAGCAGCTTGCAAATGGTGAGATGCCTTCTATTTATAGGCAAAGTGTAACACCCCAAAGTTTTTTTTAGGTAAAGAAATTAACCCCTTTTTACAGTTTTGACATTAAAATAAGTTCCTAGTATTTTATTTGTGGATATGGGGTTAATTTAGTTGAAACTTTAGCGGATAGCGGGTAAAAATACCCACAAAAATAGAAAAGGGCGTGGCAAGCCCATGAAGTGCCAGCCAACTTCTTTTCTATGACTCATACTTCCATTTGCTCTCCATCATTTCTTCATGCAGCTCCTTAATTCATCATACAATTCTCATTCCATATCATCCTTCCATAAAGAATTATCATCAACAAGATTTATTATAATATCCAATTATTCAAGAAATTGAACAGTTAGGGTTTGTGGTGATTGTGGTGGTGGCCGAAATTTCTAGAGGAAAAAGGGGGAAAAGAAGTTGTAATCTAAAGTCTTGAATTAGCTCATGGTTGTCTGAGGTATTGATTCCCTAACCTAGTTTTATCTTTTCTTTTAAAATTAGGGTTCTTGGAGTAACCCAAATTGGGGATTTTGCTAGAAATTGATTTATGAATAATTTTCCCCCAAATTCTTAGATAACCTAGTTTGTCATTGAGTTGTATAATGAGTTTGGCTAAGAAATTGATATGCTCATGTGGGGCATAGTGTTTATGAGGCCTAAGAACCTCCGGGACCTAAGAATCCCGATAGTTGATTTAGTGGGGCCTGAGAACCCCTTGTGAATGAGGCCTAAGAACCTCCGGGACCTAAGAATCCCGATAGTTGATATTGATTGTGTTTGTTTAGCTTATATGGATCCATGTATAGCGTTAAAGTGCAAAGGTGAGCATGTAGGTATGACACGACGGTGTCATAGGTTACATGTAATAGCCCTTTGCGCGTTGCCCTCCTTCGTGTTCATAAATGTATGCAAGTATATTCACTAAGCCTTCGCTTATATTTTAGTTGTTTCATCTTTCTTATAGGCGGTTCCGGAAGAAGGAACTAAGGTTGTTGATTAGAGCTTGAAGTAGTGAAAGTTGCTTTTGAAAGTTTGGAGGTATTGCCATCAAGAATTGGAAAGTTGTAGATACCTAGTTATCCCACCTCTCTATGGCTCTTGACTATCTTGGACATTTTTTGGTTAACTCAACTCTTGGTAAATTCTGGAAATTGTGGTTTGGTTGAGTCATGAGCTTTTGAAAGTAAACATGATCGTTTTGTTGATTATCCAAGTTGGGCAAATGACCCATTTGTTGGACAATGAAGTTTTTGGATGATGTTTATATGTTAGATTATGATGTAACGATGTTTTATAAGATTGGAAGTCTAAATCATGGATTTGAAAGATTTGTAATTGGGTTGGAAGTATTGCAAGTTGAGTTTTGGTGTCAAAATGAAGTTTGGAAGTCTGGACCAGACATTTCCCACTGCGGCGCAGTGGGAGTGTCCAGCCGCAGTGGGGGCTTTTGTTCGTGCAGGTCAGAATTCTCCCACTGCGCCGCAGTGGGAGTGCTCAACCCCACTGCGCCGCAGTGGGGAAAGGCTGTAAAAAAAAAAAAAATTTGTATTTTTCTCTTATCGAGTTCAGTCCTTTCAAGTTGGTATCAAAGCCGAGGTTTAAGGGATTTAGGTATTCCCCGTTTAGAGAATGCCTAGACTTAAACCTTAGACGAGACTCGACCTTAGGTGTTCGAAAATTTTATATGGGACCCGAAAGAGTGTTTGATGGTGTTAGCTTATAAACTTGCTAGTATTAAAGCACAATAAGAAGCCGGCCTTATTGTGGTTGAAGTACTAACAACTTTATAAACTAATCGCATCAAACTTTGGAACGGTCTAGTATAAAGTTATAGGTTATGGCTTGTAGTTCGTAGAGTAGAGATAGGTTTTAGGTTTGACTCAACTACCTTCTCTTATTATAGTATGGCTGAGCATCATAACGAAGAAGAAGAAACTATTTTCGCCGAGGATAGTATGGATATCTCGGATCAAATTGGGAGAGCTTTAGAGAAGTATACCCCCATTTTACTCAAAAGGTTGAACGCTACTATGGAAGGAGCTATGAACGACCATATAGCTCAAATGATTCGAGAAGAAGTGACGGTAAATGTGCAACGAGAATTCGAGAAACGGGATGCCAAGGATAAGGGTAAAAAGACCGATGACGAAAGAGAAGTGGAAGTGACGGGAGAGAAAGTTTATAAAAAGAAGTTCACTTTTAGGGACTTCGAAGTATGCCACCCACCCGAGTATCACGGTGACCGTGATCCCATCGTTTGTACAAGGTGGATATCGGAAATTGAAGGAGCCTTTCGTACTAGCCAATGCCCTTCACATCTTAAGGTTGTATTTGCGGTGGGCATGCTCCGAGACAGTGGGAAAAGGTGGTGGGATGGATTGTTGGCGATAAAGAAAGAAGCTTTGGATCATGTGGAGTGGCCCGAATTCAAGACCATGTTTTTCAAGGAGTTTAGGTCGGAGGCTGAAGTTACTAAATTGAGAAGTGAATTTCTCAACGATTGCCAAGGAAATCTAAGTTTGAATGAATTCCGTGCTCAATTCTTGGACAAGGCACAATTTTGTCCGGAATTTCTTGAAAATGATCAATTGCTAAAGGAGCAATTTTATTTGAAGTTGAGGAAGAGCTTAAGGGAAAAGATAAGCCTACGTCAAATGGAGTCCTTCTCCATGTTGGCGGATGTGGCTAGAGATCATGAAATCGAACAATCAAGAGTGGATGAAGGTGATTTAAAAAGGAAGCATGAGGACACCCATTCCCCAAATAAGCGATTCAAACAAGAGGGTAGTTCCGGTAACAACTCTGCAAAAAGAAACATTCCTTTTTGCCGTCAATGCAAGAGGAACCATTCTGGAGTGTGTAGGGCATCGGAGAAGGGTTGTTATACTTGCGGGAAACTGGGGCACACAAGCCGGGAGTGCAAGTCAAAACCTCAAAAAACTGTCATATGTTTTAAGTGCTTCGAGGAGGGTCACATGAGAAGCTCATGTCCTAAATTGACCGAGGAGGAAAGACTTGAGGAAAGAAGAAGGGAGGCGGAAAGGAAAAATGCCCAAGCTCATGGGAATCCACGGGGAAGATCTTTCCAACTGACGGTGGAGCAGGCTAGGAACGCGGATGATGTTGTTACAGGTACATTTCTTGTATATAATGTGCCTATGCGGATTCTCTTCGATTCGGGGGCAAATAGGTCTTTTGTTGCAACTAGAGTAATTCATGTTATTCCTGTGTCTAAGTCAAGTTTAAATAATACTCTACAAGTTGAGGTTGGTAATGGTAGAATAGAGTTAGTGAAGGATGTGTATAGAGGTTGTGAAATCAAAATTTCTTCGGAACTCTTTCAAGCCAATTTAATTCCTTTTCCGATGGGAGAGTTTGATATAATTTTGGGTATGGATTGGTTGAGCTCTTGTAACGCCAAAATCGCGTGTGATGAAAAGGCGATATATTTGAAGACCTCCAAGGGTGAAGACTTGGTAGTTTATGGTGATAGGAAAGAACGTTCTATATCCGTTTGTACTTTTGCTCGTGCCAAACGTTATTTGTCTCATGGATGTCACGCTTATCTTGCTCACATTGTTGATGTTGAAAAGAAACCCTTATCTATCGAAGACATTCCAATTGTTAGTGAATTTGCCGATGTTTTTCCCGAAGACTTGCCGGGCATTCCTCCCGAACGGCAAGTTGAATTTTCAATTGATCTCATTCCGGGGGCTAACCCCATTGCTAAAGCTCCTTACCGTTTGGCTCCAACGGAAATGCAAGAGATGATGAAGCAACTCCAAGAATTGCTTGACAAGGGTTTCATTCGACCTAGTAACTCTCCTTGGGGCGCACCGGTACTATTTGTCAAGAAGAAGGATGGAAGCATGCGTATGTGTATCGACTATCGCGAGCTCAACAAAGTTACCATAAAGAACAAATACCCTTTGCCTAGAATTGACGATTTGTTTGATCAACTTCAAGGAGCTTCATATTTTTCTAAAATAGATCTTCGTTCGGGTTATCATCAGCTCAAAGTACGTGATGAAGATATTCCTAAAACCGCTTTCCGTACTCGTTATGGCCATTTTGAATTTGTTGTCATGCCTTTTGGTCTCACAAATGCTCCCGCGACTTTCATGGATCTCATGAACCGTGTTTGTCGCCCTATGCTTGATAAGTCCGTGATCGTTTTCATTGATGATATTCTTATTTATTCTAAAAGTACAACCGATCATAAAGTTCATTTACAGGAGGTGTTGGAAACATTACGCAAGGAGAAACTCTATGCCAAATTCTCCAAATGTGAATTTTGGTTAAGAGAGGTACAATTTCTTGGTCACGTTGTTAATAACGAAGGAATTATGGTGGATCCGGCCAAGATTAGCGCGGTAATGAAATGGGAGCAACCTAAGAATGCAACGGAGATTAGAAGTTTCCTTGGTCTAGCGGGCTATTACCGTCGTTTTATCCAAGATTTCTCTAAAATAGCTTCCCCATTGACCAAGTTGACTCGAAAGAATATCAAGTTCGAATGGAAAGGCGAACAAGAAATGGCTTTTCAACAACTTCGAGAAAGACTAAGTCAAGCACCGGTCCTTGTTTTGCCCGATGGTCTAGAAGATATGGTGGTGTATTGCGACGCATCATCAAATGGTCTTGGTTGTGTTCTTATGCAACGAGGTAAAGTCATTGCCTATGCTTCGAGGCAATTGAAAGAGCATGAAAAACGGTATCCTACTCACGATTTGGAACTAGCGGCAGTTGTCTTTGCTTTAAAAATTTGGCGCCATTACCTTTATGGAGTCAAGTTTACCATATATTCCGATCATAAAAGCCTCAAGTACTTCTTTGAGCAAAGAGATCTTAACAATCGCCAACGAAGATGGTTAGATCTTTTGAAAGATTATGATTGTGAGATCTTGTATCATCCCGGGAAGGCTAATGTTGTAGCGGACGCCTTAAGTCGGAAGAGTTCTCATCATACTTTCGTCGTTTCTCCCATATGGGTTTTGATCACTAATGATTTCTTTGATCAAATTAAAGAAGCTCAAGAAAAGGCCTTGCAACGAGATCCTAAGAGAGAAAGAATTCAAGGACAAATTCAATATTTTACCAAGGATTCTCGTGGCCTTACCTTACGTTTTGGGAGGATTTGGATTCCATTCTCTTGTGAGTTGAAGCAAGTTCTACTTGATGAGGCTCACAAATCCAAGTACTCCATTCACCCCGGCGCTACAAAGATGTACCATGACTTAAAGGTAGAATATTGGTGGCCCGGAATGAAGCGTGATGTGGTGAAATATGTAGAAAAGTGTTTGACTTGTGCTCAAGTGAAGGCGGAGCACCAAAAGCCTTATGGTAAGATGCAACCTTTGGAAATCCCCAAGTGGAAATGGGAGGATATCACCATGGATTTTGTCACCAAATTGCCCAAAACACCTAGAAATCAATTTGATACGATTTGGGTAATAGTTGATAGATTGACTAAAAGTGCTTTGTTCCTTCCTATTCGTGAAGCATCTTCATCCGAGGTATTGGCAAAGATCTATGTAAAAGAAGTAGTGGCAAGACATGGAGTTCCCATCTCCATTGTTTCGGATAGAGACACTCGCTTTACTTCTCATTTTTGGCGAAGATTCCATGATGAAATGGGTACCAAGCTCAACTTTAGCACCGCATATCACCCCCAAACGGATGGTCAAAGTGAGAGAACCATCCAAACGCTTGAAGACATGCTACGGGCATGTATAATCGATTTTGGAGGCACTTGGGATATTCACTTGCCTTTGGTAGAATTTTCTTATAACAATAGCTACCATTCGAGCATCCAAATGCCGCCCTATGAAATGTTGTATGGGAGGAAATGTCGATCTCCAATTTGTTGGGGAGAAGTGGGACAACGTGAAATAGGAGGCACGGAGGTGGTATTGAAAACCATTGAGAAAATTGATGTGATCAAAGAAAGACTTAAAGCGGCTCAAGATCGACAAAAGTCATATGCGGATAAGCGGAGAAGGCCAATCGAATTCAATGTTGGTGATCGTGTCTTGTTGAAAGTCTCCCCATGGAAAGGTGTTTTACGATTTCGAAAACGTGGGAAGTTAAGTCCTCGTTTTATTGGTCCTTTCAAAATTTTGGCTCGAGTTGGTAAAGTTGCTTACCGTTTGGAGTTACCCGATGAGCTTTCGGGGATTCATCCTACTTTTCATGTGTCACATCTTAGGAAATGTCTTGCCGATGAAGCTTCTTATGTGCCTTTGAATGAAATCGAAATCGATAATAAGTTAAACTATATCGAAGAGCCCTTTGCCATAGTAGAAGAGGAGCTTAGAAGAGTACAAAATAAGACGGTGAGGACTTATAAAATTTTGTGGAAGCATGGAAGATTATCCGATTGCACATGGGAGTCCGAGCATGATGTTCTTGTTTACTATCCGTCTTTACATATGGCTTGGATCACGAGGTCGTGATCCGTTCCAAGTGGGGGAGAGTTGTAACACCCCAAAGTTTTTTTTAGGTAAAGAAATTAACCCCTTTTTACAGTTTTGACATTAAAATAAGTTCCTAGTATTTTATTTGTGGATATGGGGTTAATTTAGTTGGAACTTTAGCGGATAGCGGGTAAAAATACCCACAAAAATAGAAAAGGGCGTGGCAAGCCCATGAAGTGCCAGCCAACTTCTTTTCTATGACTCATACTTCCATTTGCTCTCCATCATTTCTTCATGCAGCTCCTTCTTAATTCATCATACAATTCTCATTCCATATCATCCTTCCATAAAGAATTATCATCAACAAGATTTATTATAATATCCAATTATTCAAGAAATTGAACAGTTAGGGTTTGTGGTGATTGTGGTGGTGGCCGAAATTTCTAGAGGAAAAAGGGGGAAAAGAAGTTGTAATCTAAAGTCTTGAATTAGCTCATGGTTGTCTGAGGTATTGATTCCCTAACCTAGTTTTATCTTTTCTTTTAAAATTAGGGTTCTTTGAGTAACCCAAATTGGGGATTTTGCTAGAAATTGATTTATGAATAATTTTCCCCAAATTCTTAGATAACCTAGTTTGTCATTGAGTTGTATAATGAGTTTGGCTAAGAAATTGATATGCTCATGTGATAATATGGATTTATGAGAAAAGTGAATTTGTACTAGTTGCGAAATGTTGATAAAAGTGGTAGATTGAGCTACCTAGTGAAATTGTTGAAAGTGAAAGTAACTCAATGACAAATGGGTTGGGTTTGGAATTAGAAAAGGCTAGTGATTGATAGGTATGACTAGGTTGAGCTAGTCAAGTTGATGAATAAAAGCTTATGCATTTTATGATATGAATATAGGTTGAAGCTTGTATTTGTGCATTGACATATTATCGAGTTATTGTTCAAGTCGCGGAGGAGGTGAGTATATTTGCATACCTTTGTGTATACGTTGGGTCAATTACCATATGATGTTGAGTTGTGTCCATATGTGGTAATTGATTTGGCGTTAAGCCCATGTGGGGCATAGTGTTTATGAGGCCTAAGAACCTCCGGGACCTAAGAATCCCGATAGTTGATTTAGTGGGGCCTGAGAACCCCTTGTGAATGAGGCCTAAGAACCTCCGGGACCTAAGAATCCCGATAGTTGATATTGATTGTGTTCGTTTAGCTTATATGGATCCATGTATAGCGTTAAAGTGCAAAGGTGAGCATGTAGGTATGACACGACGGTGTCATAGGTTACATGTAATAGCCCTTTGCGCGTTGCCCTCCTTCGTGTTCATAAATGTATGCAAGTATATTCACTAAGCCTTCGCTTATATTTTAGTTGTTTCATCTTTCTTATAGGCGGTTCCGGAAGAAGGAACTAAGGTTGTTGATTAGAGCTTGAAGTAGTGAAAGTTGCTTTTGAAAGTTTGGAGGTATTGCCATCAAGAATTGGAAAGTTGTAGATACCTAGTTATCCCACCTCTCTATGGCTCTTGACTATCTTGGACATTTTTTGGTTAACTCAACTCTTGGTAAATTCTGGAAATTGTGGTTTGGTTGAGTCATGAGCTTTTGAAAGTAAACATGATCGTTTTGTTGATTATCCAAGTTGGGCAAATGACCCATTTGTTGGACAATGAAGTTTTTGGATGATGTTTATATGTTAGATTATGATGTAACGATGTTTTATAAGATTGGAAGTCTAAATCATGGATTTGAAAGATTTGTAATTGGGTTGGAAGTATTGCAAGTTGAGTTTTGGTGTCAAAATGAAGTTTGGAAGTCTGGACCAGACATTTCCCACTGCGGCGCAGTGGGAGTGTCCAGCCCCACTGCGCCGCAGTGGGGGCTTTTGTTCGTGCAGGTCAGAATTCTCCCACTGCGCCGCAGTGGGAGTGCTCAACCCCACTGCGCCGCAGTGGGGAAAGGCTGTAAAAAAAAAAAAATTGTATTTTTCTCTTATCGAGTTCAGTCCTTTCACAAAGTCCATGATGATGTGGACTTAGCCGTACATATTATGGTTGAGAGCATTTAAGGGATTGAAATCAATTCCTTAACATGCGTAAATAAAGTATGGGTGTGAAAGTCACTTTGATGTGACAGTTCACCTTTATTCTCAACCTTTTTACTCAACCTTGTACTTTTCCAGACAATATGGTATTATCCGGGTAAAGGTTGGTAAAGTAAAAAGGCTTCCTCGTAATCAGTGTAAAGTGTTGTAAGTACTTTACACTGAGATGCTTCAGTCTTCGATCAGGTAGAATCTTTTCTGAGTTCTGCTACTGAGATGATTCTCTTTCTTCAGTCTTCAGTCTTTGACTTCAGACGAATGCTTTCAGTTGAGGCTAATCTAAACTGAAGTGAAGCTTAGTGAATATTCTGAACTGAGAAGTTTCAGAAACATGTACAAGTATTTTTCACTAAACTTCAACTATTTCATGGACAAATTATACTTGGTCGTTTTCGACCTAACAGTAATCCATCACTAAATTATACTTTTTAGCTTATTTTATTAAAGAATCAATCTTACTAAATACTTGATTAGTTATTAACACTTTTTAGCTTTTCATAATTATTAATAATTAAATTACTAAAAATTTATTAACAAAAAAAAACTTCTAAAACTTATAAATGTTTCGGTTGATGATATAAATACAATCCACATAAATTTATATCCACTACCTATAAAATACAAAGTATATTACTCGATATATCCAAAATATATCAAAAAAATATGTTAACATCTATATTAAAATAAACTTTCACATATACTCGTATTTTTTAATTAATATTTATTAATCAACCAACTGCATAAATGTTTAATAGTTACATAGAGAACTAAAATACATATATGACATTTATATTATTCGAACAAGTTTGTTTTTTAATAATCTAATTCTTAACGTAAAATATCTTAGTTGTTAACCTTAAATAATAATAAAAGTTTATATATCATTTAGTTTTTAAAAGTAAAAATAAAAATATTTATACAAGGTAAATCTTATCATTAAAATTTTAAAGTATACATAAATCTTATGATATGTTCATATGTGAATGGTATATGAATTCATTCACATATGAACTTATACGTAATTTTACAAACTATTAACAAATTTGTATTTTCTTATATGAATTTGAGAAGTTATGGGAAAGAATATATTATAGCATTTCTAATTTGTGAATAGATCAGCAGTAGTGACAGGCTGACAGCATAATCAATGTATGGAGGAATCAGAACGAAATCAAAGAATATATATACTGACTTTTATTATGTTTTCAAATGTGAATATATTATATATATGATTTTAAAATTCTTACAGTTTTCGTAAATAAAAAGGTTCTTCACAAAAGTCACAAGAACCTTCGTCTTTATCACTATGGTTTTCTCAAGCTTATATTATCGTTTTAACGAAGTAGTAGTCTTGTTAGCTTCATAATTTTGTATTATATACTAGTGTTACATAAAAAAAATTTACACAATTTTGTATTGGTTGGAGATGGTTTGCATAAAAAATTTGCATTATTTTGATATTTTTGGTACAAACATCGCAGATGCCTTTGATTTTCTTACGGCTTCATCAACCTCTATCAAGAAAATACAGACCACAGTGAAATATTTTCTCCAAAATCAAAGATGGGGATACATAGCGACTTTCATAAAATTGATCCTCTAAGACTTAAACGTCAAGAGTTGAGACAACATGCATAGCCACATCGGTCATATCACACATGGATATCAGTAGAATGCAACAACGATAGAAAGCATGCCAAAGTGGAGGCTCAACATCTCCTGTATAGCCATACGAATACTTGGAGGTTGTAAAATTTCATGTGGAATGAAAACATCAATTTAGCAACATATGGTCATGGGAAATGATATATCCTCCTAAGGCCATGGTATATACAAAATGCTCAAGCATATCGATCACCTCAACAACACGTCATCAAATAATTTTAGCATACTGAACCAACACTCTCAAAAAAAAATTTAATTCCATGTGTGTATGCTTTCAAGAAAAATCTATATGCTTTCAATATGCTCTCAAGTATTTTGATGAAGCATACCAATAAGCATTTCAAAGCTTCAATGGTAACATATTTAATTTTAATATGTTTAATAAAGTGTTTTGATTGGCATATTGACCATTGGAGATAGCATTTTGATGAAGCATATCAATAAGCATTTCGAAGCTTCAATGGTAATATATTTAATATCATTATCTATATACTACTAGATTATGTTCCCGCGTAATACGCGAGATAAACATATTAAATTTTCATTATAACATAATCAAGTACTTATGGATAAAACATGTTAAAATTTGATGATATTATCATTCAGAAAATGTTTTGTATCAAAAATGGTTAGTAGGATATGTATGTTATATCTTTATAACACGGGAACCCATGTAATGCGGAGATGGTGGCGGCGACGGGTGGTAATGGTGGTTAATATTGGTGGTGGTGACAATATCGAGTGATGTAGTTGGTTTAGGGTGTAAATTAGTTCATTAATAACGAATTAGGTAATTTATAATAACTCTTTCCATTGGGGGGTCATTAAGGACAATTGTCTCATTTCCAAACTAACTTTTTTATAGCATAATCTAAAAGGGAAGTACTATTAGGTAGTGTTTGGTAATGTCTTAATTAAAAGTCACGACTTAATTTTAATTGCCTTAATTTATTAAGTCAATCAAATATGTTTGTTTGTTGACTTAATAAACAAAAGCTATTGTACAATTATCACTTCTATTTCTAGAAGGATGGGGTGTTTGAATTTTGATAAAGAAAGAGAGATTTAATGACGTTGTAAAGTTAAATGTAGTGACTACCTGCTTGTAACATCCCAAAATTTAAAAGGTTATTGTTTATATATAGATTTATAGATTTACGTATATATAAATTTAAGGAAGGTTAGCTCATATTATTTTTAATGTTAAGGGTATATTTTAACAAATCATATAAAGTATAAGTATTAATATTGTCAT
>CM067171.1:47730075-47802575 GCA_034093135.1 Erigeron breviscapus | reverse complement strand
GCCACCTCTAATAATGAATAAACAACATTCCAAACAAATGCGTATAAATTGATATTACCATCCAAGCAAAAGCCAGGCACGAGATGTTGGACTTTCAGGCAATCGCTCTCCAAGAGCAAGCATACCAGCAAGTACACCTGTCACGATTGAAGCCACTGCGGCACATGTCGATACGACAACTGCTCTCCCATGCTTCAAACCACGTGTCTGTGTATACACAATAAAATAGTCCTTTAATTAAATTCAAACAAAGAAATTAGCAAATGGGCAAAAATGATATATTATGGCAAACTATTGAAAATTGTTCATGAAGATGGCGGATATTTCAGAGACCTGGTAAACAAAGCCTGTACCACTACAGCATATACTGATTGAAATGCAAACTGGAACTAGCAACGCCGAGAATCCCTGCTCCAAGAATACAAATCCCATTTTTGAAATTACAGATGCAATCCTGCAGTTATGAGATACAATCCTAAATAAAATTGCATTGATACATTACATAGAGGGGGTGTATGTAGAGGCTCATTTATTAGAACTATATACACCACCCAAGTCTATAATCATCTTAACATAATTATTGGAAGACATATTCTAATAAAAAGAGCTCTAATTGACCAATAAGAGAATCTCATATTAAATCAACTGAATCCTTAATATTGAACTAATTTGATCAACGAACCCCTCTCTTTCCAACCAATTTTACTAGATAAGCCTTCCTCTAACTAAAGAATCTCTCCAAAACTTATGATAACCCTTATTTCTCAAAATATCAATAGTGACCCCTTTTCTTTTAATAAACATCGAAACAAATTTCCTATTTAATAATTTAATATTTATGAAACCAACACTAACAATATAACAAATAAGAATATAATACCCAGGGATGGATGTAAAGCCAAACAAATAGCATCTGCTCCAAGAAAATCTTTTGTGTCCACGAGATTAAGGATTTAAATGATACAAATCGTTTTATACGTAAACATAATCTTTAATAGTACTTATTAGTTATTCAAATATTAATAGATCGTTATCATACACTGTCCGTGTGTCCACACAGGTCGAAAGACTAGTTACAATTTATACCAGGTCCGGCCAAATGTATGCCAGAAAATCAAAAAATGAAACATACGACCCTACACTCTAACCAAATACTTAATCCCGATTTAAATGTGAGTTTCACTAATTTAGTTACATGTTTATGTATGTATGCTAACAAAAACTGCTAAACTTTTATAAGCATATACAAAAAACAAACTTATATTCCACTTCAAAGAGAAATATACCCGAACAAAATGCCAGATTCCAAGCCATATATAATCTCCTCAACAACTTCTGACTGCATCTGTATATATCCGAAAACAATACTTAAGAATTAAAACTAGATGACACAACCAAAATATAAATAGTGTTGGACATGAGAATACCAGCTCTTGCTCTCTTCGCTGACGCCTGTAAATACGTAGCCATCCATTCAGGAGCACCTACATAAAGAAAACTTAAAATCATAACTGCAACCTGATAACCTTTGCTTTTAACAGATGAAGAACCATAACAACCTATTATACAAACATGGAAACTTTTTTCAAGACCAAGTGGTTGAAAACATAGCTGGAACGATACATCTATACATCTATATATTGGATTTGAACTTATATAAGAAAGCGTGTGTATGATATATATATATATATATAGACACACACACACAGACACATATTTAGGCACCAAAAATATAACACTCCTATTTATGTAAGATGTATATACAAAAGCAAGTATTCACAAAAAGATGAAGTAAAAGTTGAGCAAATGATGAACGGCAATCACAGGGTACGCGTAAAAAATCACGGGCATCAGATCAAAGAATATACAAGCAAAAATTCAGCAAATAATACATGATACCAACAGTTGGTGCCTGACACCAGTTAATTACACTAACTAACTAACTTTAACATATTACGTCATTATCCAATAACATTGAATCAATGTCATAAACAAAATCACCAAATGAAAGAGGCAAGTGGAATGTGCCCACGGCAGAGTACAAGTAAATATACCATATAACACAAATTAACTCAACTCAGATGGTGCAGAGAGTAAGATACCTACAAACAAAAATGCAACGCCACATGCTAGCCAGGGTAAGTGAAAGATAGAGATTAAGGAAGCTTTTTGCTCCTCCCCTCCCGCACCAACTCCTGCATATTCAACAAAAAATAATACTATTTTGAAAATGAACTTTTAGCTAGCCAATTTTAATTTTGCAACACTTTATGAAGAAAAAGCATGCTTTTAATATCGTTGCATTATAAGTCACAAATCATGGACTGATGTATTGTTCTAGAAGATTTTAAAAGTAACCAGATGATAATACTTGATCACTAATAATACTATTCATTAGCTTCATCCGCATATAGTAGTATCACATAATCGAATTTTATAAAACAACTTTCTTTTATAAGAAACTTTGGAAACTCACATTACCTATGGTGCCAAGGCCAGCTAATGTAATTCCCATCCAATCAACAACATTCATGACTTCCTTCAGGTAGAAATGAGAAAAGACGGACAGAATAGCAAGGCCACAGCCGGAAACAGGTTGAATCACGGAAACCTACAGCATATACAGGACATACAGAAATGAAACATAGAAGTCCGATATGATCTTGCAAATTCAGACACTCGAGAAAACATGATGATCATTAATAACAAATGTCATTTTCTGATTGTCTACTTTCGCTAAAAGGTTATAGGAATGATATTTCAGATACATGTGGATGAATACGATGATGCTTGAATGTGCATTTGTTATGTGATACTTAATAATCAAAATCAGGTAAGTAGATAACCAACTGTAATAGAACATGTAGCTGGAGATATTGCTTCGATGTTCTTCTTACGTTTCGGTAATGCAAACATAGCAATTAGAGGCTAGGCACCCTTTTAAAATTTGTAAAAATAGCTAAATTTTATATTAATCAACTTATCATTGCTACTTCAAGTCGCAAAATCAGACAATCAGTTTCATATCACATGCCCAAAAACACCCTAACGAACAAGAACTTCACATTATAGACAAAGAGAAGTTTGATAAGAGACTTACTGGAGCTAGTGATAATGCTCGTAACATCAACAATGCCCCAAAGATATCCATGAGAAAGCCTATCAACCAAGGTTTATTAGAAGCATATGCTCTTACCACCTACAAAATGAAGCATCCAATTACATTATTAAGCCTCAAACTAATATTTACCGATGTAAATCATGATCAAATTCTCCTCGATAGATGAAAGTTTGCAGATAGATAAACACGTATCTCAACTGATCTACAGGCAAGACCCATTTGGTTATATGCAAGTGTTACAGCTTACAAAAAGATTGGTTCACCTTCAAATAGCATTCTCAATCAAAATTACTTTCGTGCATATATAGAAAATGACCAAAGTCTGCATCTAACTCTTTTATGACGCATTGTATCACACAATTGTGATACTGTTCCTCTGTGTGTAAAGAAAATATTCCTTGGGCATACCAGTCTTTTCTCTTCCAGCTATTAAGTATCAACCTAATAAAATTTCTTCATAATTTTTCTGACGTTAATGTCTAATCAAAATTTCCCTTTCATTACAAACTTTAAGCAATGTTATCATAATATAGTATTTCAACAGATCCTGCACTTATGTTTTTTCAGTCATTGACATGATCCCACGCTACATGGATCTAGCCAACTTAACCAAGTGCATAACCAACCAAAAGAACCAATTTGCTAGTAATACATTACACAGGACCATCACATACTTAACTCCCAGACATTAACTTAGAGGCAAAACCGATTCAAATCCTAATATGTGCAAACAATTTCTAAAAGCCACACCAATCTCCTTAGGGAAAGCTTTACCTAGCCAAGTCCGCGGTGCTTGGTCCTCGTCTACTAGTGGCCTACCAACTGTAAAATATTTGGAAATGTATCCAACTATAGCCAGAAATCAATAACATGCATCCGCGAAAAAGCATCAGATACATCATACATACAACAACAGCTAAGATCTAATGACTTTATATCCCCCACACTTGAAAAAACCCAAACTAGACTTTTTCCATAATAATCCAACTTATATATGTGTGAGTGTATAATATGATATATAATCAATGTAACAGGATCAATAATATCCACCAAATAATTTAACATATTTTTTTAAACAAAATCTAGACGCATATTACCGATTTCAGACATATAAATAATATATTAGCATCATATTTACATTTACAATATTAATTAATCATTAGGGGAATGTACATTATACACTCACGAAATAAAATAAATAAATAATAGAAAAAAATGAAATAATAATAAAGAAAAGGATGAGGTGGGAGTTGCCTTGAGTTTAAGAGAGAGTGGGGGGAGAATGACGGTGCCCTTTTTCTGAAGAACTTTTCCGATGTTGTTTCCGGCGGTCGCTGCCACCGTCAGAAATATCGATTCCCACATCTCTCTGTCTCTTTCTTTCTTTCTTTCTTTTCTTTTGAATAAAATAATTTTTCCCCTGATTTTCGGTGTGAGATGTAACGGAAGAAGAGTTGATTGCTGGAATATACCCCTCTTTATTTTGTTCCGGGGTGCTTGAGATTAATTATATTGGGTTGACTTACGTTGAACACGAGAATTAATCTCAGCCCTTTATTTATTAAGATCAGGAAAGTCATGCTTGTCATTATGAAAAATCAATATTTTGTCTAGCTCTCTCTTTCTCTCCTCTTATTAAATTAATAAAAATATCTAATTCATTAAAAAACTTTTATCTTACAAACCGTACATCGTTAGACGGAAAAAAAAACATGAGTAGTCTTGAAATTTCGTCCTCTTCCATTAGAGATGCGACTCGATATACTTTTGAAGACTTTTTAAATGTCGTTTTTTTCCCCATCACGTTCATCCTACACATGTGTAGGACAAGTAGAAACCACTAAAAGGTTCATCCTACACATGTGTAGGACAAGTGAAAACCACTAAAAGGTTCATCCTACACATGTGTAGGACAAGTGGAAACCACTAAAAGGTTCATTTAATATTTTGTCCTCTTTCATTAGAGTGGTCATCATATATACTTTCGACGACTTTTTAATTCAGAGGGCGGATGGATACGGTACGGGTGGTGGCTACCTCGAGGCATTTATAAAGGGGTTGGAAGCCGGACACATTTGGGAATGGTTTGGATTTGATGGGCGGCGATCCATGAGATGGTGGTGGTTGGATACGGTACGGGTGAAGCCCTTAGCCGTACGGCTCGCCCGTGTAGGACAAGTGAAAACCACTAAAAGGTTCATCCTACACATGTGTAGGACAAGTGAAAACCACTAAAAGGTTCATCCTACACATGTGTAGGACAAGTGAAAACCACTAAAAGGTTCATCCTACACATGTGTAGGACAAGTGAAAACCACTAAAAGGTTCATCCTACACATGTGTAGGACAAGTGAAAACCACTAAAAGGTTCATCCTACACATGTGTAGGACAAGTGAAAACCACTAAAAGGTTCATCCTACACATGTGTAGGACAAGTGAAAACCACTAAAAGGTTCATCCTACACATGTGTAGGACAAGTGAAAACCACTAAAAGGTTCATCCTACACATGTGTAGGACAAGTGGAAAAAGAAAAAAAAGAGAGCTGACGAAAATACCCCTCTTGTGTTGAGAGGAGTTTTTTATTTTTAATCTGATTCATCCAGTTTTTTTTTATCCGGGTGGAGAGGAGTTCTTGAGTTTTTTTTATTTAGGGGTTCTCAAATAACCCCTCCTCTAATACTATATCTATATAACTATATCTATATCTATATCTATATCTATATCTATATCTATACTATATTATAAAGCAAATAGGGTTTTAAGTTTCAACTTTCAACAATCTACACATACTATACTATATCTAATATCTATATCTATATCTATATCTATATCTATATCTATAGTGTTCTGATCTATATCTATATCTATATCTATATCTATATCTATATCTATATCTATATCTATATCTATATCTATATCTATATCTATATCTATATCTATATCTATATCTATATCTATATCTATATCTATATCTATATCTATATCTATATCTATATCTATATCTATATCTATATCTATATCTATATCTATATCTATATCTATATCTATATCTATATCTATATCTATATCTATATCTATATCTATATCTATATCTATATCTATATCTATATCTATATCTATATCTATATCTATATCTATATCTATATCTATATCTATATCTATATCTATATCTATATCTATATCTATATCTATATCTATATCTATATCTATATCTATATCTATATCTATATCTATATCTATATCTATATCTATATCTATATCTATATCTATATCTATATCTATATCTATATCTATATCTATATCTATATCTATATCTATATCTATATCTATATCTATATCTATATCTATATCTATATCTATATCTATATCTATATCTATATCTATATCTATATCTATATCTATATCTATATCTATATCTATATCTATATCTATATCTATATCTATATCTATATCTATATCTATATCTATATCTATATCTATATCTATATCTATATCTATATCTATATCTATATCTATATCTATATCTCATATTATATCTATACTATATTATATCTATATCTATATCTATATCTATATCTATATCTATATCTATATCTATACTCCATATCTATATCTATCTATCTATATCTATATCTATATCTATATCTATACTTATATTATCTTATATATCTCTACTACATTATAAAGCATTTGTTCCCTCCATTTTTTCAACTTTAAGTAAGTGAAAACCCAAAATACCCCTATCACTTATTCATAATACCCTTAGAAGAAATCTCAACCACTCATTTTTTTCTCTCTCCTCAAATCTCAACCACTTATTTTTCTCTCTCCTCCATAAATCATTTTATTCCTCTAATTCATTCAAAATCTTTTATCTCAAAAACCGTACATCGATAAATTATATAAATTATATGGGTGTTCTTAAAATTTCATGCTCTTTCATTAGAGATGTCATTCGATATACTTTCGATTACAATTAAAGCATGTCCCACATTGGATGGTGGGAGAATGATGACGATTACATTTCACACAAAATGGGTGAGGTCCCAAATAAGTTTTCCTCACCGGCTCTACCGCCGCCATGACTCTACCCCTATTAGCATTCTTGGGGTCAAACCTACCTGTCTTTCTCGCCTTGCTAGATTCTCCATCATCTTTCCTCTTCGATGAAGGCTTGCTCAATACCCCGCTTCTCAACAAGTCCTCGGTAACACTACCAGCGCGGTTTATGGCTTCGGCCAATGAAGTAGGCATGACCGAATTTACTAGAGAACGGACTTATGGAGTCAAGCCCATGACAAATTTTTCAATTGCCCGAGGTTCGGGGTTCACCAAATGAGGGACAAGGGTAGACAAGTCTTGAAAACGCCTAATGTATCCCTTGTAGTCCGCCCCATCCATTTGAAGATGGACGAACTCCAAGGTAAGAGTTTGAAGTTCATACGGGGGACAAAATTTCTCCCTCACCATATTCTTGAAATCGGCCCATGTCAAGTTGTTGGCCCGATCCAAACCCGTGAAACTTACTTCCTTGTTCCACCAATTACTATGTAACACCCGTCGTTTAAAAATATGGATTTCCAAAAAATTTCGCCTAACGGCGTCAAAGAAAGCGGAATTAAACTTTAAAAGTCCAAACCAACAAAATCTGTTTGGTTCATTCATTAAATGGTGTTACTAGCCATATCATCAAAACAAGTTTAAATGGAAATTCGTCGGTTGCCCAACATTAAACAACCGACAACATAGTAAATGCAAATCATAAATGTCTAATCGTAAATCAATGTCTAATGCGAGCAGCCACTATGGGTAAACTACATCCAGCTTCAAGATCATCTACCCATGCCTCACATCTTCTCACATCTACCTGCTCACTAATGCTGGACCTGAGGGCACAACACATTTTAAAAGAGCAAGTGTTAGCTAACGAATTAGCTAAGTAAGATAACACATAGTATATAAAGCATTTGTCCATTTAAAACATTATAGGAAAATCATTGAAATCGTTAAGGCACAAATCACATCATACATTACATCTCACATAACATATCATCACATCAAACATCATCATAATAGGATGAACCACCCTAAATGTGCCTAGTCATCTTTCATATCTTTTTCACATATCATCTTTGCAAGTGTGACATAAGTCACGCATATCATATAACATATACATCTCATTAAGTGTGACATAAGTCACACCCGACTAGATGGACAAACCTTACGGCAGTACATCAATGTCGTTAAGGAATGACAAGCCAATCCCGGAGTAGTCCGTTATGTTCAAAGACATTGGTGGGTAATCACGCCACCCAGAGATACTCATACCACGTAATTATGTTGCAAGGAGCCACCCAAGCAACCACATATACGCACCCGCCGGGCAAGGGCAAGCACGTGTTAAGCTTAACACTTTCACATCAGTTACGAGCTCGATTTACATCACATATAGTTTAGGTGTCCACATTACCTAAACATCATCACATATTCATCTTTTACGTTTGGGCCCTTAAACGTGCGCGTGTCATGGCAACTTAATAAGTCTAGTGAACTAGATGAACAAGCCATGTAATCATGCACATTTCACATATCATTAACATATATCACATTTCAATTCATCTCAAGACATTACATAGCATTTCATAGCATATCATTACATCTCGTGTCATTACATACCTTAATCATATTATATTAAACGCATAAGCATTTAATCGCATAATCCCATTTAGGACACATAAACTTAACGAACCTGACGTTAATTAACGGAATAGTCAAACTTGAAAAGTTTGGGATGTTACATACTAAGTGCATCGTCCTTGAACATACCGGAAGAATAAGTGATCCGGTCCTCATAAATGCAATGACTTCGAGCAATCACCGCCTCTATCCTCTCCAACCACCTAATACAAGCCGTAGGGCCGCCATGACCATCAAACTCCGGCGCCCCACAATTTTTGAAGTCTTTGAATAAGCATCCTTGGCGGTACACTCCATGTTGGTTATACATGGGGACATAATTATCAAATCTCACCGGTGCTTCGTCTTTAACAACAACATTTGGTTGCACACCTCCAACATTCACATCTTCTTGAGCTTCTAAACGAGGTGGCACATTGTTTGGTGCCCCATTATTCTCTTGAAGTGTTGCCGTGACTTGAGCAGCAATAGTAGGCATTATGTTGGTGACCGTTTGGGCGATCACCTTCGCCAAGTTTGGCACGGGGGCTTCACCTCTACCCTACCTCTACCTTGGCCTCTACCCACCTCTACCACCACCTCTACCACGACCTCCTTACCACGACCGCCTACCTCTACCTCTACCTCTACCTCTACCTCTACCTCTACCTCTACCTCTACCTCTACCTCTACCTCTACCTCTACCTCTACCTCTACCTCTACCTCTACCTCTACCTCTACCTCTACCTCTACCTCTACCTCTACCTCTACCTCTACCTCTACCTCTACCTCTACCTCTACCTCTACCTCTACCTCTACCTCTACCTCTACCTCTACCTCTACCTCTACCTCTACCTCTACCTCTACCTCTACCTCTACCTCTACCTCTACCTCTACCTCTACCTCTACCTCTACCTCTACCTCTACCTCTACCTCTACCTCTACCTCTACCTCTACCTCTACCTCTACCTCTACCTCTACCTCTACCTCTACCTCTACCTCTACCTCTACCTCTACCTCTACCTCTACCTCTACCTCTACCTCTACCTCTACCTCTACCTCTACCTCTACCTCTACCTCTACCTCTACCTCTACCTCTACCTCTACCTCTACCTCTACCTCTACCTCTACCTCTACCTCTACCTCTACCTCTACCTCTACCTCTACCTCTACCTCTACCTCTACCTCTACCTCTACCTCTACCTCTACCTCTACCTCTACCTCTACCTCTACCTCTACCTCTACCTCTACCTCTACCTCTACCTCTACCTCTACCTCTACCTCTACCTCTACCTCTACCTCTACCTCTACCTCTACCTCTACCTCTACCTCTACCTCTACCTCTACCTCTACCTCTACCTCTACCTCTACCTCTACCTCTACCTCTACCTCTACCTCTACCTCTACCTCTACCTCTACCTCTACCTCTACCTCTACCTCTACCTCTACCTCTACCTCTACCTCTACCTCTACCTCTACCTCTACCTCTACCTCTACCTCTACCTCTACCTCTACCTCTACCTCTACCTCTACCTCTACCTCTACCTCTACCTCTACCTCTACCTCTACCTCTACCTCTACCTCTACCTCTACCTCTACACTTAAACCAATCTCCTATTCGATCTCAAACCCTAACCCCGACCTGGAGACATGAAATTGACCTCTTTTATGACATAATTGATGCCTTCAAACCATCAATTGATCCCTTGATCCTTTACAAACATAAATCATTCGATTGATTATCCGAATAACATGAAATCGGTTAACGTTTTGCAATATAACCCAACCCAAACCCCATGGCCTGGATCGGATTGACATCTATGACTCATAAGATCAGATTTCAAAGAGGATTTACCTACAATACCTGTAGATGGCTTAGGGGATTCAAGATCTAAACAAAACTTGATCGAAACGTTATGAAATGATTAAATCTTGAGGGAAACTTGCTTGGAGAGGGAGGGGATCGGCTAGGGCTCACACACACACATAAGATCAGATTTTCGTGACAATTAGGATTGCCTAATTACACTTAAATCCCTGGCCATCAACTCCCAATGTTACACTTAAGCCCCTCGGCTTCTAAACGTTACTTTCTCGGCTTAACTTTTTCACCGGAACACTTAACGACTTAACGAGCACTTAACTTTCATGACTTTGCTTTAATTACTTTCATTTAACATACCTTAATCATATTATATTAAACGCATAAGCATTTAATCGCATAATCCCATTTAGGACACATAAACTTAACGAACCTGACGTTAATTAACGGAATAGTCAAACTTGAAAAGTTTGGGATGTTACATACTAAGTGCATCGTCCTTGAACATACCGGAAGAATAAGTGATCCGGTCCTCATAAATGCAATGACTTCGAGCAATCACCGCCTCTATCCTCTCCAACCACCTAATACAAGCCGTAGGGCCGCCATGACCATCAAACTCCGGCGCCCCACAATTTTTGAAGTCTTTGAATAAGCATCCTTGGCGGTACACTCCATGTTGGTTATACATGGGGACATAATTATCAAATCTCACCGGTGCTTCGTCTTTAACAACAACATTTGGTTGCACACCTCCAACATTCACATCTTCTTGAGCTTCTAAACGAGGTGGCACATTGTTTGGTGCCCCATTATTCTCTTGAAGTGTTGCCGTGACTTGAGCAGCAATAGTAGGCATTATGTTGGTGACCGTTTGGGCGATCACCTTCGCCAAGTTTGGCACGGGGGCTTCACCTCTACCTCTACCTCTACCTTGGCCTCTACCCCCTCTACCACCACCTCTACCACGACCTCCTACCACGACCGCCTACCTCTACCTCTACCTCTACCTCTACCTCTACCTCTACCTCTACCTCTACCTCTACCTCTACCTCTACCTCTACCTCTACCTCTACCTCTACCTCTACCTCTACCTCTACCTCTACCTCTACCTCTACCTCTACCTCTACCTCTACCTCTACCTCTACCTCTACCTCTACCTCTACCTCTACCTCTACCTCTACCTCTACCTCTACCTCTACCTCTACCTCTACCTCTACCTCTACCTCTACCTCTACCTCTACCTCTACCTCTACCTCTACCTCTACCTCTACCTCTACCTCTACCTCTACCTCTACCTCTACCTCTACCTCTACCTCTACCTCTACCTCTACCTCTACCTCTACCTCTACCTCTACCTCTACCTCTACCTCTACCTCTACCTCTACCTCTACCTCTACCTCTACCTCTACCTCTACCTCTACCTCTACCTCTACCTCTACCTCTACCTCTACCTCTACCTCTACCTCTACCTCTACCTCTACCTCTACCTCTACCTCTACCTCTACCTCTACCTCTACCTCTACCTCTACCTCTACCTCTACCTCTACCTCTACCTCTACCTCTACCTCTACCTCTACCTCTACCTCTACCTCTACCTCTACCTCTACCTCTACCTCTACCTCTACCTCTACCTCTACCTCTACCTCTACCTCTACCTCTACCTCTACCTCTACCTCTACCTCTACCTCTACCTCTACCTCTACCTCTACCTCTACCTCTACCTCTACCTCTACCTCTACCTCTACCTCTACCTCTACCTCTACCTCTACCTCTACCTCTACCTCTACCTCTACCTCTACCTCTACCTCTACCTCTACCTCTACCTCTACCTCTACCTCTACCTCTACCTCTACCTCTACCTCTACCTCTACCTCTACCTCTACCTCTACCTCTACCTCTACCTCTACCTCTACCTCTGGCGATCACCTTCGCCAAGTTTGGCACGGGGGCTTCACCTCTACCCTACCTCTACCTTGGCCTCTAACCCGACCTCTACCACCACGGCCTCCTTGGGCTTCCACTTCTTGTGGCTCTTGAGAGTTAGCCCTATAATTTGTTCCGGCTCTCCTTGGTCTTACCATTTCTATAAAACAAGTAACACGTCGACCCGAAAGTTAGTCTCAAAATGCTCACATGTTAGTCACACAAGTAGTCAATGCCCTCACTTTGGTATAACATACATATTTCATATCATTACGCTAAGGCAAATGTGCTAATGTCCTAAGGAGATCGTTATCTATCATGCCATCATGCCAAATTCACAACAATTGTCCATCAACGAAATCAAGTACTCATATCCAACACATCACACAAGCAAGCAACTAAAACAAGCGGTTTAAAGTATAATCCAAATCCGATATGCCTTCTAGTTATTGATTGGGTTTGTATACAGGTGATACCAGCGGCTTTCCCTCCACCCAATCAACTCCCATTAAGCATATCGGTTCCTTATTATACCCTAAGCCAAGCATGTGCAATCTGTGATGTCATTAACTTGCATATAACACCGGGTGACCATAAAATAGTTGATCAGGCTATTTTAGGGTTGCCACAATGTTATACTACGTTAATGCCATAACTTCATTTTGCCCTAATTCATCAAACTATCATCAATCAACAACAATAATAATCCATCACAATCACAATCAAGTTCACATCAATGTATACGTTGACCACATCGTACTCATCACACATTCATCACATTGTACTTGCCACAATATAACACATTGTCCAATTTGTACACGTCGCAAAACAACACGTTTTCCAATCGTACTCATATTGACATCATAAAATGATCCTGACTACGAACTCCTAAAGTACACCTTCAAGGTTTAAACAATTCACGTTGTACACAAAATTCCTAATCATGCATGCTATATGAAGAGTTTTAACTTAAGCCGTAGTCTAGGTCAAATCCGCCTAATTCTCTACGACCTGCATGGGCCACCATTCTGTAACACCCCGAGCTAGGCTCGAAATACTACCGAAAAGATATAGCGTATGCATGGAATTATCGTAGGATAAAGCTAAATGAATAAAAAGGGATTCGGTGAATCCAAACAAGTTATAACAAGTACAAAATGCACTAGGAGCAAGTAACCATTAAACGTTTACAAAATAATATCAAAAGATGGCGATCGATCCTAAGCATAAAGCCAAAACAATGGGCAAATGAATCCTTAATCCACATAAGTCCAAGCCCGGGTCCGAATGCAATCATCAGTCATACTTCTCGCCCTTGATTCACTTGAATACCTGAAAAGTGTACTAAACAAGGTCAACACTAGGTTGGTGAGTTCGTAGTAATGGTTCACAAGGAACCGTCAAAAAGTCACAATATGCGTAAGGTATAAGTGAGTCATAACTTACGGTAAACCATCGTATCACACATGAATGTAAAGAGGGTTACTCATGGCGTAACCTAGCCACGTATTAGTACTTGTACAAGCGTCTAACCACAACAGTTTGAGAAAGCGTAATAAGTATGCCCAAGTAATAGGACATCAAATAAGTATCATAAGTAAACCATGACAACAACCAAACAACCACAAACACAATATACTCAAGTATAAAATACTTGGGAGTACGTCGTACGTAAGCACATCATCAAGAGTATAACACTTGCGAGTACGCCGTACAAATCATCAAGTAAGAATACTTGGGAGTACATCGAACCAACCATCAAGTACAAGTGTAGATGCAGATTTGTGTGACAGTAGCAACGTAGATTTGGTTAACTATTTTGTTCTTAGGAATTAATATGTAATCGTTGAATAATAAGTCGTTAGGACATATGTTTGTGTTTAATGATTACGTTTGAACTTCAATATGAGATGTGTTTGTGATTATTGTTATGTTTGTGTGTTATATTTATTGTTTTGCAGGTACAAGAATGTAGAGCCAAGGTTAGTAGTGTTGTAAAACACTTAAACGATGGCTGGACGTTATGTACAATGCGAAAATATGATCCAAGGAGACGCTCCTCGTGCTGACGTCATCAGCACGTTGTAATGGCTTCGTGCTGACGTCAGCACGAAGGCATGGTGGTTTTATGGATCGGGCTTGATTCACTTCGTGTGAAGCCTAAGCCCACACGAACTCAGATATAACAAGTATAAATACCGAACCTATGTTACGAATTAGGTAACGAATTGGTGATACTACGTCGAATTGTTGCTAGTAAAATCTCCTACACGAATTAACACTTCGTGTATAACCTTAGGATGATTAATTACTCATTAATTGACAAAAGGCAATAGCAATCTAGTTATCTCAAGAGGATTCCGCACTCTTGACATAACGAATCACATCTTGTTTACGATCAATACGCAATAGGGACTTACAAGTGGTATCAGAGCCCTAAGGTTGATTACCAGAAGGTTCAAGATCGTATTGATTGCTATTAATTGCAATTTCAATTCAAAATTCAAGTTTTTTTCAAGAATTCGTGTTCAACTTCGCGTGACTTCGTGCTTACGTCATCGCGAGGTGGTTTCTATTTAGTGCTTACGTCAGCACGAATCAAGTATCCTTCGTGTGTCACTTCGTGCTACGTCAGCACGAACTGCTCTTCGTGTGCTCTTCGTCTGCTTACTTCGTGCCACATCAGCACGAACTCGTGTTGCTACAGTAACTTATTTCGTTTAATTTTCACCTAAAAAGACTCGAGATGACTACTGTACCGGCTGCTGCAAACTCTCCTAATGCCGCACTTATCAATCAACTCATTATGCACGACCATGAAGTCGGTCGTGGTAATACACCTCCAAAGCTTTTCCGTATGGAGAACTATTGAATGTGGAAGAGACGTTTTGAAGATTATATTCGTCTCAATGATATTGATATGTGGGTTATGATAACTCAAGGTTTTGACTGGCCGACTTATGAGAAAAATGGTGTAATAGGAAGATACATTTATACCGATATGCCAGAAGAAGAAAAGAAGAAATACGTTATTGAGGGAAAAGGCACTTTCTACACTTACTATGGCCTTACCTCAAGAAAGTGTACATCTGTTCAAAAAGTACACATCTTCAAAGGAATTGTGGGATGCCCTAGAAAAGTACTGTGAGGGCGATGCTACTTTGAAGAGGAATCGTATTAAACTTCTTAAGCGTCAGTATGAAGCTTTCAATGGCTTGAAAGGAGAATCTCTAGATGAGATTATTGCTCGATTCAGCCATCTGACGATAGAGTTATCATATTTTGAAGTTGTCTATCCCCAGACTGAGTTAGTGGATAAATTTTTGGACTCTTTACCAAAAAATTGGACTGAGTATGTTCATCATCTTCAAGATGACAAGGAATATAGTTCATGGGATTTTGAGACAGTGGTTTCAAAATTGAAAAATAGAGAAATGAAAAGAAGAATCAAGGATACTCATGCTGATTTTACCCAAGACCTGACTCTGTATCATGCTTCTTCAGTTCATTTAGCAAGTACTAGCTCAGGAACTAATGCATTTCTAAGTGGTGCAGAAGCTACACCTATAGTTGATCCAGATGGACTTGCGGGATATGTTGCTTATGACAATGCTACTACTACTGTCAAGAGCAATCCTCAATCGTTTCATTCCATGCCAATGAGTATGAGTTCAGCAGAGGGAAGAATGAATCTTTATTCTGCTTTCTGTTCTGCTCATGAAGCTTATATTAATGGAAAGGTTACTGATCCTGCATTAATTGATGAAGACTACAATCAAATAGATCCTGATGATTTAGAAGAAATGGATCTACAGTAGCACCTAGCTATGTTAACCATTAAAGTCAAAAGGTTCACTCAGAGAACTGGTAGATTTTTGGGTAATGGTACTAAAGGATTTGACAAATCCAAGGTGAAATGTTATAATTGCGATGGATTTGGTCACTTTGCCAGAGAGTGCCAACGTCAAAAGAGAAATGATAATACCGTTGCAGGAAGACAATACTATAATCAAGGCGGTATTACTTCACCCATTTATAAGAAGTCTCAAGCAATGATTACATTACCTGGTACTCCTCAACAGTCAGGTTTTCCTCAGCTTTTGGAGTCTAAGGCTATTGTTGTTCAAAATCCAGATGGTACTTATCAGTGGGATACACAATCAGAAGATACTTCGAATCATGCCTATTTAGTCGAGATTTATGATGACTATGCGCATGTTGCAAATGAAGTTGTTGATATAATTGATTATGCTGTGTATACTAGTGAAGAGAGAGCATCTGAGATTGTCAAGCAAAATGTTAAGAAAGTTGCTGAGATAGTAAGAGCTGAAAGTGAATCTAGGACAGCCGTAAAGACATCAGAAGAGAAAGCTGATTCAACTAAAGCTAATGGTTCAAATTCTGAGAAGAGTATTGAAGAAAAGATGAAGGAATTTGTGATACCTGATGGTATGACAACTGAAGATTTTGTTGCATACATGGACAGATTGCAAAGCTGCTGATCAGAAGGTATCATGTTCTTTATTTTCTATTGTTAAAGTTTGCAAAATGGTGTCCGAAATGAAACAAGAGGTGTCTAGTCTTAGCAAGAGCATAGCTAACTTGACTGCTCAAAATTCTGCTTTTAAAAAGGAAAATGATTCATATTTTGCTAAAAATTCTGGATTAATTAAACAAGAAAGTCTTTATAAGGATAAAATTCGAGCTTCAGATAAAGATATTCTTGCGTTGAAAGAAAAACTTAGAGAGTCAGTCCTAATGGAAAAGGTGGGTAATGAGCAATATGCTAAACTAACTGAAGATTTTGTTGCATACATGGCAGATTGCAAAGCTGTTGATCAGAAGGTATCATGTTCTTTATTTTCTATTGTTAAAGTTTGCAAAATGGTGTCCGAAATGAAACAAGAGGTGTCTAGTCTTAGCAAGAGCATAGCTAACTTGACTGCTCAAAATTCTGCTTTTAAAAAGGAAAATGATTCATATTTTGCTAAAAATTCTGGATTAATTAAACAAGAAAGTCTTTATAAGGATAAAATTCGAGCTTCAGATAAAGATATTCTTGCGTTGAAAGAAAAACTTAGAGAGTCAGTCCTAATGGAAAAGGTGGGTAATGAGCAATATGCTAAACTAACTGAAGATTTTTTGATACAGACAGATTGCAAAGCTGTTGATCAGAGGTATCATGTTCTTTATTTTCTATTGTTAAAGTTTGCAAAATGGTGTCCGAAATGAAACAAGAGGTGTCTAGTCTTAGCAAGAGCATAGCTAACTTGACTGCTCAAAATTCTGCTTTTAAAAAGGAAAATGATTCATATTTTGCTAAAAATTCTGGATTAATTAAACAAGAAAGTCTTTATAAGGATAAAATTCGAGCTTCAGATAAAGATATTCTTGCGTTGAAAGAAAAACTTAGAGAGTCAGTCCTAATGGAAAAGGTGGGTAATGAGCAATATGCTAAACTAACTGAAGATTTTTCGAAAAAGGAGAAAGAGTTAGTTGATGCTAAGCTAGAAATTGTAAAGCTGAATACCAGATTTGAACAAATTAGAGGGTCAGAACTTATTAGGTCAATGCAGTTACAAACACCTGTTCCGCGTGATCCTAAAGATAAAGGTGGATTAGGGGTAGATTATAAAGAAGTTAGAGGTCCGTTTAATGGAAATTATAGTGAATCTCTAGAAAACTTAACTGAGAAAGAAGAGATATTTATTGGTCAACCTTCTCCTTCTCAGTTAGAGGAATCAAATCAGACTCCTAAATCATCTGGATGATCAACGAAAAAGACAAAACTAGTAAATAAGAAAGTTAAAACTGTAAATTCGTTTATTCGACTGTCAGATCCTAAAAATGTTGTGTATGATGCAAATGTACTTGTGGGATCTACTTTTAAAAATTATGTGAATCCAGTATGTCATGATGAAAAAGTTATAAAATGTTTTACAATGAAGGGATGTGATACTGTTTTTACATCTTCTGAAATTGATTTTGAGAAAATAGATCATGACAAGATTGATAAAGCTTGGAATAAGGGTGAATCTACATCTAGTGGGATTACCTTGACGCCTTTCTCTACTCAACCAAGGATTCAGAAGAAAGTACAGTTTTCGGAAAACAAAAATGAATCAAAAGGTTTGTCAAAAGAAGAGTCAGCCAGAATCCAATTAAAAGAGTGTTTAGGTGTGACTACTGAGGAATTTGATAGTAAAGCTAAGAAGTTCAGGGCTAGTAGATCATGTTTTTATTGCTATGAGCAAGGTCATGTATATAGTTGTTGTCCAAATAGGAAGAGACGTTGTCCTGATAATAGTAACTCTCCTCCTAAGACTAGTGCTCATGATCCTGAGGCTTCTTGTGATCGATCTAAAACCCCTAAAAGACAGGGACAATCACGAAATGCTACATCTAGTAGTCATGTAATTGGAAGTCCGAGTCGATCTTGTACACCTCTAAGGAGTAATTCACCTAGGAATAAACATGTCCAACAGAATCGATCACCCCCGCGTAGAAATGAAAATGTTACAAAGTTTTTTGATCAATTAGAAACTCAGCCTAGGTTTGGTCCAAATTCACCTAAGAATTTTACTCCCACAGCTCGTTTCATTTCACCAAATAAGAGAACAATGGTGACCCCTCAGTCATCCAAGGCTCCATCAAAGAGCAATGGATATTGGACTGAATTAATTTTGAAAGATGAGTTTGGTAAACCTAAACCTCAAAAGGTTTGGGTGCCCTATGGAAACTAACTTAATTTTTGTCTATTGTGCAGGGAGAACCAAGGAAGCCTATCAGTCTTTGGTATGTTGATAGTGGATGCTCTCGACACATGACAGGGGACAAGAAGCTCTTGTCCAACTATGTTGATATTAATTGTCTGAAAGGAAAACAGCAAAAGTCTTCTCATAAACCTAAGCAAGAAAATTATATTGCCAACCCATTTGAGCTACTTCACATAGATCTTTTTGGCCCTGTGAATGTAAGAAGTATTGGTGGGATGTATTACTGTTTAGTGGTTACTGATGATTACTCGATATTCTCATGGGTATTCTTTCTACAATCTATAGATGAAACTCCACAAATTTTGATAAATTTCTTTGTTGAAACTGAAAATGTTTATGGAGTTCGTGTAAAGAGAATCATGAGTGATAACGGAACTGAATTCAAGAATAAAACATTGTAAGTCTTTGTTTATCCAAAGGAATCCAACATCAACTCAGTGCACCGTATGAGCCACAACAAAATGGAGTTGCTGAAAGAAAGAATAGGCCTCTAATCGGAACAGCCAGAACAATGCTTGCTGATTCAGGGCTCCCTACTATGTTTTGGGGGGAGGCAGTGAATACAGCATGTCACATTTTAAATCGGGTTTTGATCGTTAAACGTCTTAATAAGACATGTTATGAGCTTCTACATAAGAAGAAACCCAATTTGCAGAATGTTGAACCCTTTGGTGTACCGTGTACTTTCTTGAAATATCTTCCTCAGTCAAAGTTTGATCCAAAAGTTGAAGAGGGATTTTTCATGGGTTATAAACCGGGTACTTCAATTCGTCGGGTTTATAATAAACAGACAGGCAAGGTTGACTTGGGTACTAATGTTAAAATTGTCAGCCATAAGCCTGCTATTCATTCTGGAACTGGTAAAAATTTCGATTATGACAGTGTGTTTCGTTCATTGCATGGTCCTTCTTCTTATTCAGGTCTGAAACAATTGATGATGTGATCATATGGATTATACTCTTATTCCTACATCTCCTCCTACTCAGACTGTTGATACTACTCCAACCAAAGTTCAGTCCACTACTGTTGTTGGTGAAAGTAGTAAGAACAATGATAAGACTTCAGATTCAGAAGTTACAGAACCCAAGAACACTACTCCATCTACTCCTTCAAGGGTTCCATTGCCTGATGATGATCCTATTTCTGATGAGTCGGAAGATGATTTTGGTTCTCCCGAATTGCAGATTCAATCTAATGTAGGAGACAATTTAAATGTTGATTCGGCTCCTCAATATAGAATAAATAAGGCTCATCCAGTTGAGAATATTCTTGGAGATCCGTCACAACCTATTCGAACTAGAAATCAATTAAATCGGGAGATGACTAGTTTGTTCTGTGAAGTGAAGGATTCTGGACTTATTACTGAATGTCTATATTCATGTTTTATTTCTCAAGAAGAACCTAAGAATGTTCAGATAGCGCTTAAGGATCCTTTTTGGGTTGCAGCTATGCAAGAGGAGTTAGCTCAATTCGAGAAGCTTGGAGTTTGGGAGTTAGTAGATGTGCCTAGAGGTAAACAGCCGATTGGAACTCATTTGGGTATTCAAGTGTAAACGAGATGACAAAGGGATTGTTACAAGGAATAAGGCACGTTTGGTTGTTCAGGGGTTTGCACAACGAGAAGGATATGACTATAACGAAACTTTTGCGCCAGTTGCCCGGATTGAAGCTATTAGGTTGTTCTTGGCCTATGCGAGTTTCAAGGGTATAAAGGTGTATCAGTTAGATGTTAAGAGCGCCTTCTTGTATGATGAAGTTAAGGAAGAAGTTTATGTTTTTCAACCACCTGGGTTTGAAGATCCTAATTATCCAAGACGAGCATATCGACTTGATAAGGCTCTTTATGGATTACATCAGGCACCCAGAGTTTGGTATGAGAAGTTGTCAACGCATTTGTTGACAAATGGTTTTAGTCGAGGATCGATAGACAGCACATTGTTTATCAAATGGCGTAAGCGGGATTATTTAATTGTACAAGTTTATGTAGATGATATCATTTTTGGATCATCTAATGAAAAGATGTGCAAAGAATTTGAAATGAGCATGAAAAAGCAGTTTGAAATGAGTGTTATGGGAGAACTACAATTCTTCTTAGGTTTGCAGGTTGATCAGAGGAAAGATGGATTTTTCATTCACCAGTCTAAGTATGTCGATGATATCTTAGAGAGGTTTCAAATGTTAGATTCCAAGACATATGGTACTCCGATTCAGATTAATCATGGATTAGGAGTTAATGATCCTAAAGATCTGCCTGTTGATGCTACTTATTATCGTGCTATTATTGGCTCGTTGATGTATCTGACTGCTTCACGTCCGGATATTATGTTCGTTGTCTGTCTTTGCGCTAGATTTCAAGCGAGTCCGAAAGAGTCGCATTTAGTTGCAGCAAAGCGTATCCTACGGTATTTACGAGGAAACCAAGGGCTTGGTCTATGGTATCCTCTCGGTGGTACGTTTGATTTTGTTGCATATACTGATTCGGACTTTGGAGGTTGTAACAACGACAGGAAGTCTACTACTGGAGGATGTCAGTTCTTAGGGGGGAGATTAGTATCGTGGCAGTGTAAGAAGCAGACATCAGTTCCTCAGTCTTCTTGTGAGGCAGAGTACATGGCTGCAGGTAGCTGTTGTTTTCAGATACTTTGGATTCAGCAGCAATTGCGAGACTACGGTATGGATTTTCTTGATACTCCTATTAGAATAGACAATAAGTCAGCTATAGACATTACAAATAACCCTGTCATGCATAAAGTCACCAAGCATATTGATATTAGACATCATTTCTTACGTGACTGTGCCCAAAAGAAATTAATTCATTTGGAAAAAGTTATAACTGATGATAATCTAGCTGATCTGTATACTAAAGCATTTGATAAGACTCGCTTTGATAAGCTGATTCTTCTCAATGGTATGAAGAATGCTGATTCAGATTAAATCTCTCAAAGAACTATTTTTGTATATTTTATTTGAGTCTTAGTTTTAAGTCTGTAAATAGCTAGAGTCATAAAAATACAATAAAAAATTGAAAAATAAGAAAATAAAATAAATAGATGATAGAGATTTAAGTTGATGCATTCAGACGATTAGAAGTGAGGATAATTTTAGCTTTTAAGCCTGCTTAATCGTAATATAACTGCTTAGTTCAGTGATTACAATTTAGGATGTATCGGTAGGCATAAAGTACCAAGGTTTCCCTGAATTAATAATCTTTCAACGGAAATGTTCTTGTGGGAAACATATTCAGATATATGGCTGAGAATGCCTGCTCTTCGTTTACGAATTGAGACTGGTCCTTAAATTCTGTGAAAGATCTAGCATTATTATAGGATTTATTCAATATGTATGCAAAAACCTCTACAAATCATGAGCATGAAAGTTAAATTTAGCTATAATGTGATATTGTTATTCTGTTAATGCAAATGAAATGAATGTAATTAAGGGGCTAATGTGGTCTTTGAGATTCAGACAAGTAAGTCCTTGGGGTGTCTTTGTATACCTAGCCTACCTAAAGCTTCCAACTTGGGATAGGTTGTCAGAAAGTTCGCTACACGGGTCTCATCGAAAATCACGGGTTCCCAATATAAAGAAATGCAAAAGCAAATAAAAAATTAAATCGCAAGATACTAAATTCACCTAATTATATTTTTCTTAAAAAGTGTCTCATGGTTTGTTCAAGGAAGTTTTTGAATATATATTGAATATTTGTTATTCTAGTGCTTGTGTCGATTACGGGAGTATATCTGGGTGTGGGTCACATAAGTTCGCAAATAATAACGTGACATGAGTAACTTACTAGGTTACATGGTGACTGTCCTTGGCTCAAGTAATACGAAAGTGTCACACCTAAAGGAAGCTGGAAGTACCGAGTGTTTAAGTAACAAACATACCAGTAATCGTTGTTGGGTCACTGTTCATAGCTAATAATAAGGGGATCAATTCCTCACCCGTGGGCTTATGTAATTGCTAATCTGATCTAATCAGCAGAAACTTAGAATTTCTTGTACATAAATAATGTAGTTCTAGAATTAAAGTTTTTATTTTTTAGTTTTTATCTTTATTTATGTTCTATCATTTCTTTTAGTTAGTATTATTACATTGTGTGTTAGTTTGTAGTGTCAAACTAGCTCTTATTGCACGAGAGATTTGATAAGCATCTGATGATTCTATTGGTGATTATATGAGTCTTGTTGCTTAGAGTATATGTGTTTAAAAGATGGATTTTCTAATATGGACATTAATTTGTTTAAGTTTAGAAAATGATTTTTGTTTTGGTTATTGAAAAGTCAAGATATATTTTTGAATAAGTTTCAATATATTTTTGAGATTTCAATTGGTATTGGTTGATAAGTATGCTTGACAAAGATGTTGACTTGACTTAGATCATTAGGTTGTTGATAAGTTTAGATTTTATTGTTTTTGCATGCTTATGTACTTTGTTGATTATGATGCATTGATGAAATTTGTTAAGTGTGCAGGCTACAGATATCAAATTTCATTTCCACTGATGAAACGGGTTGGGATCGGTTAAATCACGATTAATTCGAATATAAAAGTGTGGAATGCATTATATGATAAATTGATGAATTTTTGATTTTCGTGTGCATTATACATTGATTTTGTTTTTCTATGTAAGTTTGCATATTTTTAGGTTAAGCATCAATGGAGAAATGATCGATTTTATGTCAAGATTTTAATGTAAGATTGTATTTTACATTATTTTGGTGACATGTCTGTACGGATGATTTACGGTAAGATTACATTTACGAGCAGATACAAGTTTCATGTAACAAGTGTCTACAGGTTTATGTTTTCTGGAAATTTGTTATTTTTTTTTTAATTTTCTAGAAAAATTAACAAATTTTGAAGTGTGCAGCTCGTGTGTTTAATTTCGACTTCGTCCGTGCTGACGTCAGCATGCCTCGCGCTGACGTCAGCAAGAAGCCCACGAAGTTCGTCTTCGGCCCGGCCCACGAAGTTTGAATATATATGGGTTTTACCATTCGTTTTTTACTTTTATTCAAAAATTAACCCTAAATATTAACCACACGAACTACCCTCTTCGTGCGTACTGTTCGTCCGCCCCCTAAATCTACTTTTTCATCTAGATTTTGTGTTTTTCATCAAGATTTGTTGGTATAATCTTGTTCTAGGATAGTTTATTGATGCTATAACTTCGAAAATCATCAAATTACAAGTCGTTATGCTGCCCAAATTTCGAGTTGTTCTTCGCGTGAATAGTAACTTGGATGAATTGGATTTTTTGATTTCCAATTATTGTGTTTTGGACTGAAATTGAACTTAAATCTGAACAAAGATTGAATTAACATGTACTAAATTATGATTAATTGATGATTTTAGTCGACGGTCACTATTCACACGAACCACTTCGTGCTTACGTCAGCACGAAGTCGAACTTCGAAAAGGATTTCTAGGTTCAAATTCATAAAAACAAGTTCAAGATTGATATCAAAATAGGGTTTTGATCCGTTTGATATTGATATGAAAATGTTTTTCTGGGTTTTTGATGATCAGCTCGTGCTGACGTCATCACGAAGAGGATAAATTTTTAATTTTCTAGAAAAATTAACAAATTTTGAAGTGTGCAGCTCGTGTGTTTAATTTCGACTTCGTCCGTGCTGACGTCAGCATGCGCTGGAAATTTGTTATTTTTTTTTAATTTTCTAGAAAAATTAACAAATTTTGAAGTGTGCAGCTCGTGTGTTTAATTTCGACTTCGTCCGTGCTGACGTCACACGAAGAGGATTTCCCTCGTGCTGACGTCACCACGAAGCAGCTTGTGAAATTTTTAATTTTCTAGAAAAATTAACAAATTTTGAAGTGTGCAGCTCGTGTGTTTAATTTCGACTTCGTCCGTGCTGACGTCAGCCGTTTATGTTTTCTGGAAATTTGTTATTTTTTTTTAATTTTCTAGAAAAATTAACAAATTTTGAAGTGTGCAGCTCGTGTGTTTAATTTCGACTTCGTCCGTGCTGACGTCAGCATGCCTCGCGCTGACGTCAGCAAGAAGCCCACGAAGTTCGTCTTCGGCCCGGCCCACGAAGTTTGAATATATATGGGTTTTACCATTCGTTTTTTACTTTTATTCAAAAATTAACCCTAAATATTAACCACACGAACTACCCTCTTCGTGCGTACTGTTCGTCCGCCCCCTAAATCTACTTTTTCATCTAGATTTTGTGTTTTTCATCAAGATTTGTTGGTATAATCTTGTTCTAGGATAGTTTATTGATGCTATAACTTCGAAAATTATCAAATTACAAGCCGTTATGCTGCCCAAATTTCGAGTTGTTCTTCGCGTGAATAGTAACTTGGATGAATTGGATTTTTTGATTTCCAATTATTGTGTTTTGGACTGAAATTGAACTTAAAATTGGACTATTACATGTATATTGAACTTAAATCTGAACAAAGATTGAATTAACATGTACTAAATTATGATTAATTGATGATTTTAGTCGACGGTCACTATTCACACGAACCACTTCGTGCTTACGTCAGCACGAAGTCGAACTTCGAAAAGGATTTCTAGGTTCAAATTCATAAAAACAAGTTCAAGATTGATATCAAAATAGGGTTTTGATCCGTTTGATATTGATATGAAAATGTTTTTCTGGGTTTTTGATGATCAGCTCGTGCTGACGTCATCACGAAGAGGATTTCCCTCGTGCTGACGTCACCACGAAGCAGCTTGTGAAATTTTTAATTTTTAATTTTCGTTTTTCGTTTTCTTTTCTTTTGTGCAGCTATGGCAGGACAAGGTGCTGATGCTCGTATTATTGCTCGAGATCATAATGCTGCTATTGATATTAGCATTACTCAGCAGGGATGCATGAAAGAGTTTCACGGTGTTCTACATTATCTCGCACGTCCGCGTATTCGATTTGCTCTTACCGAGAACCCTCATTTGGTTCAACGATATATTAGACAATTCTGGAACTCAACTAGACAGTTGCAAGTGGGTGGTCATTCTGTCATTCGCACTGTTGTTCATGGACGTAATATCGAGTTTACTGCAGGAGATTTGAGGACGATTTTGGATCTTGGAGAGATCGATATTGAGCAGGGTCCTACTATATATGAAGAGAGTTTTATGGATGGTGCTCTTAGACGTTTGGGATACTTTAATGCAATTAAGCATACTTATCCCAAGGCTAATATCTGAGGCAAATGGAGATTGCTTGCCTATTACTTGTTGAGATCCATTAGTCATCGTCGTTCAGGGTTTGATCAGATGAATATGAATACAGCTTCTCAGTTAGTTGCTCTTGTACTAAACAAGCCTTACAGCTTTTCACAGTACATTTTTGATAGCTTTTGTGAGCGATTGAGAGCTTATGGAGGGAACAAGAAGTTCTTTCTTTATCCGAGGTTTGTCATGATTATCATTCGGCATAAGGCAGCTGACTTAGCCTTTGATGGTGATTTGTTTCAGTTAGCTCGTCTTACTCATCGAGTTTTCAGAGATATGTTGACACATCCAGATGGTGATGATGTTCCTGTTAATGTCAACAATCCACCATTTTTTGGACAGTTGATTAATCCAAACTATGAGGCTCCGAGGGAAGGATGGGAAGATGAAGAGCCTGTTGCTGCAGATGCTGATGATATTCAAGATCAAGCTAATCCTCAGGAAGATCAAGCTGATCAGTTTCAGGGACTTAATGATATTCCTTTATATACTGATGATCTAGAGAATGATCCAGAGATGGATGCTCTTGTGGAGGATATTGATGATCCGGCAAATCTTGTGCCACCTACTACTGGAGTTACTACTGCTACTTCTGCTCCAGTAGATGTTGCTGGTCCTTCTGAACCGAATGTTGATGATAATGAAGATGATTCGGGTTTAGATTCTGATACAACAGACCACCAAAGAGAAGGAAAAGACAAGGAAAAGGGATTGATGCTGTTGAGAAGATTCAAGCTCTTCAGCGACCTCAGTCTGAAGTTGATAGAGATATACTGCATATCAAGCTGCTATGGAGAGGTCTCATGCACCTACATCAGGTGATACTCCATCAGTTGCTGCTTTAAGAGCTTCAGTTTCCGATGTTCCAGTTTCGGTGTCTGCTACTTCTGTTGGTACTTCTATTGGTGAGAAGAGGCCGAGAACCAAGTTTGTGATTAAAGGAAGTGGTTCTCAAGCTAGAGTTGTCACTGATGCTACGACTGTTACGACTACTACTACTTCAGAGTCTACAGTTCATCATGAGCCAGAGCCGACAGTTCCTGCTCCTAGGCCTCATTCTACTCTTGTTCAGGCGTTAGTTTCTGTTGCTACAGTGATGGAGCGTATGATGTTACCTTTACAAAGGCCTCAGATACCTCCTCTAGGAACTTTTAATGCTCGTATGCCTTCTTTTGAGACTACGATGCCACCGCCTGCAACTACTTCTAATGTTGCTTCTTCTTCTGGTTCAGCGCTTCCTTTACAAGTTCAGCTGAGTCGTGTCATTTCTGAGAAGAAGATGTTAGAAGTTCGTATGTCAGCCATGGAAAAACAGTTGAAGATTCAGGCTGAAGCACATCAGAGGGAGATGGACAAGATGACTGCACTTGTTCGTTCTCTTAGTGAGAAAGTTGATCGATTCTTGTCTCAAGGGGGAGATAAAGATGGTCTTGGTAAGGATGATGAGTTAGCGAGAAAGAGAAGAGATGATGATCATGAAGATCAAGATCCAACTCAAGATCAACCCAGAGATGTTGTTAGTGAGCCAGAGAATCGAGGTCAAGATCAAGATGCTGATGGTGCTGAAATTGTTGCTTCAGAGACTGCAGAGATTCAGGGGGAGTCGCCAAGACAAAGAGAGTCAGAGATTGCTGGTACAGCTGGTGCTAGTACTCCTTGGACTCAGAAAGGGAAAGCAGTTATGGTTGCTCCTTATGCAGATCCTGAAGATCCTAAAGATTCATCAGATGGGGAAGATTCGTCAGATTCCAATTCAGGTAAATCTAGTTATTCAAGTAGAAGTCATGATTATCACAATCCACGAAATGTGAGGTCAGAACAAGAAAGACTAGAATGGGAGTTGGAAGAAAAATTTGGAAATGATCCTCATCATCGTGTTGACGAAGAATCTAAAATGTGGGAAAATCTTAGTATAGAGGTTGATCGTGCTAATATTGACCTTGATAGTGATCAATGGTCAGATTCAGATCGTCAGAAGAAAGAAAGGAGACGACAAAAGATTTTGAGTCGTTTTCCGTCTGACTTTGATTCTAGTTCTGATGAGACTGATGATTCTGATTATCAACCTGGATGTTAATGATTTTTGTAATATGAAATGAATAATAATGATTATAAGATAAATATTAATGTATTGTGTTTACATTATATTTATGATATAATATTATTTTATTTATACTTGTTTTTATATACTTTATGTTCTTTATCTTTGTTTGTTTGAAATATAAATTGCAGATAAGCTTCAAAAGATAGGTGCTTTGGATGATATTGATGATACTGATGATTCAGACAGTATTACTCAAGAAGACTTGGAAGAAGGAGAACTTGTTCCTAATCCAGCCTGGACTGAGTTGCTGGAGAAGCCTTATGGTTTTGATGAAGTTTTTGATGGCATTCCAACGGAACCAAGAGGTAAACAAGATTTCTATCGACTTAATCCAAATGTCAGAGACATTTCAGATGAACCTGTAAATGCTGCAAAGTTAAAATTCAAGGTTTTTGCAAAGATAATTGCTGATGAACATGAGTATATTGTTGATTTTGGCTGGGAAATTGATGCTACGCGTAGGTTTGATATAAATGAGTATAATCTACCTCCGGCGGAGCAAGATCCTAACTTTTGCATAGATCGTTGGGTTCCACCATACAGAAACGTAATGACATACCTATGGGTGGATATTTAAAGCCTTCAATATTTTGGGAAAGTATCTCAGATGTTGATGCATCTACTTATGTCTCAGTGATACAAAGCTGGTTTTATGATCAAAGACTTGGCTTGTTTATTATCAAGAGAAAAGAAGGTTGTCAATACATGTTGGTAAAATTAAAACATCTCAAGAGCTTGAGCGAATCAGATTTGATAGAATTGGGAAGAAGATGGTTCGTGAATCTACAAAATGATGGAAATGCAGATTATTTTTGGCAGAAATTCCACAAAGAAAGAAGTTGGCATTTCAGTGAAAGAGGGTTAAAGCCTGAAGATAGGTTGATTAAACCTAGACCGAAGAAGAAGATCACGAAACCAGATGGCACAATTGATTATATTCAGAGACCAATCAAATGTGTTAAAAGAGTTCCTGCTATCAAATGGGAGCAAGATGTGCTGAGAACGATGACTTATTGGCAAATAGATTTCAAGTCAGGTGAAGCGCAAATGTTTGTTGATGACTCAAAGAACAAGATGTTGCTTCGCATGTATGATCCAATGCAAGTTGTCAATTTGTCAAGAGGTGATCAAAGAAGACTAATTGAGACACCTTGTTCAGCAGCTGTATTTTGGAGAACAGAAGAAGAACGCTATCGCAAGATTCTTGGAGTTTGTTTAGCTCAGAGAATTCATGCAAATAGCCGAAGATTGCTTTTTGATGATCAAGCTTGAAGTTCGTTGTTAAAGAAATCTAGTCGCTAATGTCAAGGGGGAGTTTGTAGATGCAGATTTGTGTGACAGTAGCAACGTAGATTTGGTTAACTATTTTGTTCTTAGGAATTGATATGTAATCGTTGAATAATAAGTCGTTAGGACATATGTTTGTGTTTAATGATTACGTTTGAACTTCAATATGAGATGTGTTTGTGATTATTGTTATGTTTGTGTGTTATATTTATTGTTTTGCAGGTACAAGAATGTAGAGCCAAGGTTAGTAGTGTTGTAAAACACTTAAACGATGGCTGGACGTTATGTACAATGCGAAAATATGATCCAAGGAGACGCTCCTCGTGCTGACGTCATCAGCACGTTGTAATGGCTTCGTGCTGACGTCAGCACGAAGGCATGGTGGTTTTATGGATCGGGCTTGATTCACTTCGTGTGAAGCCTAAGCCCACACGAACTCATATATAACAAGTATAAATACCGAACCTATGTTACGAATTAGGTAACAAATTGTGATAATCCGTCTAATTGTGGCTAGTAAAATCTCCTACACGAATTAACACTTCGTGTATAACCTTAGGTTGATTAATTACTCATTAATTGACAAAAAGCAATAGCAATCTAGTTATCTCAAGAGGATTCCGCACTCTTGACATAACGAATCACATCTTGTTTACGATCAATACGCAATAGGGACTTACAACAAGCATAACCAATCCACCATAACACAAGCACATACACTTCGTACGACTCTACACTCAAGGAATCATAGATGCTTATATATAGGGTCACCCGCAGCCTTCCCACCACATCTATAACCCTTTGAGAGCATTGTCGTGTTCCATGTATGTACTACTATCCTAAGCAATATATAATAATCACAAACGAATGCAAAAATAACCAAACAATAAGTCAAATCATCAATCTAACCAATCAATCAATCAATCAATCAAGACAATAACAAGTACGTGTACACTTTCCAGCCCGAATCTCAATCGAGTAGGGAGCTACGAAACTCACCTTGGTTTCCAAGCAACAACAACGAGTTATAAACGCTCAACAACCGCCACGCGTCTGCAACCTATCAATGTATAACACAATACAATAAAAGTCAACTCTAATACCCTAGGAACAAGGTCTAGTTAGTTTAGGTCATGCCACAAACCCACAAACGCTTCAACGACTTTCCCGAGTAAGAACAAAGGTACTTTAACCGAACATTTTTAGAAATGAAGGAAGATTCACCCCAAATAGATTATACCATAAGAAATTAGACTCTCATATGATTCCAACGATAGGTCATACGTCTAAAACGGACTTACGGTTCAAAAGTTATTAACGTTTGAAAACTGACGCGAAAACTGACGAAAATCGCGACGCGAGGAGTCAGACTCGCGGCGCGAGTAGTACAAGTGACTCACGGTGCGAGTGAGCCAACTCATGGCGTGAGCCAACTTTCTGTGACACAATGGAGGCCTGAAACTCGAACCTCACGGCGTGAGGACCCTCCATCGCGGCGCGAGAGTGCCCAGATTTGTCCAAACACGACCCAAACTCAACCTAAACACCATTTTTGACTTCCAAAATGATTTGTGATGATCCAAAACCTGTTTTTATGCATTGTTTGACATAAATAAACATAAACAAACATAACCCATTTCATAATCTTGAATCATAGCACCAAATCCATGCCCAAATTCGGCCAAATCCAACCCAAGAACACCAAAACCCTAACTTGACCTAAAAACCGATTTAATGAACTTCTAAACTTGTTTTGAACATGGAATAACTTGGTTTAGCATAATTAAACGTAATCCATGTCAAAATTCCATTTTGTATATCATTTTCTTGCAAAAATCGTTCTTGACCCATTTCAAACCCTGGATTGACCCAAATCCGATTTTGACTTGATTTTGACCAAGAACTCTTATGAGTTGAACTAGAAACATGATTTTAAATTTGAGTGAGAGGTAACTTACCAAAACCTTCTCCAAGTTGTTAAACCCGAATTTGACCCGAAAAGGAAGATTCTTGCACTTTGAAGACCCAAACTTTTGATATGTTGCTAAGATGATGATAAGGATGATTATTTGTTGAGTCCCAATGTTCATTGTAAATTTGGTGATGACAAATCTGATAGTTAAACACTTAGAAATCTTTTGGTTCTTGTAATCTGATCTGGATCAGACTAAGCTGACACAGCTTACGATCTGCTTCTGGCCCAGATCATGCTTCATATTTTGTATTGTAATAATTCTTGGAAGCAAGTGTTGTTCAAGCTGCATCAACATGGTTTTAGCATTCAATCCAAGTCAAAGAGGAGGATTGAAGATAGAAGACCAAGCTGGCAGTAGAAGGCAGCTTGGGATTAGCAGTCAGCTTGGAAACACTTAGGCAGATTGGTGCTTTGACAAATGGCCCAATCTGTGTCTAACAATCAAGTGAAGATAACAACCTGGATTGAAGATAAGGACAAATGACGTGACTAGGAAGAATCCTAGGATCCAGGTTGGTGGTTGGATTTACATATGCGTGTCCATACTCTTATTGGATGAAAAAGAATGAGTGGCAGTACTTTGGGGACCACAAGTACTATGAATAGGCACAATCAAATATTCCTCTGTTATCCAATAGAAGATCAATACGTGGTTGAATTGGACACCAAGTGAAGAAGGGCTTTCGCCTATAAAAGCCTCATTCCTTGATTGCATATGTGTGCCATTCCAGAGAATCATTCTTCACATTAAGTTTTCTCTGCTCTTATACACAGCTTAGTCTGTTAGAGATCAGCTTGGGCTGATTCTCTTGAGTAGAAACTTGTTGATTGTAATTTGTCATTTCAGAGGGTTGTTTAGATATCTATAGGCTATCTTTGTTCCGCAACAACCCTGTAATTCTTTGTATAGATTATTTCTTAATAAAGGATTACATTGAAAATTATAATCTGTGTGCAAGAATGTCTTTTAATATTTACTGCTTTACTGTTTTATTGATTCCTGTTCTTTACTTACTTAATATATAAACTGAGTCTTTAAAACATTTATCAAAAAGTTTGTAAAGATCGAATTAAGTTGTATTCACCCCCCTCTACAACTGTTCTGTGTATAATATACTTTGGTATATTGATACACCTTGGGACGTATCATTATTCTTATGTAAATCTAGTTTGAATCAACCATTAATAACCCAAGAATTTAGAGAGAGAGAGAGAGAGAGAGAGAGAGAGAGAGAGAGAGAGAGAGAGAGAGAGAAGAGAGAGAGAGACAGAGAGAGAGAGAGAGAGAGAGAGAGAGAGAGAGAGAGAGAGAGTGTGTGTGTGTGTGTGTGTGTGTGTGCGAGAGAGAGAGAGAGAGAGAGAGAGAGAGAGAGAGAGAGAGAGAGAGAGAGAGAGAGAGAGAGAGAGAGAGAGAGAGAGAGAGAGAGAGAGAGAGAGAGAGAGAGAGAGAGAGAGAGAGAGAGAGAGAGAGAGAGAGAGAGAGAGAGAGAGAGAGAGAGAGAGAGAGAGAGAGAGAGAGAGAGAGAGAGAGAGAGAGAGAGAGAGAGAGAGAGAGAGAGAGAGAGAGAGAGAGAGAGAGAGAGAGAGAGAGAGAGAGAGAGAGAGAGAGAGAGAGAGAGAGAGAGAGAGAGAGAGAGAGAGAGAGAGAGAGAGAGAGAGAGAGAGAGAGAGAGAGAGAGAGAGAGAGAGAGAGAGAGAGAGAGAGAGAGAGAGAGAGAGAGAGAGAGAGAGAGAGAGAGAGAGAGAGAGAGAGAGAGAGAGAGAGAGAGAGAGAGAGAGAGAGAGAGAGAGAGAGAGAGAGAGAGAGAGAGAGAGAGAGAGAGAGAGAGAGAGAGAGAGAGAGAGAGAGAGAGAGAGAGAGAGAGAGAGAGAGAGAGAGAGAGAGAGAGAGAGAGAGAGAGAGAGAGAGAGAGAGAGAGAGAGAGAGAGAGAGAGAGAGAGAGAGAGAGAGAGAGAGAGAGAGAGAGAGAGAGAGAGAGAGAGAGAGAGAGAGAGAGAGAGAGAGAGAGAGAGAGAGAGAGAGAGAGAGAGAGAGAGAGAGAGAGAGAGAGAGAGAGAGAGAGAGAGAGAGAGAGAGAGAGAGAGAGAGAGAGAGAGAGAGAGAGAGAGAGAGAGAGAGAGAGAGAGAGAGAGAGAGAGAGAGAGAGAGAGAGAGAGAGAGAGAGAGAGAGAGAGAGAGAGAGAGAGAGAGAGAGAGAGAGAGAGAGAGAGAGAGAGAGAGAGAGAGAGAGAGAGAGAGAGAGAGAGAGAGAGAGAGAGAGAGAGAGAGAGAGAGAGAGAGAGAGAGAGAGAGAGAGAGAGAGAGAGAGAGAGAGAGAGAGAGAGAGAGAGAGAGAGAGAGAGAGAGAGAGAGAGAGAGAGAGAGAGAGAGAGAGAGAGAGAGAGAGAGAGAGAGAGAGAGAGAGAGAGAGAGAGAGAGAGAGAGAGAGAGAAAGAGAGAGAGAGAGAGAGAGAGAAAGAGAGAGAGAGAGAGAGAGAGAGAGAGAGAGAGAGAGAAAGAAAGAGAAAGAAGATAAAGAGAGAGAGAGAGAGAGAAAAGAGAGATAGAGAATGAGTGGATGGTGGGGGATGGGTGGAAGGTTTTTGTGAGAAAGAGATAAGGTTGGGTATGGATCAATGGATCATGGGTCACGGGTCATGGGTCGACCCGTCTACACAAATTACTAGTTTATTTAATCGTTACCTCGTATCGTTTAGTATTGTATCGTCAACTAAATGGTCAATAAACCCGTCAAGCATATCGTACGTTATTATGTCTCAAAGTGAACTCAATTAAGTCGTTAATTAAATTCGTTAGTCAAATTACGCGTAAAGTCAAACAGTCAAAAGTCACGGATGTTACACACAATCATACTACAATTGACAACAAACTAAATTAAAAGATAAGAAAAATAACAAAACATGAACAAACAAATTTACACGACATGTGTCTTTTATATAAATTCCTAATTTTAAATTACCTTATTACTATCAAACACTAATATTTAATTATTAATAAAATTTCATATAACTATTTTAATAATACTTATCAAAGTCGACAGATTAATTTTGGTATATACACTTTCTACTTTTATGCATACTTTTATTTATATTTTAAACCAATTATAAGACACCAATCATCAATAGATGGATTGGTATATGGTGGAGTCTGAGACTGAGAGGTCTTGGGTTCAAATCCTGGTGTGAGCAAAATGCTCCCAGGAATGGAGACAGGGGTTTTCCCATAATGGGTTTCCTCTGGAATTGGAGTTGGGTATATGAAAAGGCATGCCGCTGAGCCCAAATTTGCCGTTAAAAAAAAAAACCAATTATATGAACCAATCATCAATAGATGGATTGGTATATGGTGGAGTCTGAGACTGAGAGGTCTTGGGTTCAAATCCTGGTGTGAGCAAAATGCTCCCAGGAATGGAGACAGGGGTTTTCCCATAATGGGTTTCCTCTGGAATTGGAGTTGGGTATATGAAAAGGCATGCCGCTGAGCCCAAATTTGCCGTTAAAAAAAAAAACCAATTATAAGACTAAATGATATTAAAACATAATCGGTTTTGTATATTAATTATTTTTATATATGTGTATCTTCTAATTGTATTCTATTATTATTTTAACATAAATTTTCATGTTATTTTTAAATAAGTAGATACAAATAAGCATACAATTAAAGAAAATAATTATCATTTACTAAAAGAAATATATATTAAAAGTTTAATCTAGCCGAAAAGAGAATTGCAAAACTTTAAAACTAATGGATCCATATTTCACTATCATGACTTTAGGTTCATAACATTATTAACAACAAAATTAATAATCATATTATCATTAATATTGTAACACCCAACAAGGCGGAATCATGAGGGTTACATACTAAACACAGCACGACATGGAAATTAAGTAGAGACAATTTAAATGCATTAAAAGGATTGGACAATCCATAAAAATTAATTCAATTACAAGTACCGAATCATAGAAAAATGAAACCAATTATAAGACTAAATGATATTAAAACATAATCGGTTTTGTATTTAATTATTTTTATATATGTGTATCTTCTAATTGTATTCTATTATTATTTTAACATAAATTTTCATGTTATTTTTAAATAAGTAGATACAAATAAGCATACAATTAAAGAAAATAATTATCATTTACTAAAAGAAATATATATTAAAAGTTTAATCTAGCCGAAAAGAGAATTGCAAAACTTTAAAACTAATGGATCCATATTTCACTATCATGACTTTAGGTTCATAACATTATTAACAACAAAATTAATAATCATATTATCATTAATATTGTAACACCCCAACAAGGCGGAATCATGAGGGTTACATACTAAACACAGCACGACATGGAAATTAAGTAGAGACAATTTAAATGCATTAAAAGGATTGGACAATCCATAAAAATTAATTCAATTACAAGTACCGAATCATACAAAAATGCATAAGGAGCACGTCCATCAAACGTTTACAAAAGATAGTTCAAAAGATGGTAAATGATCCTAAGCATAACCCATAAACGGGAACTATGAATCACGGATCCAAGAAGTAGTCCAAGTCCAATCCTAGCACATGCAATCAAGAATTCATCCAATACGTCTTTGGTTAACCTGTTCACCTGAAAAGTGTACTAAAACGTGTCAACATAAAATTGGTGAGTTCGTAGGTTTAAGCAATAAAATTCAAGTGTCGGGATATCAACCGTTATCGATAAGAGAGGATTAGAATACCTAATCACGTCAAAGTCAATCCAATAAACGTCAACGTCTCAATAATCGTCAATACATATAATAACATCATAATATGGGCTAAACAACCCGTATCCCGAGTATGATCATGCCGGGTGTGGATTCGTCAATCCACCGTCACGTCTTACATAATAATATATAATATACGTCATAAGTATAATATCGTCATAAAGTGGCCATGATCATACCGGGTGTGGATTCGTCAATCCACCGTCACGTCATACTATAATATATAATATACGTCTTACGTCACATATAAACGTCCAATAACACGTATCACAAGCAATCAATTAGATATCTAACGTCTCATCTCATATCACAACAAATTGTATCAACCGACAAGCGTTTAAACGACAAGTACACTTTCCACCCCAAATAAAGTAAGCGTAGGGGCTACGAAACTCACCTTTGCCTTGAATGTCGAGTTGTACTTAGGTAACAAGTATTCAACGAGCTACGAATGTCCAGAAATTCTCAAAGTTCACGACCTATCATTATGTTTGTATGACATGCGTATTAATATAACTTTGTATATTTATATACATATATATATTATAAGTCCCAACTCGTTAGATGGTACTACTGAAGACACCTCTATGTCGATGGTGGAGTTACTTTGCAATATATGCACTGAACTGGAGACGACCAGTTGCAGTGTGTATATACCAAGTTCTAGATAGATTACTTATATAAAAGACAATAAGTAAAGAACAATGCAATAATACAAATAACTTGTAAACAATCTTGATGAGACAATATGTATTTTTCAATGTGTAATTTATTTATTGATATTAAACAAATTACAAGTAGATAACTGAAGAAAGAACTTAAACAGATGGCCCTTCGCCAGTTCTTCTTCTTTTGGTCACTAGAGAAATAGGTTGAGTGTCTTCAGGGTCAATATTCAGCCTTTGCTCCAGATTCTCTTTATGTTGAATCTTGCCCTTTAAGAAATTTACCCATGCCTTCTCAAACCTATTCTTTTGTGCCTTAGCATCAAGCACATTCACCATCTCGACCCATTCGCTGAACCCATATTGTAGCACACCAGGGTTATCAGTTCTAACCAATGGCCCACCAGCATACTTAACCTCTACTTGAAAAACCTTGGTGCCTGGCTTAATTGTAACATTGACACTATTAATAGTACCACCATGTCTTCTGGTTGACATGATCTGGGAGTAGTAGTTTCTTGCTTCAGTTTCATTTGTGATTTTAATACTCCCAGCACCAGCAGCCAGTACAGCGGACTTAATGTCTTCATTTGAGACCTCGCCAGTTGGTTCAACGAATGTTCTAAGGTCAGCATCCCTTGCAGCTTTGGTCAGTGGTCTTCTTGGTTGTGGCAATGACTTGTATTTATAGGCAAAGTTAACATTGGGATGTTAACTTTGGCCGTACAAATGTGGTTGAGAGCATTTAAGGAATAGCATTTAATTCCTTAAAATACTATGTAAAGTTGTACGAGAAAGCAACTTTACTTAACCACCTTTATGTACCTTTTATATTTAAATAATAAGACAAGGCTTATTATCCGGGTAAAGGTACACAAAGCATATAAGTCAATTCCTCGTAATCAGTGTAAAGCTTTGTAAGGGCTTTCCACTGATGGTCTCCAGTTTGTAACTGACTAGAATGTCAACTGGGCTTCGCTGCCATTGCCATTCTCTATCTTCCATTTGTTGTCTTCGACTTCAACTGGAATGCTTCTTCAACTTGGTCAGTTCTCAACTGGAGGAAGTCTTCAGTTGCGTTAACTGTACGGTGCAACTGGACTTCAATATATTTCTCGACAAATCATCTTGGTCACCAGTTTACTGGTCACCAGATGCAACTGGTGACTGGTCAGTGTGAACTGGTGACTGGCCAGTTCCAGGTGAACTGGTCCTAACAAATTCCCCCTATTTGTCTAGAAATATAGTCTAAGTCTTTTCTAGTTCTTGTATCTGTACAAGTGTGAACTATAGAGACTTGTTTGATTTAAATCTATCTAAGTTATCTAAGGCATTTTTATAGATCAATAAATGCCTTAGGTTTTTCTTTTAGGTTTGTTAGATTTTAATCTATTATCTACCTTGTGGTTACAAACTGGTAACTTCATTTATACAAGGGAATGAAATTTATACAAGTTACAGAATGTAAATACAAATTACAAGTAGATAACTGAAGAAAGAACTTAAACAGATGGCCCTTCGCCAGTTCTTCTTCTTTTGGTCACTAGAGAAATAGGTTGAGTGTCTTCAGGGTCAATATTCAGCCTTTGCTCCAGATTCTCTTTATGTTGAATCTTGCCCTTTAAGAAATTTACCCATGCCTTCTCAAACCTATTCTTTTGTGCCTTAGCATCAAGCACATTCACCATCTCGACCCATTCGCTGAACCCATATTGTAGCACACCAGGGTTATCAGTTCTAACCAATGGCCCACCAGCATACTTAACCTCTACTTGAAAAACCTTGGTGCCTGGCTTAATTGTAACATTGACACTATTAATAGTACCACCATGTCTTCTGGTTGACATGATCTGGGAGTAGTAGTTTCTTGCTTCAGTTTCATTTGTGATTTTAATACTCCCAGCACCAGCAGCCAGTACAGCGGACTTAATGTCTTCATTTGAGACCTCGCCAGTTGGTTCAACGAATGTTCTAAGGTCAGCATCCCTTGCAGCTTTGGTCAGTGGTCTTCTTGGTTGTGGAATCCTTCTCCTTGGTGGATTCATCACTTCCTTCACAACCTTCTTCACATTAGCAATTCTCTTTAGAATCCCACTGGCCCTTAACTCCTTAGCCCTCTCCAATGAAATGTTCAAGCTTCTGGCATCAAATTCAGCCTCATCCTCATGATAGTGTCTTTCCAGTTCAACATCTAGCATTTCATTTAACTGGTCAACTATCCTAGGATCATTCTTAATCCTGAGATACTCCTCCTTAGTGATACCCAGAAGATTGGCATCACTCATATCTAGCAATTTCAATTGTGTGAGATGTGCCCTGGCTTCAGCTTGGTTCCTTTGTTTCATTTTCTTTCTTTCTTTAATGTCATCACCAAGTCTGGCCAGTCTTCTACTATCACTATCTGAAACTGGAGGCAGTACATCAGCATTACCAGTTTCAAGCATTGGCATTTCAGTGGCCGGCTGGGCTTCATCAGATACTTTACCCTTTCCCTTGTCTAACACATTCCCCCTTACACTAGCATCTCCACCAGTTTGCTCACCAGCTTCAGTACTGGTAGCTAAGCTCAATTCCCTTCTAGGTACAACTGGTGGTGCAAGGACTGTACTTCTTTCCCCCTTGGCAGCATCTAGACCTGCCCTAATTGCTTCCCATTCAGAGGGGTGTGATGGCAACCGGTCAAGAGGCTGCCACGACTGCACATCCTTGCACTCTTTGAATATCCCACACATCATCCTGAAGGACCTCCAAAGGTGGTTGGTTTCTTTAGACTGGGCCAAGACATTTGCAACAACTTTGTCTTGACCAGTTTTCAATGCATTCAAAATTTTTGATTCTTCATCAATACCAGCAACCACCTTTTCCTTCATATCATCATCCCTCTTCTTCAAATTCTCCACTTCATTGGTCAGTTTATTTAATGATTCAGTGTGGAGAGATACTTGGGTGCTCAAACCTTCAATGCTGCCCCTCAACTGGTTGATCTCACTGGTAAGTGGGGCCAGATCAACCTGGGGAGTGGCCAGCTTGGTGATCTCAGACATCACCCTTTCTATCAAATGTGCTTCCCTAGCACCCAACGTATCCTCTATCTTCTGACCAACTGAAGATACCAACTGCTCTCCAAGGCCAGTTACATCTAGGCCAGGTCGTTCAACTAATTCCTTGACCTGCCTCTCAATCTCTCTCAAGTCAACCTCTGAAGTTCTGACAGTATTTCCTAGCAGGTTGGAGATTGAACTGGTGACCTTGGAGTGAGTTAGGTCAAAGGCTTCCTTTAGAGTACCAGCCAGATTGTTGCAGCCAGTGACCAACTCATTAAGCTTTCCAAACACCAAGCCTTCATTAGAAGAAAACTTGTTTATCCCCAGATCAACCACCTTGATGTTTGTCAAAGAGTCCTTGTGGTATCTGGAGAAAGACTTGGTGTTCTTGTCAAGTGTCTTCTGAATCTCCTCCACCCTGGTTAGAAGGTTTTGGAGATCGGCTTGAATGGAGACAACTTGACTGTCCAGTGACAAAGGAGAAGGTGTCACTGGACCACGAGCAGTTACTACTGGAGCAACTGGAGGAGGCAAACTGATGGAAGTCTCCCCAGTTGTCAAACCAGCAGTTGAAGATATAATAGGAGTGGTAGTTGAAGAAAGGATAGGAAAAACAATGTGTTGTTCATGCTGAGAATGCTCAGGTGTGAACAACGGCGACGGTGGTGGGGGCATTTCTCGAGCAAGTGAGAATTGCCCAGTTGGTAAAGGAGCGGTATATATTGGTAAAGAAATATCTATAGGCACATTTTGCTCAGGTGTGAACAACGGCGACGGTGGTGGGGGCATTTCTCGAGCAAGTGAGAATTGCCCAGTTGGTAAAGGAGCGGTATATATTGGTAAAGAAATATCTATAGGCACATTTTGCTCAGGTGGTGAAAGTGAAATTGATGCGTCTGGAGGTAAGACTGGAGATGAAGGGTCTTGTGCTTGTACAGAAGCATCAAGAATCTCCTGGTCTGTTTCAGTACCTTCAGAATCCGAAGATTCTATAAGGATTTCCTCGTCGTTAACACCCATGTCCAGATCCATGAATGTGACAGAGGGCTGACCAGTTACCTGGTCAGGCTCCAGATGACCTTCCCCAGTTTCCTGGATGGGTACATCTGTTGGTGGATCAAATACCGAAGTATCTTCACCAGGGATAGATGTGATGGGGGTTGCTTCAGTTATGGTTGCTCTATCCTCAACCACAACATTAGACACACTGGAGGGTCCCTCATTATTTTGAGGCCCGCCCAGTTGCCTTTCTGACTCACCTTCAAGAGGTGCATCAGTTGAAGCGAATGCCAGTTGCATTCGTTCAGGAATTTCAACCTCACCAGCTTCAGATACCAGTGAGTCCAAATTCCTTAGCATATCTGGAGCAGTGTACGGAGAATCTGTACCATTATATGCTTCCCTGCCCAGAATTTGCTTAAAACAGAGTGAGAGGAACCTTGAAAAGGGAATACAAACACCCCTTGTGCCCTTCAGCTTTTGCACCAGGCTTCTATACAGAATATCTGCAAAGTCCACCCTCAATCCGTTCCACAAGCAATAAGCCATCTCTGCTTGTGAGGAGTTGATCTGGTCAAGTCCACCAGAACTCCCACCCATGCTCTCCACCAGGTGGATGAAAAAGTACCTCCATGAAGGTGTAAGGCCCTTCATGGTCATCGCACCTTTTGTCTTCAACACCCCATTCTCCAAACACTCCCTATGTCCCATTTCAAGGAGTACTTGGCGAAAGTTTATATTAGGGGGCAAGACGACTGGAGATTCACCCTCTCTCCAGTAATTGAGGCGTAAGGCGTCCCTCAATGTATCAGCTGACAAGGTACACTGGATTGTTCCATCCTTTAAAGTGAAACTGATGGAGGAACAATCGGAAGAAAGAACGGCAGTGTACCAAAACTCACATAAGTAGTTGTGAAACAACTTACGTGGGTTTAGAGAGAATGAGGGTCCTATTGGAGAATTCTTTAAAAACTTTCGAATTCTACCAATAAGGGTATCGGACCCTTGAGATCCTCGTAGGCTGGCCATAGGATTATTTGGATTTAGTTTTATGGCAGCACTACTCGGAGCACCAGGTGCCTGTGTGACATCTGGTGAGGGATTATATGGGACAGTCAAGAGATTTACATCTCTTGAACGAGATGATCTAGGAGCCATTGAAGAATGAATATGAAATTTGGGATTTAGGGTTTTTGATTTGTGAAGCAAAGAGAAGAATGAAGCAATGTTGATGATTGGAAGTAAATGAAAGAATGTATAAGGAAGAAGTAAATGAGTTCGGAGTAAATAAGGGTATATATAAGGGGATTCAAGATCCCAATAAAACACCAAAATAATATTTTAATAAAAAGCAATCCTTTTTGTAGATATTTTTACAAAAGTTGGTTTGAGTTTTGAAATAAAATATTGATTTGCCATGTAAACATTAAATGCTTCCATGTCAGCATTAAATGCTACGACGGCTTATCTTACCCACGCGCCCACTCACTTTTAGTTTTCCCAATACAAACAGTTGTCAAGTACTAAAAATGGTTTCAACACGTCAGATCACGATATCAAGTGGTTTAAAACACTCGAGTATCATCACGTGTCACACAAATTGACCAAGTATTTGTAACGTTATAAAAATTAGACAAAGACTGAACCTGGTAACTGGAGGATCAATCCAGTACCAGTTTCCAACTGAAGAGTTCTCCAGTTGCATTTTCAAACAAAAAACGAATTTTAGTCAGAAAATTATTTTGAGTCTTTCCCCCTAAAATGATGATCCAGAAATCAATTAGTGCCAAGATAGTATCACAAAGGCGTTCGATAGCCTGGCGAGCAAAGATTATCTGGACCTCCTCAACTGGAGAACTTCATCAGTGTCACTGACGCGTTCAATAACAAAGAAAGCTCCAGTTAAGGGTTTAACATTCCCAGTTCGCTGATGAGATGTTTAAAGGTTTTCTCATCGAGAGGTTTAGTAAAAACATCAGCTAACTGTTTGTCAGTGGGGATGAAATGAATTTCAATATCACCTTTCATAACATGATCACGAATAAAATGATACCTGATGTCAATATGCTTAGTTTTTGAGTGCATCACTGGGTTGTGAGAGATAGCAATTGCACTGGTGTTGTCACAAAAGATTGGGGTCTTGGTGTACTTTTGACCATAATCTAGTAACTGGTTCTTGATCCAGAGAATCTGGGCACAACAACTGGCCGCAGAAATGTACTCTGCCTCAGCAGTGGACATAGAGACTGAAGTCTGCTTCTTGCTGGTCCAACTTACCAGTTTTCCTCCAAGGAAATGACAACCACCAGTTGTTGATTTTCTATCAATCTTACAACCTGCATGATCAGAATCTGAATAACCCATTAGATCTAATCCTGAACCTTTGGGGTACCAAAGTCCAAGATTAGGACACCCTTTCAGGTATCTAAATATACGCTTTACAGCGTGCAAATGTGATTCTTTTGGGTTAGCCTGAAACCTGGCACATAAACATGTTGCAAACATTATATCTGGTCGACTGGCAGTCAAGTACATTAGTGAACCAACCATACCTCTATAGTCAGTTATGTTAACTTGTTTGCCAGTTGGGTCAGAGTCCAAATTCAATGGTGCTGCAATTGGTGTGTTTTTCGATGGGATTGAATCATATTTGTATTTTCTTAACAAATCTCTGACATATTTTCCTTGGTTTATGAAAATTCCATTTTCAGTTTGCTTAATCTGAAGACCTAAGAAAAATGTTAATTCACCCATTAAGCTCATCTCATACTCAGATGACATGATTTTAGAAAACTTTTTACACATTAGACAAAGACTGAACCTGGTAACTGGAGGATCAATCCAGTACCAGTTTCCAACTGAAGAGTTCTCCAGTTGCATTTTCAAACAAAAAAAAAAAAAAAAAAAAAAAAAAAAAAAAAAAAAAAAAAAAAAAAAAAAAAAAAAAAAAAAAAAAAAAAAAAAAAAAAAAAAAAAAAAAAAAAAAAAAAAAAAAAAAAAAAAAAAAAAAAAAAAAAAAAAAAAAAAAAAAAAAAAAAAAAAAAAAAAAAAAAAAAAAAAAAAAAAAAAAAAAAAAAAAAAAAAAAAAAAAAAAAAAAAAAAAAAAAAAAAAAAAAAAAAAAAAAAAAAAAAAAAAAAAAAAAAAAAAAAAAAAAAAAAAAAAAAAAAAAAAAAAAAAAAAAAAAAAAAAAAAAAAAAAAAAAAAAAAAAAAAAAAAAAAAAAAAAAAAAAAAAAAAAAAAAAAAAAAAAAAAAAAAAAAAAAAAAAAAAAAAAAAAAAAAAAAAAAAAAAAAAAAAAAAAAAAAAAAAAAAAAAAAAAAAAAAAAAAAAAAAAAAAAAAAAAAAAAAAAAAAAAAAAAAAAAAAAAAAAAAAAAAAAAAAAAAAAAAAAAAAAAAAAAAAAAAAAAAAAAAAAAAAAAAAAAAAAAAAAAAAAAAAAAAAAAAAAAAAAAAAAAAAAAAAAAAAAAAAAAAAAAAAAAAAAAAAAAAAAAAAAAAAAAAAAAAAAAAAAAAAAAAAAAAAAAAAAAAAAAAAAAAAAAAAAAAAAAAAAAAAAAAAAAAAAAAAAAAAAAAAAAAAAAAAAAAAAAAAAAAAAAAAAAAAAAAAAAAAAAAAAAAAAAAAAAAAAAAAAAAAAAAAAAAAAAAAAAAAAAAAAAAAAAAAAAAAAAAAAAAAAAAAAAAAAAAAAAAAAAAAAAAAAAAAAAAAAAAAAAAAAAAAAAAAAAAAAAAAAAAAAAAAAAAAAAAAAAAAAAAAAAAAAAAAAAAAAAAAAAAAAAAAAAAAAAAAAAAAAAAAAAAAAAAAAAAAAAAAAAAAAAAAAAAAAAAAAAAAAAAAAAAAAAAAAAAAAAAAAAAAAAAAAAAAAAAAAAAAAAAAAAAAAAAAAAAAAAAAAAAAAAAAAAAAAAAAAAAAAAAAAAAAAAAAAAAAAAAAAAAAAAAAAAAAAAAAAAAAAAAAAAAAAAAAAAAAAAAAAAAAAAAAAAAAAAAAAAAAAAAAAAAAAAAAAAAAAAAAAAAAAAAAAAAAAAAAAAAAAAAAAAAAAAAAAAAAAAAAAAAAAAAAAAAAAAAAAAAAAAAAAAAAAAAAAAAAAAAAAAAAAAAAAAAAAAAAAAAAAAAAAAAAAAAAAAAAAAAAAAAAAAAAAAAAAAAAAAAAAAAAAAAAAAAAAAAAAAAAAAAAAAAAAAAAAAAAAAAAAAAAAAAAAAAAAAAAAAAAAAAAAAAAAAAAAAAAAAAAAAAAAAAAAAAAAAAAAAAAAAAAAAAAAAAAAAAAAAAAAAAAAAAAAAAAAAAAAAAAAAAAAAAAAAAAAAAAAAAAAAAAAAAAAAAAAAAAAAAAAAAAAAAAAAAAAAAAAAAAAAAAAAAAAAAAAAAAAAAAAAAAAAAAAAAAAAAAAAAAAAAAAAAAAAAAAAAAAAAAAAAAAAAAAAAAAAAAAAAAAAAAAAAAAAAAAAAAAAAAAAAAAAAAAAAAAAAAAAAAAAAAAAAAAAAAAAAAAAAAAAAAAAAAAAAAAAAAAAAAAAAAAAAAAAAAAAAAAAAAAAAAAAAAAAAAAAAAAAAAAAAAAAAAAAAAAAAAAAAAAAAAAAAAAAAAAAAAAAAAAAAAAAAAAAAAAAAAAAAAAAAAAAAAAAAAAAAAAAAAAAAAAAAAAAAAAAAAAAAAAAAAAAAAAAAAAAAAAAAAAAAAAAAAAAAAAAAAAAAAAAAAAAAAAAAAAAAAAAAAAAAAAAAAAAAAAAAAAAAAAAAAAAAAAAAAAAAAAAAAAAAAAAAAAAATGTAACTTGTTTGCCAGTTGGGTCAGAGTCCAAATTCAATGGTGCTGCAATTGGTGTGTTTTTCGATGGGATTGAATCATATTTGTATTTTCTTAACAAATCTCTGACATATTTTCCTTGGTTTATGAAAATTCCATTTTCAGTTTGCTTAATCTGAAGACCTAAGAAAAATGTTAATTCACCCATTAAGCTCATCTCATACTCAGATGACATGATTTTAGAAAACTTTTTACACATTGCATCATCAGTTGAACCAAAAATAATGTCATCAACATAAATTTGTACCAATAAGATATTACCTCTTTCTTTCAAGATAAACAAGGTATTATCTATTGCACCTCTTTGAAATCCATTTTTAAGAAGATGTTTAGTTAGAGTGTCATACCAGGCTCTTGGGGCTTGTCTTAGACCATACAATGCTTTGTTCAGTCTATAGACCCAATGTGGATGCTTCTCATCGATGAAACCTGGAGGCTGCTTAACATAAACTTCTTCTTCCAATGTTCCATTAAGGAACGCACTTTTGACATCCATCTGGAAGACCTTGAACTGCAGATGGGCTGCATAAGCCAAAAATATTCGTATGGCTTCAAGTCTTGCAACTGGAGCAAAAGTCTCATCAAAGTCAACGCCCTCTGCTTGACAATAACCCTGGGCAACTAGTCTGGCCTTGTTTCTTACAACCTGGCCATCTTCATCCATTTTGTTTCGGTAGACCCACCTGGTACCAATAGGTTCTTTCTTTAACCCTGGTGGACAAGGAACAAGCTCCCAAACATTGTTCCTTTCAAACTGGAGGAGCTCTTCTTGCATAGCTTCCACCCAGCTTGGGTCTGCCATAGCCTCGTCAATCTTCTTTGGTTCAATTAAAGATAAGAAGGTGACGTTTAAGCATTGCTCACTGGTGGCTCTTCTAGTCTGAACCCCACTAGTTGGATCACCCACAATTTGTTCAATTGGGTGGGCTTTAGTCCATCTAGTGTATTGACTAGGCTGGTGAACTACAATATCAGTGCAAGTCACCTGGCGATCTTCTTCAGTTGCAACAGCATCTGGAGAAGGATCAGTCCAAACAACTTCTACATCCTCATCAGAGTCAATGAGGTCTCGATTTGCATCATGAAATTCTTCAGTCAAAGGCATTTCTTGAAGAACTGGAGAGGTAGGAGCTTGAACTGGTGCTGATATTGGAGTGGCACGAACATCAGATCCAATCACCAATTCTTGTGGCAAGTTGAAATTGATGGAGGGATAAAATGATGTGTCACTGGTGCTTTTCTTCTTCTTAACTGGTTCCAGTTTGTTGTAACTGGAAGCATCTTCTGGTGAGACAACTGACCGATGAACTTGGTCAGTTTCACCAAAGTTGATTGGAATGACTGGAGAAATATCAAGGCTTGGTCTCTTGTTGATTGCTTCAGTTGATTCATCGAATGTGACATGAATTGTCTCATGAACCTTTTGGAGTCTATAATTATAAACTCTAAAGGCCTTTCGAATATCTGAATAGCCTAAAAATACTCCTTCATCAGCTTTTGCATCAAACTTTCCAAGCTGACTGGAATCGTTCAGTATATAAACTGGACAACCAAATACATGGAAATATCCAATATTTGGTTTTCGATTCCTAAGTACTTCGTAGGCAGTCTTCTTATGTCTCTTGATGTAGACTGACCGGTTTTGGGTGTGACAAGCAGTTGCAACTGCCTCAGCCCAAAAACTGGTGGGAAGACCAGATTCAGATAGCATACTTCTGGCCGCTTCTATCAGTGTACGATTCTTTCTTTCCACAACTCCATTTTGCTCTGGAGAGTGAACTGATGAGAAGTTTTGAGAGATGCCAGTGTCATTGCAAAATGTTTCAAGTACTTTATTTTGGAATTCAGTACCATTATCACTTCGCAACTGACAAACTTTTCGAGTGTACTTGAGCTCAATTCTTTTGATGAGTGAGATGATTTCAGCAGGTGCATCACTTTTGGATCTGATGAATACCACCCAGCAGTATCTGGTGAATTCATCAACCACAACTAGAGTGTACTTCTTTCCAGCTCTAGTTTGAACATTCACTGGACCAAAAAGATCCATATGTAGCATGTGAAGAGGTTCAGTGATGCTAAAATTTTGCCTAGTTTTAAAACTGGCTCTCTTCTGCTTACCCATCTCACAACCTGGACATGGCTTTTCCTTATTGAAGGAAATTTGAGGTATCCCATCAACCAGTTGTTTGCGAGACAACTTGTTGATATTTTTGAAATTAAGGTGGGATAACCTTTTATGCCATAGCCAGTTGGTGTCCTCATCAGCTTTGGTATAGAAACATTGCTCTTTTGGAGCTGGTTCCATATCCATGATGTACACATTTCCTTTTCTTGGTGCAATCATCACCACTTTCCAATCCTTGTTAAATATGGTGCCTTGTGCAATATCGAACAATACTCTGAAGCCATCATCGCAAAGTTGGCTTACACTGATCAAGTTGTATTTCAAACCATTCACAAATGCAACTCTTTTGAATTCGACTTGTCCATTATTGAGCACACCATATCCTTCAGTCTTTCCAGATTGATCGTTACCAAACGTCACTGTCGGTCCATCTTGGACAGTGAACTCTTCCAGTAGGGGCTTACATCCGGTCATAGTCCGGCCAGCAGCGCTGTCCAGATACCAGATATTCTTCTTTCGATCGCCCTACACACACACAAAAATCATTAGTTCTTTTTGTGAACCCATCTTTTCTTGATGGGTCCACTGGACTTCTCTACAGAAGCCACAGTTGATTGTTGAGGTGTTAAACTGGAGGCTACATCTGGAGCTTTATCACCAGCTCCAGGTGCAGAAGTAAAAACGATTGGTATTTGATACTTACTCCCCTTAAGGTTACCAGATTTTGTTCCAGATGGAACATTCTTTTGATTAGGTTTAGAAAGGGAGTGTTTAACATTTTGTTTTAAAACTGGAGGTGGTGAACCTCCTTCCAGATTGTTAATCCGGGCAGTACAACTCTGAACCTGCCGAGACAAAAGTTGGAGTTGACTTTCCAGTTTAACCAAAATATCATTTTCTTCAGGCAGTTGAACCTTGGACCTAGGTTCAACTGGTGCTTTAGTCTGTCGGGTCTTGGGCTCCTTAGACTTATGAGGTAAAGGCTTGTTACCAGTGGCCTTTTTGACTGGAGCTTTAGCCTGTTTGGCTCCAGTTTTAACCTCAATGGGGGTGGTCTCATTGGTTTCAGTTTCAACAGCTTCAGGTTGATCATAAGGTGTTTCAACCTGGAGAGCTGGAGGCAATGCATGAAGATCTGGTATAAGAGCTGCCATCTCCAGATCTTCAGATTTCCATGCATTTTTCTGGGCATCGATAGTTCTTGAAAATGCATCATAGTTTTTGCCAGATGCTTTTACCCATGACTTGATAATCTTTTGTGCTTTTTCAAAATCAGAAAATAATTTTTGATTATCAAGTTCTAAAGCCTCAATCTTTAAAACTGACTCCTTGAGAGCCAACTGGACACTTTGTAAATCATTTAGTTGTGGTTTAACATTGTTCAGTTCAATTAAGATAGTGTCAAGATATCTTTCACTATCAGCTCTAACAGTTTCCACAAATGCCAAATCACCACTTAATGATTCAGCCAGGTCCAGTTTTAGTTCAGGGTCAACCTGGTTATCATAGTCACATACCTTTTTCAGTATGATGTCCACCCATCTTCCAGAGATGACATCTTCTTTCACCACATGCTGCTGTTGTTGATCTTCCAAGGCCATGAAACACATGTCCCTTTCCTCTTCTTCATCATCAGATGAGTCATCAGAGTACTCCCATTTTCCTTCAGTTTGTGCAATTAAGCACTGGTCCTTTTTCTTTTCCATGGAAAGGAGGGCAATCTGGGCCTTAAGCTTCTTGTATTTAGCTTTATAGCTATCATCAGGCCGATTGTAATTAGGGACAGAGGGGCCAGTTTGGTTGTTCAACTGACTAGATCTGCATTCCTTCATAAAATGACCTTTCTTGCCACACTTATAGCATGTAAGATTGGTCTTATCCAGAGAGCTGGAGCTGGAAGCATTGTTGGGGCCATTAAATCTTTTGGATTTATGCTTAAACCTGTTAAAGGTTTTAGCAATCATGGCGACCAGATCATCATCGTCAGTTTCATTACAACCATCACTGTTTTCAGTGGTCAGTCCAGAGTTTAAGAAACTGTTCAACATCTCCTTCATCGAGTGTGCCTGGACACTCTCAGCAGACATTAAAGCAGCACAAGGTCGCTCAGTTACACTAGCAACCTTGGGACTCTGGGCATGGTTCATGGCATCTTGCTCAGCCACCAGCCTTGCAGCATTGTTATCTTCAGTGAATCTGAAGGCTCCATAGAGCGATGCAAGAGTATGGCTGTGCAAGGTTTTACCTTGTCTCAAGACAAGAACCATGTTTTCCCATTTGGAAGGAAGAATATCACAAAACTTCTCAAGAAGAATATCCTTATCCTTCTCTACACCCAAACCTCTCAACTGATTGATTAGGCTAGAAAATCTGGTGTATGTACCAGTTAGACTTTCATTGGGCAAGGCAAAGAAGGATTCATACTTCTTGTTCAAAGCAACTTTTCTGGTGACAATTGTGTCATCACCTCCTTCAAATTGAATCACTAATTCATCCCACATAGACTTGGCACTGGGAAACAACACAAGTGTTGGAATTAGGTCTTCAGGGACAGCCCCAAGGATCATGTTTTTCAGTCTGGTGTCCAAGTCCACCAGTCTGCGATCCTCATCAGACCAATGGTCTTCTGGCTTTTCCCTTGAGCCTCTTCTTCCAGTTGGATCAAGAAGAGGACTCACCCCAAGAGACATGGGTATATATGGTCCATCCTTAAGGATTTTCAACATATACCTCTCAATACCACCAAAATGCAACAGCATTCTAGCTTTCCATGTACCAAAAGTCTCACTGTTTCCATCGAATTTGGGAACATGAGTGTTAGAATAGTGTACATGGACATGGTTTGGGGCAGTAGGAGGAGGAGGATTGGTGTTAACATTTTGAAAAGGTTGTGCATTTGTATTAGATGGGTTTTCACCTGAACCAGAACCATCTCCACCTTCAGTAGTGTTCATCTTAGCAGATCTAGGCAAGTATATTAGCCTTCTGCTCTGATACCACTTGTAAGTCCCAACTCGTTAGATGGTACTACTGAAGACACCTCTATGTCGATGGTGGAGTTACTTTGCAATATATGCACTGAACTGGAGACGACCAGTTGCAGTGTGTATATACCAAGTTCTAGATAGATTACTTATATAAAAGACAATAAGTAAAGAACAATGCAATAATACAAATAACTTGTAAACAATCTTGATGAGACAATATGTATTTTTCAATGTGTAATTTATTTATTGATATTAAACAAATTACAAGGTTGATGCGGAACCAAGATAATACACGAATGTAAATATCCTAACAACCTATGAAATACAATTGATCTACACTCGGAATTTCTCTTCAACAATCGAAACACTTAAAGTAGTGAAATGTTCCTTTTAGCGATTGAGAGAATATTGCACAAGTTCACCAAGAATATTGCAGGTTTGCAAAGTGTGAAGTTTTCTCACGTTGTGATTTCACTTGTTATTCTTGTTGTGCAATGACTTGTATTTATAGGCAAAGTTAACATTGGGATGTTAACTTTGGCCGTACAAATGTGGTTGAGAGCATTTAAGGAATAGCATTTAATTCCTTAAAATACTATGTAAAGTTGTACGAGAAAGCAACTTTACTTAACCACCTTTATGTACCTTTTATATTTAAATAATAAGACAAGGCTTATTATCCGGGTAAAGGTACACAAAGCATATAAGTCAATTCCTCGTAATCAGTGTAAAGCTTTGTAAGGGCTTTCCACTGATGGTCTCCAGTTTGTAACTGACTAGAATGTCAACTGGGCTTCGCTGCCATTGCCATTCTCTATCTTCCATTTGTTGTCTTCGACTTCAACTGGAATGCTTCTTCAACTTGGTCAGTTCTCAACTGGAGGAAGTCTTCAGTTGCATTAACTGTACGGTGCAACTGGACTTCAATATATTTCTCGACAAATCTTCTTGGTCACCAGTTTCACTAGTCTCCAGATGCAACTGGTGACTGGCCAGTTCCAGGTGAACTGGTGACTGGCCAGTTCCAGGTGAACTGGTCCTAACAAATATATTATATATATATATATATTATTGTTATTTATATATATATTATATATATATATATATATATATATATATATATATATATATATATATATATATATATATATATATATATATATATATATATATATATATATATATATATATATATATATATATATATATATATATATATATATATATATATATATATATATATATATATATATATATATATATATATATATATATATATATATATATATATATATATATATATATATATATATATATATATATATATATATATATATATATATATATATATATATATATATATATATATATATATATATATATATATATATATATATATATATATATATATATATATATATATATATATATATATATATATATATATATATATATATATATATATATATATATATATATATATATATATATATATATATATATATATATATATATATATATATATATATATATATATATATATATATATATATATATATATATATATATATATATATATATATATATATATATATATATATATATATATATATATATATATATATATATATATATATATATATATATATATATATATATATATATATATATATATATATATATATATATATATATATATATATATATATATATATATATATATATATATATATATATATATATATATATATATATATATATATATATATATATATATATATATATATATATATATATATATATATATATATATATATATATATATATATATATATATATATATATATATATATATATATATATATATATATATATATATATATATATATATATATATATATATATATATATATATATATATATATATATATATATATATATATATATATATATATATATATATATATATATATATATATATATATATATATATATATATATATATATATATATATATATATATATATATATATATATATATATATATATATATATATATATATATATATATATATATATATATATATATATATATATATATATATATATATATATATATATATATATATATATATATATATATATATATATATATATATATATATATATATATATATATATATATATATATATATATATATATATATATATATATATATATATATATATATATATATATATATATATATATATATATATATATATATATATATATATATATATATATATATATATATATATATATATATATATATATATATATATATATATATATATATATATATATATATATATATATATATATATATATATATATATATATATATATATATATATATATATATATATATATATATATATATATATATATATATATATATATATATATATATATATATATATATATATATATATATATATATATATATATATATATATATATATATATATATATATATATATATATATATATATATATATATATATATATATATATATATATATATATATATATATATATATATATATATATATATATATATATATATATATATATATATATATATATATATATATATATATATATATATATATATATATATATATATATATATATATATATATATATATATATATATATATATATATATATATATATATATATATATATATATATATATATATATATATATATATATATATATATATATATATATATATATATATATATATATATATATATATATATATATATATATATATATATATATATATATATATATATATATATATATATATATATATATATATATATATATATATATATATATATATATATATATATATATATATATATATATATATATATATATTTTATATTTGTTTAACATAAGTATACTTGAATAAACACGACCCACTCCATAGACTCGATTCATAACAATGATTTTGTGTCCAATTCGGTTTTTGACCCATTACTAAAATCAAGAACCCTAATTAAGTAAATTTATGGATTTACAAGCTTCAAGACCCGTTTCTGAGTTTTGTTACTCATATATTACCATAACAAACATATTTCAATACAAAAATCCCAGTCCATTCCTCAATTTCATGTCGAATTCGACTTTGACCTAATTTTGGTCAAATAAACCCTAATTAAATTTTAAAACGGTTTTGACTTGATAATTGACCCAAGATTGGTTAAAATCAACTAGAAATACAATTGTAAACATAAAATGATAATATTAGGACAAGTTTAACTTACCAAAACTTCCAACAAAGCCTTAAATCCGAAATTGAGCTATAAAAGAGGATTTCTTGCACTTTGACCTTCAAATTTTTGATATGATGACCCAATGATGACGGAGATAGTGAATTTAATACAAATCTAGCTTGAACAACATTTAATGGTGCAAGAATTTAGAGAGAGAGAGAGAGAGATAGAGAGAGAGAGAGAGAGAGAGAGAGAGAGAGAGAGGATAGTCTTGCATTCAATATAGTGAGAGAAAGGGAAGAGATGAAATGTATGGATAAGAGTGGAAGGATTTGATTGGGTGTTTTGGATAGGGTTGGGTCACTTGGGTGGTTCATGGGTCAATTGGGTCGACCCGTGGATCACCCGATTACATTTCTAGACAATTAAACGTCACGTTACGTCATATAATCGACTTAATACCGTAATATAATCTCGACTAATATTATTCGTCATAAAGTCATCAATAAATCATTAAATTATCCTAACTAATCAAATTGGTTAGTCACATTGCACGTTTTAGTCAACGGGCCGAAAATAAATAAATTACGTTTAATCACGTTAATTACAAGTCAAACTAGTCAAAATTCACAAATGTTACATCATTCCCCCGTTAAATGAATTTCGTCCTGAAATTCTAATCTAACTAGGCTCGTTAAACAAGTGGGGATACTTGGCTTTCATAGAGTCTTCACGTTCCCAAGTAAATTCGGGTCCACGTCTAGCTTGCCATCTCACTTTAACGAGTGTATACCGGGTGTTCTTTAGCTTTCTAGTTTGTCGATCTAGGATCTCTACCGGCTCTTCTACGAATTTCAACGTTTTATCGACACGGATTTCTTCAAGAGGCACGTGAAGTGTTGGATCGGCCAAACACTTCCTAAGATTACAAATATGGAAGACGTTGTGAACTCCACTCAAATCTTGAGGAAGTTCTAATCGATACGCCACCGGACTAATTCGTTCAAGGATTTTAAATGGGCCAATATATCTCGGCCCGAGTTTGTCACGTTTCACAAATCGAACCACACCTTTCCACGGGGACACTTTTAACAAAACATGATCACCTACTTCAAATTCGAGGGGTCGTCGTCTCACGTTTGCATACTTCAATTGTCTTTCCCGAGCTACCCGCAACTTCTCTTTAATTTGGGAGATTACCTTGGTCGTTTCAATAACAATCTCGGGTCCAATGAGTTGCTTTTCACCAATTTCCGCCCAAGCTAAAGGTGACCTACATACTCTTCCATACAAAGCTCTGAACGGCGCCATTTGAATGCTAGCATGGTAGCTATTATTATAGGAGAACTCGACCAACGGTAAATGCACGTCCCAATTGCCACCAAATTCAATGGCACAAGCTCTTAACATGTCTTCAAGCGTTTGAATTGTCCTTTCACTTTGACCATCGGTTTGAGGATGGAACGCCGTACTCATATCGAGTTGTGTACCCATTGCTTTTTGGAACGCCTTCCAAAACTTTGAAGTAAATCGGGCATCCGATCGGTTATTATGGAAATCGGCACTCCATGTTTGGATATCACTTCTTTGATGTACAAGCGTGCCATGGTGTCAAATTTATCATCTTCCCGGATGGCTAAGAAGTGAGCCGACTTAGTCAACCGGTCAACTATCACCCAAATGGTGTCCCGACCACTACTCGTTCTAGGTAACTTCGTGATGAAGTCCATGGCAATATTTTCCCATTTCCACTCCGGTGTCACCGGTTGAACTAGTAAACCGGGTGGTTTCTTGTGGTCGGCCTTTACTTGCAAACATGTGATGCATTCACTAACGTATCTAGCAATGTCTTTCTTCATCCCCGGCCACCAATACAAATCCCTCAAGCCAAAATACATCTTGTCAGAACCCGGGTGAACCGAGTAGGCCGACTTATGAGCTTCATTCATCAATTTCATTCGAAGCCCACCAAAAACGGGGATCCACAATCGTTCAACAAAGTACAACCCATCATCGTCCTTCCTATCAAATTGTTCTTCTAAGCCATGTAATGCTTCATTGATGAAGTTTTCCGGCCTAGTTGCCAACCTTTGTGCTTCAATGATGGAGTCACGAACACTCCTTTGCACGGTAAGGCTCATGGCTCTAATTCGTCTTGGCTTTATACGTTCTTTTCAGCTCAAAGCATCGGCTACAACATTTGTTTTACCCGGGTGATACCGGATAACACAATCATAATCGCTAAAAAGTTCAAGCCATCTTCTTTGCCTCATATTCAATTCACTTTGATCAAATATGTGTTGAAGGCTTTTGTGATCGGTATAGATCACACTCTTGGTGCCATACAAGTAATGCCTCTAACATTTCAAAGCAAATATAACCTCTCCCAACTTCAAGTCATGAGTCGGGTAATTCTTCTCATGCACCTTCAATTGCCTAGATGCATAGGCAGTCACCTTACCCCGTTGCATCAAAGCACATCTCAATCCTTTCCCGGATGCATCATAATAAACAACAAAATCGTCGGCTCCTGGCTCCATCGGGCAAGCTCAAGATTGGAGCATCACACAACTTATCTTTCAACAATTGGAATGCTTGTTCTTGCTTTTCGCCCCAATCAAACCTTCTTTCCCATTGAGTCAACAAGGTTAGAGGTTGTGCGATTTTGGAAAAGTTTTCAATAAATCGTCTACAATAACCTGCCAAACTAAGAAATTGTCGAATCTCGGTTGGCGTCTCGGGTCATCTCCAATTTTCACCGCTTCAATTTTACTTGGGTCCACATGGATTCCTTCCTTGCTCACCACGTGACCAAGAAAGTGGACCTCTTCAAGCCAAAATTCACATTTGGAGAACTTGGCATACAATTTCTCTTCCCGAAGCAACTCTAAGACTTTCTTCAAATGTTCGGCATGATCTTCTTTAGTTTTGGAATAGATGAGGATGTCATCAATAACGACAATGACAAACTCATCCAAGTAGGGTCGACACACCCGGTTCATCAAGTCCATGAACACCGCCGGTGCATTGGTCAACCCAAAAGGCATAACCGTGAATTCAAAGTGCCCATATCGTGTACGAAAGGCCGTCTTGGGAATATCATCTTCATGGACACGTAGTTGGTGGTAACCCGACCGCAAATCAATTTTAGAAAAGAAACGAGCACCTTGGAGTTGGTCAAATAGATCATCAATTCTTGGGAGAGGATAACGATTTTTCACCGTAAGTTTGTTTAGTTCCCGATAATCGATACACATACAGAAAGATCCGTCTTTCTTTTTGACAAATAGGACCGGTGCGCCCCACGGTGATTGACTAGGGCGGATAAAACCCTTTTATTGAAGTTCTTTGAGTTGGGCGGCCAACTCTTGCATTTCGGTGATGGCTAGGCGATAGGGTGCCTTGGCCACGGGAGAAGCATTTGGAATAAGATCAATACGGAAATCGAGTTGACGAGATGGTGGCAAACCCGGTAGGTCATCCGGGAATACATCCATGAACCCATTAACGACTGGCACGGTTTTTAATTCGACTTTTGTGACGTTGACATTATATACTTTCCATTCCCACGGCTCGGTCGTCTCGCCTTGAACCACTAACTCCTCACCGTTCTCTAACTGAATTCTCACTACCCTACTACCACAATCTATAACCGCATTCATTGCCGACATCCAATCCATACCCACAATCACATCAAAACTACCGATATCGAAAGGAACCAAATCTATAAGGAATGGGTAGTCACACAACTCTAAGGTACAGTCACGAACAACTTGATCAATTTTAGTTAACCCGCCATTTACCATTTCAAGTTCAAAGTAATAAGATAACGGACTAAGGCTAGCATCAATCAACGGTATGAAATCATTGGAGACAAGACTAAAATCGGCCCCGGAATCAAATAATACGGTGGCATATTGATTGTTGAGGAGAAATGTACCTGCAACGACGTTAGGATCAACACGAGCCTCAGCTGCATTCACGGCAAAAGCTCTTCCACGGGGAGCAAGTTGTTGTGGAGCTTGATGTTGTTGTTGACCTTGGTTTCCCCGATTTTGATTTGGACCGACAATTTGTAATTGATTAGGATGCACGATCACTTGAACTTGTTGGCCAATAAGATTAGGGCACGGTTACGGTAGTGATCTTGGCTACCACATTCATAACAAGTACCCGGGGCCATCGGGGGACGTCTTGCATTTAGAGGAGCAACATTCAAAGGAGAAACTCGACGGTTAGTAGGACAAAATTTTGAAGTATGACTCGGTTGGTTGCAATGGAAACAAACATCACATCTCACATTAGCCCAATGATGACGGTTACACCTAGGACATAAAGGACTAGTCCCGGCATAACCACCTTTTGGAGGCCCCACCGCCGGCACAACCGCCGCATAAACTTTCCCACCACGACTATGGCGCTTATTGTCACGCCTTTCATCTTTCTTGGTGCCACTTGACTCGGCCACATCTTTCCTCTTGCAATCACTTTTACTCAACTTACCACCCCTCACAAGCTCCATTGTCACACTAGCGGTGCGGTTGATTACCTCTTTGATTGTCAACGGCATGGTGGGGTGAGCAACAAGCACTCTCACCTCATGAGGCAATCCCACAACATACTTCTCAACCTTTTTATCTTCGGGCCTTACTAGATGGGGAATAAGCCTAGAGAGTTGGCCAAAGCGGAGAGTGTAACCCTCATAGTCTCCTCCCTTCATGGTAAGACTAGTGAATTCTTCTTGCAATTTTCTCATCTCATGGGCCGGGCAATATTTAGCAATTATCATTTCTTTGAAGTCTCCCCAAAGTAGGGAGTTAGCCCCATCAATCCCTAATTCATCCACCTCCAAGTTCCACCATTCAAGAGCATCACCCGTCAACATACCGGTGGCATAAGTGATTCGTTGGTCATAGGTACACCCACTCCTAGCAATGATGGATTCAATTCTTTCCAACCACTCTAAACAACCCGTGGCACCACCCGCTCCACCAAACTCCGGAGCTCCACAAGCCTTGAAATCCTTGAATAAACAACCTTGGCGGTAAGTATCATGGATTCTTGGTTGAACAAAAGCTTCTCCTCCATTCTCCCCTCCATTAGCATTCACATTCACATCTTCATTCGCTTCATCTTCAACATGAACCGCTTCAACTTCCGGTTCTTCTTGTCCATTTCTAGCTTCCATGGCCGTCGAGATTCGGGCCACTAAATCCGGCATGAGATCATTCAAGGCTTGGGTGATAACCTCGGTAGATACCTGATAACGCTAAAATTATACATACTTAATTAAGCGTTATCTGGTCTTTTTAAAGAATATTTACACACATTTGATCATGAATGAATGTATTTTAGGTACTTATTATTTGCATAAGTGTTTTGTAGGTAAAAATAAAGATTGAACAAGAATCGGTGAAGAAATGGATCAAAAACAAGTCAAACGGAAAAGAAAGTCAAAGCTGCACTAAAAGACAAAACAGGAAAGACCTCGTTAGAGGGACGTGCAGATTCAAGTTTTTGAATTCAATTTTCTCGTCGTTTACGCATGATTTGACGACACTACCTTTAATGGAGCTGGTGAAGACTACCATTATTGTTCTTAGTGGGGAACATGCTACCCCATCAATAATGTCATAGTGACGAGGCTCGTTTGCTTTCCGTGGCTATAAAACGAAGACGTACTCGAGGAAGAAAAGTGTGCACCGGGGATCCAAAGCTTGTTACTACTCCCATTTCTCTTCAGTTACTGCACCACAACCACCATATTTCACCACCCACAAAACAAGTTTACAAAGTAAACATGGTTCTATTTGTATGATATTTCTACGTCGAAGTTGTGTTATAATAGTTGTTACATATTGGGTTTTGATAATTCTATTCCCATGAAAAGTATCATGAAGTTTTGTTACAGTTTGTTAATGCGCATGTAAGCATGCGTTGTTTTCTCGCAGGGTTTTCGAAATAGTCTACGAATTGATTATTAAGGTTTCTAGTTGATTCAAGTAGTTAGATAGCTGGACTGGGATTTAGTCTAGTTGTGTTAAGAAAATGAAGCATTATTAGTTGCAACAATAGCTATTTTAAGTGATATGAAATAGTTAGTTTGATGCATAGTTCGAAAGGTTAAGCTTATAAAAGAAATTCATATAGAAGTTGAAGAAGAAAAAACATGAGACTAGTTCTTATGTTGACTTTCAAAAGTATAAATTACAAAGGTAAGTGATCTTCCATCCAGGATTCCTACAATCCAAAAAGGTTAGTTTCTACATATTTAGTTTGAATAATTGGATCCGTGACAACCCAATTATAAAATAGATTTTGTGTAGAAGTTAAAGGTCAAAGGTTCCAAATGGTTTACAAAATGCTAAAAAGGATTTTCTAAAATTCAATGGCATTATTAAATTAAACCAGTTTAATTATTGTAAATGTTTTCAAATGGATCACAAGTAGTTGATAAGCAACGTGACAACTCGGTCACAAAACCCCCACTTTTCTAGATTAAACATAATACTATTATTAAGATTGATAAGCAACGTGACAACTCGGTCACAAAACCCCCACTTTTCTAGATTAAACATAATACTATTATTAAGATTGATAAGCTAACGCTTTCCCTGTGTTCGATCCTGGACTTACTGGTAACTATATTATAAACAACAAGGTACACTGCCTGTGTGTAATAGTCTAGATATTGGTATAGCCTAGTTTTATAAATTTAAAACCTGGTTGATTTTCATGAGCAAAAAGATTAAATAAAAGTAAAGCGAAAATTACACATCAAGTTTTTGGCGCCGCTGCCGGGGAAGGCTGTTTTAGCCAATCTTCATAAAGGTACTATCTTTAATCGATCCTTTTTAGAAATTTATTTCTAAAAAGTTATATTATTTTGTATTGTTTATTGAATCGCAATCTAAATATTAAAAATCAAAAATAAAAAATTAATTTAAAGTAGTTATAAAAAAAAAAAAATATAATTAAATAAAAAAAAAAAAAATTAATTTAAAGTAGTTATAAAAAATAAAATAAAAAGATAAGTAGTTAATATTTTATTTTCTTGTTTATATATATATATAACATAATTAATAATTATTCCGTACCTTTTTACCGAAAAATAATTATTCCGTACCTTTATGTTTATATTTATGTTTATGTTAGCTGAAAAAGATAAGGATTAAGAATACGAGAATAAACCAGCAGAAGTTACCACAAAAACAATTCCTACCCTTGTTGTTGATTAGATCACCAAGGATGTGGGATGATTTATGGATAACCTGACTTGAGCTTATTCCGATTCATGACCTTTGAAATTCAAGTAGGATTATTGGACTATTGGACTCTCGGACTTTGTACTGTCATATCAATAATATATAATATAAGAGTAATAACAAATGTAAATTTCATATGATATTGTTATTAACCTTCGTAGTTTTGTTTATTTTTAGTAGTTTATACTTATTTTTATTATTGTGTGAAATAGGTGCTTTTCACAATTTTCTTTGTTTTCTTTTTGCAGAACTGCATGAAGTGGAAGAACACTATGTCTAGAAAACTACCACTTACTAGCTTTCCACCCAAACGAATGAGACTGTTAAAAAAGAAAAGAAAGAAAGAAAAAGGAAACCCAAAATAATTTACGCCAAATTTTTACGTCATTAAAACATAAATTATTAGTATGTTTATAACATGTAGTGTAAAAATTATAAATATATAAATTAGTAGTAATGTTTTAGTTAAAGTAATTTCATTATTAGGTAGTAATAGTATAACTTACACGTTTTAAAAGTTTTAGTTAAACATTTACTTTTCAAAATAAACATAACAAATGTCGACCTCATATTATCATCCTAAAGTCATGTTTTCTGATATTAAGTATTTCGGCCAGTACGAGTGGGAAACTTGGAGAATAGCTTGGAAGAGAATGAAGGAGATGGTTGAAGATTATCACAGAAGCAAATTGGAGATTTATGACTATATTCCGTGGTATTATAAAGGATTGAATGATTCTACCAAAAAAGCTTTGGATATTGCTTGTGGCTGCTCATTTCTCCATAATACACCAAGTGAAGCTTACACTTTCTTGGAGGGGTTTTCACAAACACAGTTAGTTGAAAATCTGACTATTAATTATCGTAATAGTCAAGCGAGTCAAAAGGAGCCACAGAAGATCCAAGAGTGTAGTCCATTAGGTGAATTACCAGATGACTACCAAATTGATCTCATACCTGCTCCATATTCTTCCAATCCGTACCACCTCCCACCCAATTCTTATCGAAATGATTCATTGATCGAAAAATCAGATCTGTCTCTGAATGACCCATATTTTGAACATTTTGATAACCTGCTCTCTAATCCTGGTCCATTTCTTGAAAATCCAAATAACACCTCATCAAACATTTACCCAAACAATTCCTGGTCCGAAAATCTCAACTCAATATCCAATCAAGATCAAGACGAACCAACTCAGTCTTTACCTCATAATATGAAGTGGGAACTTACTGATAATGAAAGTGAAATTGAAGAAATTATCGTTGATCAAAATGAATTCATGGAGAAGTTGATAAGACTTCATATTATCGTTGATAACGATTTTACTGATGATGATAGTGAAGATGAAGGAAGTGAAATAAATCTTCGACCAATTGGCACCATTAATCTTGAAATGCCAACACAAGAACCAGTTCATGATGATTTTTCAGATGAAGAAATTATCGTTGATAACGATTTTACTGATGATGATAGTGAAGATGAAGGAAGTGAAATAAATCTTCGACCAATTGGCACCATTAATCTTGAAATGCCAACACAAGAACCAGTTCATGATGATTTTTCAGATGAAGAAATTATCGTTGATAACGATTTTACTGATGATGATAGTGAAGATGAAGGAAGTGAAATAAATCTTCGACCAATTGGCACCATTAATCTTGAAATGCCAACACAAGAACCAGTTCATGATGATTTTTCAGATGAAGAAATTATCGTTGATAACGATTTTACTGATGATGATAGTGAAGATGAAGGAAGTGAAATAAATCTTCGACCAATTGGCACCATTAATCTTGAAATGCCAACACAAGAACCAGTTCATGATGATTTTTCAGATGAAGAAATTATAGTTGATAACGATTTTACTGATGATGATAGTGAAGATGAAGGAAGTGAAATAAATCTTCGACCAATTGGCACCATTAATCTTGAAATGCCAACACAAGAACCAGTTCATGATGATTTTTCAGATGAAGAAATTATCGTTGATAACGATTTTACTGATGATGATAGTGAAGATGAAGGAAGTGAAATAAATCTTCGACCAATTGGCACCATTAATCTTGAAATGCCAACACAAGAACCAGTTCATGATGATTTTTCAGATGAAGAAATTATCGTTGATAACGATTTTACTGATGATGATAGTGAAGATGAAGGAAGTGAAATAAATCTTCGACCAATTGGCACCATTAATCTTGAAATGCCAACACAAGAACCAGTTCATGATGATTTTTCAGATGAAGAAATTATCGTTGATAACGATTTTACTGATGATGATAGTGAAGATGAAGGAAGTGAAATAAATCTTCGACCAATTGGCACCATTAATCTTGAAATGCCAACACAAGAACCAGTTCATGATGATTTTTCAGATGAAGAAATTATAGTTGATAACGATTTTACTGATGATGATAGTGAAGATGAAGGAAGTGAAATAAATCTTCGACCAATTGGCACCATTAATCTTGAAATGCCAACACAAGAACCAGTTCATGATGATTTTTCAGATGAAGAAATTATCGTTGATAACGATTTTACTGATGATGATAGTGAAGATGAAGGAAGTGAAATAAATCTTCGACCAATTGGCACCATTAATCTTGAAATGCCAACACAAGAACCAGTTCATGATGATTTTTCAGATGAAGAAATTATCGTTGATAACGATTTTACTGATGATGATAGTGAAGATGAAGGAAGTGAAATAAATCTTCGACCAATTGGCACCATTAATCTTGAAATGCCAACACAAGAACCAGTTCATGATGATTTTTCAGATGAAGAAATTATCGTTGATAACGATTTTACTGATGATGATAGTGAAGATGAAGGAAGTGAAATAAATCTTCGACCAATTGGCACCATTAATCTTGAAATGCCAACACAAGAACCAGTTCATGATGATTTTTCAGATGAAGAAATTATAGTTGATAACGATTTTACTGATGATGATAGTGAAGATGAAGGAAGTGAAATAAATCTTCGACCAATTGGCACCATTAATCTTGAAATGCCAACACAAGAACCAGTTCATGATGATTTTTCAGATGAAGAAATTATCGTTGATAACGATTTTACTGATGATGATAGTGAAGATGAAGGAAGTGAAATAAATCTTCGACCAATTGGCACCATTAATCTTGAAATGCCAACACAAGAACCAGTTCATGATGATTTTTCAGATGAAGAAATTATCGTTGATAACGATTTTACTGATGATGATAGTGAAGATGAAGGAAGTGAAATAAATCTTCGACCAATTGGCACCATTAATCTTGAAATGCCAACACAAGAACCAGTTCATGATGATTTTTCAGATGAAGAAATTGAAAGGTATGGTTTATCATGTACTTCATCCACTATATCACAACTGTATCATTTACCATTTTGGGTTAAGAAAATTGTTTGCAAGAGGCACATACCATCACTGTCCTCCCTACTTGAACTCAAGTGTGTGGGAGAGTCCCGTAATTTTTTGTAAATAACTTTGGAGTCAAGCTAGTGACTCTAACAAAAACAAGCGCTTCCGGGAGGCAACCCGAGTTCTTTTTCTTTTAATGGTCTTTTCTACTAGCAGACCTTAAAGAACTAGTCTTCTCCCTCCATTCTAAATTTTTATTTTTTTACTATCTTTCAAAATGCGAGAAAATTACGAGTATAATCATTTTCTAGTGATGTACGCGTTGATTTGTAAATACAATAAAAATAGTTTTCCAAGCGAATTAGTTTTAACAATTAAGAATAAGTGTGATCAAGTAAGGAAGGAATGTCGGCAAGAAACAAATAAAAGAAAGTTCAGCGAGGGCGTATCAAGATCAGCAGCTATAAAAAGAGCAAAAAGGCTTGGACGATGTTACAAATGCGGGAAAGTTACCCACGAAGGGCCATGTTCGAAGAATCAAACGCATTCCGATTTGGAAATCGTTCAACTATGTAAAAAAGGCCCTGTCGAGTGTTGCATAAATGAACTATTAGACACACGGGGTTATGCTTTTGGACGAATGATGGTAGATCTTGCACGCCTTGCCGAAGAAGCAGTGAAACGTGGATTGCTGTAAATCTAGTTTTTCGATTTCCATTTCCAGTTTCTAGCAACATCATTAATTCAGGTATGTTCTTTCTAACACTTTTTATTTCCTTATAAAAGATTGAGTTGGCATATTCATCAAATAACTTTGGAGTCAAGCTAGTTACTCTAACAAAAACAAGCGCTTCCGGGAGGCAACCCGAGTTCTTTTTCTTTTAATGGTCTTTTCTACTAGCAGACCTTAAAGAACTAGTCTTCTCCCTCCATTCTAAATTTTTATTTTTTTACTATCTTTCAAAATGCGAGAAAATTACGAGTATAATCATTTTCTAGTGATGTACGCGTTGATTTGTAAATACAATAAAAATAGTTTTCCAAGCGAATTAGTTTTAACAATTAAGAATAAGTGTGATCAAGTAAGGAAGGAATGTCGGCAAGAAACAAATAAAAGAAAGTTCAGCGAGGGCGTATCAAGATCAGCAGCTATAAAAAGAGGAAAAAGGCTTGGACGATGTTACAAATGCGGGAAAGTTACCCACGAAGGGCCATGTTCGAAGAATCAAACGCATTCCGATTTGGAAATCGTTCAACTATGTAAAAAAGGCCCTGTCGAGTGTTGCATAAATGAACTATTAGACACACGGGGTTATGCTTTTGGACGAATGATGGTAGATCTTGCACGCCTTGCCGAAGAAGCAGTGAAACGTGGATTGCTGTAAATCTAGTTTTTCGATTTCCATTTCCAGTTTCTAGCAACATCATTAATTCAGGTATGTTCTTTCTAACACTTTTTATTTCCTTATAAAAGATTGAGTTGGCATATTCATCAAATAACTTTGAATAGTAATTTCAAAATTTGAGTTCGGTAAAGCAGGTTCACGAGACCGAATTACTGTTACCTCAAAGGGAGGGCGCAAATTAAAATTATTTATTTAAAATTATTTTCGATTAATATGACAAATTCAAGATCAATATCAAAGTCAAATGGAAATTTATATTCAAAATAAAAATAAAAATAAAAATAAAAAAAAAACTAATTGTTTTCGTGGGTTCAAGATTTTTATGCTATGAAATTTAACAACTATTTTACCTAGGTAATGCGGTAACGAGATAATGTACAATATAAGATAAAAGATAAGTTGTATTTCATTATCGGTACAACACAAACGATATTGGTTACATTATTTCATGGAAATACAACAACAAAAATACATCAACACCCAAATAAACCGACCCAGGTGGCCACGAACAACAAAGGGGCCACGATGAGAACGAACCCAACGAACCACGGATAGGTCTCGTCCAAAGGAAGTTGAACCGCAACAAAGAACCAAGACATAATCATCAAGTAAGCAAAAATCAAGCCAAGATTCACCATTTATTGAAGAAGATAGCTCTGGATCGGCCGACGGTTAGTGGTAAGAATGTATTTTGTTGAAAGTTGTTGTATGGAAAGAATGAAGAATGTGTTGAAGAGGTAAGTATTTATAGGAGTAGAAAGTTATAAAAAAAAACCGTTGAAGCCAACGGTTAAAAGGAAAAGGAAGAAAGAGAAAGTTTAAAATTTGTATTTTTGTAATTTTAAAATGATAATTTGATTTGAGTGGGTAATATTAGGTATCTAGTACCAATTTACCTTCACCCGGACGAACGCGAGTAAAATTATACATTTTAAGATTATTTAAAAATACAAAAACATCGTCTCGGAATCTGACGTTAAAAGACCGGATTTTATCTTTTCAATTGTGTGTTTAAGCTATTGCAGGGAAGTGTGCAGCAGAAGGAGATCACAGACGTACTTCATAAGCAACATGATCAGTAACAATTAATCTCGCTAAGTTTCACTCTATCCCTTTTATACTCATTTTTATCATAATTAATACATTGGGGACAATGTATATCTTAAGTGTAGGGAGGGGAAATAAACAATTAAGTGTTACACTGTAAATAGTGTGTTTGTGTGTTTATTTCAGTGTGTTTTAAAAAAATTTCAAAATTTTGTGTGATTTTTAAAAAATTTGTGTAACAAAAATACATTAATTCTGAGTTTGTCCTCTAAGGAAACTAATCACTTTTGAAACACAAATGATATATATATATAAGTGAAAACTTTTCCTTGACTGAAACATTTTAATTGGAAATATAAAAAATATATATCGCGATTACCAGGGCAATCAAAAAGATAGAATTGCATGACTTGCACATTTATAGCCGTACTTCAAATTTGTGAGAATTTTGAGCCTATAAAGCATTTTCTTTTATGCTTATTATTCATTTTGCTATGAGTGTGCCGGTGTTGCAATAAATGTTAGAACTTGCTCTAGTTGATCATTTCGAGACCGCAGTGAGATCACTTTTGTGATGGTATGATTAGAAAAAGAGGTAATTTTTAGGATAAAGCCAGTTTTTTTTTTTTAAATAGCCAAAATTTTATTTAAAAAAAATTGTTTATATTTAACTAACTACACTTGTTAGTTAATCACCCTGTAAAAAAACCTTTGTAGCACTCATTTTTAGTGCTAGATACAATTAGAAACCATGTTGAGCCTAACCTTTTTCTGTTTAAAACCACTCTACATATATAAACCTATCCTAGCCATACCCAATAGTCAAAATCCATGGTGGGTTATTAGTTGCCTTGGTTTGATTAGAATGTTTGGGATTTTTGTCAATATTGTGTCATTTGGAAAATTCTCAGTCATGAGAAACGGTTGATTTTGTCATAATATTTGGTTATTCCTAAAATCATTTGGTCAAATTCATGTTAAGGATAAAAGTGATTTTGTCATTGCATTACAAAGAATTTATTAAAAATACCGATATGTTGCAGGGTAAAATTAAGTTCAAAAAAAAAATAATAATAAAATCATCACTTTCATTAGAAATTAATAGGATTTACAAGAAATTAGTGGGAACCCGAGATACTATCTGGGCCCCCACTCCTCTAGCTATAGCAAAACTAATCCTACTAAATATATGAGCAGCAGCACGTGCTCCAATGTCTTGTATCGCAGAAAACTTTCGAATTCGCTTAAGTAATGTCACCGCATCCTTACCAAGTTCTCCAAAGGAAGAGAATGAGAATGGAAGAAAACCATATCCAATATCCGAACATTTAGCCTCATACTTGGCACGTTTGCGTTGTGCAGCCTCAATGACTACACGGCCGGGCATAAAGTCAGTCATACCTGTCTGCGTCAAAGGTGATGACCCTGTCAAATCAACACAAACATCAAGCCCCCTGTCCCACGAGTAAAGCAACATATCAGCTGGACGTAAGGGTTTGTCCTTTCTCCTGTAAGCCCGATATCAACTTCTTTACGAGCTGAAACCCCAGACCGAGAGCAAATGTCAACTAGGGTGTCACGCACCAAGTTATGCCGATGTTTAATACCAATAATACCAGCGCATGATACAGCATGATCCCCATAAATATCCCCTGGAAACACCCTAGAACAAGCTGAGCATGGCTTCTGAACAGAAAATAAAGGGACACCTAGTCGATAACATAGAACACACCGGTAGGTCCTAACATTCATAGTTTGTCCCAAACCAGAGATCGAAACCAGCCTAAGCCAGTCAGAAGTGTAGTCCTCCATTTGAGATTTCCACAATGCCATTTGACGGGGAGATAGAGAAAAAGTGGATTCAGCCGTTTGAGTAACACGTGTGAAATATATATCTAACAGTTTCTTCATAAGTTTGGGGGCAGCGATCTCACTTGGATTACTCAAAAGATCAATCTCCATTTTCACATTAAAAGCACACAAGGCATCATTAAAGGAAGACCCAGAATTAACAATACCAGAATGTCGGAGCAGCTTAGTTTGCAAGCCGGCAGATTGGAGTCTAGACGCAAGGAATGCATAGTTCAAGACATCACCTGCACAGTAAACACCAAGGCCCCCAAGTGCAAAGGCAGGGTGGAGAGCCTCCACTGCCAATCACCAAACCCAGGGCCAGAAGCAGTAACAATACGCTCGAGCGACGAACGAAGTGCTACATCAAAAGAATCTTGAGCACGCTCAAAGACCTGGGGGAGAGCATGTACGCATAGTAAAATATAACTTAGAAATGCCGGCACAAGCGCGAAGAAGCAACAACTCACATTGAGGGTCGTTAATCTTAGCAATAACGCCCATAAGCTCAATGGTTTTAGCGACCCTTTTCATAACAAGCTCCCCACAAAAATCAATGTCCATACTAGCAGGCCCACCCAATAACTTAACACCATGTAAGGGTCTTGCAATATTAGGTGGGAAAACACCCACAAGCCTGCTTCTAGGGTCCTCCTTTGGCCAGAAAACCTCAGTTTTATCAACATTTAGGTGTAACCCTCACCGAGGTCCATCAACCATAATAAGCTCTAAAACCTTCCCTCGACCAAAGTATCTCCAATAATAGTACCATCATCCAGATACCAAGCTTGAAAGGAAAGGCTAAAGGAATCTCTAATCTTGCATACCATAGGATGTAGCATCAAGGCGAAAAGCAAAGGTCCAAGTAGATCACCCTGTTGCACCCCTTGGTGCGACCATAAAGTGTGTTCCCCATAATTAATAATAATAATAATAATAATAATAATAATAATAATAATAACAATGAGTTTATTCCATATACTTCTTTCAGTTCTATAAGAGAAAATAATGCATATGTAGAAATACTTTTATGCACATATGCACGTGGTTAGGTGGATCAATCAGAAAGTTTCCATCATAGGTCGCTAACTTTGTAAGAGTGTTGTCATTCTATCTTTCAACCCATTTCCCATATCTCACTCAAAACCAACCCATTTATATCACATCATCTTTCCCGTTCTAAATAACTCACTTTATTATTGTGTCAGTTACCCATTTCTCACCCATACCTCACACCACACTATTCCTTATAAATAAATTGATCACAAAAATCAACAACCGAAAAATTAAAAAAAAAATAACCTTTACCACAACCATCTTTCATATGTTGTCAACACTTTAGTTTCAATGTGCAAATTAAGTGGCATGTACTCCGAATTGTCATTGGACCCAGTTCTGAGAAAACAAAGGATACTATAGTTCAACTTTTCTGAAAGACCACAGTAGGACAGTGATTTCTTTACTATTAAAAAAAAAGAACTAGGACTGTCAATCGGTATCACTTTTGGACAAATCATTTTTGAGCATAAATGTTACATCTTTTTCAAAAGGTACGAAAATTTTTAAGTCGATCTGAATATTCTACATTACAATGGTGTCAAGTCCGGGATGATCTATTGTGTGATTTTTTTTTATTTGTGTATGTACTTAAAGGTTTATGGTTGTGGCAACTAATAACACGGGTTGTGTTGGATTAGACTATTTCTATTTTTCTTTTAAACCAATTTAAATTTCACATGCATAATCCAACCCTTTAAACCCTAAGCCTTTACATTACAACCCCATTACCTCTTTGGAAGATCATACCAGGTGCTTACGCCACGTCGGTGGAGATTTGATTCTATTACAAGCCTATGATTATTTATGCTTCATGACTTGGCTGTATTGAGAGATTCAATTATACACCCTTTGAAATATTTAGAATGTTAGATATTTGAGAAGAGTGAGAATCATACACTTTCCTGAGCGGTGCCAAGTCATGTATATTCGTGCTTGAAGAATCATTTTACAGCGATATTAACATATTGATTTTATGAACTTTTAAATCTAAATAAATTGTTAATCATTACTCTGTAATTGTTTTATAATTTATAATTTTGGAAAATCAAAATGTTTATCAGGAAGTCAGTCAAGACATTTTAAAAGATAGTTTGCTTGAGGACAAGCAAAGTTCAAGTGTAGGGAGTTTTGATAACGCTAAAATTATACATACTTAATTAAGCGTTATATGGTCTTTTTAAAGAATATTTACACACATTTGATCATGAATGAATGTATTTTAGGTACTTATTATTTGCATAAGTGTTTTGTAGGTAAAAATAAAGATTGAACAAGAATCGGTGAAGAAATGGATCAAAAACAAGTCAAACGGAAAAGAAAGTCAAAGCTGCACTAAAAGACAAAACAGGAAAGACCTCGTTAGAGGGATCCAGACCTCGTTAGAGGTCGACCTCGTAGAGGGTAGACCTCGTTAGAGGGTCGACCTCGTAGAGGTTGACCTCGTTAGAGGGACGTGCAGATTCAAGTTTTTGAATTCAATTTTCTCGTCGTTTACGCATGATTTGACGGCACTACCTTTAATGGAGCTGGTGAAGACTACCATTATTGTTCTTAGTGGGGAACATGCTACCCCATCAATAATGTCATAGTGACGAGGCTCGTTTGCTTTCCGTGGCTATAAAACGAAGACGTACTCGAGGAAGAAAAGTGTGCACCGGGGATCCAAAGCTTGTTACTACTCCCATTTCTCTTCAGTTACTGCACCACAACCACCATATTTCACCACCCACAAAACAAGTTTACATTACCATAACTCCGTTACCAAGTTACCATTAACACACGCAAGTTTTCGGTTTCGTCTCGGTTGCACATCACAAACACCAACACCTCAAATTTACTTTCAATCACAAACAGTTCCTAGACACCACCAAAATAGTTACCCAAAGTCTCGTAAAGTTTCGTTGATCCATATTCAAGTTACCATTAACGACCGCGAAGCTTTCGACTTTGTTTTAACTC
>CM067171.1:47677575-47722575 GCA_034093135.1 Erigeron breviscapus | reverse complement strand
CAAACCAATGATTCATTTGTGTATATATTACATTTCGACCATATATTTTACGCGTATAGATTATTGGTTGATTTCTCCAATCATTCATTTTATTAAATGTTCTTAATAGAATAACTGAAATACATATTCCATTATTCGACCACGTACCATGTTCTTGTAGATAAAGAAATGCTTTCGTTCTTAAATATTTATTACGTACATTGGGTTTTCAACAAATTAAATTATCGAAAAGGAAATTTTTAAATTAGCATTCTCTATAAAAACGCAAAAAATTTCTCTTTCAACCAAACAATTTTCTATTTATTTGGTTTTGACACGTTTCTTTTTTTTGTCATTAAGTACTGAGTGTATTAAGTGGCTGAATGGATTAAGAATGTCTGTATGTATTAAGTAAAATATAAGTAATTGACGGTTATTTTGTTTATTAAGTCCAAAAAAGAAACATGAAATTCGACTGAATGATTAAGTTCTTAACTATTAAGTTTATTAAGTAAAAAAGAAACAAGGCCTACAAATGTATACTCAGATAACCACTACAAAACACAATTCCAAACCCCCTCTGACGTATATATACTTGCGAAAATTTATAAAAATATGTAGCCCAAAGCAACATTCTATTTGAGGTCTTATAGTAATCACTTAGAATTAGAATTTTGGTTATTAAATCACCACCAACTCTTAATATTAAATTACATCATCAGTCTCTTATATTATATAATATTTCTACTACCTCTTTACGTCAAATACTTTTACTTCAATTACCTACACCATTTGACGACGCTACCACCATCACCATCCGTTGCCGCCATCACACCGCCGCATTGTGCGGGTACCGTGCTAGTTTTAGTAAACTCATCTCATTTTCTCAAAAATATTCAACTTTCGCTATATATATACCGGCCAGCTAATTAATTAAGCCAAATGATTATAAATGTCAATGTATAGTAGGACATTGGTACGTCTATATAAAGAGCGTTGGAACGTACAGAAGATAGACTCATCAAACTCTCGAAACATTATCGCAAGTAATTAAAGCACCCCAAACATGAAGAAGAACATTATTATTTTTGTTTTATTAATGGTTGCTTCCATTTTAGTAGCTGACTGCCTGGCGGGTGGTAATGGTCACAATAATGATCATGGTCACGGTCGCGGTCGTGACAATGGGCATGGACATGGTGGTCATAATGTTGGGGGTTTGACAATGCAATATTATGAGAATAAATGTGGGTCGGTTTCGGTTGAAAAAACAGTAAGGGAAATTGTATGGAGCAAAGTTGGTGCAAATCCTGCCTTGGCTGCCAAGCTTCTAAGGCTTCATTACCATGATTGTTTTGTAAGGGTAAGTATAGTACAAATAGTTAAGAAAAGAGAATGGTTACATGTATATGGTTTGCTAATTAATATTGAATCTCTCTTTAGGGATGTGATGCATCGATTCTATTGGATCCTGTTCAAAATTCGACAACAGAAAAGACGGCGGGACCAAACAGATCTGTATCCGGATACGAGATAATTGATGAAATAAAGACGAAGCTAGAAGGTGACTGTCCTGGAATTGTATCTTGTGCTGACATTCTTGCCTTGGCAGCTAGAGATGCAGTTTCCTTCCAAGTAAGTAGTAATTAACTGCTCGATATTCACATTAAAAGTCTTATTTTGACTATATATGATTTCGAGACTGTTTAGCTAAAGTACGTACATTTGAGAATACAAGAAATTAACTTTATAAAGGATAACTTTATAGATTTAGATTTCCAGTTTCATCTAACTAGCTAGTGATCAATTAATTACCAGAGAGGCAGAGACAAATTAATAAATTAAAATTAAACAATGAAATTTGCTTCTTTAGACGTGTGGTTTCAATGAGCCTAATAATTGTGTTTTAGAATTCGAAAAACTCTAGTGTTTTATCGAAGAAAATTATAGTAGTTGAAAATTTGCATGCAGTTTCGAAAGGAAATGTGGCCAGTTTATACCGGAAGAAAAGACGGAAAGGTGTCATTGGCATCAGAAGTAGGTGCAAATTTACCATCTGCAAATGCCAATTTCACAACTCTTCTAACTCAATTTGGAGTCAAAGGCCTTGACCTTAACGATCTTGTCACTCTTTCAGGTACGTATTTAACGTACCTCCTTGCAGTAGAAATATATACAGTACGTAGTAGTGTAGTTTTATGCAGGGACGGATTTAGCATGGAGCCCAGCCTAATTTTGATATAATGTAACGTTTTTATTTATTTCAAGAGTACATTTGTAACTTTGTCCCTATAAAAAAATAAATATATGAAGTAAATACAAATCGAAAAACTAACATTCGAAATTTGCCCACTCGAAATAAATTTTCTGACTTCGTCTCTGGTTTTATGCCGTAGTTACACATATATAGTGTAGTACGTAAATTAAACAGTTAATTTTGTATCATATATATTAGGGGCACATACGATTGGGAACTCGCGTTGTGTCCTTGTTGCAAGAAGGCTTTACAACTTCACAGGTGTAGGAGACGCTGATCCTTCTCTTGACGCTACATATGCACAACAATTGAGAAAAATCTGTCCAAACCCTCAAAACCCGGCTACTATTCTCGAAATGGATCCTAAGAGCTCGCTCTCTTTCGATTCCAATTACTATCGAATTGTAAACCAGCATAAAGGTTTATTTGTATCAGATGCAGCATTGCTCACAAACCAACGATCGGCTTTCCTATCAAAGGTTATGGAAAAGCCTGAGGTTTTCTTTGCTCAATTTGCTAAATCTATGGTTCGAATGGGCGCTATTGAACTACTTACGGGCAGTCAAGGAGAAGTTAGGAAAAACTGTCGAGTTGTTAATAATAATTAATTATGTCTACAAAATCACAAATATTTACACATTGTTAATTCCATGATGTGTTCATCACTCTTCTTTTATGGTTTTTATTATATTCACGTACGTATCATTATTGTTCTTGTAACATGTCCAAATTAGGACCAAAAACGTACTACGGAGTACTCGTAATATGTAACAATCAGCTCCAATAAAATAACTCTTGTTTGTTATCTTTTGTTTACTGGCCTCGTTATCAAATTTGAGATATACAGTATAATCTATGCTATATTATAAAGCAAATAAGGTTTCAACTTTCAACTTTTAATTTCAACAATGTACACATGATAATGCATGATGTACCATACATCAATGCCCCACAACTTTCAACTTTTAACTTTCATTTTCATATCTCTCCTCAAATCTCAACCACTCATTTTTTTTCTCTCCTCCATAAATCATTTTATTCGTTTAATTCATTCAAAATCTTTTATCTCAAAAACCGTACATCGATAAATTATAAAAATTATATGGGTGTTCTTAAAATTTCATGTTCTTTCATTAGAGAGGTCATTCGATATACTTTCGACGAATTTTTAAATCCGATGGCGGAGCCCGTACGACTAAGGCATTTGGCTATCACACTCTATGACATATCACACTTTATGACCTATCACCCCCACCTTCTCACCGCCGCAACGTGCGGGTACTTACTCTCGTAATGATAAAGAGGTATCATATAGATGTCTCTTCTAGCTTATAGATATACAACACTTTTTTAAAAGTTCACATCATGAAAAAGGTTTTAAATCAAGCTAGGATGTGTAATGACTTTATGATACTCCCTCGATCCTACTAAATTTGTCAACTTTCAATATTTCAAAGTCAAAGTTTATCAACTTTGATCATAAATATTTTTATTTGTGTTATATAATAGTTGATGAAAGTTATACTAATGAAACACACATCTAAAACACAATCAATTCATATAACTTTCATCAAATATTATATAACACAAATAAAAATATTTATGGTCAAAGTTCATAAAGTTTGACTTTGAAAATTTAAAAGTTGTACAGAGTATCATGCAATCATGCATATGATCATATACAATTCAATATCACCCACTAAAGGTCAATTATTAATAAATATATACATATAGATATACGTAAATAATCAATAAGAAAATGGATTAGATTGGATAGATAGAATCAAATCAAACTTTCTTGAATAATTGGCATGGCTAGCTAGCCGGGAGTCGTGCCAAGTGATGCACTTTATAAAATATACATCTCCCGAGCTCTTAATCTAACTTTGATACTATACCCTTTTCTTTTATCTCTTCAAAATACTCATTTGTACTCGTTTAGTATGTACAGTAGCATATATTATCATAGTTTTCGGCCGGGGTATATGCTTTAATAATGTACGAGTCATATGTCAACATAATGCGGTGACGATGGTAGTAGTGGCGGTGACGGGTGGCGGTGGTGTCGGCAACGGTGGCAGTGGCGGAACCAGAAATGAAAATGACCGGTAGCATAATTTGTTTTCCACTAGTCTTGTATCGGCATAAAGTAACGATAACAATGATAACGACTAAACTGTTACGATTTTTAGCATTTTTTTAAATGACTTTTGGCTATTTATAAAGAATTTTAAGAATATTTTGGCACTTTTAGTAGTTTTTATTTATCATTTACTTGTACAGATACATTTTTATAAGCTCTATTGATAGAAAAATGCTTCAAAAGTTTAAAGTTGGTTACATTGACCGGTATCCCATATTTATTTGACCCGTAGCATCAATAAAAAATACATCATTTTTCAAAAAATTTGAACTACATGAATTTAGCGGACCCGTAGCCCGGGCTACCCCTTAGCTCTATGTGGTTCCGCCCATGAACGGTGGTGGGGGCGTCAATGATAGTAATATAAAAGTAATTAATGTTAAAGGAGGTAGTGTAGTTATATTAAGGATCGAAGGATTTATGTTGCAAATTATTTCATTAAAGGTATTATAGATATATAGGTGAAGATGTTTAAATTAATGAATAAAGGAAATGAGTATTTCACGTATATCAATTAATTAGTTGAGATTTTAGGGGAAGAATTCTTTTTTATAAGATATTATAGATTATAGATATGTGTTGTATTTTGAAAGCAGACTTAACAAGCATGCATGATAAATATAATTTTGGTGCATAAGTAAAAAATTGGCCGTGCGCGATCACCAGGTATTTAGTTTCCACCTATGGTGGGTCTGGGTGAGTTTTCCTCTCTAGAATTCTGGATGATAGGGATTTCTCCTCGAGGAGTTTAAATTGGGATCTATTCGGCGAGAAGACTCTCTAACGTGGACCTGATCGATTAAGACAATATATTCTAGACCACCTAAAATTTACGAGTAATTCACACCTAAAAAAAAATCACCTCCACATATAAATGTTGAATGAAGCATTTCTTAGAACAGCTCTATTATATAGTCTGATATTAAAATCTAATTCTTGCGGAGTATAACTTGAAACGAACCTCAAAATCAAAGTTCATATTTATAAGCATTATTACAAGGCTGTTACATTTATTACACATGCACATGCATGATTCTTTAGCTTAATAGTATATTGATCACAACCCTCAAAGGCTTCTATATAAGCTATTTGAATCAAAGGTGAATATATGTATATCAATTCATAAACATCAACCCAGATAAGTCAACATGATTCAAGTAGTAATTCTTCGATTCATGTTAGCTTCCATTTTGGTGATTGGGTACATAGGTGGTGAGTTAAAAATGAAATATTATGAGAAACTATGTGATACGGTTTCGGTTGAGAATACAGTACGGGAGATTGTATGGAGCAAAGTTGCCGCGAGTCCTGCATTGGCAGCAAAGCTTTTAAGGCTTCATTACCATGATTGCTTTGTTCGGGTTAAGTAAATTATCCAAAATTTGCATACTTGTTAGTACTATCCTGTAGATGGGTTTGAAGAATTTCTTCAGCTTTATTGACATTCCTAACTTTTCATTTCTGCAGGGATGTGACGGTTCGATACTGTTGGACCCTACAGTAATCACAACCACGGAAAAAACAGCAGGACCTAATAGATCTGTTTCTGGGTACGATGTTATTGATGAAATAAGGAAAAGCTAGAATTTGATTGTCCAGGGGTTGTTTCTCGTGCTGATATTGTTGCATTAGCAGCTAGAGATGCTGTGTCATTCCAAGTAAGTTGTAGAATACAAATAATTGTATGTAAATGGATACATATTAAGTATTCTATTACATAATTTACATTTTCGTTTGTTTGTGGGAAATATTCAGTTTCAAACAGAAATGTGGCTGGTTTTCACCGGTAGAAAAGACGGGAAAATTTCATTGGCATCAGAAGTTGGTGTCAATTTACCATCTGCAAACGCCAATTTCACAACACTCCTGGACCAATTCGGAACCAAGGGCCTAGGCCTTGATGATCTTGTAATACTTTCAGGTATACAACATCTTATACTTCTTGTCTAAAGCTATTTATACAATGTATGCACAAGTGTTTGTGTGTGTGTATATATGCTTATACTATATTAAAGCTTGTTTGGTTATGCAACTAAATTGTGTTGAGTATCTAAATTAAATAGGGGCACATACAATTGGGGTCTCGCGTTGCATCCTGATTGCAAGAAGGCTCTACAACTTTACCGGAGTAGGAGATGCTGATCCTTCTCTTAACACAACTTATGCACAAACACTGAGGAATATATGCCCAAACCCTGTGAACTCAACCACTCTTCTTGAAATGGATCCTGATAGCTCCCTCACCTTTGATTCCGATTACTATAGGTCATTGAACCAACATAAAGGTCTATTCGTATCTGATGCAGCATTACTCACAAACCCAAAATCAGCTCATATAGCAGAAGTTTTAGAAAATCCTGCGGTTTTCTTTGCCCGGTTTGCTAGATCTATGGTACGAATGGGTGCTATCGAAGTCCTTACAAATGGTCAAGGACAAGTCAGGAGAAATTGTCGTGTCATTAATGATGAATGAACGAACTGATTAACGAACATAATGGTTTGTTCATGTTCGTTCGTTTGTGCTCATGAACGAATGTTCACAGACACAAACGAACAAACATTAATGAACGAACACAGACGAACGAAATATTTAAAAATTAAGTATTGCCTCCGTCCCATTTTAATTGTCCCAATTTGACTTGTCAAGTCTTCTCCGATTACTAGAACTTGTACATCCACAATGTTTCTTTCTTGCTTTTCAATTGTTATTCTTCTTGTAACATGTCCAAAAAGATAGGACAATGAATACTATGTGCAGCAACTGCATAAAGGTTTGACATCTATAAAACATAAATGTGTTTGTTTTGGACCCAAACCCTTGAGTTTTAATAACAACAGACAAGGTTCAAATATATCGAAGTGTTAGAAAAATGTATGATCTCAAAAATAGTTTTTGTAAGTTTCTACCAAGAATGGAATTTTGGTGGTTGTTCTAGAAACTCATGAACTTGCAATAATACTTAATATTACAATGATGCACCATTAATATACTAGATGCACGATTGATGGTAACTACAAGTTGCCTATTTGCTGGACAACAAGCCACACACAAAAACTGTTTAAGCTACAACCGCCTTTGCAAATCACTGGTTCAATACTTTGTCCAATATCTTAAAAGTCAAACAAGATCAACCCGGCAACCAACTCAGCCAATAACCAGTTGTGAAGAACCTTTAAATGTAAAACAGACTAGAGAACGAGGGGTTTCAGATAGAAAAAGCTCTATAAGAACGACATACTTGATGTTTAAAGGCCAAGTGAATGTAGCATAATTGCATTCTGTGCATGCATTCGATTCTCAGCCTGAGGAAAGACAATAGAGTTTGGAGCTTCAATGACTCCATTAGTGACTTCTACACCTCTTTCTGCTGGTAAACAGTGCATAAAGTAAGCTTGAGGTCCAGCTATCTTCATAAGTTCTTCATCCACCTGCCAAAACAAAGGGAGAAAAATCAGGATTGGGTGTTAGTCAACTAAACGTTAAAGTCAATCATTGTGAAACTCAAACTTAATACGCCTCCAATCATTCAGCTCTATGATTGTTCTTAGTATAGTTGAATGAGAGTGTGGCTTTAAAAACACTTGTGCGATAACTTCGACTCATTTGACCCATTTCCTTTTCAGCAGTTTCTTATTCTATCCTTTTGACCCATTAGAAAAGAAAAACTAAACCCATCGACCCATTCATTCAAAAACAAATAATTATCGCTGCTTGCAAATCCTGCTAGTAGCTTGTTTTATTTAATATAATTTGTCATTAAAAAAAACCGATTATCAGAGGTAGCAAAATGGGAGGGCCAAGCAGGTGGGTAACTGATGGGTGTTCTTTTGGCACAGGTAGTGAATGGGTCAAGTTGATCTCAGTTGCTTTTTTCCATTTAACTTAAACATTTTATGAGCAATTAATGTATCAAATATGATTACAGAAACTATATCATTATGATAATAATTAGAGGTGGCAATTTCGACACCGTAGTACTTTTATGTATAGGTCGAACCAGGTTATGTTATTTTATAGCGTACAATTGATATATAAATTTAGATAAGAAATGGTTCCAAAGTGCTTGTAGGCGCCTCCTAGATAGTTTCAGTATACGATCTAAATGTTATTATAATAATATAACTCTTATTGCAATCATTTTGATTTTTGAGACGGAACTTATATTTATCAAAAAATTTGAATAATAATATAAATGTGAACAAAAAGAGTTTAAATGCTAACCTGACCTGCCTGTAAATTATCTTTTACCCGTTTTGACCCAACCGTTACCCAACCCATTTAACCTGACAGCTTTGTCAGATCTGAAAACCATATAAAATTATAAACACAAGCCTAGAGCAGTTACCTGGAATCCTTGAAACACTTGACGGCGATATGCAGCTTCTTCCTTTTGGCCCATGCTGGCCCAAACATCTGAATACACAACATCTGCCCCTTTAACAGCTTCTTTTGGATCATTAGTGATCTCAATTTTTCCCACTCCAGCCTGTTGAGCTTTTTCAACAGTCTTTGCATCAGGTTCAAAACCTTTAGGGCACGCACATACAAAATGGAACCGTACTACGGCAGCGAGCAATAGCCATGAATGCACAATGTTGTTCCCATCTCCAACATACACAACCTGAGTTTTTATGATCACATCATATTACAGAAGGTGAGCAGATCAAATAAATCCTACTTTTAGCTCCGTGGGTCAAAGGTAGTACCTTGGTTCCCTCAATTTGACCAATGTGTTCAATCATTGTAAGAGCATCAGCCATGATTTGGCATGGATGATTATAGTCTGTCAGACCATTAATTACAGGGACGCTTGAGTAATTAGCCAGATCCAAAAGATCCTACAATACACAGAAGCAATACTAAGTTGAGCAAAAGAACCACAGGACCATTGATCATGCCAAAAGACCAGATGTAGCATGATGAACAGGTAGGGTAAAAGGTCAAAACGGGTTTGGGTGAAAACAGGCATTAAAAGTTGCGGACGGGGTCGGTCGATTGATCCACAACCACCTGTTTGTCTTGTTTTCAGCTTCTTTATTAAGAATGCATGTGTAAAATATAACTGCAAAAACAAACCATAACAGCCAACAAATTTTTTTGATAAAAACGACGTGGGAGGTTGTATACATTAAAGTGACACTTTGACAAACTTTGAATCCATTCCCTTGTAAGATTTCTATTTCACCCATAAGAGATTATAACATAACCCAGTCCATTCAAGAAAAAAGGTAATTGCCACCTCAACAACAGAATATGTAGTTACTAACCTGATGAGCAAAAAGTCGGGCCATGATAATATCATTGTAGCGAGATAGGACACGAGCAACATCACGAGTTTCTTCCCGCTTACCCATTTCAATATCCTTGGGACCCAAATATATAGCATGGCCACCAAGTAGATAAAATCCTGTTTCAAAGGAGACACGTGTCCTCATGGAAGGCTTGGCAAATATCATAGCCATTGTTTTCCCCTTAAATGGAAGATAAGTTCTCTCTCCTGATTTTAGCAACGCCTTCACCTCTTTAGCTCGGTCCAAAATTTGTAATATAATTCCTCTATCAAAATCGTTAATGTGGAGAAAGTCCTTTAACCCTGTCTTCTCTGAAAAAAAATCAGAAATAATGCAAATTAGTCGTTTTAAAAATACATAATATAATAAAGCAAGAAGGTTCCAATTACAAGCCATAAATTAGAACAGAATGGAGTACCTTCAACACAAGACAATGCAGATTTGATTTGCAGAGCCTTGGTTGGGCGGGGGGGGGGGGGGGGGGGGGGGGGGGGGGGGGGGGGGGGGGGGGGGGGGGGGGGGGGGGGGGGGGGGGGGTGGAGGGTGTTGGCTTTTTGACTGACCCATTGACCTTCAGTCTGTCAGTTTTGGCTCCACAAACAAATTCTGTAAAACATTCACTTCAATGAGTTACATATATGCAATCAAACAATATATTAAATGTGGTCTTATAGGAGTGCCCAGCGATAAATGCTTGACATTCTCCAAAGGAAGCCTTGGGTTTGATTCTTGCCAGCTTCAACTCCTTGGGTGGCCTTGTTTTTTCCAAACTATATATAGAAAATGCAGCTACTTAAAAACTTTATTAGAAGTCTAAACCACGTAATATAATGGATTGGTTACCAAAAAGACCAACCTAACTTTGGTATTCATCATTTATCAACTTACTAAAATTTAGCCAATCGACAAATAAAAGCAGTTTTTTTATCCTGATTATACGTTCCTGTTAAATGAACAGCCATATTATACCGCATAATTGGTGATCTGGTAATTTTACCAATTGGACAACATATTTAAGACCTTAAGTAAAATAGAAAATTAACATATTTATCTTCGTTTTTTCATCACTCGCCACCATCTTCCATCACCAGACCACCTTTGCCAACAAACCTCCACCATCCTTCATTACTTCCGCCATGGAATCGTACAAGTACAAGTGATATGACTAAAAATCAACCAAGCCTGAATTTTTAACTATATTTAAGTCAAGAACACCTTAAAATGTTTAAAGCTGCTGACTGAGGAGAAAGTAAACAATGTTATATTGTGTCTTGAGAGACTCGGGTTCAATATCGATGCAAACAACTCAGCATGGGGGTTTCGCAGGTACCAATGCGGTACTTGGGATCAAGGGGTTCCCAATTTCCATCGATCTACCCTTTTTATAAATGCTTTTTAAAATGCAATGTAATTTAAAGTTATAAGTTATAATCACATTTACCCACATACAAGGTCAACGATATTACTCTTATTGTAAAACTTATTACCTGGGGATGTATTTAAACTAAATGAATATATGCTGATGTGATCAAAAAGATGATTATATAGACTAACATATTGGATATGTAATACTTAATGAACGGAACAGAAGATGACCTTTGCTCGCATTGTCCAAATTTATGCATGAGGTTGTAGTCCTAAACCCGTGAATCTGATCATGGGAAACTTCTAATCCCAATTTTGCTGGCATCAAAGATGCATACGCCATTTTCTGAGATGCCTGGCTACACAAATTTCCAAAAAAACCACCATCAATCCATCTCTCCCCTTTCAGCATATATGACTTTTTAAACTGGAACTAGTATTCCCCTATGCATCTATATAGCACAGAATACATAGAATTCTTAAAGCCACTTAACTATCATACAGAGATATAGCTCCGAAAGTAAGACACTTTCATTCATAATTTTTTAATTCAAACGAATACTTTTCAGTTACACACACGGTTACATCATCCCCTCTCATATTAAGTAGTTAACATAACTTCTGAATTCAAGAACTGAACTTTTATGAAATTATGAATGATAAGTTACTGGTAAATCTAGTAAGTTATGGATATGATTCAAGATGTCGAGTTTAGAAACAAATATAGACGTATAGAATACACATAAAGACCAACTATTTCCCCAAGAAACAACACTCACATTTGTTTAAGTACATCATTCATATATGGAAAATTGACGGAGATTAAAGTGAAAACTAAGAAAAAGTGTTCAAAAAATATGTATAAAAACACAAGCATCAAATTGATTTGTTCACATGGAAATTGAAAGGTTGTTTGGTCGTAGAAAACACCAATTGTTTTCCATTTTTGTTTTTCAAGAAAACATGAAAAACAAAACACGTGTTCTAATCATAATTTTCCAAGAAAATTTCCCAAGAAAACAAAAAACAATGAAAAACTTGAAAACAAATTTTTTTTGTTTTTAAATTTCCATTTCCAGTTTTCTATCTCCCCTCTCCCCCTCCCCCACATCTCTAACATGTTTTCTAGCTTTTTAAAATGGAAAATGAAAATAACATTTTCTAATTAGAACGCGTTTTCTAAATTTTCATTTATTTTCTTGAAATGGAAAACCCCTTTCATTTTCTAGAAACTTTGAAATGGAAAACTAGAAACATATTCTACAACCAAACGCACCCTTATATTTTTATTTTATACATTTTTATTCTTATTTCAACTTATATAAAAACAAACCTCCTAAAGATAAGAATAAACATTTAAGTAGAAAACTAATATGCAAGTTCGAATATATGTTCATGTTTAGCAAAATCCACACACACATAAGCAATAAGCAATTTGCATGTATAGATTCAAATAAGAGTAAAAGGACAAATTTATTTGAAATAAACTGAAAATGAAAATAAATAAAAAATAGAGTGAAGTGTATTTATTTACCTGATTAAAGAGTCAAAAACCCTAATTACAATGTGAATGAAGCTTTCAGTGCCTGTCAGTAATCAAATGATCGTAATAACTGCAAAACAAATTACTTTACTTTTGTATAATATATATGTATATGTATGTATGAGAATGAGAATGCAAGCATTTTTACCTGTTGGAATGGCGGAGAGCAGCAGTGGGTGGGTGGGTGGGTGGGTTTTATCACCAAGAAGAAGATTATTTGTTTGTTTGTTTGTCGAATCATTTATACAACAAAAACAACAACAACAACAAGGTACTCAATCCCGACATAAGTCGGGCTATGAGGGAGGTATGATGTAGACAGACCTTACCCCTACACAAAGGTAGGGAGGCTGCTTCCAGATCCACCGAGGTGGAAGGGACCTCCGGCCCGGGGTGAAAAAAAATAGGGTTAGATCCACCGGAGTGGAAGACTTAACCGGAAAAATCTCGATCTCAGATCTACTCTCGATCTCAAAGAGAAGCCGGAGAAACCTCTCAACGGCTCTCTAGAGAGAGAAGAGAGAGAGAGACTTGAAAAGTTTTTTCGGTTTAAAAATGTCACGTTAATTTTAACACTGAATAATGTTTTTCCCACAACTCTTTTGTATCATATTTTAGAGTAGTTGGTATTGCATAAAATTGGTGTATTCATCACACTATAGCTTTTATAACATATTATTATATAAGTAAGTGAAGTATATGTGTAATGAATATATCAATTGTTGTGATATGAATATTCAATATTAATATTAAATTAAAGTAAAGTAAAGTAAACTAACACATTCAAAGAAATCAAAATGCAAATACATTAATCAGTCCCTTGACTTTAGATTGAGTGGACATCTAGAAAACCTAAATGATTAAAATCATGTCAGGTTTTTACATGTTTATAGTTTCAAACTAATAATGTGTTTTTTTGTTAAAATATGATCGGACCTATAGTCAGTGATTCTACTACACTGTAAAAATAAAAATAGAAAAAGCAAATGCATGCATTAAAAGCAAAAGCATAACATTAAGAAACAAAATTTAAGAAAGAGAAGAAATAAATAATCTCAAAAACAAAATGTTGACTTTAAAAGAAATGACATCTCATTTATGCATTTTGATCAATAAAAAGTTTAGTGTAAAAATCGTTAGTGAGCAATTTGTTATATTGTGTAATTAAAACAACAACAACAACAACAACAACAACAACAACAACAACAACAACAACAACAACAACAACAACAACAACAACAACAACAACAACAACAACAACAACAACAACCACAACAACAACAACAACAACAACAACAACAACAACAACAACAACAACAACAACAACAACAACAACAACAACAACAACAACAACAACAACAACAACAACAACAACAACAACAACAACAACAACAACAACAACAACAACAACAACAACAACAACAACAACAACAACAACAACAACAACAACAACAACAACAACAACAACAACAACAACAACAACAACAACAACAACAACAACAACAACAACAACAACAACAACAACAACAACAACAACAACAACAACAACAACAACAACAACAACAACAACAACAACAACAACAACAACAACAACAACAACAACAACAACAACAACAACAACAACAACAACAACAACAACAACAACAACAACAACAACAACAACAACAACAACAACAACAACAACAACAACAACAACAACAACAACAACAACAACAACAACAACAACAACAACAACAACAACAACAACAACAACAACAACAACAACAACAACAACAACAACAACAACAACAACAACAACAACAACAACAACAACAACAACAACAACAACAACAACAACAACAACAACAACAACAACAACAACAACAACAACAACAACAACAACAACAACAACAACAACAACAACAACAACAACAACAACAACAACAACAACAACAACAACAACAACAACAACAACAAAAGAAACAAAATTTAAGAAAGAGAAGAAATAAATAATCTCAAAAACAAAATGTTGACTTTAAAAGAAATGACATCTCATTTATGCATTTTGATCAATAAAAAGTTTAGTGTAAAAATCGTTAGTGAGCAATTTGTTATTGATATAAGCATATTTTCAAATAACTTCATTTCACAGTAAATTTAGACTAAATTTAAATATCAATTGGAGATATTCTTTGATCTTTTTACTATCATATTTATATGATATGTATATTAGTATTACGTATTTCGACATATGTTATATATATGAAATTATGAATATGAATGAATGAATCTTTATGGCTTTCTGCAACTAGCCTTTGAAAAAACAATTCTGACACAAGAGGTTTAATGAATATTTATACTTTAAATGAAAACGTAAATCAAGTTCTATCAGAAGCCAAAACCCATCAACATATTGAATTGCATAAGCAACAGATGACTATTTCGTCAAGTGCTACATTTAGCATCGCCCAGCAAGAAAACAGAAATACAACTATCTAATGTGATTCGATGTCTGTTTATAGCCACAAAAAGAAAATGACAATTATAATGCGTCGCTAAGACATGTTTACAAGAAATATTATAACATATATAAAGGCAACGCAACATCACTACATACATTTGATATTACATATAAATCAGAAACCAGTTGTAAGACTTAATTCTCAAACAATAGATTGTAGCAAGCTGAAAAATGATGTCCAGCTAGCCAGATATTATGGGCTTATATTTGATACACATAATCAGGTTAGGAACCGAAGGCAGCTGTTGGCTACTATTTGACCAACGATAGTCGAATGCTGGTTCAGTATCTGCAAACACAAGTTACATAAAGGACAGAACTTGATTATCAATAACTGCAACTTCACTTTCATGTAACCATTCGATTGGCAACAGCATTTTGGTTAAATCACGACTAAACTTGTTAAGTCAGGCTAACTTGATTCAAGTCAAAGAGTTATTGAACACCAAATGGACAATAATTACACCTGCCTTGGTTTATAAACATATTGGTTACAAGCAAACTTTACAAGACACTTATATAATGGTTGTAAAAAACAGTTTTCAATATCTTGGGAATGCAGATTCAAGGGTCCGTATTAAGTAATAATGGTGATTTTGACCCATTTACTTTTTCAATGAGTCAATTTGGTTATATTTTTATCCAAATGGGCCAAATAAAAGATAACTGACCCATTATCGGTCCCCCACGAACCGTCCCATGCCCACATTATAGAGTGTAACATTATTGTCAAAGGGACATGAGATCAGGATTTAATCCTCACTTCTGCTCTTATGTTGCATATCCCTGACCCTGACAACTAGGCTAAGGACTTGCTAAAAGGAGAATGGGTCAAACTGGTTGAAAATCGCCTAGAATTTTAATTTTTTTTGCATACAATCCTTTAAATAATTTCACTCGAGACCTAGATTGTTATGGTAATATTTTTTTTCAATCACGATTAATGCTTTAATAAAGGAATAAAAATGGTCAACCCAACCTAACCTGTTTTAACCCATGCTGTTAACTAACTGGTTTCCCCTCAAAACCGTTATGACCAGTTTCCCAACTTGCCTGACCCACCCATCTACCCACTTCTAATATCAGTGTTGGCCACACAACAGTATCAGAGCTAGGGTTGGATCTTCACACGAATAAATGGAACACAAAGAAAATATTACCTAAAAATCAAGATTTGAGAGCTGAGCTACTCTTTCTATTTCTTTAATAATCATTTCTTTTTCCTCGTCAAATTGATCATCATCTCCACCTGAGACATAGGAGTTAAGAAATAATGACCATTTGGAACATCATAAAAAACCTAAAGGACTTGAGGCTCTATGTAAAGTAAACATATATTAAACTAATGCACCTTTTCCAGCGGATAGATTGTTTAGCAATTCCAGCAATCTTTCATGGTTCTTTGCTAATATGACTTTTATTTCTCGAGGCTTGTGAGGATTAGCCACAAATATCTGCAGGTAAAAGATCATAAGACATCGAAATGTGACCCTGAATGAGGTAAACAGTATAATCTATGAAACAGTTTTTACCTTAAATATGTGGAATGCAGACATCTGGATGTTTTTGCTTGAATCCTATAAGAAACAATAACAGAGACCATGAACTTGTCGACAATAAAAGTTTGGAGGAAATTGCTATGAAAAATATATGTAATTCATTTAAGATTTAGGTATTTATTGTATCTGAAGTTCAGAACTAGTTGTTTGTGGCTGCTTCTTTGAGGTCTCAACTAATAATATTTCATGAAAGACAATGTCTTATAGCAGATCACGGTACAGGACACCACCAAACAACAAGAAGGATCATTAGCTATAGGGATTATCGATCAGAAATTGATAATTGAAAAAAGGAGTGATCAAGCAAGGACATAATTAAGTTATTGATAGTACTCTATTTTGAGCAGACTATATATCTTCTATCAAGACTAAATAAATAAGTTTTGATTGAAGATAACGCTAGGTACTGTTAGATGTAGGGTTTTTGCATCAGTATAGCTTTATTGTGTTACTAGCTAATCAAGTGGGGCGACATACCCCACGATTAAGAAATTATAATATAAATATAATATTTGATATTACTTATACTTGCCATAGACAAAATGTGAAGCTAAAACATGGTGAGATAAGCTATAAATAGATGTTATACACATATCCAAAACACAAACTACATCATTAACCAAAGTCATTTTGATAGAAAATGGATGATGACTACCATAGTGTTCATCTGTAGTTTAAGCATATGACAAATAATACGACTATAGGAATGAATATGATATTTGGAGTTAATGAACCTTTTGTTATAATGTCATTTAAGTTGACTAAATCCAATTAGACAGGACAGGGAATGTTTGTTCAAACTAGACTTCAAAGTTTTTTAAAAAAAAGTTAAGCTAGATTACCTTCGACCTAACTAATAGTGACTGGAAAAGCCGGGTTGGTGGCCCATTGGTAAGGTCTTAGACCTTGGGGAAATCCACCAGGGTTCGAATCCCACTTCTTACATTTGTAGGAGTGGATTATTAGGGGGGATTTTTGAGAGTCCTGGGTTTCATCCCAGGCATGCGTGGTTCAAGCTCCGCATACTGCCCAATTGGATGTCACTATGGTGTCTCGAATGCTAACTACTAACTCGTTGTTCAAAAAAAAAATAGTGACTGGAAAAGATGGTGCATATGTAATGTATATATAGACGTGCATATATGTATATGTGTTGGTGTGTGCATGCATATATGTACAGTAATTGTGTATGCATATGTGTGTACGCATGTATGTATACAGATGTATGTGTATGTGACCTGTGTGTATATATACATACATAAATATGTGGGTATGTCCCTCTCTGACTCTCATAAGAAACTTCTAACATGACTGTAACTAGTCATAAGGTGAATAAAACACAAGCACTCACTACAATGGTGTATGCAACTATTACAGCAACAAGAACATTAATAATAAACCAGAAGAAGTATTCAATTACCGTTAGCAATGTCATCATGACTTTGAAGTGTTGGACTTCCGCAATGTATCGTTTCATTGTTTGGGAGCTTGGAGGCTCCAAAAGGAATTCCGAAAGAAGCTACCGTCCACAAACATCTATTAATTAATTTGTTTCACCAACCACAGACATAAAAGAAAAACTTTAACACAATTGGACAACTAACCTTCAGAGATTGTCTTCTCGTTACATAGTTGCTAGAGGTTAAAAGTTTCTCATAATGCTCAAAGAACTGAAATGATGTTAAATATAAATAAGCTACAGGATTAATGTGGCATTTCACATTTACCTATGATCATTAAAAAAAAATGAACGAATAAATATACCCTTAACTTTTTATTCAATAACAATTCTACATACAATGCATGGTGAAATCATACTTTTGTAATACGACCAATGCCTGATATGGAATGCAACACATTATAATAATGTTACAGGTGATTGTATCATGAAAAAATCATATTCAAAAACACCGTTATTTAATGAACTAGTTCACTTATGAATTATGATAAACCCTGATTACGACTCAACATAACATCATCTTTTTTTAAATGTTAAAGGTTCTTATTGACATCTTATCTTGTGTTGAACTCGCCTCGGGTCTAATAAATATAGCAAAAAGTAGCTAATTCGAGGTTGCGGTTGATACACAAATTGTTCAAAGTGTTGCTCATTCTTTAAATTGCTCGCAAGGTTTGGTAAGCAATGTTTGTATTGATGAGTTGATATTAGTCATATAACATTCAAAAGTAGTTAAATTTTATACTGCTAGATTTAAAATTATCTAACTATTCATCAAAATATCACCATATTTCGCATTAAAAGGTGATAATCTCTACTTAGCGTTCAGACCCATAAAGAAAGAAGCAAACCTCGTCATAATGAGATTTTAAGAATTCGGCTACCGCATCTGGATGTTTGGTAAGCAGGTCCTGATTAGAATTTGTATAATAATATGTTAGAGACAACATATATGTTAGATTGTAACATGCCTTTTCTGCCAACAAACTTGACTTATAGAGTCAAAGATCTGACCTTGAAGGTGGAAAATGCATCTGAAGCAACATCAAAGTTAGCCAGCTCCACATACTTGAAAAAAAGCTCAAAGCTTGGAGACTCCAATATATATCTGAAACAACATTTCTTATAACCAATGTCATACTTTCAACTGAAAATAAACTAATTTGTGAATATAGTTTTCTTTATCTTATAATGTCACAAAAAGAATGTCAGCAAGTAAACTACATGGAACTAAAAAGTTGTGAGCAAACGATTTTTTTGAAATTCACTTCCATAGAAAAATTTAAACTTCAATCTGTTTTTTATCTAAGCCCTAGGATCTTCCCTTTTATTTTTTTTTTATTGCATAGTTGCTATTTATGTGAGTGAGGGGAATAGTGATTTTCGATACATGATGGATATCATTTGTGTATCCTTTGAGTCGATTCAAGATGTTGTAGAAATCTAAGATTTTCTACAGCTTTTATAATTTGATTTTTGGCATATGCAACTTGAATTCATATCCACATCAAGGTTGAAGTAGGGGTTACTTCAGCAGAAGTTGTCGAGTGGAAAATTTTTGTCGACACTGACAAGGAATCTGCAAACTTGGAGCTAAAATTAGGGACTAGAACATATATATGCATAATATTCACTCGACTTAGGAACGACCACGTTCTCGGAGAAACACAAAACCCCAACCATATTCCCCTAAAGTTATATGGCTACTACACCCCTGTTTGTGCATTCTATATTGTTCTGTTGCAGCCACCACTCAAAATCAATTAAATCTTGCAAAACAAGCATCTTGAGACACTCAACAACATCGAGAAATTTCAAAGCAGGCCCTCAACAAAGATTTCAACGTTATTTATCAACATGATTGGCTACACGGAGTAAGATAACCCTAAAAGGAAACCGAGGTTGTGTATGATTTGTTTCAGTATTGCCTATATTATCATCAATGAACGCAAGTCAGAGCCACGATTCTAAGGCCTAGTTATGTGGCAAGGATATTAGTCTAGGAGGAATACTGGTGCACTTGATAGATGGAAGCCAAGAGCCATCAATCCTATAATATTTAAAATATACAATGATACTTCTATGTGTGTGTGATACAAGTAACATTTACTTTAGTTAAGAGCATCAATTAGTGATTTATCATCTCTACTTTTAAGATAAGATCGCCCTTCCCATATTTGAATCATTTATCACCTAATATATATTACTCAACAGTTTTAGGATATAAGCAACGGCTGATGACCCCCCGTAATACATCCAAACGCCTGTTACGAGGATTCAACACTAGCTTTAATCTGCTTACTGAACTTATAGTAGTAGTTTTTAGTGGAGCACATTGTACTATGCATAGTTTGGTAGCCATGCTAAAAAATGAGCAAAATAATCTCGCATTTTCCTTATATCTAACCATTACTAAGTAAACTTATATAATCTCACATACCCTTTTAACTGAAACATCAAGAATTAATAAGTTAACATATATACAAAACAGTTAATCGGATATGAAAGCATAAATGTCTTACTTTGCAAGAGTCGGGTACTTGATGCATTCCCTCAGCATGTTTCCACAATTTAAGGAGATCTCCTTATTATCGTAACTGTTTAATATCCAAAAAGTGAGCTTCTTACACCACAAACATAGAACACGGTGTTTAATAAAATACTGTTGAAGTGTGATCATGACAAATAAACATAAAAAGGACATATCTTAGAAAGAAGAATGCATGCACAACAAATATCCTAGTAATATGAGAAAAAACAACAAAAAAAAAACAAAAATCAAACATCAAATCATCATACCATGACACCAAGAAGTCTAACAAATCTGAATGGTTCTCCAAAAATTGCACACAACAATGAGTTGATCCAACTTTTTGCTTCAACAAGATGGACCAGCATTGGACTAAATCTTTTCTTGCCTACATCAGAAGCACAATTATAATCCTATTTAATATGTAAAAATAGTAGTTAAATATATAAGAGATGAAGCTAGACCAATATTGCTCACCTCCCATCCAAGTATAGATAGTTTATGAAAGAAAAGGCCAATTACATCCTCTTTACATATTTCTATTGTCAATTGTACAATTTGATCTGTGTTCGGTTCAACCTCCCCATCGCCTAAAAGAATAACTTTCATTGCACCAAAATTCTTCTCAACTTCTTCTAATGCCTGTATTCACAAATATATTCATATATTATTAGTCTAATTATATAAAGATCTTACCTGTACCCCCTCCGTCTATAAATAAAATGGTTTCCTTTGTAAACTACAAAGACAGGGGATTGCTTAACTATACAAATCCATTATGCATTAAAAACTCGATAACCATAACTTAATGTTTAGATAAGCAGGTTTTAATTCACAATATCAAACCGTTACTCCTATTCCACGAGATTCCCTCTCTTTATGGAATGTCGTATTTTACTTGTCGACTTGTCATTGTATCTACTAATTCCTTAAACTATCAAATTTGTCATTGTAACTTTCTACAACCCATTACATAGTACTAACTTATCAATATCACATGCTAACTTTCATTACACTCTTTATAAAAATAAAAATAAAAATAAGATGCATAAATACATACATACATACATACATGAACCATTTTCCCATTAGCTATTTATAACTATTACTAATATAAATGTGAATTAAAAATCCAAGCTTTTTACTAAATTTCAACCAATATCTCAACTTTTCATGTTTATATATGATAAAAATTACATACAAGTGAAACCCAATTCACCAAAATACTAAACAATCCAAAAATTGTATAAAGAATTTATATAAAAAAAAGGGGGAAAAAAACCTTTTCGAGTGATTTAACCTCAAGGACAGTTTTGGAATCAAGGCACATGAGACTATCTTTGATTGCTTTAGCGAGTTCTTGTGGGGTTTTTGGCCTTTTGAAGAATGAAAACGACATCGTTTGATCAATCAAATGGGAAATAATGAAAATTACCAGATGATTATGCAGTGAGACTAGAAAGATGGCAATGAGCAAACCCAAAATGAGAGCTAATTTGAAGTTTTATTTCTTATAATGATAATGACATGTCAAACCATTATTTTTGTACCATATCGCGTATTAAGTTGTTTTTAACTTTTTAATTATTGATGATGATTTTTATTTTTTTAGAGTATTGTTATTTTTCTTAAGGACAACGGTACCCGCGCGTTGCGGCAGCTATGGAGTTGGCGGCGGCGGTGGTGACGGTGACAGGTAGTGGTGGCGATGGAGATTGGTGTAGGTGGCGGTGGCGGCGATAACGAGTAGTGTAGGTTATTGATGTAATTTGATTTTGATGAAATGTTGAAACTTAAAATGTTAAACAAAGCTATTTGCTTTATAATATAACGAGAGCAAGTACCCGCGCGTTACGGCGGTAAAATAGTGAGGGTGATAGGTCATAAAGTGTGATAGGTCATAGAGTGTGATATGTTATAGGAAGTGATATGTCATAGAGTGTCATAACCAAATGCCTTAGCCGTACGGACTCCGCCCTCGGATTTAAAAATTCGTCGAAAGTATGTCGAATGACATCTCTAATGAAATAGCATAAAATTTTAAGAACACCCATATAATTTTTATAATTTATCGATGTACGGTTTTTGAGATAAAAGATTTTGAATGAGTTAGATGAATAAAATGATTTATGGAGGAGAGAGAAAAATAAGTGGTTGAGATTTGAGGAGAGAGAAAAAAATGAGTGGTTGAGATGAATGTTGAAAAGTTGAAAGTTCAAAAGTGAATTTGCTTTATAATATAGTATAGATATAGATTAATTTAACATTATACAATAATGTAACACCCTAAATATTTTAAAATATAAATTTAGTATTTTTATTGTAGTTTTGCTTTAAAATAGTTTCCTAGTATTTAAATTTGATTGGGGTTAATTTAGTTGGAACTTTAGCGGATAGCGGGTAAAATACCCACTAAAATTAAGAAAGGGGCGTGGCACTCAGGAGAAGTGTCAGCCATCCCTCCTTTTGTGACTCACCTTCAATTCACTTCTTCTCCTATCTTCTTTTATCTTCTTCGTTCTTCTCATCTCAAATCTATTGGGGATACGCAATCAATAACGAACAAAACCGGATATTAAACAATCACTGAAGGCGCAATACGCTTTCAGATTGAATCAATTCGGTGGTTCACCCCAAATTATTCAACCGGATACAATCAGTGATTAAGAATTTTCTGTATGCTTTTGTGTTTGAGAGAATTTGATAAATCAGAGAGAATTCTATTAGAATTCGTATGTCACAGAATAAGGATCCAGGGCCCTTAACTGCCTTTAAAGCAGTTAAAATCCAAGTTTACAAGATTGGCAAAATCAGTCCCTCAAGTTCCGAAAATTAATTTCTGAGACGTTTCTGCCCCTTGGACCCCGCCAGGGGCTGCCGCCCCTTGGACCCCGCTTCCGGGGGCGCTGCCCCCGGACCCCCGTTCCTTAGGGGCTTCGCCCCTAAGATCATAATAAATTCATATAAGCGTGCACTCCGCACCACCATACTTATACGATGTATTATTATGATTAAATTACCAATTAACCCAATTACACTAAAATATCCAACAATCCTCCCCTATTTTAGTGTAATCCTCGATTAACTAAAGAATATCTCAAACATTCAAACTTTTGCATAAATGAAATGTCGTGACGATTGAATTTCACATTAGTACATTACACATTTCATATATTTGAATACCAGGGTGTCGCTAAGGATTGAACCCTGGGAACTCATTTTGAATACACGAAGATAATGTACACAAAAGTTTACATACATAGTAGTTCTATCTTGACATATGTTTTACTAGCCTATGTCCCTATCCTTCATAAGCATGTCAAAGCCAAGTCCCAGCTTCTTGAAGCGGCTAAACTTCATGCTCACATAGGTAGCTCCTTTAATCTTGCACCTGCATATGCAATTTGTCAAAAGAGCTATTAAGAATATAAACATTCAACCTCCTTAACTTGCAGGTCTGAACACATACCTTGGGATGTATACTCTAATGTGTTCCAATCTCTAAATATTAAGCCTTTCACATTGAATTCAGCATCTAGCGTCATACTAGATGGGAATTGGGTATCTTAATATCAGAGATTTTTGGCGGACTTTAATCCCATCCCCATAACCGATTTATGCACGAGATCTCTACTTAACCTTTTGGTCAAATGATCGGCTAAGTTTTGTTGTGTTTTCACAAACACCACCGATATCACACCTTCCGTGATCAACTCACGTACCATGCTGTGTCTAACACCCAAGTGTCTAGACTTACCATTATATACCTGACTATATGCCTTAGCCAACGTGGCTTGACTATCACATCTGATAGATATGGATGATATCGGTTTAGGCCACAATGGAATTTCATAAATTAAATTCCTTAGCCATTCAGCTTCTTTACCAGCTGCTGCTAATGCCACAAACTCAGATTCCATTGTTGAATTAGTGATGCAAGTTTGTTTCTTCGATGCCCAGCAAATAGCACCACCTCCAAGTAAGAATACCCAGCCACTAGTAGAAGAGTGATCTTCCACATTGGTAATCCAACTTGCATCTGAATAACCTTCAAGCACAGAAGGAAATCCAGAATAAGTCAAACCATAATGCATGGTTCCTTTCAAGTACTTAAATACTCGATGAATCGCTTGCCAATGAATCAGACTTGGATTATGAGTGTATCTACTCAATTTTCCAACAGCAAAGGCTATATCAGGCCTAGTACTAGTCATGGCATACATGAGAGATCCAATAGCCCTTGAATATTCAAGTTGATTCACTGCAACACCTTTATTAGGCATAAGTTTGATGCTAGGGTCCATTGGAGTACCTATTGGAGAACAATCTTTGACATTGAATTTCTCCAACATCTTCTCAATATAATGAGATTGAGTGATAGAAATACCATGTTCTCCACATATGATCTTGATCCCAAGAATCACATCAGCCTCCCCCATGTCTTTCATATCAAACTTTGATGACAAAAATTCCTTAGTTTTATCAACTTGATCTTGGTCAGTACCAAAGATCAACATGTCATCAACATACAAGCAGATAATCACTCCCTTACCAGACGAATCAAATCTGCTATAGACACATTTGTCTGCTTGGTTTAATGCAAAACCATTAGACAACACAACCTCATCAAACTTCTGATGCCACTGTTTAGGGGCTTGCTTCAGACCATAAAGAGATTTTACCAATTTACAAACCTTATGCTCATTACCAGGCATGACAAAACCTTCAGGTTGTTTCATGTAAATCTCTTCATCCAATTCACCATTCAGAAAAGCAGTTTTCACATCCATTTGGTGAATCACAAGATTATGTATAGCCGCAAGAGCTAACAATAATCTAATGGTGGTAATCCTAGCAACAGGAGCATAAGTGTCAAAGAAATCAATATCTTTCTTTTGCCTAAAGCCTTGGATAACCAATCTGGCTTTATACTTGTCTATGCTTCCATCCACCTTCATCTTCTTTTTAAAGATCCATTTACTACCCAATGGTTGACACCCAGGTGGTAAATCAGCCAATTTCCAAGTCTTATTGTGCATTATAGAGTCAATCTCATCCTGAATTGCCTCTTTCCAAAATGCAGCATCCCTTGAAACCATAGCTTCACTATAGGTTTTTGGATCATCATTAACATTAAAACAATATTGATATTGAAAATGAATTTCATCCCTTGATCCTTCAACCAAATATAGTTGGAAATCATCACCATAAGACTTGGATTTTCTTGCCCTTTCACTCCTCCTAGGCTCAGGAGGTGTCTCAGTCACTTGGTCAGATGTACCAGAATTACTAGAACTTGCAATCATGTCTGCGGGTTTTGGCAAAGATGTAAATCTATCCTCATTGCCAAAATCAGCATCCCTTGACTCTACAATAGAGTGCACAGATACATAGTCATTAGGTTCTATGACATAGAACCTATAGCAGACATAATTCTCAGGATAGCCAATGAAAACACAGTCTATACCTCTTTGACCAATATTATTGATCTTAGGGTCAGTCAATCTCACCACAGCCCTACAACCCCAAACTCTGAGATAACTCAGTTTTGGAATCTTTTTATGCCAAAGCTCATAAGGGGTCATCTTATTCTTTTTATTAGGAACTCTATTTAAAAGATAACAGGCTGTCAACATAGCCTCACCCCAAAATCCTTCGCTTAGGCCAGAATAGCACAACATGGAATTAACCATTTCTTTTAGTGTCCTATTCTTTCTCTCAGATACACCATTTTGCTGTGGTGTATATGGAGCAGTGGTCTGATGTACTATTCCAGTGGATTGAAAGTACACTGGATCATAATACTCACCTCCCCTATCAGTGCGAAGAGTTTTAATCTTCACACCATGATAAAGCTCTACTTCTTCCTTATAAATCTTAAATTTATCAAGAGCTTCATCTTTTGTATGACACAAGTAAACATAGCAATATCTAGTAGCATCATCAATAAAAGTAACCACATACTTTTTATTGCCAAGTGATGGAGTTGAATGAAAATCACACAAGTCACTGTGCACAAGTTCTAATACCTTTGTATCTCTAATGACGTTTTTAGTGAAAGGTTGTCTAGTGATCTTAGTCAACATGCAAGTTTTACACTTTTCATTACCAACATCAAAAGAAGGTATTAGACTCATTTTCGACATGTCAATTAATCTCTTATAATGTACATGTCCTAGTCTAGCATGCCATAATTCTGATTTGCTAAAATTATTGCTAGAACTAGTAGAAGCCATGCAAACATAATTATTAACAGAAGAAACATCCAAATTCAACTTAAACATGCCATTCAAATATCCAAATCCAATAAAGGTTCCATGTCTTGACAAGATATACTTGTCACTTTCAATGACCTGCTTGTATCCACAATTATTTAATACAATACCAAATACTAAGTTCTTACGAATTCCAGGTACATATAGAACATTACTTAAGAGTAAAGAGTTTCCAGAAGTAAATATTAATAGAATAGATCCTATTCCTTTAACAGGTTCAGTAGCAACATTGCCCATCTTCAATAAAGATCCATCTTCAATTGGTTTAAAGTCCTTGAACCATCGAAGATCCTTGCAAACATGACATGTTGCTCCTGAATCTGTCCACCACGAAATATCATCATCCTGCACATAAAATGCTTCAGAAATTATTGATACATAATAATTTCGAACAGAATGATCACATGGTACCAAAAACGAACCTGCTTGTTTTTCTGGATCCTTGGATCCACTTGAACCAGCCTCGTTTTTGCCTTTTCCTTTACCCTTACCAGACCTGCATTCACGCTTCAAGTGTCCAGGTTTCCCACACTTCCAACAGGCCATTTTTGGTTTCTTATCAGAACCTTTATTGTTATTGCCTTGAGATTTTCGTTTCCCTTTACCAGCCTTGGAGGATTCACCCTCCTCCATCATGTTCACAGAAGAACCAGCCATGGTTTTAGTACCACCAACAGATACCTTTTCCATATCACGTATGGATTGTTCAATTTGGAAGTGACTTCCAAGTTCAACCAGACTCATTTCCTCTTTCTTATGTTTCAGATTATTCTTAAAATCTTTCCAAGAGGGGGGCAGTTTGTCAATAACACTAGAAACAGAAATAGATTCATCCATTTTCATATCGTATTGTGCAAACTGTCCTAGCATCCTTTGTAATTCATGATATTGTTCCATGACAGGCCTAGTATCTACCATCTTATAATTAATGAAATTACTAACAAGAAATTTCTTACTAGACGCATCTTCTGCCATGTATTTGGCTTCAAGGGAATCCCATAATTCTTTTGCAGACTCTACGTTTTGATAGAAATCAAACAAGGAATCAGACATACCGTTAAGAATATGACCACGACAGATGTAGTCAGCGTTTTCCCACTTTGAACGAGCGCGAGTTTGTTCCAGGGTTTCATTCTCAACAGCCTCAGGGCATGGGGTACTCAGAACATACACCACTTTCAAATTCGTCAAGTAAAAGTGCATCTTTTTCTGCCAGCGACGAAAATCCTGCCCAGTAAACTTGTCCAATTTCTCAAAGGGTTTCATCATATCCTTCCTAGAATCGTTGTTCGACATCTTCAGGAATTGATTCAATCTTTATTGGGGATACGCAATCAATAACGAACAAAACCGAATATTAAACAATCACTGAAGGCGCAATACGCTTTCAGATTGAATCAATTCGGTGGTTCACCCCAAATTATTCAACCGGATACAATCAGTGATTAAGAATTTTCTGTATGCTTTTGTGTTTGAGAGAATTTGATAAATCAGAGAGAATTCTATTAGAATTCGTATGTCACAGAATAAGGATCCAGGGCCCTTAACTGCCTTTAAAGCAGTTAAAATCCAAGTTTACAAGATTGGCAAAATCAGTCCCTCAAGTTCCAAAAATTAATTTCTGAGACGTTTCTGCCCCTTGGACCCCGCCAGGGGCTGCCGCCCCTTGGACCCCGCTCCCGGGGGCGCTGCCCCCGGACCCCCGTTCCTTAGGGGCTTCGCCCCTAAGATCATAATAAATTCATATAAGCGTGCACTCCGCACCACCATACTTATACGATGTATTATTATTATTAAATTACCAATTAACCCAATTACACTAAAATATCCAACAAAATCAAATCTAATCTCTGATCTAATTCAAGGAATTCTACCAACATCAACAAGAATAATAATCTTTCACTATCTTGGAAATTCAAAAGTTAGGGTTGAGAAGTGTATGTGTGGGTGTGGCCGAAAATCTCAAGAGAAAAGGGAAGGAGAAGAATTTGTAAATTAAAGTCTTGTAATTGTTCTTGAAATCCTTAAGGTAATAGTTCCCTAACATAGTTTTGATTTGTGTTGAGAATTAGGGTTCTTGAGATGCCCAAATTGGGGGTTTTTGCTAGAAATTGAGTTTGTATGATTTTTCCCCCCAAATTCTAGTATTTTGGTGTTTGTTATTGAGTTGCATGATTTATTTAACTTAGAATTTGAATGTTGGCATTGAAACCTTGATTTTGAAAGAATGGTGAATTTTATTAGTTGAATGAATGGTGATTGTGTTTATGAATTGAACTCACCAAGTGAAGTTTTTGAATAAAAAGCAACTCAATGGCAAAGTAAAATGATTTTGGGTTAGGAATGCTAGTGAATTGTTAGTATGGCTAGGTTGAGCTAGCCAAGAGTATGAATGTGACCTTATATGCATATTGTGATTATTGATAGGTTGAAAGCAATAATGTGTGTTCTTGTGGTCACCATGGACTTGGTGGTTCGTCATTAAGGTGAGTACATTTATATATGTTTATATACATATTGGGTCAATTACGTGATGATGGGGAGGGAGACCCATAGTTATGGTTTGATGGGATTAAGACCATACGGGGTATGGCTAATTATGGAAAGACCATACGGGGTATGGCATATGGTATAAGACCATACGGGGTATGGCATATGGTGTAAGACCATACGGGGTATGACAAGGGATAAGACCATACGGGGTATGGCAATGGGTAAGACCATACGGGGTATGGCAATGGGTAAGACCATACGGGGTATGGCATAAAGTTGGAAGACCATACGGGGTATGGCATAATGTTGGAAAGACCATATGGGGTATGGCAAGGGGTAAGACCATACGGGGTATGGCATAAAGTTGGAAGACCATACGGGGTATGATAATATGAATTGGTTGTTGAATAATGTATTTGAAATGGATACTTTATTGTGTGGATTTACATGTTTTGTACTTGTGTAACATTGTAGTGTATGAGATCCTTGGCATATCGGTAGGTGTATAGGTGTATTGTTGATAGACCATACGGGGTATGGCAACGTGATTACGCATGGAATGACTTGGTTTGTTTGTAGAATTGTTTTATGATTTCATAATTTACTTGGTAGTATAATTGTGGGCATGATTAAGATGATATTGTGATGTTTTACACCTATGTTATGGTTCTTATGTATTGATTTCATTGTGTGTGTAATTGTATATGAATGTATTCACTAAGCGTTAGCTTACCTTTTTAGTTGTTTATCTTTTTATAGGTGGTTCTAGAAGAAGGAACTAGTGTTGTTGATTGAAATTTAGAAGAAAGGATTATTAGAAGACTTGGAGGTATTGTCCATTCTTGGAAGAATGGATCTTTTGTATAGACACTTAGACATCCTACCTCATATGGCTCATGATACTCTTGTTGTTTTGGTAATGTTGGTTCTTGGTCAATTTCTGCAAATATGGTCATGGTTTGGTATTTTGATTTCAAAAACAAGTATGGTTGTCTTGCTTAAACGTTAACTTGGGTAAATGATTCGTATGGTCGTGTAAATGGATGTTATATGAATACCAGTTATATGTATGAAGTCATGTTATGTAGTGGTTTGAAATCAGAAATCATGTGATTATGAATCTTGAATTTGAGTTTGGAAAGTTTTTGTAAGTAACAAGTTGGATTTTTTTGCTGGTGTACCAGTTAGTGCTGCCCACCACAAATCTAGTGAGGCTCACTAACTAAAGGTTGAGGACAAGTATGGTTTTAGTGTTGCCCACCATATATCAGGTGAGGCTCACTAGCTGAAAGTCTGGTCAGGTTGGTTTTTAGTGCTACCCACTTCTCTGAGGTGAGACCCACTGGTTATAAAAAAAACGTTATTATTTTTCATAAATCGAGTCGTGTCGTTTCAAATAATTAATCGTGAATTTAAAAACACCCATTTTAACATGAGTATGGTTTCCCTCAGAATTACTTTAACCTGAAATCGTTTTGTTTTAATGCTACTTGTTTCGATCCGAATATAATTAGGCTGAGATCCGGTTTGACTAGTTACACAGCCCTACCACCTTGCAACCTATACTTTCAGTTCACCAACGAATTTTTATAACTTGTCAATTTTAAACTGTTAAATATTAAAATGGATAAAAACTCATGTTAAGTTAGATATATCTAACAAAGTGTGTGTAACACCCCGAGCTGGGCCCGGAGTATTACTGAAATTATATAGCACACAGTGGAATTATCGTAGAACATGAACTAAATGCAAACAAAGGATCCAGTGAATCCAAAAACAAGATAATTCAAGTACAGAAAGTATAAGGAACAAGTTGTCATCAAAGTTTACAATAACATAACATCACCAGATGACTATTGGTCTAAGCATAAGGTGAAAGTAGGCGATGAATCCTTGATTCATATAAGTCCAATGCCTGGGTTCCAAAGCTAGCAATCAATCATGCTTCATGTCTTGGAATTACTTGGTTACCTGAAAAGTGTACTAGCAAGTGTCAACACAAGGTTGGTGAGTTCGTAGTAATGGTTTACAAGAAACCATCCTCAATAACATTATCATATGTAATAACAACATCAAACAAAGTAATTATAACAAACCCGTATACATTACCTGTTAGGCAATCGAGGTTATCATATCGTTCAACTTCATCAAATAAGTAACCAACAACAAATGATGTCAAATAGTTCATATACAGTCAAGTACAAATGGTATCATTACCAATAAATGTAATGTATGCACATCAAGGTCATGCAATGAATCAAATATGTATGAATGTCAATGCGTGCATTATGTACGAGTCAATGTAATGTAATGTATCTCAAATCATCAAGTATCACAATACTTCGTCCACATCGTGGTGTTAATCATATCAAGTCATCAAGTATGGCCAATACTTGGCATCAAGTACTTGAAAGTACTCGGATGTACGTATACATATAGTACCCAAGGTACTCAAAATGTGGCCTTACAGTTCAACAACTTGCCTTGGTGGCCTTACAGCTAAACAGCTTGCCTTGGTGGCCTTACAGCTAAACAGCTTGCCTTGGTGTAAGTTTCCAATGCACACAACATGTACGTCTCAATAAACATAATCATCAATAAACAAGTACATATATCCAACAATCCAAACAATACTATACGTACATACACTTAGGATGATTCTACTTTCAACGAGTCCTAGATGCTTATATATAGGGTCACCCGCAGCCTCCCACCACATCTAAAACCCTTTGAAAGCATAATCGACTTCCATGTATGTACATCTATCCTAAATAAATTAAAATATCACAATCACATGCGTAAACCATCAAACACTAAAGCAAAACTATCCATCAATCATCAATCAATCCATCAATCATTCAATGTCACCAACTAGACACATCATACGTGAGTAAAATCAAACAACACCATCAATCATTTAATCACACAATTCAAACAAGTAATCACATAAGTTTACACTTTTCAGCCCGAATCTCAAGTGAGTAGGTGTTAGAACTATTAAAATTCGTGTTATAGTGCGGAAGTAAGATAATCAACAATGGTGGAAAGTGTGTGTGTTAGTGTGTGTTCTTGAGAGAGAAAGGTGTGTGTGGGAGAAGTAGGATTGATTGATTATCATAAGTGTGTAAAAAAGGCTTACCAGGCTTACAAAAATTGAAGGCTTGAGGGGTATTTATACTCTAAGTATATTACATAAGCTCCCCCTCAACCTTACATTATATACACAAAATACAATGTTTAGAAATACAACTAAGCACTATTTTATATTTCTAACATTCTCCCCCTTAGTGCTTGGTTGTCCATCATTACTTTCTATGTTGTCTCCTCCTCTTGTTTGCACGTCTTTGCTTGTTCTTCCTTTTCTTATATCGTCGTGCAGCATTTGAGGTTGATGGCTTGTCAATCTTTGAACTCCAGAAGGCTCTCTTCTTATAACTGTTCCATGAATCATTCCAAAACTTCTTAGGGATGAAGTGCCAGTTATCACCTACAGGACGTTCATCTGGCAATTTGATATTATCTTGAAAGTTCACTGGAGGAATATTACGAGGACCGCGTTCATGGCTAGGATTCCAATGAACCCATGAACCTGTCTTGGTATGAATAATTCCTTCTTGTGACTTGGGAGTTCTTGTGACAATGAGATCTCTAATCCTCTGACGTATATCAAGAGTATCTTTGATACGTCTTATGTGATCTCCTCTCTGGGACTTGATGTTTTCATCTTCTTCATTATCAGAATCTTCATCTATTGCATTCAGAATGGATTGGCAATATTTCAAGGTACCATCTGAATATTTGGGAAAATCAGAGGCACGAATGAAGATTTTTCTCTTGAGTCTATTGATGAAGACAAATCCATCCAAGCTTTCAATTGGATCTCCAATCTGAAATGAGTCTAGCTCATAACCTTCGGCTCTCTGGTTTGGTCTTGTAAGGTTAATCCTGCTAGTTCTTCTTTCTAAACCAATCTGGAAGTCATTGAATTCATAAAATCTAATCAAGGCTTGAATATGGCTTTTCAATACTTCATAAGCTAGAAGTTGATCTTGATTCTTGATTATCAGATAAGCATATTGATTGTAGAGAAATAGGATGTCTGAGATCGTCATGTGTTGAAAGGATTCTTCTTGAACAACATAGATATTGCCATCAGCTCGGCGAATTCTGAATCGAACAAGTCTGAGATTGTGATTCTTGAGAGGAGTAAACAACTGAAGGACTTTTGTGATTGGAATTTTAAATTGCTGATACCACCATTCAGCTCTTACAGAACTTTCAGCATTCATCAGTTCCATGTATGCATCTCTTTGACCTTGATGTCTGAATAGAAAGAATGCTCTCAATCGGTTCAAGGTCATGTTAAGTCTTTCATTTGGTGAGCAATAGATTTGAAAGGCTCTTTCTTCAAGGTATCTTGCTCTGCACACAATTTCTTCAGGTCTTTTGCTCAAATCCAAGATCTGTTCGTAATTCTCAGCAAAGTAACCCTCATTGATCTGCCATATCTTATCTCTTGAGATCCTTGGATGTCTAACTCCTTGTCCAAGTTCATTAGGAGTCTCAAGATTTTCAGCATTTGTGAAATGATGAACTATCTCTTCAAAGATATCTTCTTCATATTCTTCTTGAGTAGACTGCTGAGATTGAGAAATAGCATCAGACTCATAATCAATACCATTTCCTGGTTGAAATGGATCAGGATCACTTGACTCATCAGAACTTGATGTGGAAGAATAATAATGAGAAATATTTCTGATGAGTGGAGGTAAGTCATCCGAATCTTCTTGAATTTGAGTTCCTCCTTGATCTCCTTGTCTTTGAGTTTCTTTAACAGCTTCTTGAGCAACACTTTCTTGATCAACTTGAGCTTGTGTTTCATGACCCTCTCTAATATCTCTTATATTCTCCCCCTCGGGTTGATCATCAGGATCTTGATCATCCCGACGCCTTGAGATATTAGCCAGTCTACATTGTTGATCAAGCTCTTGAACCCGCTTTTGAAGAGCTTCAATTTCAGCCTGTTGTTCCTGTTGTGTGCTTTGGAAAGATAAATATGCAAGAAGTGATTGAAAAATAGATCTTTTATGTGAAGAAAGATGGGGTTCTTCTGATCTCAACCGATTCATAAGAGCAACAATTAAAGTATCGGTAGATAACCCGCTGGTGGCAATTCTGTTTGGCAAGCAATCGCTTAAGTATTCGGATGAATCAGAAGAAGAGCTGGAAGAATGATGTGGTGAATTTGGATCAGGAAATGATTGTGGTGGTGGTGTTGGTGGTATGGTTGTTGTTGTTGTTGTTGTTGTTGTTGTTGTTGTTGTTGTTGTTGTTGTTGTTGTTGTTGTTGTTGTTGTTGTTGTTGTTGTTGTTGTTGTTGTTGTTGTTGTTGTTGTTGTTGTTGTTGTTGTTGTTGTTGTTGTTGTTGTTGTTGTTGTTGTTGTTGTTGTTGTTGTTGTTGTTGTTGTTGTTGTTGTTGTTGTTGTTGTTGTTGTTGTTGTTGTTGTTGTTGTTGTTGTTGTTGTTGTTGTTGTTGTTGTTGTTGTTGTTGTTGTTGTTGTTGTTGTTGTTGTTGTTGTTGTTGTTGTTGTTGTTGTTGTTGTTGTTGTTGTTGTTGTTGTTGTTGTTGTTGTTGTTGTTGTTGTTGTTGTTGTTGTTGTTGTTGTTGTTGTTGTTGTTGTTGTTGTTGTTGTTGTTGTTGTTGTTGTTGTTGTTGTTGTTGTTGGGCAACACCACTAACAATACCGGGGTCACTGAGAATGCCCGTTAATACAGTCTCAGGTTGATCCTGAGGAACAGCAGTGTCACAACGGCGTTCATACTGCTCCCCAGTCTCTGTCTGAGGACTGTTACCTGCGGCTAAAGCTGGCGTGATGTTAGCTAAGGCAGGATTTACAAGCTGTCCTTGAGGGTCACACAAAGTGAGTCCCTCTCCGCTTGTTCCGGCACCAGTACTCAACTGGGCTTGTGATTCCGTGTGCCTAGGAGATCTAGACTCTTGTGCATGAACTGAAGGCGAGAGGTGGGGCTGGTCCTCTCTATTTTCAACACTCTCATCCTCCAAATGAGGAGAGTGTGGTGAGCGTGGCTGTTCCCCGTGTATTTCTGAGACTAACTCCTGTTGTGAGGAGTCAGAATGGCTGGGAGAGTTTGGTGCAAGCGAGAATGGGCAGTTCCCGACTTCTACTCTAGGGTAAACCCGGCGTTGATATTGGTTTAAGACTAATTGGAGGCCAACGTTTTCTTTTTGCCTTTCACCTATCCCGGACCTCTCAACCTCTCTGGTATTTTCAACCCCTCGCTCATTCCTTCCTTGTTCCTCCGGGATGTCTATGACATCATCAGTAAACTGATTTGCATCATCATCAGATGCATCATTATCAGAAGTAATCGTATCTTCTGGTTCGGGTTCTTGAAATCGGTCATACTCAAAACGAGATCTTTTAAAAGTTTTTCGAATATTAACCGGAATTGATTTCTTTCTGCCTTGAGTATATGTCGGTGGAGGAGATCGAACAAAGGATGATGAAGGTATGGTTGAGGTAGACTGAGGTATGATTGGTTGTTCAGGTGTTGTAATATCCGGAAGTGGTGAAGATTGATGAATTGGTGATTGAGGTAATTTGGGTGAAGATGGAGATGATTGTTTTTTAGGTGATGGTGTTCTGGGTGATGGTGATCGGATTAAATTTATTGTTTTGGGGAGTGGTGATCGGATTTGTCTTTGAGACCCAGTAACAGATATTGTCTCCTCAGAAGATATTGGAGAAGAAGTTTCAGCTATAGCTTTGCTTTTGAGTTTCTTTGATGAACTCTTCTTCTTCTTCTTTTGATGCACTTGTTTACTCAATTTCAACACAAACATTTCTCCTTTTTGTTTCTTTCTTTTGGGCTTACTGGAACTGGATTCACCCTCACACTCTTTTCTTTTTCTACTTGACCCCTCACCAGGTGTCCTATGTACAGCTTGGGTAGGAACCGGGAGGCTTTCCGGTCCCAGTGCTGTTCTAATCCAGTCCAGATAAGCAACTTTATCTTCATCAGTATCTGACACCATATCTAGTAGAAATGATGGAATCAGGAAAGTATAGTTAGCAGCTCCTGAGTCTCTAACATACTTGTAAAAATGTATAGTCACTTGGCTACTGTCTTGAAGCCTTGGAATGCTTCTTTCATGTCTTACTGCACTGTAGACGATTGCTGTGAGAAATCTTATGAATGGAATATACTTCTTGGGAGCAGACACTTTGCCATTTACTAATACAATCAGTTGATCCCACAGAAGTTGAGCAATGTCATAGTGTCTGTTGAAAACAACACCATAGAAAATGTGCAGCATTGGCTGTGTCAGATTGTCCATCCCTCTTGTGTATGGGGTTAAGCAGTTGCTTAGGATGGAATACACATAATACCAAATCTTTGGTAGATTTTTCAACTTGAAATCTCTTGTCCTGGATAAAGGACCTTCATAACCAACAGAAATTAAAGCAGCAAACATTTCTTCATTAGACTCAAAGTCATCATAATCAGCATGTCCATTGAAGTTTGCTTCAGGTAGTCTTAAAATCCTTCTGAAGTCATCAAGATTGAACTCAAACTCATATTTTCTATCTCCTGAAGTCAACTGATATTGAAAGTAGCCTTGACGACGAAGTTCAGGAGATTTTGATTTAGCTTTGGCTCTTGGATTTGTTGGATCATAAGGTTGAACAAAGATAATTGATCTCCACATATCAAAAAGGTAGACTTCAGCTAAGTCTTGTTCAACAGTAAGTACATATGTGAGAGGATGATTGTGAAGAATTCTTGGAACTATTTGAAAACCAGGAGCTATGAAAGGATCAAACAACGCTCTGTTATTTCTCATGCTACTTGTGTTTCCGGCAATGAGAATTTCTTCAATTGATTCATTTAGAGCAACCTCTTCATCATATTCAATAACTTCTTGATGATCCATTTTTAATTTTCTGATTTAAGACATAAAACAATTTAACGCACACATAAAATAAAGTTTGAATAGCAAATAACAAGTTTCACTCAAATGATTTATATAAAATACAAAGAGGTTCACAAAGGCGATCAACTCAGTGTATTCTTTATAAATAATTTGAAATGAGAAGATAAACTCAGAAAATAAAGTATAATCATATAAGTACAATATATTTAAAAATAGCAAGGAAGTACACAAAGGTGTTCAATTCCTCGTATTTCAAATATATTGTGATTATATGATAATACAAAGCACTTTGTCACACCACACAAAATTTAAGAGAAAAAGAAAAAAATTTGAAAACTTTTTTTTTCTTTTTTTTTTTGTAAGTATAGGAATTAGGACGATCTTGACAAGATCGTCCTGAGGTTGAACTCAGGTTTTGGAAAAACAAAACGATCTTAAAGAAGATCGTCTCAATCATTTGTTATTGAAAAAGGTTAAGAAAAGAAAAAGAAACGATCTTGTTCAAGATCGTCTTATCTTTAATTATTGAAAAAAAATTGTTAAGTATGGGAAAACTGAACATGGGACGATCTTGTTCAAGATCGTCTCAACATTCAATATGTTGACAAAGAGATTTTAAGTAAAGGAAAATGAGACGATCTTGTACAAGATCGTCTTAAGGTTTTATTTCTTAAAAAAAATTTTGAAGTGAATGAAAAAGGGACGATCTTGTAGAAGATCGTTTTAAAAACAAGTGTTAAAAACACTTCACTTCAATTTTCATTTAAAGAAAAATTCTAACACTTTAAAATATAAAGTGAAATCATCTCAATGATTTCCCTTTAAATTTAAAAGTATTAGTTTTGAGCAAACCGATCTCTTACGAGTTCAGTTACCCATTCATTTGTTTTTTTTTTTTTTTTTTAACACAAATCATCAACCACACAACGTTCAGACCCTAGAACGATCTTGACAAGATCGTCCTGAGGTTGAACTCAGGTTTTGGAAAAACAAAACGATCTTAAAGAAGATCGTCTCAACATTCAATATGTTGACAAAGAGATTTTAAGTAAAGGAAACTAAGACGGTCTTGGCAAGATCGTCTTATTTCTAAGTCGTTCTGGAACCAAGACGGTCTTGGGCAAGATCGTCTTAGGAACAAAATGACTTGAAAATAATACGACTTTGCCAAAATCGTTTTATTTCCAACCAAGTTTTCCTTTACAACATGATTCATTTTAACATCTAAGCTTAACAAAACATTTCTATGAATCACAGCAAGTAAACAATCACAACTCAATCACTAAAATCAAGACAAATAACCTAAAACAAATCGAAGATCGTCTTAGGTCATCTTCTTCACAAAACACAATAAGTTGCAGGTTTTTGAATTTTCGAAATCACAATACTAATCATTTAAACATGTAATAAACATACACATGTAACCTAAACATGCTTCTAAATCATTCAATCATCACAGAATCATCAACAGAAGCAGAAATTTTCAAGTAAAAATGAAAAAAAATCTTACATTCTAAGTCGAAATATTACTTGAAGATGTGATTAGATGACAATGATGTAATGGAATGAAATGATTAGAATGAGATTACCAACAAAACCCTTATCTTGTTTCAATGATCAGCCAAAAGTTGTTTTCGAAGTGATTGAGAGTGTTTATGGGAAAAGAAAAAGAAACGATCTTGTTCAAGATCGTCTTATCTTTAATTATTGAAAAAAAATTGTTAAGTATGGGAAAACTGAACATGGGACGATCTTGTTCAAGATCGTCTCAATCATTTGTTATTGAAAAAGGTTAAGAAAAGAAAAAGAAACGATCTTGTTCAAGATCGTCTTATCTTTAATTATTGAAAAAAAATTGTTAAGTATGGGAAAACTGAACATGGGACGATCTTGTTCAAGATCGTCTCAACATTTGTTATTGAAAAAGGTTAAGAAAAGAAAAAACGATCTTGAAAGTCATGGATTTTTGAGTTTTGGGCTTTTAACAAAAATGGGCTTTGGGCTTTTAACAAAAATGGGCTTTATGTTTTGTTTTATCATAAAAAAATTTATTTACACTAAACAAAACAAAACAATTGATAAAAACAATTTTTTATTATTATTAATTTTTTTTTTATTTTTTATTTTTTTTATTTTTTATTTTATTTTATTTTATTTTATTTTTTTTTATGATTTTTCAATTTTATATATGGTTTTTCTATTATAAACAATGAGTTCTCTTCAAATAGTGCAAATACACAAACTCCCCCTAGATTCATGAATTATCCTTTTTCTCCCCTTCAAACATTGCATGATATTTAAGCACATTGCACATAAGTATAGCATCAATGTTTGTCAGATAATGAATGAAAGAGAAAGAGATGAAGGATTTGTACAAAACATGCAGAGGCAAGTAAGTGCATTGGTAATGAGCACTTATTTGAGATTGTTTCTTGAAAAAAAACTCATTCCAGGATCATGTGTTGAACAGTATCCGAGATTGGAATACTAAACACAGACCTTTATTACCTGCAAAACACAATCAAGGTTTTCTAGGTACCCACCTTTGAATGGGTTCTTTTGGGTTAGTGGAATCATTCAAAGTATACAGATGAGGTTTTCGAACAAGAGGTTTATTCTTAAGATTCATCACAATCCCATTGTAATCAACAATCAAAGGTTTAGAAATCACAGCAGAAGATTTTGAATTTCTTACAAACCATGGTTTAGCTGAATTACCCAAATTTGAATCAAATTTCCTATTAGGAACTTTCTTCTTGTAATCATTAGCTATCCAACTTCTTCTAACTGGTGATTTATCAGACACTTGTGTTTTAGCATAGCTAGTAGATTTTATCAATGATGATTTAAAAATCCACTTATGGTTACTAGATAAGCTCTTCTCTCCTTTATCAGATAACTTCTTAGATTCAGTTCGAGGAGTTAAAAACACATTCTGATTTTTTCTTTGCTTGTTGGAGTTTTTGATATTCTGTTTCTTTTGAGTTGCAACAGTGAACCAACCATACTGATCTCTATAACTAGTTATACCATTAGATGTATCTTTTATTAGCAAATCTTGGTTAGTTTTAGACATCTTAGGAAAACAACTAGATTGAGAGATAGCTTTAGAAGCAGAGGTTCTAGAAACAGATGAAATATCAACTTTAAGCTTTGATTTAGCAGAAATTGCCTTCTTACCTTTGACAGTTGGGGCATGCTGACCTTTGGGTGTATAAAATGAAGTTGGAGCAAACTTAGATCACTACTACAAACAGGGCTATCCTTGACCCGCTTTTTATGACCCACGCTAATAGATGACGCGCAAAGTGAGAAGTCATAAAATAAGGGTCATTACGAGTAAATCGATGACGCGTTTTCAGAAGCGTCATAACATATCGGTCATAATCTGTTAAAATTTAAGTTTCCAGTTTTTTTCCCACCCCTGACCTTTTAACTTTTCATTATATCCCGCCCAAAATTTTCCCCAAAATCAAAATAATTGTATATCCCTCTTTCTTTTACCCCTTACTCTCGTTCCCCTTTCTCTCTTTCTGCTTCTCATTCTCTCCACCTCTTTCTCTCATTCTGTTCACCTCCACCATAAATTTAATCTTTCTTAACCAAATATATCAAATCAAAATCTGTAGATGTAAAGTAACATGTATGCATCCTCAACACGCGATAGGATCAAAACCTTATCTCTCTCTCTCAAAAAGATCTACATTATCAAACATTGTCTCTCTCTCTTAAAAAGATCTAGATCTGCTTCTTCCATCCAACCGGTTCCAACATCTCTCTCTCAAACAAATCTATTTTATTTAAATCTATACGTAAAATCTATTTTTTTGGGTTTACGCTCATCTAATTTTTTTTAAATTTAAATATTTTTGCAGATTTTTTTACGCTGATCTGCTGGTGGTGTGTTGTTCCTGACGCGGGGTTTTCTTCCTCTTTGAGGATGTTCTTGAGGTGTGTTTTAATTGATGATGTTCTTGAGGCGTGTTTTAATTGATGATGTTCTTGAGGTGTGTTTTCAGTATGCTTATTATAGATGATGATGTTCTTGAGGTGCGTTGTCAGTGTGTTTTAGATGATGTTCCTGACGCGCTATTTGTAAGCTCGATATCTTTTAGATCTTGTATGGATGAACACGAGGCCAGATTATATATGTTTATACTTTTTCTTAATCGAAGTTATATATGTTTTATATTGGAGACCAGGTTATATATGTTTATTAGATTTTAGGGGTGTGATTTCAGAATCAAGGTTAAATGGGTTTTGATTTTACGGGTAATTAGTTGATTTAGATGAATTTTTATAAATGCCTATTCATTGATACTCGTGTTCTACAAAATACTCCGTAATTGTTTTGACAAGATCATTCAACCAGGTGGGCGTAAACAACCATCGGGGAGAAGAAACTTGAACTTTTCGGCATTTACAATCAAACTAAGGTTTATGAAGCTTCAGGAAGGCACAATTTTAGATCAGAACCTTCTTATGCTTTTATATTCAAGTTATATCCTGATAAATTTTGATAAATTTTTTAGTTACTCAAAATGGGCTTTCACTATATTGCTCGAAACTTGCTTATCTGAAATTTGGATGGACAGAGCATCATTCTTCTCGATGATGAATGATCTTCGAAAACAACGCGTGATCCAGATTAGGTTTGTAATTATTTCTTTCTTGAGGCCTACATATCATAAATTCATAATACGAGATTTTCAACGCTCTGCCTTTTAATTCAAAAACGATTTCCACCTTTTCAACGCTCTGCTTTCAATTCAAAAACGATTTCCACCTTTTCAACGCTCTGCTTTCGGTTACATAAAAGATTGAGGGTGTTTGGTTACCTAATATAGTGGTCAAAACATGATTATATTCTCTTATTGAATTAGCAAATGTGTTTTTGTGCCGAGTGTTTAGGTGCATATTGTCATTGTGCAAGTAAGCTGGTATATGCAACAGGCTGAATTGGACTTACGGATGGATTAGCTTATTGTTTTCTGTGAATTTCATATGATGCGACTTGTATTGATTAGTTGTTAACTTGTTATAAGGTTAGAGTTTGGTATAGTTAGAAAGTGATGTATAATATAGGAGTATAGTTGAGAGGTTGAATGTTTTAAGATGGGCATGTCCATTCTGAAGGTTTAAAGCTGTAACTTTTTATTGGTTTTAATAAAATGGTGAGGTACCGTTCGACTTAGATGATTATCACATTTTCTCATCATTTTTACGTTAATACTGTGACGACCAATTGAAGCTTCTTTCTTCCACTTTAGTTCTATAATCTGATACATTTTTATAGCTTGAAATGGCCTTACAAGACCAGGTTATGGAAGAAACCAAAGACAAAAAGAATGTGGCTGAATCCTATGTCTATGACGTGCCTATGCCTATAGACATGAGTAACTAGGTAATTTACTTGCTTTTGGGCAATAGTTACACAATTGGCACACCTCTTAAATGTTTCCATAGCTTGACTGCGAGGTAGTTGTTCAAGGGCAGGGTCCTGGTCCTCATCATGGCCATGTTCTGGACTTTGTTGCTTAACGATACCTTGTTACTTTTAGTGCAATTAAGTTCTGTGAAATGCTATTTTTATTTGAATATGGATTATCTTTACAGGTGTTTATGAAGTTCAGTATGATAACTACTTTATGTACTTTATTTGTTTAGTTACCTAATATAGTGGTCAAAACATGATTATATTCAACTAATGGGCATAACGTGAATGTTCTTATTCTGATGCTCAATATTGTCCTTGTGTGATATCTTATACTTTATTTTTATAAGATTGGGTTTGTTGGTAACGTTATCTCTTAATGTCTTGCGTACATGCAGTAAGGATGCTTAAGGAAGAGTTGCAGCTGCTTCAGGAACCTGGATCCTATGTTGGTGAAGTTGTCAAAGTAATGGGAAAATCAAAAGTTCTAGTCAAGATTCGTGCCGCTGTGGTGCCGTGCACATTTTATATTCATGACAAGTATATGTACAGTTTTGCATATACATATCAGATTTAAAAACCTCATTGTTTTGATATATATATATGAAATGCGTTATTTTGATATTTGTGTTTTTAATTTTGTATTATCAGGTTTTTAATTCTCATTTAATAGAAAATTAGGAACTGAAAAAAATTATTTTTTTTAAAAAAAAAATAGGTTATGACGCGCAAAAACGCACGTCATAAAAAAGGGTCATAAATGCGTGTCATAAGTGCGCGTCATAAGTGCGCGTCATAGACGGATGACGCCCAAATGCGGGTCATGAAAATTTATGACCCCGTCCTTCCTTGACGCGCATTTGCGCGTCATCTGAGCCATTTATGACGCGCATTGCGGGTCATAAATAGCTGTTTTTCTAGTAGTGGATTTAGATTCCTTGTTTGATTTAGGCTTTCTGGGTGAGAGTTTTTCAAGCTCTTTTTCAACTTCTAGTGCAAAAACATGATCAGATTCCAAAAACTTATCTAATTCTTCAACAGAAAGATCTGGATAAGTAAACTGTAATTCTTTTGGTTGAACTTCTGATTTTAATGTAGTTTTATAAGTCAACTTTTCAATCAATGCTTTTGCTTTAGCCTTAAGATCAGTAGGAATCTCAATCTTTTGCTCTAAGTTCAATTTATTTTGGTCAACAGGGGTGATCACAGGGGTTTCAAAAGAAAGTATTTTCTTCACAGAAGCAAGATGTTTAGCTTTTAAAGCTTGAACTTTCTCTTCAACATGAAAGAATGATGATAGCATTGAGGTTGACATATCATGAATCTCTTGAGGAGAGATGCTATGACCCTGCATATCTTTGTTAAAATTCTCACTCCCATTGGATGGAGTGGAGCAATCAACAGAAGTTAGATTATGTTCCCTTTGAGTCGGGGTGGTCTCACTTACCTTTGAAGACTGATTTTGAGTTTTCAGATGTTCAATGACTTGGTGTTGAGACTCAATCTGTTGTTTTAAACCTTCAATTTCTTTTTCCAATATGGTAGTTGGAATGTAAAATCTTTCTGAGATTTGTTTTGAACAATCTTTTTGAGACTCATTTTCAGGAATTGAAATGCTGTCTATTTCTTCTAACTCATAGATGGATCTTTTATGAGTTTTCTTGTATGTGTCATTAATAGCAACATCAATCTGAAATCTGTTTGGTTTTTGTCTTTCAACATCATCTGACTCAAAGTCATCCTCAGATGGTCTGATGAACTCTTGAATCATTCCAAATCTGAAACATTTTTCATCATAAAGTGGACCAATGTCTTCTTTTTGAATTTTGCTTAAATGTGCTGGATTCTCATAACCCAACCCAAGAAGAAGTTCTGATCTATCAATCTTTGACTTATTATAATAAGCAGTGAAATTCAGAAGAGGATTTTGTTCAATTTTATAGATTTTTTCTTGATAAAACAAAATGTTTGCTTGCAAATCCTCAACTTGTTTTTGAAGAGATTCAATTTCAACTCCTTTGAGAAAACAAGTACTGTTTAGATCAGAAATCTGTCTTTCATGTTTTTCACAGTTGGGTCTAAAATCTTTCATTTTATTTGTGAGAAACTCAACATCAGCTTGTCTTGCATTTGCTCTTAACCATTCATTGGTTTTCTCAAGCTTTAGAGTCTCAATGGTTTGCTTGAGTGAATGGACAGTCTTTTCAAGGTCTT
>CM067171.1:47632575-47672575 GCA_034093135.1 Erigeron breviscapus | reverse complement strand
TCTTTTATTTGTTTGTTTTTTTCTTTTTTTTTGGAGAAGAAATGAAATGATGAGAAAGGAAGCAGATGGATGGTTGTAATACATTTTATTAAGCAAATGTTTCGTCCAGTGTTGGGACGATTGTAAAGGAAAGAAGGGATATATATCATTAAATTACCAACATACCCTTCATATGTTTATATAAATCATGTTCTCCCCCATACTCTCTCCTGCTTTTTTCTGGCGCCAAACACATGCTTTATTTCCCACCAAACCCACAATCTCTTTGCAGCTTTATATAACAATAATAATAATAATAGTAATAATAATAGTTTCTAATTGTTGACGACAATCTTACAAGCAAGATGCATGTTTGTTGGAGATACTTCGGTGGGGTAAGTTATGAAATTTGTGGGTTTTTCTAATTGATTTTGATGTTGTGGGCTTAATTTTTTTTTTGTGTGTGTGTGAGAAAAGAACTCTTGAAAGAAACTATTGTTAGCCTCCTGATTATTTTCTTTTATTTGTTTGTTTTTTTCTTCACAAAGCTGCTATGTCTCCACGAATCCCCTGATTTTTTTTGATTTTTTTTGGTGATTAAGAATCGAATTCTATATATAAAATAGATATAGTAATTTACCCGTGATTTTTAACTTGCTGATAAACATTATAGTTAGTATTGTTTTAGGGTTAAAAGGTTATAATTGTCAAATTGACATTTTTCATTTCTTTTCTATCTCACTCAAGAACATAAAAATAGTTCTTTTCTTTTCATTTTTGTTAAACTTTTTCTTATCTTTTTCTTTCTTTTATCTTCATTTCACTTCATTTCATTTCTTTAAAAGAAAACTCGAGAACACAGTGTAAATCTCCGCCCCTCCAAATCCTAATGAACCTCCTTTTCTTATGTATGGCTAGTGTTCCTGCCGTTGTTAGGTAAAACCCTAATTCTTAATTACTTATCAATCTATAACATGCGTATTACTCATAATTTGTATCAATAACTTTTATACTATCAAATTTCATAGTAATCAATTTAATGATATTTTATGCCTGGAAGTATTGTTATAACTTCTTATATTGAGTCTTTTTTCTATTTAGGTCTATCATTTAATTTAATTTTTTCTTGCCAATATGTGATTTGGATACTGACAAGGTATGATTATATATTTTTATTTAGATTTAGATTTGTCTTTTTTTGTAGTTATATGGCTTCCATGACTACGTAAATGCATAAAACATAGTGTTATTGACAAATTGGATTATTCAAATGACAATAGAAGTCAATAGAGTGCTTTTTTTTTATTAGAGGGTGTTGTCCCTAACCTTACATATTTCTTCAGTTTGGGCCCTGATGAGGTGATGTTTTTTGCATTCTTCTTCACCTTTTATTAAGATTTACTTTGATACAAATCAGATTCTGTTGAAACGCATACAACTTACCTAGCAGGTCTTCTTTTGTTTCTCCGGTCTACTCTTTCAGTTTCATGCAGCTTCTTGAACTTTATGCGCCATTGTAGGTGAAATGCTGACAAATCAGAAGCTAAGCAAGGCTTCTCAACCTGCAGGAGCAATTCATACTGATTTTGAAAGAGAATTTATTTGTGGTGACGATTGAGGTTATTTCTTCTGATTGAAACTCAAAATGTCCCAAACATTAAAAAAATTTGTACCAAATGCCAAGTTTAGATTCTGATTTTGTAATTGTGATTGTTCTTTATTTTTTGTGGTGTCACACTAGGAACTCTCACAAATTTTTCTAGGAGGTTGGAAGTTCTGTATTGGTATTTTATTAGCCAGAAGTTTCCAAATAACAAATTAATAGTTTGCCACAAATAATTATCAGAATTGAGCTTAAAATCATTAAAAAATAAACTTAGATGCCATTGTACAATTAGCAAATGATATAATGGCTCATTTTCACTTGCAGGTAATGAATTTTGAGGATTTTAAAAGTCTGGACTTTAGTCTGCTGTAAAGGTATTATTCGTTAGTGATAATTGCTAAAGATATCCAATCATTTTTCTTTGTCCCCGGTAGGTGAATTATACTATGATACATGTATGTACATTGATGCACAACAGAACTTACATAATGATTTAAATGGAGTGAGGATTCTAATTGTCCTGCCTATTTTGTTCAAGTCTTCTGATGTTTTTTTTTCTTTACATGCTTTTATTCTCAATGTACAATATGTTATGAGTATATATTTGTGTTGAGATTCAATTATTATATATATTGAATAATGAAAAGTCAGATCTTCATGTGACTATGTATTAGCAAGGTGATGAAAGAATTAAGCTCCCGTTGATCTTACACTAAGATTAAACGAGACAAGTAGTCAATGCATGCTGGAAAAATATTTGATCGATCCAGCCAATTATTCTTCAATTCAAAGTAATCTTACTTTTGTTTGAAGATAACACGGTAGGCAATTGAAGACTGCAGAGCTGCTGGAATTCAAGTAATGGTTATTACAGGCGTTAGCTAGAATACAGCAGAAGCAACTTGTCGAGGAGAAAGTGTATTTGGACCAGATGAGACCATCAGTTGAAAAGGCATAACGTGAATACAATTCATGGAACATCATGACGCAAAAAGTCATCTTACACAGACAGGGGGGGCTCCTTTTCTCTCCAAGGCAGAGCCACGTCACAAGCTAGAAGTGGGGTTGCTTAAAGAAGCTGGTCAAGTGGCGTCAATGACCGTGTACGGGTTGAATGATGCACCTGCTTTGAAATTGGCTGATATAGGTATAGCAATGAGCTGTGGGCATAGCTGGGACAGAGGTAATCTGTTTCTCATATATACTAGATGGGTGCCTGCGCCATGCAGCGGCAAATATGGTGTCAACGGTGTGGTGGTGACAACAACTGTTGATCGTGATGGTTGCGGACTCCAAATGTTTAGCAAGCCACAAAAAAAGAGAGCATTATGCCTAACATCGAGTGTCTCAAAATTGTCATAAAATGTCAACAGGGAATATTAACTACTACACAATCTTCACTAATAGTTAAAAAATGTATGGAAACAGGTATACTCAAAAAATCATTCATCTTATAACATTGTTCTTTACAGATTAGTTGTGTTCACCACTTCTTACTTTTCAGTTTTACTTTGTATTAGGCAATTGTACGTCTTCACTTCTTTTTCAGCATCTTTCCTACCTTCAAAACAATACATTAATATTATGGTAACACACGTTGAGGAACACATTGATGTCAATAAGAGATGTTAATTCGGGATTGTTGACGACAAAATTACAAAATACATACAAATAAATGTTTAGCATGTGCCATTACATTTAACATGCTATAAGGTCTCCATATGTCTTGCTCAAACGGACAAAACCTCTTCCAAGTTTACAACACCAATTAATTATATACCAAGATAATAATATTGGATGCTATAGCAACACTTTTTAAGGTGTTCTTCATATCACTAATATCTGAGTTTGATGCATCACGATCTCTATAATCTTGATCCAATATGTTATTAATAACATGTCTTGAATGAATGTTCGTTTTTACCCTTGATGACATTTTAATAAATAGTGCATACCTGTGGAGATGATAGCAGGATTATGTTCTTGAAACTTTTCAAAGTCTTTTGCTGCAAGTTAAATATGAATGAATCAACTGATAGATAAATTTGACCCCGATAAGAAGTGTTGTTATTGAGAAGTATCGATTGTATTTTGTACCTTGGCAAGTTAAGTGATGAATGCAACGTGTATTCTTAAGCTTCTTCAACAGCCACAATCCAGAGTTGAAAAGAAAATTTGAACTGTATGATAACCTAAAGGTGGCCCCGAAATTGATATCTATGGTATGGCTCCATGATGCTTTCTGTGATTTCACATTAAAAAAATATATTAGCATAACCTTAAGCATATGACAATTTCAACCCACTTGCCAAGAAGTTGATTATGGTAACGATTCACCTCTAACTGGTCAAAAGAGTATAACTTTAGCTTGGTCAGAGATAGAACCGGTCAAAAGTAACTCAAAGAATTAAACTTCTTACAACCTCTTAAATCACTTTATCATAAAAACCATAGTTTACTACTTTTCTTTAACCCAATCTAACCCCATTTAATCTCGAAACCATTATCCAACCTTCCCACTTAGCCACATCCATTAAGCCATCAAAAGAAATTATAAAGCAAAGAGACGGTTACCTGCCAAAGACGTTCTTATAATCACGTTTCCAATGGAGTGCCCAAACCGGATCGTGAGACTTTATCCATCTTCTTTAACCTAAGGCAATGACTTCTTGGGCCAGTTGTAAGCCCATGCCCCAGAAGTCTTCAGATGTTCGGTTTTCGTTGACCTCTAACATTAAAAACTCAGTTTTTGGATCCATGAGAAGCCACCGATTTCACTAAGCCACCTTGGAGATGTTTTTTCAAGAAAATAAGTGGTAATATTTAATCATATGGAAATTTGGCTGGGTTTTGTAATGTATCTTCACCCCCACAATGGCAAACACTTTGACTTCTAAAAGTCAATACTGGTATATACTTTTTCTAATAGTACCTTTGTAATTTAGTTTTTGGTTCTAATAGTGTGATGCATATATGCTAGAATCACATTTACTAAGGTAAAGACTCCATTGACTCTTCATGCCATGATGTAAAAAGAAATTACCATCAATTTACATCTCTTTAGGCTAACAAATTTTGTGGGCTAACATGAGTAGCATCAATTTACAGCTCTTTAGGCTGCCAATCTTAAGAACTTTTTCCAACTTGTACTGGTTATCACTATACCAAAGTTTTTAAGAATTTAAAGAAACTAAAGGCAAATTGAGTTCAAAATCGGTAAGCTATCGATGTACTTAAACGCGTACTGGCTATTACTATATGCGTCCTGCCCAATTTCTTCCTTTTCTTAAAACTAAGAATATAGTACTTAAAAGTTTACAGCCAAAGTGAAAATAAAAAACATACATTCAGAAAAGTTAGAAGGTTACTAACAGATTTCAATGAATAGGTGAAAATAAATTTTACCAAATATAAGAAATTTGACAAACCGAAAATATAATTACCAAAAATAAGGATGTTGACTTGCTAAATGGCCAGAGTTTCCTGTGAAACAATAACTCGGTAACAATAACCTGAAAAATAAATATATTACCGAACTCAATCTCAAAAATAAATCGTAAGAAATTATTTATAAAAAAAAACCCAAGTGAAATATTAAAAACGCTATTCATATGAACTTGAGAATGAAAAATTACCCAACTTGATCTCAACAAAAGCGTTATTGCATATCCATAACGATCACAGATCCATAAGGTTTGAAAAAGCCTGCATTCCAAAACTCAAATAAACCGCAATTAAGTACCAAATATAAAAACACAACTATTTTTGGGTTTATGAACGTTCCCATATCGTGTGTTATGAAACGAAACCCTTGTGCCCGCGCGTTAACAGTAGGGTGTAAAAAAAATCATACCTTTTGATGGCGGTGTATATATCGATCTACAGTATGGTGTATATATCGATTGTTGACGTAATTAATAGATCGTTGTTGGTGGCGATGGCAAATCATTTGCTATATATCGATCTGCAGTATGGTGTATATATGGATTGATGACGTAATTAATAGATCAATCACGAATCGATGAATGGTTTCGACGAAATCTGCAGTATGGCAAATCATTTGCGGGATCAATTTAGGGAGAGACATGGGGAAGGGGTAGATTTGAGAGAAAGTGATCGATCAATTTAGGTTTTTTTTTTTTGTGGGTGTTTCTGACAGAGGAAGGGATCGAGACAAAGAGGGTTAGCTTAGTCTAACCGGTAGATATGGAGATATGGGAGTACAGATGCATTAAGTTGAAGGGGGCATTTTAGTTACATCAGGTTCTTCCTCCCTTAAAGCACCGTCAAATCGTTTGCTTTATAAGGGAGTATATATATATATATGGAGTCTTTTTTTAATGCCACAATAGTTTGTAATTCATTTTGTTTCTTTCTATGCCTTAATTTTTTTTTTATGTACCTGGATCCCATTTTTCATACGGTTGTCAACAGTTTGAAATTGTGTTTTTAATGCTTTTAGCCATTGTCGTAATTCATAAATCTATTTTTTTGTGCACAAGTTTTATTAAATAAACAGGGTTAAACCCGGGTCTATAATTTATCACAACAATCAATGCATATTTAAGTAAAATCTATAAGACATTTTTTTATCCGTGCATCGCACGGATTTAATCTAGTTTTTTATTATTGTTTGTTATATTAATGTTTGATATGCATGAGGTATAATTATATATTATGAATTCGGCGAGTTACTATTCGTCCACAATACACTCTCATTTATTATTCAGATTTTACCATATCGTATTGCATTCAGATCGTCAATTACGGATTACTTATTGAATTTTTGCACATTTTTTTCTTTTGGGTTTCCAACCAATGTATTGCAACTTTTCGTGGCCACATCCATATCATTATGTATCTAATAAATAGTAACATATATAGCGACACATCCTCAAAAACAAAGCATAATTACGATAATTAAAGCCCCGCAACTCGTAAAAGAAAGCTAATGTGGTTTTGTTCTTGAACTAACCTATCAATGACGTAATGATTTTCACTTAGAAGGTTGAAGGTTCAACGCAAGTCCAAAAGCAAAAGTCGGTCGAATCGGTCGGACCTCTGCCTCGGAACGTCGAATGAAATAGGTGGTCGGATTCTTTTTCTACGACCCTTTTGATACACTAAAATAACGCAATCGTATCAATACGAAAATTGAAACACCGCAATGAAGGGCCGAAAATTACTAGTTAATAAAGTATCCAAGAATTAGGTCTTATAACTAAATAATGGGTATTCTTGAGCGTGTTAAAAGAAAAAAAGAATAATATGGGAAAAAGTGTTTCCTTATAACAAATGATCTAAATAATGAGAAGATTTTTTTAAATCAAGGTTGAAAAATGTTGTGTAAAACCAATAGTATATTTAGTAATAAAAAAAAATATTCGTTAAAAACATGTCATTAAAGTAAATTTTTTCTAACTAGGTTAATGTGACTGATTAAAATCGATGTTCTTTTATTTTTTTTCGAGCAACATACATATACATATATTAGTTAAAAACAAACGGGGAGCATGAAGTACAAATAGAAAAATACGTTACATAGGAATTAAAGATTAAAAACCGATCACTTGGTCCGATCTAAGAGTCCTAGTTTTGATGTTGTAAATAGCCACATAAAAGAGGTTAACATTTTTGAGGATGATATCATTTCGTGCTTTCCATATAAGCCAAAGTTGCTGTAAAGTCCCTCACACGATGGTTTAACCCACGAGTGTAAAATACAAGACAAGTATGAACTAGAATCGGACTAGTATTACTTCAATATAAATATGCAAGAATATAAACAAAGTAATAAATGACTTAAGCAATATTTAAACAAGTAAATAAATGGTGGAACACAAATGTAGTTTTCAAGTGTATTTTCTTTATTGATGTATAAACAAAATACAAGATCGTTGCGGAACCTAGATATTACACGTATGTAAGTATCTAAACAATCTTTGAATTACAAGTGATCTATACTTGCTAAATAAACTCCTTTGATCGATATACTTAGAGTTGTGAAGTATAACTGTTTAGATCGAGAGTATTTAAACAAGTTCACCAATTTGCTAAAAAGTCATTTTCTCAAAGAAATGACTTTGTATTTATAGGCAACAAAATTCACCAGTGAATTTTGTGCCGTACAAATATGGTTGCATACATTTAATGATCCGACAAGAACATTAAATGTATTGGATAAGAAATAAGGATAAAGTCACATCAAGTGCAAGTGTATCCTTTTATCCAACCACCTTAACACACGTATACTTTGGTAAAGAACAAGTGGGTTGTTCTTTGGAAAGTGTGTAAAGGCTTAAAGTCAAATCCTCGATATCAGTGTTCAGACTTGTAAGGTCTAGAACACAGACAATCCTCCAGTGTTCAGATCTGGTAAGACTTCCAGTGGACTCCGCCATTTGTCAGTCTTCTTTATTCTTACTTCAGTCTTTGACTTCAGTGAGAACGTCTTCAGTAGAGTAGATCTGGACTGGGGTGAAGTCCAGTGAGATAATCTGGAGAATACTCCAGATTCCTATACAAGTATTTGCTCACTGGTCTTCCATTATTTCTGGACAAATCTTCAGAGGGACTCCAGTTTCCAAGTCTGGAGTAGGTCCAATAGAACACGTTTCTGGACAGATCTTCAGTAAGCTCCAGTAGTCGAGTCTGGAGCGAGTCCAGTAAATCTGGACTAAATCTGGACCTAACAAATTCCCCCTATTTGTTTAGAAATAATGCAAGTGTTTTCAGGCTTATAGATATACAAATTTGTATGCCTGGAAAACACTTGGTCGATTTAAGTCTAAAAAATCTAAGTTACTGGAAAACACTTTATAGATCATGAGTGTTTTCAGTTTCATCTTTTAAGTTCTAACTTAGACTAAATCTGATCATTTACTTATATGAAATTAAAAATTGCAACTAATATTACTATCATCAACTGGAAAATAGTTACAACTTTCATCAAACGATTAATTACAATAAGTACATGATAAAAGATTCAGGCCCTTCTTTTTGATGACTGCCCTGGTGCATCTTCAGTAGCCTTCCTCTTTGGTGATGGAGATGATGGAACAGACACTGGTGGTCTCAAACCCAACACAGCTTCCATTTGTTGTATTCTTCTCCAGACCTTCTCAATTCTCTTCATAAAGGCCTTAACATCTGGAGATAAATCAGTTTTACCTTTAAATGTCAATCCTATCTCCTTCAGTTCAGTCCATCCAAAAGCTTGGACTGATGTATCTTTCCTTTCATCTGTAAAGTTACCCTCCCTGGTCAACTTTATATTAAATCTGGTCATTCCTTGATGATTTTCAGCCAACTTAATTTCAGCATCAACAATCCTTCTGGCATTAGCCCTGAAATTCATCATTTGATCATAAGATGCTTTCTGCTTCGCCATCTGGACCATATATTCAGTTTCCTTGGATACACCACTCTGTTGTCCTTCAGTGGACTGGAGTTGTTGGCGATTAATTCTTAGAGAAGTATCCAGGGGAATGAAAGTGCTCACATCAGCATCCTTTATTGCCTTGATTTGTTTGGCAGTAAGCTTCGGCAGACCAGTCAATCTTTTTCTATACTCTAACTCCAGAGCACCAGCATTTTTCCTTATCTTTCTCTGGAGACTCACCAGTTCCTCCCTTCTCTGCCTTATCAATTCTGGAATAGTGACACCATAAATTAATGAATCGTATATCTGTTCTTCTTCAGCGTAGAACGAGCGTATATGAACATCATCCAATGCATCTAGACATTGATGAACTCTGGGATCATCCTTCATCTTCTTGAAAACTTCAATGTTAATGCCTAACCTTCCAGCATTGTATGAGTCCAGAGTCCCATGATTAGCCATATCCCTATGATGGGCCAGCAGTTTATCTATTTGATTTGTCTTGAAAATTTCAATCATGATGCATTGTTGTTGTAACTTTTTGGAGGTGTCATCATCAACATCTTCAGTTTGCTCTTCTTCTTCACCAGATACCTGTTATTTTCCTTTTCTCTTTACAGATTTCAAAGTTGTTGGTATATCTGGGAAGGTCTCAAACTGGGGCTCATTGGCTTCAGTACCAGCAGCCTCTTCAGTAAGCCCGGCTTCAGTGCCAAAAGCTCTTTGTGATTGGTCACCAGACAACTCTTCCCCCTTGGAACGATCTCCAGTTCTTGACTTGAGATCATTCCACATTTGTTCAAGCATAAGTCTGTCCAGTGGACCAAAAGATGTACCTTCTACTGGAGTTGCTTCAGACACAACTTTCTTAAGTTCCTGCACTTCCTTCTGAACATTTGCAACAGCTTTGGGCAAGTGCTTTGGCAACTTCTCATCCAGTAGCTTCTCTACTTGGGGTAACACCCCATCATAAATACTACGAAGGACAGTCCCAGAAACTTCTTCACATAATTCTTTTAACATGTTGTTTCTGAACTTCCTTGTACATTCATCACTTAGAGTACTAACAACTGCACTCTGGTCCAGTGTGGGCCTACTCTCCAGAGAGCTTACCCTGAAAACCAAATTCTGAACCTCTTCTTTCAGACCTGCCAGTCCATCAGTGACTGCACTCTGAACAGAAGTAACCAACCTATTCTCTAATCCCTGAACTGCCACCTTGATCTTTTCAGTGTTGGTGTTCGTGGCCAGTACCAGTTCATCAAGCTTCTCATAAACCAGCTTCTCATTTCCAGCGAAGACATTCATCTCTGAAGCAAGGTTATTTGAAAGTAAAGATTTGAAGTCTGAAATAACCTGAGATGAAGTCTGGAGTGATCTCTCCAGGTCCGCCACCTTACTTAAAAGGCCTTGGACCTCGGTTGAAGAAGAAGTGGAGAGACCAGTGGGAGGTTCAAGAGTGGAGGGTAATCTGGTCATTAGAGGAACTTGTGCCCAGTCCTCTTCAGTTGCAGCTTCAGACGTTGCAACTGATGACTCCGGCGCACGAGGAGGAGGTTGAGATTCTGAAGGTTGATTGGTTGCGGGAGTGAAGTATTGGGTGTTTTCTGGAATTGAAGGTGGTGGTGGTGGTGGCATGTTTGGTTCTGGTGGTGGCATATCTGGTGTAGTTGTTTGCATTTCTGGTGAAGGTGTTGGTATTTCTGGTAGATTTTCTTCTTCTTGTACATCTTCACCCAGAAAGTTCAAGTTCACATCAAAGCCTTCAGACATTGGAGATTCAACAACATCCCATTGTTGAGCAATCCCAACTGTCTGTTCACCAGACTGTTCACCAGTCTCTATATCTACCTGTTCACCAACCTCAACATTCAAGTCCAGTGGAGCCTCTTGCTCATCAGAAGCATGTTCATCAGTCTGAACATCTTCAACAACTTCTTCAACAACCTGGGCAACATGTTCAGCTTGTTCATCAGTTTCTTGCCCAACAACCTCTTCAGATTCAAATATTGGAGACCCATCCAGATTCATAACATCACCTGGATGTCTTTCTGGAATAACCTGGATTCCAGCTCTCATCAGACGCCTATTAGTTCTAGGTCGTCTGGAAGGTTCAACAACTTCTTGACCTTGACCTTCTGGAGCAACTTGTCTTATGGGCTGTACAGCCTCTATTATCTGTACATCATCACCAGATGGTCCTTCAACATCTTGAACTCTAACTGGACCCATTTCAACTTCTTCCCTTTGGAAGGAAAGCATGGACTGAGGAATATCTACCTCATCCACTGGAGACCTAAGATTGACTAGGTCCCTCATATACTCACTCACAGAAAAATGAGTGGTATCCATATCATACTGGTCGCCAAGTGCATTCTTAAACATCAGTGAAAGGAATCGAATATAAGGAACAAATGGCTTTCTTCCTTTCACTCTTAGGCGCTCAACCAGGTCATCAAAAAGAATTTGGGCAAAGTCCACCCTAAGCCCAAACCACAAGCAATAGGCAATCTGGAGGTGTGTTTGATTAATCTGGTCTAATCCTCCAGAGCTGCCTCCTAGACACTCAACAATATGAGTGAAGAAATATCTCCATGAGTCTGACAGCTTGCTCATGTAGATAGTTCCTTTTCTGGATAGCTGGCCATGCTCATCCAATATATCTGTATGACCCATCAACCTGCATACTTCCCTTGTGTTGATACCAGTGGGAAGTTCGATAGGCAACTCATTCTGTTCATGATAGCTTAACTGGAGAACAGACCTGAGAAGACTAGCTGTGAAACCAAGGATCTGGTACCTCCCTTGAGAGTATAGTTGATCGATGAAGTTTCATCGTCATATGTAGCCGTGTACCAGAATTCACACAAATATTCACGGTACATCCTTCCTGGATTCAATGTTAATGCACCATATAATGGGCAAGAAAGGAAGAATGAGTTTAATCTCCCAATAATCGATTGGGCATCATGAACACTGGACAGAGAGAGTCTAGCCATCCAGTTATTCATATTTATTCTTATGGTACTTGCCTCAAGATTGATATGAGGTGCCCTTACAACATCTTCCGTAGGAGCAAATTCGTTGGCAAGCAAATTTCTAAGAGATCTTGACTGTCTAGGTGCCATTTATGAGAATAGATGAAAATGAAATTGAATATTTAAGGATATGATGAAGATTTGATGAAAGAATTAAATGTAAATGGAGTAAGTAAGAGAGATAAATATGATTTGAAATTTAATGAAGAAAGAATTAAATGTAAATGGAGTAAGTAAGAGAGATAAATATGATTTGAAATTTAATGAAGAAAGAAATTAATGAAGGAATTTGAAAGATTTGGGATTTATGTTCGAAGTAAATGCTATTGAAATTGAAAGTGGGTATATATAGGAGAAACAATGTGGAACTCAAACGTCTTATTTGAAATTATCAAACAAAGTTTTTGATCGGGTTCTGAGATCCGCATTAATTACATCACATCATACATAAATGCATGACGGTTTACAGCCCACAAAACAGTAACAACTTGTACTTTTTGTTTTCCCAAGGTAAAAAGACCATCATTGCGTTGAAAAATTTACATGCCACGTAGGATTAAAATATCTTCAAAAAGGTTTGCTTACGTGGCACGCACAATGACCAAGTATTTAAAAAATATTGTGACTCAATTCAGTCCATCTGAAGGTTGACTAGACACTCCAGTATCACTGGTGGATTAGTCCAGTGAAGCATGTACTGATGGTACACTGGAGGGACACTCCAGTAAAGTACCAGTGAAAACCATTTTGAAAGACTGGTAACTTCAAACATGCACGTCAACTAATACAGACAAATGAGAGGGACACATTTACAAGAAGACAAAAGTCTCCTCAAACATGCACTTCAACCTGTCCAATTACCAGTGAGAGGGACACATTTACAAAGCACCAGTAATATTTTCTGGACAATTCGTCCAGTAAGAAAATTTTGTCCAGTGATAAAATAAATTAATAAATTCCCTTTGAACTTTAAACATTTTTTAAGAAAAATATATCTTTCAAAGTCTTCCCCCTGGAATGTTGATCCAGAATTAAATTTATGAATCTTTAAATCAAAGATCCTTAGTAGTACACAATGGCGTTCAATACTAAGGTTCCAGATTTAAGGGTTTAACATTCCCAACTCACCAACAAGATATTCAAATGTTTTGACATCCAGTGGTTTCGTAAAAATGTCAGCGAGTTGTTTGTCAGTGGGGATAAAATGGAGTTCAATGTTTCCTTTCACAATATTATCACGAATGAAGTGATACCTGAGATCAATGTGCTTGGTTTTGGAGTGCATGACTGGATTGTTTGAGATAGCAATGGCACTGGTATTATCACAAAAGATTGGAGTCTTTGAATACTTAATACCATAATCAAGCAACTGGTTCTTCATCCAGAGTATCTGAGCACAACAACTGGCTGCAGACACGTATTCAGCTTCAGCAGTGGACAATGAAACTGAAGTTTGCTTTTTACTGGTCCAACTGACCAGTTTGCCACCAAGGAAATGACATCCACCAGTAGTGGATTTCCTGTCTATCTTACAACCTGCATGATCTGAATCTGAATAACCCATTAGATCCATGCCTGAGCCTTTGGGATACCAAAGACCTAGACTGGGGACACCTTTAAGGTACTTCAGTATGCGCTTTACAGCAAGCATATGAGATTCCTTTGGATTAGACTGATATATGGCACATAAACATGTTGAAAACATTATATCTGGTCTACTGCAGTTAAATACATTAGTGAACCAACCATGCCTCTATAGACAGTGGTGTTCACTGGTTTACCATCTGGATCGGAGTCCAGTGTCAGTGGTGCAGAAATTGGAGTGGGTTTAGATGGTGAAGAGTTCATATCATATTTCTTTAAAAGATCTCTAACATATTTTTCCTGATTAATAAAGATGCCATCTTTGTTTTGTTTAATCTGGAGTCCAAGAAAATATGTTAATTCACCCATCAAACTCATTTCATATTCAGTTGACATTATTTTCAAAAATTTCTTGCACATGTTTTCATCAGTAGACCCAAAAATAATATCATCAACATAAATTTGTACCATTAACAGATTACCTCGTTCATGAAGAATAAATAAGGTATTGTCAATTGCACCTCGTTTAAAACCATTTTTCAATAAATGTTTAGTCAGAGTGTCATACCAGGCACGTGGGGCTTGTCTGAGGCCATATAGCGCTTTGTCCAAACGATATACCCAATGTGGATGCTTTTCATCAACGAAACCTGGAGGTTGTCTGACATAAACTTCTTCTTCAAGCTTTCCATTTAAGAAGGCACTCTTTACATCCATCTGGTAGACCTTGAACTGATGATGAGCAGCGAATGCTAAGAATATTCTGATCGCTTCAAGTCTAGCCACTGGAGCAAATGATTCATCAAAATCGACATCTGACTGGCAGTAGCCTTGTGCTACCAGTCTGGCCTTGTTTCTGATTACGTGGCCATCTTTATCTACTTTGTTTCTGAAGACCCATCTTGTTCCAATTGGTTCTTTCTTTCCAACTGGGAAAGGAACCAGATACCAGACCTTGTTCCTTTCAAACTGGTGAAGCTCTTCTTGCATAGCAGTCACCCAGCTTGGATCTTCCATAGCCTCGTCAATCTTCTTTGGTTCATTCAGTGATAGGAAACTGACATATAAGCATTGATCACTGGAGGCTCTTCTTTTTCTGAACAGGTTCCAGATCAGGATGACTGGAAACTGTGTCTGGTGAATCTTCAATTTTCTCGTTTATTTGATCAGATTCACAAAAGACAATTGGAGTTACTGGGGGAGTGTCAAGGGCTGGTTTGTTGATTGCAGCATTTGATTCATCGAAAGTAACATGTATGGATTCTTTTACTATTTCCAGTCTCTTGTTGTAGACTCTGAAGGCTTTGCGAATGGCTGAATATCCTAAGAAATATCCTTCATCAGCTTTGGCATCAAATTTGCCTAACTGACTAGAGTCGTTCAGGATGTAAACTGGACATCCAAAAACGTGAAAATAACCAATATTTGGTTTTCTATTTCTCAATATTTCATAGGAAGTCTTCTTGTGTCGCTTCACGTACACTGATCGATTCTGGGTGTGGCAAGCAGTTGCAATTGCTTCAGCCCATAAACTGGTAGGAAGACCAGATTCAGCTAGCATACTCCTGGCAGCTTCTATCAACGTTCGATTTTTCCTTTCTACCACTCCATTCTGCTCTGGAGTGCGTGCTGATGAGAAGTTCTGGGAGACGCCAGTGTCAGTACAGAATTTCTCCAGAGTTGCGTTCTGGAATTCTGTTCCATTGTCGCTTCTTAACTGACACACTTTTCGCTTATGCTTCAGTTCAATCTGCTTGATAAGAGAGATGATTTCAGTAGCAGCTTCATTTTTAGACCTAAGAAAGATCACCCAACAATATCTGGAGAATTCATCTACGATCACCAGGGTGTATCTTTTACCAGCACGAGTCTGAACATTCACTGGACCAAAGAAGTCCATATGAAGCATGTGAAGTGGTTCAGTAATGCTGAAATTCTGTCTGGTCTTGAAACTGGCATGTTTCTGCTTACCCATCTCACATCCTGGACATGGCCTTTCCTTTTTGAAGGATACTGAAGGTATCCCATCTGCAAGTTGTTTTCTGGACAACTTGTTAATGTTTTTGAAATTTAAATGGGATAACCTTTTATGCCATAACCAGTTTGTGTCTTCATCAGCTTGAGTGTAGAAACATTGCTCTAAAGAAGAGCTTTCCATATCCATCACATACACGTTCCCTTTTCTGGGAGCAATCAACACTACTTTCCAGTCCTTGTTGAATACGATACCCTGAGCAATATTGAATAAGACTTGATAGCCATCATCACACAGTTGGCTTACACTGATCAAGTTATATTTCAAACCATTCACAAATGCAACACGTGTAAACTTGACTTGTCCATTGTTCAGAACACCATATCCCTCAGTCTTTCCACAACCATCATTTCCAAAAGTGATGGAGGGTCCATCAGAAATGGTGAACTCCTCCAGTAGGGTCTTACATCCGGTCATTGTCCTGCCAGCTGCACTGTCAAGATACCAGGTATGCTTCTTTCGATCGCCCTTTTTAATAACAATGTCGACCCAACGACCAGATGTGACATCATCCCTCACCAGATGCTCTTGATCTGCCAGAGCCATAAAACAACAATCTCTTTCCTCTTCTTCATCAACTGATGAATCATCAGAGGGAACCCATGCTTCTTCAGTAGTTGCTATCATGCATTTGTTATTGTCTTCCATCTGTTTAGACAAGAGAGCAATCTGAGCCTTAAGCTTTTTGTATTTTAACTTATAGCTATCATCAGGCTTGTTATAAGAAGCAGTTGAACCAGACTGAGAGACAAACTGACTGGACCTGCACTCTTTCATGAAATGACCTTTTCTGCCACACTTAAAGCATGTCAGATTGGTCTTGTCAGTAAAACGGTTAAACGTTTTGGCCATCATTGCAACCAGGTCATCACTGTCAGTTTCATCACAGTCTGGAGAGATATCATTACAGACTCCATAATCCATTAGTTCAGACATCATCTTCTTCATAGAAAATACATTCTCATAAGATATTAATGCCGCACAAGGTGGTGCAGTATTAGTGACCACTGTGGAACTACTGGAAGCATGATTAAAAGAATCTTTTTCTGCCTCAATCCTATGGGCTTGATTTTCTTCAGTGAATCTGAAGGCTCCATACAATGTTGACAAAGTATGGGAATGCAAGGTTTTACCTTGCCTCAAGACCAGAATCATGTGAGACCATTTTGTTGGAAGAATATCACAAAATTTCTCCAAAAGTATATCCTTGTCTTTTTCTACCCCTAGTCCTCTTAACTGGTTTATGATGCTCATAAATCTGGTGTAAGTACCAGTAAGGGACTCATTGGGGAGAGCAAAAAATGACTCATACTTTTTGTTTAAGGAGACTTTTCTGGTAACAACAGTATCATCACCTCCCTCATGCTGGTTCACTAGTTCATCCCACATGCTTTTGGCACTGGGATAGAGAACTAGTGTGGGAATAAGAACTTCTGGAACAGCCCCGAGGATCATATTTTTAAGAAGTGTATCAAGATTTACTAATCTTTTCTCCTCTTCGGACCAGTGTTCCTCTCTCTTTTCCCTCCCACTTCTTGATCCTGTAGGGTCAAGGAGTGCATTGATAGGAAGTCTTGGCACATAGGGTCCTTCGTTTAAAATTTTCATCATATTCCTTTCAATACCAGTAACATGCAATATTATCCTAGCTTTCCACGTACCAAATTCATCACTGCTCCCATTGAATTTAGGAACAGGATTATTCGAGTAATGCACATGCACATGTGGAGAAGCAGGAGAAGGAGGTGGTAGATTGTTATTTCCAGTGGGTGGTTCATTAAAAATAGTTTCATGAGTTTCTTGTTGATTTTCTGGGATTGCCATCGCGAAACAGATCTAGGTAAGTATATTAACCTTCTGCTCTGATACCAATTGTAAAGTCCTTCACACGATGGTTTAACCCACGAGTGTAAAATACAAGACAAGTATGAACTAGAATCGGACTAGTATTACTTCAATATAAATATGCAAGAATATAAACAAAGTAATAAATGACTTAAGCAATATTTAAACAAGTTCACCAATTTGCTAAAAAGTCATTTTCTCAAAGAAATGACTTTGTATTTATAGGCAACAAAATTCACCAGTGAATTTTGTGCCGTACAAATATGGTTGCATACATTTAATGATCCGACAAGAACATTAAATGTATTGGATAAGGAATAAGGATAAAGTCACATCAAGTGCAAGTGTATCCTTTTATCCAACCACCTTAACACACGTATACTTTGGTAAAGAACAAGTGGGTTGTTCTTTGGAAAGTGTGTAAAGGCTTAAAGTCAAATCCTCGATATCAGTGTTCAGACTTGTAAGGTCTAGAACACAGACAATCCTCCAGTGTTCAGATCTGGTAAGACTTCCAGTGGACTCCGCCATTTGTCAGTCTTCTTTATTCTTACTTCAGTCTTTGACTTCAGTGAGAACGTCTTCAGTAGAGTAGATCTGGACTGGGGTGAAGTCCAGTGGTGGTTCATTAAAAATAGTTTCATGAGTTTCTTGTTGATTTTCTGGGATTGCCATCGCGAAACAGATCTAGGTAAGTATATTAACCTTCTGCTCTGATACCAATTGTAAAGTCCTTCACACGATGGTTTAACCCACGAGTGTAAAATACAAGACAAGTATGAACTAGAATCGGACTAGTATTACTTCAATATAAATATGCAAGAATATAAACAAAGTAATAAATGACTTAAGCAATATTTAAACAAGTAAATAAATGGTGGAACACAAATGTAGTTTTCAAGTGTATTTTCTTTATTGATGTATAAACAAAATACAAGATCGTTGCGGAACCTAGATATTACACGTATGTAAGTATCTAAACAATCTTTGAATTACAAGTGATCTATACTTGCTAAATAAACTCCTTTGATCGATATACTTAGAGTTGTGAAGTATAACTGTTTAGATCGAGAGTATTTAAACAAGTTCACCAATTTGCTAAAAAGTCATTTTCTCAAAGAAATGACTTTGTATTTATAGGCAACAAAATTCACCAGTGAATTTTGTGCCGTACAAATATGGTTGCATACATTTAATGATCCGACAAGAACATTAAATGTATTGGATAAGGAATAAGGATAAAGTCACATCAAGTGCAAGTGTATCCTTTTATCCAACCACCTTAACACACGTATACTTTGGTAAAGAACAAGTGGGTTGTTCTTTGGAAAGTGTGTAAAGGCTTAAAGTCAAATCCTCGATATCAGTGTTCAGACTTGTAAGGTCTAGAACACAGACAATCCTCCAGTGTTCAGATCTGGTAAGACTTCCAGTGGACTCCGCCATTTGTCAGTCTTCTTTATTCTTACTTCAGTCTTTGACTTCAGTGAGAACGTCTTCAGTAGAGTAGATCTGGACTGGGGTGAAGTCCAGTGAGATAATATGGAGAATACTCCAGATTCCTATACAAGTATTTGCTCACTGGTCTTCCATTATTTCTGGACAAATCTTCAGAGGGACTCCAGTTTCCAAGTCTGGAGTAGGTCCAATAGAACACGTTTCTGGACAGATCTTCAGTAAGCTCCAGTAGTCGAGTCTGGAGCGAGTCCAGTAAATCTGGACTAAATCTGGACCTAACAGTTGCGCAGACGATTATGACTTGGATGATTTTCCTATTTTCGGACGAGAGTCGTAGGTGATTGAACCTCCGGGAGATCACGAACTTCAAAGGCAAAACCAATGTTCTTTTTAGGGGTGAGCACAAACCGAACCGGAAAATCAAAAACCAAAAACCGAAAAAAACCTGAATAAACCGAACCGAAAAAACAAAAAACCGAACCAAACGATTGGATTGGTTTTGGTTTTTCTAAAAACCGAGTGGATTGGTTCGGGTTTCGGTTTCATATGTAAAAACCGACTGCCAAAACCGAACCGAAAACTATATAATTTTAATTTATTCTATATATATGGTTAAAATCTTTATTAAAGATGTATATATATATATAGTTGTGTGGATATTAATTCCTGTAAGTGTTTTTAGATCAATTCATAGAGATTTTAAAGGTAAATAAGATCCTTTGACTAATTGCGACAAATGTATTTTGAAAATTAACCTAACAATTATTTCATTCCTAGTTTATTTTAGGAACACCAATACGTGAAGAAATCAAGTGCATGAATCTAATTATAATGAGTTCATGTTCCTAGTTCCCATAGGTTTGTTGTTCAAATGAATTTGTATGTGTTAATATAGCTGAATATATGAAAGAGTAGTGTGAGTTATACTTAAATGGAAGTGTATATATAGATTTTAGAAAAACTAGCCGTTAGGGACCTGTTTTGCCAAAAGATGAAACTTATTTGAACTATTTTTGGTCAAATAAGTCGTTACAGGGACCTGTTTTGCCAATATGTGAAAGTTGTGTTTTGTCTTCTTCTTCCCTAAATCTAGCCGTTACATTCAAAAAAAAAAAACCAAACAACAATTCGTCCCTGCACGAACGAATGGAAATGACGAGCTCGAGGAACGAATGGGGGACGAGTCCCACCCAATGGTGTAGACTCGTCTGTCCCTAGCGAACGAGTGAGGGACGAGCAAGGAACGAGGGTATTGGCGAGCAAGGAACGAGTGAGCTGACTTTCCATATCCAAGCATGCTTTAGGTGGCATGAAAAATTTACATCTAAACATACACTAGTATATAGTATAGGAATCAATAAACAAACTATAATACTCCTTAAAAGAAAAAACCGATAACCGATTCAAACTGAACTGAAAAACCAAAAAACAGAACCGAATTATTACCAAATCCAGCGGTTTATGGTTTTCAAAAACCGAAAACTTTGGTTCGGGTTTTAGTTTTAGACAAAAACCAACCCAAACGGACCAATAGTTCTTTTATATGCTCTAAGAAAATAAAAACACTGTTTCTCTGAAAAGGAAAAAAAAAAGAAAAAGGAAGAGACTTCAACATAAGGTGGGACCGGTAAATACAACTTTATCAGCTGAAAACTCTCTGAAACCAAACACATACATAACTCAACCCCCCACCGATCCACACACACACTCACTTTCTCCCAAATCTATATTTATACATCTCTCTCTCTCTCTCTCTATATATATATATATCAATTGATCGAAATGAGAAGAGGCCATGATTTAATAAATTTAATATTACCAGACGAATTAATTATAGAAATATTCCGTAAATTAGATTCGAAATCAGGAAGAGATGCATCTTCACTCGTATGCCGTCGTTGGCTAACCCTAGAACGTATCAGCCGTGATACTATCCGTATCGGTGCTTCCGGTAGCCCCGATTCCCTCGTTCATCTTATCGCCAATCGTTTCGTTAATGTTACTAATCTTTATATTGATGAACGCCTCTCTGGTTCTCATCCCTTTGGTGCTGTAAGCTCCCTCCACTCCTTTTTCCCTTCATTTCTTATAACATATATATAGAGAGAATTGGATAGGGAATTTGGAAAATTAGGGCACATTTAGGAATTGGGTTAGTTTTTATGTTATAATTTGATAATGTTGTTGGGGAATGATATGACTTGTTTTGATCTCTGAAGAATTTTTTTTGTTAAGATTTGTATAATTAGAATAATGTTGTATCAGATGAAGCCTGATATTGGTTTTGAGTGTAAATTTTGATTTCTTATCTCAATTGCTATCTGATTTGTAAAATGGATTGTTTTTCTGGGAATTGGAGATTTTTATGTTTAGGTGTTGAGTGGGGTAAATAAGTTGATGAAGTTTGTGTAAAGTTAGCAACTTTTTTTGGTGGGGGTAAAAAAAGAGTGTTTTATTGCAGTGTGTTAGAGGATATATCATTCATTGAAGTAAATATCGTCTGAGATGATTGTATAGAAATGAAGGGAATTTACAGATATCGTAGTGTTATTGAGATATGTTTTAATTTGATATATATCTAGCGAGGACGTCAGGTTGATGTATCGTGCTTTTTCACTGTTGGAATCACACGAAGGATATGAACCGTTGCACTTGGAAGGATTCACTAATGTAATAAGCCGTACCTTAGACAATTTTGATGATTTTTGGGTTGACAAGTAATTTGTGAGATGACATCGTTACACTGTTTTTGTATTACAGCATTTTGTAATGCTGAAGGGTCAATATATTTGCGTCACCATGAATTTTGAGGTTTACAATACTAGGAAGGGTGTATATTTTATACCTTCCATTCACCACATTAGTCATTTGGAGAGGAATAAGAAGTTGCGATGTACTAACATTAGTTCAGATTTTCCTATAGGGATCGAGGGATTACAATGAAACATGCATCAAGCAGCTCCTTTAAGTTTTTTATATAGCTAGAAGTATTATTATATGAAGTGAAATTGGCAGAATCACGTCTTTTTTCTCAGCTAGGTCATAAGTAGTCTTGTTGGGAACTATTGCTGAATAATAAGTATCAATTCAATTGGTTTTTTGGACTTTGGGTAAAATCTGTTTGATTCTGACCAATCAGGTAGATATATAGTTACGATACTGGTGATATATCTATTTTATACTGCCTTTAATGTTGTTACCATGTGCGTTTTTTTGTTATTGTTTGTTCTTCCAAAATTAGACAATTAACGTTTAGGTTTTGAGTGGGTTACTGTTTTTCGAGTTTTCAAATATGTTGATATAAGTTTGTCGCTGAGAAACTGGGATAAACCTACATCAATTTAAGAACTTTAGGACTGTATGACCTATCATTAATTAAATAAACACCCATTGGGAGTTTGTAATAATCAAGGGAGTCAGCACATATTATAATATCAATAAGATAGGTCTGAATTTGAATAAGCTGTATCATGGATATCAGCTCAGCTTACCATTCCCTTTTATGCCCAACCGGGAATCTGTTGATCGATATGCACTGGTTCACTTTGGAGGATTTACCCATGGTGTTAGCTGTACCTTAGATATTGTTTTTTAATTTCTTTAATGACGCTTCACTTTACTGACTTTGTTTTATAGCCTTTTGTAATGTAATGCTCAATGGTTGACGTATTTTGCCACCATGAATTACAAAATTTGCATTATGAAAAACAGTGTATAATAAAATGATATACCAGCATTTATTGTGATTGTCCTTTGGGGACAGAGGGAGTACTAAGAGATGTTCATCAAGTAGGTCTAATCTTTCATGACTGTTTGTATGCAAATTTAATATGTGAAAAGTGGATAGAAAATTACTTCAAGTTCTCTGTGTGTGTTTTTGTTGGTTTGTCTATACATGTATATGTATTTGGAGATCTGGGCTTTCTGCATATTACTGCTAACATCATGTGGCCTTGGTGTTTGCAGTTTTATGAAGACACTAGTTGGATATAGTTCCTTGATTCAGGTTATTAGGAAAAACGGGATGTTCCAGTAAGAAAAAAGATCTAGGTCCCTAGTTGTGATAGTGTTGAATAAACCTGTTATTCTTTGTAATATACACTTGAAGATGAATAAGAACCAGTGCCACACTTATATTTATTAATATTCCACTGTAGAGACATTGTATAACGAATCACTCATTCATTAGAAAATCTATGCTTATCGTCTGTGTGAAAGTTCCATAAATCAAGAGTGCATGTAACTTTACTTACATAAATTGGAATTCTCATAGAAGCCCAGATTAAAGTCTGTACTTTGATCACTTTTAGTGATTTTGAACAAAATGCAGGAAAGAGGGCGCAATGCTAGACAATCTGCTTCGCTCAGGCTTCGCCTTTTGGCGGAGAAATATGAATCATATTGTCTATCGGATGCTGGTTTGGCTGCTGTGGCTGATGGATTTGCCAAACTTGAGAAATTGACCCTAATATGGTGCTCTAATGCAACGAGTGCTGGCCTCAGATTTGTAGCTCAGAAATGTGGATCTTTGAAATCTTTGGATTTGCAGGTAAATAATTTCTCTCTTGTTCATTGTCAATCATGGATTGATTTTAGTGGACGAGGTTTTACATCTGGAATAACCCAGGAAGAGAGTGTCATCTAGCTAATTATTCATGACTCATGAGGTCATGTAGGTTTGAATGACGGCTTCTTGAATCCTGACATTGCTGCAAGCTCACATAATCTATATTCAAAAGCTGAAAATAGCTTCACAGTATCAAACTTTAAATTGAAACCCAACTTTAAACCCTTATAGATCATGTATTCAAGAATTGTTCAATGAGATACACTGGTAGGTAAATTTATAGTGGAGATGAACAACGCGACTTCAGGTCATCTTTGTTGATGTTCTTTCTTCTCTTTTCTTTGATGTGTTTTTCTGTTCTTTTTTGTTTTGCTGCTTCTCTTTTTATTTGCGAATAACTATGTATTTATCTATCATGTCTTATTTATTTCCTTTGTCAAAGCTGAAGTTACCTAATCAGTTGCTCTATATATGCAAATAGCCAAATATAGCCTTTAAGTGGCATTGAGAATAATTTCTAGATTGTAGATGGAAATCCTTATAGTTTTTACATGCTATGGCCATATATGTCTGTTAAGTTTTGAAATTCCAGGATGTATGTGTTATACTTAATTTGTCAAGCCTTTTAATCTTAAAATGTGTGCATCGAGCAATGTTGCATTCTTGTTTGTTGAAAGTGGGCACATTACAGAGTTATTTAAAACTTAACTTTTTATATTTGATGATATTGATATTCATGTTTAGTTGTATATAAACTTACATATTATTTAGAGGTATTAAGTATCTGGTTATTTATATTTTACTTCTTTCCAAAGGGTTGTTATGTTGGAGATCAAGGTATCGGTGCTGTTGGCGAGTGTTGCAAACAACTTGAAGCATTGAATTTGCGGTATTGCGAAGGGTTAACTGACACTGGTTTAGTTGAGTTAGCCATAGGATGTGGGAAGACCCTGAAATTACTAGGTGTGGCGGCTTGTGATAAAATAACTGATGTTTCATTAGAAGCTGTAGGGTCTCATTGCAGATTTCTTGAGACTTTGTCACTGGACTCGGAGTATATACGCAACAAAGGAATAATTGCTGTTGCAAAAGGATGTCCCCTTCTCAAAAATCTGAATCTGCAATGCATTATGGTAACAGACGAGGCTTTAAGTGCTGTTGGAAGCCTTTGTGTGTTGTTGGAGTCGTTGGCACTTTATAGTTTTCAGAGATTTTCAGACAAGTTAGTTTATCTTTCATTATGTCCTGTTTTCTTATTGTTTGTTTTCAAACCAACTTGCATGAAATATTAAGTCTTAAGATGTTCATACTTTATCCAAACGTTCTATGGTAAGTTATCCAGTAATATATGCAGTTTTTTTTAACGTTTTTTGAGAAAGTGACTTGTTTTTCACATTAATTGTCTTAGCTCGGGTTGTTTAGTATTTGAGAGCTCAAGCGACTATAAATGACTTCATATTTTAGTTATTTAAATTTTATGTATAATTGTTTTAGATAAGTTCAATTATAAAAGTTTGTAGAAATATTAAGTTTGTAGCTATATCAATTATAAATATATAGTGCAGTAGACTACTATTTAAGATTATCTAATATGTAGGCCCGCTTGGGCTTGCGAGTTTAGTGTTTGAAGCTCGAGATCGTTCACTAAATGAACTCTAATTTTGGCTTGAATTCGGCTCGGCTTGTTGCTTCGTTTGCTAAACGAGTCAATACTAATTGGCTCGTTTAAGTCAAGCTCGAGTAGCTTGGCTTGTTTACAGCTCTATCTTTAACTAAATCAAGGCTATGTAAAATAAATGAACATTATGGTTGAGATAGATGACTTGATTTAATAAGTTAATAAAAAGTTTGATGGGTGATTTTGGTTTCTATATGGAAATAAAAAGAGCGAGGTTGCATAAAACATTAGGCTAAGATGAAGATAGTAAACCGACAAGACTGGCGTTATCTAAATGCATGTTCTATGAATCCATCCTGTTGTAAAAGGGATTGAAGGAACTAAAAGTCATAATCAACATAAATTCAAAAAAGTTAGCTATTCGTTTCATTTTATTCTGATCTGATTAAACAGCGGATAAATTCAATTGAAGTGAAGTTAAAATACACTGAATCATGGAAATCGAAGAGAAGCAAAATTTTGAATCTGATAGATGCTGAAATAATATATGCAGGAGCCTTTGTGCCATTGGGAACGGATGTAAAAAGTTAAAGAGTCTGTTGCTGAGTGATTGCTATTTCCTGAGTGATAAGGGATTAGAGGCAGTGGCAGCTGGTTGTTCTGAACTTGCACGTCTTGAAGTAAATGGATGCCATAATATTAGCACATATGGGCTGGAAAGCATCGGAAGGTCTTGCATGTAAGTTTTATTGTTGTTATATTGCTTTTGCAATCACAATTAACACAATTTAGTTATTTATAAAAGTGGACAAAAAGTGTTAGATCAAACCCAACTAAGCCCTTTGATTCTTGGGCTAGTTCAGTTATTTATCTATCAACTATCCAACTTGCATGTTCCAAACTGCACTACAAGCTACGTCTCAACCCCATCTCGCCTTGACCTTCATAACCCAACCCACATCTTGCCAGACCTAGCATATATTGATGCAATCTGGAAAGTAAAAACGGAACTTTAAAGGGTTTACTTGGGATGTGGGTTCATGCCAGCAGTCCAGCACTGGTTTTATGTAGTGAGTTGTCTATTGTTTACTATTCTTATCTTTTCTGTTCCAAATTTTTAATTCTTTATTCAATGCCAGGCTAGAGTTCAGTTATCTGCAATGATGCTAACATGATAAATTTGCAGGCGTCTTACAGAGCTAGCATTACTATACTGTCAGAAAGTAGGTGATCAAGCCCTATCTGAAGTTGGCAAAGGTTGTAAGTACTTGCAAGCTCTTCATCTAGTGGATTGCTCGGTCATTGGTGATGATGCTATATCCAGCATTGCTATTGGCTGCAAGAATTTGAAAAAACTTCACATACGCAGATGTTATGAGGTATTATTCTCTTAAGTATTTATATTTTTCATGTAATCAAATTGCTTAAAATAAAAATATTACGTACACTATATTATCGTGAGAACTCGCTGTTCCTGATGTGTACCATGTGTGTTAATATACCCCATGTGATATTTCGGAGCTAACATTATCAGATTACTTAGTTCTCTGTTTCTTTATAATTCATAGGTTGGGAGTGAAGGAATTATAGCTGTTGGTAACAATTGTAAATATCTTACAGATCTCAGCATTCGTTTTTGTGATAGGTAAAATTTTTTGTTTCATTCTTATGTACAAGTACTTCCATCCCACATGTTGATATACAGGAAACTGATGGATGATGCTAACATATACATATTATAGTTGCATTGTTAATATACATATTCGTTAATCATCCATGTATGTGGAAGATAGGTTATTGTACTGGTAGATAAAGTATATTGTTCTTACATTATTATGTATAGCATGCACATTACAATGAAATTTTAATTTCGCTGGAAACTTTTAAAAGGGTATTTTGATATTGCAAATGTGTTCGTTAAATCAATACGACATGTTTGGTTTTGTATATCTCTGTCCTTTTTTGTTTGTGATTCCTTTTTCATTGATTAGGCAATTGCTCTTATGTTAGTTACTTAGTTTGCTATGTTCATATTTTACATTTAGATACGGTATATGCAAATGTTCTTTATGCAACTAATTTTGAAATTATATTACCAGGGTAGGGGATGAAGCTCTGGTTGCTATTGGTAATGGTTGCCCCTTGTTACAGCATTTAAATGTCAGTGGCTGTCACCAAATAGGAGACATCGGAATCACAGCAATTGCAAGAGGCTGTCCTCAATTAACTTATCTGGATGTTAGCGTTCTTCAGGTAACGTTAGTGTATCTAAAATACGTTAGAAGTTTATAGCGCTATTATAATTGCTCAAGACTTGCTAAAATGTTCTATATTTTTTATTTTTTAAGTAGATTATTGTTTTAACAGCATAATTTTTATAATCTAACGTGAATAACTAGTTATTTATAAGTTAAATATGTTGACCATTTACTGTTTCTGCCTAATTCACATAAGACCTTATTGGTTGCCTAGAATGGAATGACAAAGGAACTGAACAGAGGAGTTAATGGAATCGACAAGGTAATGGAATGAATGTTACATTCCATTACTTTGTTTGGTTGGCCTACAGGGATGGGATGAGTTCTATTAAGTATTTTTCTTATAATAAACACAATGAATAATCTTTTAAGTTTGAATAATATTAATCTGATTATACACAATGGAACATAATAAAGACCTTAATTAAGATTTTGTTTTGTTTTTTATTTAATGTTATCTGGAGATAAAAGAAAAAGTAATTTAGTTAATAGGTTTGATATTTTTTAAAACAGATATGTTATCTGATTGTAATTGTAACATTTCATTTAATGATTGAATGGCAAATAAAAATCGTTGCTTATGTAATAAGATCACCACATTACTTCAAGAATGGCGCATTGCATATTACGAGACAAAACAAACAGCTTAGTTCCATTCCCTTCCTTCTCTTTCTCCAGTATACTGGACACTACTTGATGGTTTATCATATATGTATTTTAAAATCTATATTGACTAGGAAAAGATGATAAAGAATCAGAAGCGTTGTAGCTAGTAAAGTATATGTTTCAAAGTTTAGATATCCTTTTTGTACGAGGCTAATAATACATAACATTTTTTCTCTGGACAGAATTTGCAAGATATGGCATTGGCAGAGGTAGGCGAAGGGTGTCCTTTACTAAAGGATATAGTAATATCACATTGCCGTGATATAACAGATGTGGGTCTAGCTCATCTTGTTAAAAGATGCAAATATCTTGAATCCTGCCACATGGTCTATTGTCCAGGTGTGACTACAGCAGGGGTAGCCACCGTCATATCTACATGTACCAATATTAAGAAGGTTCTGATTGAAAAGTCGAAGGTTAGTGAGAGGACTCGAAGGCGTGCAGGGTCCATAATCTCCTTTTTTTTTTTGAACAGTTAGTCGGTATTCGACATCAGGGAACATCTCACCGTATAATGGTGAAGCCCTGCACGTACTCTAGACTACGAGATGTAGACCATAAGCCGTTACAGGTGATTCAGGGGAAAAACCCACAGACTTGTCACTCCTGAAGAGTCGAACCCAAGACCTGTGGGACAAACTAGGGATGCATGTGCCAGTTAAGCTAGCTTCATTTGCATCCATAATTTCCTACCTTTGTGTGGATATATGAAACCCTCAATCTATTTATGAAATGAGACCACAAGAATGTGTTTAGTTTGAATACAACTACAAAGCTCATAAGCTCGTTTTTAGAGTGTATTATATCTTTATATTAAGACAATACGAAGGATGAATAGTGATGGGCCACTGTCCTAGGTGGCCCAGTTAATTTTAATGGGCTTCTATAACAATGTAAGTTTGTTGGGCTTCTGTGCTTTTTATTATTATATACAATATTAAAGGCGTAACACCTCTTATTATTATTTGGATTTTGCCACATCATATTCGGTTTAGGTTTTTTTATTACGAGTTATTTATTGTTTTTTTATTATTTGGATTTTGCCACATCATATTCGGTTTAGGTTTTTTTATTACGAGTTATTTATTGGTTTTTTGCACAATATATTGCACTTTTTTTACGGTCATATCCCCTACCATTATGTACCCTTATTAGGTTTATGCACACTTTCTTCATTAGGGTTTTCAACAAATTTACTGAAAAAACCATCAACTTTTTTTATTTCATTTTTATTTTTGCTTTATTGCACATATTAAAATGTATGTATTCAATATTATAGACTTTTAAAAACGTTTATGGTATTGCTTTTATCTATTTCATATGCCAAAAGTTTTAAGTTTAACATATATAGTGACAATGTTCAAAAAAAAAAAAATAATAAAATAAAAAAATCCAAATATAGTGACACATCATAAATAATAAAATAATCACAATAATTGGAATCTGGCAACGCACAGACGGAAGCTAATAACCAACGAAAAAACATTGTCACGGATTGTGCCTATAAATAAGTATATATTCGAAATAAACTTATCCATGACAGAATGATTTTCAATAGGGGATGAAAGGTTCAACTCAAGTACACTAAAACAACGCAACCATTTCAAAATGAAAACTTAAGGCCCCGCAGCGCGAGGCTTGGATTTTACTAGTTTGTACAATAGCAAAATATACCGACATGATCACGGAAAAGGTAAACTATAGTGTTGTAGTTGTGGAAAGTCCTGTAGTCGGGTACTGTGTTGTAATAAGGGAACTTGTATTTGGTCCAGTGGATTTATTTCTGATTTCTTATATAGTTGCAGGTGTTTTTCTAGTACAACTTTTGTATCGCTTTGATTCTTGTGGTTATCAGAACCAACTCCCTAAATGTACATTAAACATGGCTTCTAGTTTCCTTTTCTTAAAGAGTTTCTAAATGTTGATTTTTTATACCTATTTTGTCAAATTAATGTCTGAGTTCGAACCTGTTTTTATAATCTATATCTATATCTATACTATCTAATAAAGTAAATGACTCATTTTTTACTTAAACTTTCAGCTTTTGAAAAACCAAAAATACCCCTCTATTTGTTCATTAATTTAAACATTTTCACCTAATATACCAATAATACCCTTAATGAAATAATTTACAATATAAACCTCTCAACCCTTAAAATAGCTACACTATCATCTTTAACATCAATTTTTTTACATTCACCACAATCGCCGCCCCACCGCCACCTTCACCACTGCGTTGCCGACACTACTGCTGCCACTTGTCGCAACCACCTCGACCACCCGTCGTCGTCACCATTACTCCCACCGCCGCTGCATTGCGCGGGCACAAGTAAAAGGACGTGTCCGTATGATGTGCGGCCGTAAATTATATTTGATTCTTCAATGAGGGTGGTCGGCTGGTATAGATATAAATTATCAATTTTGTTTTACTCATAATTTGAAGTATAAGATAAAACGAGGTATGTCACCTGGGCGTTGCCCCGAGAGACATTACGTTTATGTATATGGCAACATATAAAGTTAAAATGATTTTTCGGGCGTTTTTTGTGTGCGATAATATGTAAAGTTTATAACATGTTTTCAGGATCATTTTATACATCATTTAAATGTCATGTATATTACAAAAATGCTAGTGATTTGTCATTGAATTATACCTATCATAAATAAAAGTGGAAAGAAATCGGTTAGAAAACCCAAAAACTTACAACATAGTACGTAATATTTAAAACCCCAAAACAATATATTCGAGTTTATATATTCTTTAAAAACATGTATACGAAAAAGGTAAATAACATGGACTAAATATACGTAAAACTCATACTTGTATCAATAATTTATATCGACATATAAATATGTAAGTTCATTAGTAGAAGATGGTTTTTTTTTGAAATACATACATAACCAAAAAAATAAAGGTAAGAAAAAAAAAGAAAGAAAAGAAAACAAAAGCAAAAAGATTATTAAAATAAAAAAAAAATGTTGGCACGAAATTCAATTCACACTGCACTTCGTTGCGGTTCGGACATATTGTAGGTATACTTTATTAAGTTATAAGTAATGTTTGATGATAGTTATAAAAGTGTAACATAAGTCAATCTCTCAATTTACAAACTCAAATAGCATTTAACGATTATTAAGACACGTTAGAGAAAATGATCTAACTCCCTGATAAAGAAAAGAACCTGATTTGCAGATTCAGTTTCCGTAACTCCCGTTAAACATCCGAAAACTTAACGGACCGTTAGCTGATAGGACCATTATTGCAAGTGGAATTAAACATGTTAAAAAAACAAAAAAAAGAAAAAGAAAAAGAAAAAAGCGCATGTGCCACACACTCCCAAAATCCAAAATTATATATATATAATAATGTCAAATATTATAGATATATGGATAATCAATTTTGACAACTCTAAAGTTGAATTAATCAGCCAGTTTGTTTCCATTAGACGTTTTGCTGTTAATATCTGCATGACTCTAACTCTCTAAGTCTCTAACTATATGTGGAGTTCGTTTGATTTTTTTTTTAACGGTAAATTTGAGCTAAGGGACATGTCTTTTTACATATCCAATTTTAATCACAGAGGAAACCCATTTTGAGAAACTTTTCCGCCTCTATTCTTGGAAACATTTAGCTCACACTAAAATTTAAACTCAATAACTCAAGGTTTTAAGTCTCGCCAAATAACAATCCATATATTAGTGGTTGGTGGAATTAGATTGATTTTGTTTGAAATTTTTTTTCTGATTTAATGTTTTTCACTTTCATTTGTTTATGTCAATAATTTTATTGAATTGGAATCATCTGTGAATTAAGGCCCTGTGAAAAAGTCAAAATTTTCAATCGGTATTTGTTCAATAGGGTTGCTATCGTATATGTATAATTTGTTCGGTAGGGTTGCTATCATTTGTTTACAGTTTTATGTTGTTTAATTTGTTCAATAGGGTTGCTATTGTATATGTATAGTCGAACCAGTGCTAAAGTAGGTTAGGTCGCATGTGTGTTACTCTTCCCTACTCTTAATGTAGCCGGGTGATACTCAACAGACAGGTATATCTTCTTATGTTTTTTTCGGCCAACAGGTATGTTAACTTAAACCCTTTATTCTTTTTGAATTTTACCCCTTTGTGGCTGGAGGTCCTTATGGAAGAAGTCTATCTACCTTTGGGTAAAAATAAGACTGTCTACAACTTACCTCCCCTCTTTTGAGTTAATTTTTGTTTGTTTGTTTGTTGTTGTAAAACCATCTTTTGATAAAAAAGTGTGTACTTACAATACTAAAAGGATAATTTTGTAACATTCACTTAGAACACAATCATTTTGCCGGTTATATCCATTTCCATAGTACTAACAATAAATCTATCTCAAATTAAAATTAAATTTTATATATAAATGCCAAACAATAGTTGCAGTATTCGTGCTCTTTGGATCCTCAACAATCAAAACGCCGTCGTTTTCTCTCGGTATTTTCATTTCCTCACTCTTTCTGTTGAACAACAATTGTTTTAGGGTTTCAATTTTATTTTATTTTATCTAATTTGTTAATTTAATTCGTTTAGGAGGTTTTCAGTAGTTGAAAGACGTTGGAGTGTTGCTTGTAAGAATTCAAATGTGGTGACATCGTCCACGCCGTCTGATTCCGAACTAGCTTCCGCGTTTTCGGATCGAAAACAGAGGTTTTACGACCACCTGATTTTACTAAGTTTGTTTGTTTATACATGAACTCAAATGAAATTTGATTTGTATCGTTATTATGCTTGTATGTTTAAGGTTTATTTGTGTATGCTAGAGATAGAAATCGATTGGTGTCGAATATGCGGGAAGAAAAGATTTTTAAGTTGGATTCGAAAGGGTGTTTAGAGCTTTGGATTTTATGAAAAATAGAAAAGTGCTTGGATTTTATGAAAAATATGTCAATCTAAGCAATGCCAATTGATCCTTAGAGGGTTTTTGGGATTTCGTTTAGGAAGATTGTAGTTTGATTAATACGTTAGTGAAAAGTAAATAAATGTAATAAAAGTCGTATCCTGCGTTTTCCTAGAGAGAAAATGCAGGTGTGAAAAAGAATGCCAAGTTGTTTAATTTAGACATATCCAAACACCCCTTTAGGTGATTGGTGATATGATGTCTGTTGTCAATCGTACTGATTAATATTTTGAACTTAGAAGGTGTTTGGGAATGCTTTTTAGGAAGATTATTGTCTGATTGGTTTGTTAGTAAAACGGAAATAATCATAGAATAGTGATTATCTGTGCAGTTTTAGAGAAGCATGTTGAGACCTACTTTTAAAAACGCCATTTTCTAGACGTGAAATTAGTTTAAGAAAAGTAATCTCAAACACCTCTTTAGGTGATTGGTGATATGATACCTCTTGTCTCTAGTATTGAGTAACAGAACTGCTTATATCTGCAGGCTCTTTTTCATTTATTGGCAACTAACCCATGTTAGTTTCAAAAATTCTCTTAAGGACTTTCTTATATCTACACATATATGTAAGCTGTCTTTATTGCACATAATGCAGGGAGGGGTCTGCCCGTGGGTATGGGATACGGGTGAAACAGTCAGTTGAAGGATCAGATTCATGGGTTGATGACCCAATTATGCGTCATATTGTAAGTCTTCATATTAAGAAAGAAGAAAATGGGGAAGAGCATACATTATGGCCACTGGTTTTGCATGCAAAGGGACAATATTACGTCCTTGTGTTGCCTTTGGTTGAACCCAGTCATTTGAAGGCATACAATACAATATGTAGGAGGTCTGATTGTGGCAATGGTGTTGGCGTGGACGGAAATTTGTCTTCCCTTTTGCTTCAACTTCCTTGCATCACAGGGTATGGTAAGTTGCTTACGAATTTATCTGATGTTTGCTTTACTCACCCATCAACTATTTTCTTTAAGTTTGCAGCCTCTATAAGAAGGGGTAAGGTTTTAATGGAACAAGATTAAGGCTGAGAACTACAAAGCTACTTTCTAATTCACATTTATTTAACTCCATCTTCATGTTAAAGGCGGCGAAGGTTCAAATGAGAACATAAAAGCTTACAAATGTGTTAAAACACATTTTATGTGAATGGATCCAATCACATGTGAATTTAAAGACAGTTTGGTGGTTCCCAACCTTTTTTTTATCATCTGAACTTTCTTTCAGTTATCACCTCTGAATATACTCAATCACAGATGAATTAACACATAATTTTGTAGTTTTTGCAGTTTTCAACCGTTTTGTGGTTCTTTTTTGAACTTTTCACTTGGAAAGAGGCAGTAGTTTTATCTTGATAAAATATTCTTTACCACTGCATAATTATTTATTTTAACTCGATCAAGGTATACTTTTTCACCATTCACATTTGATAGGTTTGGTTTTCTTTTCTCTACAGTGCCTTCATGGTGGCCCATGTTCTAGGTGACATAATAACATCAGACCTCCCAGAACCCGAAGTAGTTGTAACTGCAGGAACTTCTGTTGGAGGGTTACTGGATTCCTTAACCGGAAGTATCGGTATATCAGCCCGACCAAAACCTGTCGCGGCACCAGTTGCAGCTTCCACGAATTCCAGCACTCTTGCTGGTGGTTCTGGTGCATCAGATGCTCCAAAGCTTGGCCCCAGGAACCCGGAAAAGGATGCACTTCGAAGTTTCATCAGTATGGCGATGCCCTTCGGTTAGTGAATTTTTCGTGTTTAGTTTTCCTATTTATTTCTTCTCTTAATTATGTGTGTGTTGTCGCTTTGTATATGTGCTGTTATGTTACCTTTATTAAAGCTAAGAGAACCAGGCATACTTTTATTTGGGCTAGAAAGTAAGAAAATAACCTCGGCTCTTAAGGAACTTGAGGGTGAAAACATAACTTGTAAATTTACAAAAAAAAAAGGTCCGATAGCTATCTAGTACTATCAATGTGGTGTACTGGTACCTCCGTCTTTTTCTCTTTCTGCTCCTAGTATATGAAGATACAATGCGTAAGTGAACAATGATCATTCTACTGGTGGGAAACAAAATGTGTATATTTACATATGTGGAGATAAATTGAACTAATTTTTTTGCGTCATTTTTCGGTTTTTCTTGTGCTTATATTCTCTCTATCTCACCTTTTTAACTCGAAAAATGTACTTTTGAGCACCCAAAAGGAGATGCCTTGTCATTGTGCCTCTTATGGGATGCTAATGTTCATACAAAGAGACATTTCTATAGTTATTTTGATGCAAAGTTCTTGTGGCTGGGTTGAGTATTAGTCAGAGGTGGTAATTTTTGATCAATTTACTTGGGAATGGGTCGATTTGGGTTGTTTTGTATCTCAAAGGGGTCAAATGCGTTGTTTGAGTCAAACTAGTTGAAGGTCACCGAAAGTCTACTCTTACATCCGGAGTGGTTTATAGTCATGGTTATCACATTAGTTATGGTCCTAAATTTTTAATAATTAAGGAAATGCTTTGAGGTCATCGGACCCATTTCAGTCCAGTACTTAAATATGCATTTTTAACCCCAACTCATTTCGTCTTCTTTCCCAACCTACCCATCTTCCCACCTCTACCATTAATTACTTAGATGCTACTTGTCTCTTATATAGGTACACCCTTGGACCTCAGCTACTCAAATATTTCTGCTATTAGGACCAATGGCTTCTCGCCATCCGATGTGCCACTTGTTGATAGCAAGCAACCAGCTTGGAAACCGTATCTCTTTAAAGGAAAACAGAGGCTGCTGTTCACGATTCACGAGGTTATTACTGCAGCAATGTATGACCGAGATGAGATTCCTGATAGCTTAACAATATCTGGGCAAGTAAATTGTCGGGCAGAATTGGAGGGACTTCCCGACGTGCTATTTCCACTGAGCAGATTAGATAGTAAACGGGTTGAAATATTATCATTTCATTCTTGTGCTCAAGTTCCTGAACAAAGTGGCGGTGACAAGCAGTCAGTGATGTTTTCACCGCCACTTGGCAACTTTGTATTATTACGCTATCAAGCACCGTGCTCTATAGGAGTCCCAGTCAAGGGCTTTTACCAGCTATCGATGGTGTCAGAAAATGAAGGTGCATTTTTGTTCAAATTATCTTTGATGGAGGGTTATAAATCGCCGTTAACGATGGAATTTTGCACTGTGATTATGCCGTTCCCAAGAAGAAAGGTAATTTCAATTGAGGGGACGCCATCTATTGGAATGGTTTCCCATACGGATCACTCTGTTGAATGGAAAATAATACCGAGTGGCCGAGGGGTTGGTGCTAAGAGTATTGAAGCGACATTTCCTGGAACTGTGAAATTTGGTCCATGGAAAAATCAAAAGCCGTTCATTTCTGGGTCTGTTCAAGGTTTTATAGGTGATGAAGACAGTGATACAGAAATAGAGGCGGCAAATAACATGGTAAATGTGGAGGATTACTTAATGGAGAAAATGAACAAGCATCTTCCAGCTGTTGATTTAGAAGAGCCATTTTGTTGGCAAGCATATAACTATGCAAAGGTATGTTATCTCTCCTTTATTGTACCTGTTATTGATATTGAATCTGTCTTGAGCTAAGCACAAAATTGGCACAGGTCTCTTTCAAGATGGTTGGGACATCTCTTTCCGGAATGACAATTGATCCAAAATCCGTGAGTCTACTCTTGTGGCTTCGTTATTACTGCAACATTCATATTGATAATATAAAGCAACAACAGAACTTTTGTTAAAATTTTTCATTATTATTGCCTGCTAGAGGAAATTTTTTTTTGGAGATTATAGCTGGAGTATATGTTTTGTCTGATGTTTTTCTTTGATGTTCACTTACTTATATATAGTCTGCAATTCTGCATTACGGTTTTCAAGAATTCGTCAATGGCTTTTAGTCCATCTTGCATCTTAATTTTTAGACATACTGAACTATGACTATATGATATGCAGATAAACATCTTTCCATCTGTGAAGGTACCCGTGGAGTATTCAACCCAGGTGATTTATTCTTCTCTCTCGGCTATTATATTGTAAAGTGTTTACCCATTATCCCACTCCACTTCCGCCTTTTATTTTTTTCGCTTCTTCCTTTTTTGAAAAGCTATGTTCTTCACCTTTAAGATGCCCCTTTGGAAATGTCTTCGATATTTTAAGACACAAGTTATCGAAAAAAGGCCGTTATTGAATTGGTTGATGTTTTTATTTGAAATTAAGATTCGCCAGGATAAATTGTGAATCTTTTTTTATATGGTCACAGGTCCACTCCGGGGAATATATTTTGTGGAATACCTTAGGAAAATGCCCTGTTGCGGCTACACCAAAAGATTGAGCCAAAGTAACATTAAATAGCAATATTTTCGTGCGAGGTGAGTTAAAGTAGCACATGTGAGGTGCACAGTTTTCTTACTTTTGTTTTTTGATGTGAGGTTTAGTTAAGTCAAGCTTGACTCAAGCAACAGGCAGCCTTTTGTTTTATGTTTTTCATTTTTGTTGGTGCATTTTCTTCTTAACATGTACACAAAATGTTTGGATTTCATTAATATCGGAAATGTGGTTTCGTCTTGATTTTCTGTTAATTGTTTGAGTTTATACAGAAAAGACTACTTGTGTGGCAGCTTATTTGTTTTGCTATAAAAGTTCACAGTTAGTTGTACTAATAAGCTTCCAGTTATCTTATGTCTTGCATAAAGATAAGATAATCACTAATGACTTGGTCACAATGCTTTTTACGAAGTGAGGTTTTAGTTATAGCTATCATCAGAATTATCATGGAAAAACTTTACTACCATCAAAATAATTGAACTGGGCCGAGTGGGTTTACAGTGTCCCTTCTAATAGTTAAAATGATAAATTTCTTTTGGAAAAACTTCATTGTCACAACACATTCTGATAGATTTCCAAGTTCTACCTGATACTTATGTAAAAGTGTATTACGCATTGCCAATTTGCTATCAGCCATTCCTATTGGATAAGCATCTCATTTGAACAAAATTTACAACAAAGATCTGGTCTTATATCATAAAACAGAATCTCATCCGCTTACAGCAACTTGACTACTAATCTCATCAACCTGCCAGTTGCTACCATTCTACCAACCAATTCCACGTAATGTTACAAAACTCATTTGCTTTCATGCTCTTTTCATGTTACTATGACAAATACAACATGCGGTTAAAAGCTTTGACTCAAATTATCCTTAGTGTGGTTCAATGACTGGTATTTGATCATTAGTTGCCATCATCTGCTGAAAATGGAGATTCTGTGAGAAATTGCTTCCAACTGATTGGTACATTTCTGACCGTGGAGGAGTAACATCTGGTTTTAAAATTGTTTGCTCGATACTACTCTCACCTGCCTCGCTGCCATTGGTATCACCTAACTATTGCAATAATATCCTTTGTAAGCTATGTGGAGAAACAACTTTAAAACTACTATTTGGAAAGAAATTGGAATTATATTATAACGTTTCTCACATTGGTTAAGCCGTTAACATGTACTACTATGATTGTTATATCATCCGTCCGATTCTCGTGCTCTAGCCACAATTTGTAAGATTCTGCAACAACAGCAGAACATGCGCTCCGAGGATCCATGTATCTATCAACCTACACACAAAAAATAACCATGCTAGATCAAAATACAATGGCAGGACGAGTCGACAATTATTATAAAAATAAAGATAACAGCAAAAGACTTCGAACCACTTAAACATTTCCACAAATCCCATTTTCAACAATCTAGAGTTTGTCCAAAATATAATGCAACATACCTTTTAAGTTGCTAACCCAAATCTTATCAAAAGGGACCCTAAGAATCGAAACAGGTGGGAATTGATCTATGGGCAACTTCTTTGGTTAAGTCATAAGTGTTCAACCACTCGGACACCATTGAGTGCTTATAAGACAATTAGTTATAGTGCATCAAAGATTGTCAAATCTAAATCTAATGTATGTAATAATTATATTACCAAGTTAAAAGAAAAAAAAGAGAGTATGTGCTACGTAACAACCTACCATATCAACAACGGCTTGGCTAGATAGAAACTCGAAGACACCATCACTTGCAAGTACAAAAAACGGATTATTAGCTGTGAGTTGAACCACCAAAACTTCAGGCGTGGCCACAACACCAATCTTTTCTGCTATACTATCACCTACACTACGAGTAAATGCAGTCCCCGGATACATCCCATTTTGCATCCATAACCGTGGTGGGTCACTACCTGCACTTTCTTCATCACCCCATGTTTGGACACTTGGATCTTTAACCCCTTCAACTTGATCAACACTCAAAACCCTAGCTCCACATTCCTTCACTCTTTCACATTCATCATTCCTAAAAGGGGTTTGATCTTGAGACAAATCTTGTGCAACAATATGACCATGATCACCTTCTTTAACGGAAATCACAGCTCTTGAATCACCCACATTAGCTACGTAAAGCTTATCACCTATCACAAGAACCGTAATGGCAGTTGTACCACTCATAGAATCATCAATTCCAGGGTTGTCGTGAAGCTCGTTATTAGTTGTGGTGAACGCTGACTCATAAGCTTTGACAGGATCTTCTAACAATGTTTCATCACTAACAAGAATCTCGACTAGTCTATTCATAACGAAATTTGAACATTGCTTACCCGTGTGACCATGCCCATCAAACACACCAAAGAAATGGGCATTCGGGTTGCCTTGAATACTTGTTTTGATACAAAAACAATCTTGGTTTTCTTTATTAGGTGTGTCGGGGTAATACCCACGGCGTGTTAGTACAGCACACTCGAGCTTATAATTATGTGAAGGAATCGGAACAACTTCTAATAACTCATCAGTATTTGCATTTTTATCTTTCCTTCCCTTACTTTTTTTTCCATCATCAGACCATGATGATGGAAATCCACAACACTTGCAATAAACACAACCCATCTCCCCCAAACCCGAAACACTTCAAGTTTCAAAAGGCCAATAAAGGCCTGAAAAAATCGATACCTGCACGCACATCAGCTGTTTGTGAAGAATCCCCAAGAGAATCA
>CM067171.1:47455075-47627575 GCA_034093135.1 Erigeron breviscapus | reverse complement strand
CAGTTTTGTCGATTTCTGTTTTATGTTCAATATTGAGCCTGTGCGTATAGAGTTGCTTGTGCCATTTGACGTGCTTGTACTTGATTATATGTGTGTGATTATGTGCTTGATGGTCGTGCTTATTTGACGTGCTTGTTGTGTGTATTGGAGACTTGACACTTGAGGCTTTGGACTAAGGCAGGTACCGTAAGGTCGGACTTTGAGACTTTGACATACTTGTGATGTGCTAGTACCAAGGCAGGTTGTTTAACCGTAAGGCCACCAAGGCAAGTTGTTTAACTGTAAGGCCACATATCATTACTAAAGGCAGGTTGTTGAACCGTAAGGCCACCAAGGCAAGTTGTTTAACTGTAAGACCACATATCATTACTAAAGGCAGGTTGTTAAACCGTAAGGCCACACTTTGAGTACTTTGGACTTTACATGCTTTGAGACTTGAGTACCTTGACTTATGGCGTAACTCTGCTCGTTATATATTGAACAACTACTTCTTTTGTACTTAAAGAATCGACATAAAACATATTTCATTACTGTGCTTTTTGACTAAAACCTACGAACTCACCAACCTTTGTGTTGACACATTTTAGTATACTTTTCAGGTATTCAAGCAAATCAGGGATAATGACTTGCATGCTAGGACTGGACTTCGGAGATTAATGCTCCTTTCCTTTGTCAGACTTTAAGGCTGCATGCCTTGGCTTATTTACTGTTATGGACGTACTTGTAATAAGCATTCCTAGCATTGTTCTGACCTTGAACTCATGTTTTGGGAATATATTTATTATATTCTATTTCATTTAGCAGTATCTATGTAATTCCATGTATATATATATATATGTATTGCATTGACGTGGACTGCATGACCAGTTTAAGTTCTAGATAGCATCCCTTAGACCATAAGACGAGAGAGCTTACTGAGTGCAACATGTGACATTGACATTGACAATTACGAGTGTTTCTCCGTGACTAACATTTAAGAGATATACTAACGTGTGTGGGAAAAGTGGTGAGACGAGAGCTACTACGAATGGAGATGATCGTCGTGATTATTCAAGTCGTCAATGCTATCCTGGCACGAAATGTACGAAATGCGACGAATGAAGGGTCGACTTGTAATGAAGCAGCAATGCACAATATGAGGAAGCAGTGAATGAGGAGACCAGTGAATACTATGAAGACGCTGATGAGAGAATTCGTATTGGAAATGTACTAAGAGAGCCTAGAAGTGGTGTCAGATGTTTTACTTACAAAAAAAAAACTTCAAGGATTGTGGTGTGCAAGATTATGACGGCAGAGGTGGAGCAGTCAAGTTTATTCAATGGTTAGATAGATGGAAGTTGTGATTAGCACTAGTGGGTGTACTCCTGGTCAGAGGGTGAGGTATGTGACAAATTTCTTTACCTTGGATGCGCTGTCTTGGTGGAATGGTCAGTGTCGAGTCAGAGGCAGAGTAGTGGCTGAGGCGATGTCTTGGTAAAATTTTAAGGAGTTGTTGACGAGAAAGTTCTGTACGGCAACTGAACTGATAAGGTTATATCGAGAACTTTTGGAGCATAAGATGATTGGTGCTGATCATGTTGGTTACGCTACATGTTTCAATGAGTTGTCAAGGCTTGTTTCACATTTGGTTAATCCCAAGAGCAAAGGCATCGAAAATTATCTTCGTAGGTTGATCCCCCAGGTTAGGTCGACTATGGCTGTTGTTCACCCGCTTACTCCGGAAGCGACTATTTGGAGATCTGAGGCTATGACTGATGAGTTGGTTCAGTGTGTTGGACTACAGGTTCAAGTGGACGTTCATCCTAATCAGCTACAGATTGTTGGACCCGTCAGAATAGAGGCGATCAAGTTCAAGCTGCTTGAGGTCGTACTTACGTACTAAATGCAACAGAGACTCGTAACGATTCAATTGTGCTACATGGACTTTCTTCTGAATGATCTTTATGCTACTGCTCTTTGACTCGAGAGCTGATTATAGTTTTGTCGCGACTAGTTTTGTTTCCTTATTGAATACTAGACCGAGTCTTACGTATATATATATATATGTATTGCATTGACGTGGACTGCATGACTAGTTTAAGTTCTAGATAGCATCCCTTAGACCATAAGACGAGAGAGCTTACTGAGTGCAACATGTGACATTGACATTGACAATTACGAGTGTTTCTCCGTGACTAACATTTAAGAGATATACTAACGTGTGTGGGAAAAGTGGTGAGACGAGAGCTACTACGAATGGAGATGATCGTCGTGATTATTCAAGTCGTCAATGCTATCCTGGCACGAAATGTACGAAATGCGACGAATGAAGGGTCGACTTGTAATGAAGCAGCAATGCACAATATGAGGAAGCAGTGAATGAGGAGACCAGTGAATACTATGAAGACGCTGATGAGAGAATTCGTATTGGAAATGTACTAAGAGAGCCTAGAAGTGGTGTCAGATGTTTTACTTACAAAAAAAAAACTTCAAGGATTGTGGTGTGCAAGATTATGACGGCAGAGGTGGAGCAGTCAAGTTTATTCAATGGTTAGATAGATGGAAGTTGTGATTAGCACTAGTGGGTGTACTCCTGGTCAGAGGGTGAGGTATGTGACAAATTTCTTTACCTTGGATGCGCTGTCTTGGTGGAATGGTCAGTGTCGAGTCAGAGGCAGAGTAGTGGCTGAGGCGATGTCTTGGTAAAATTTTAAGGAGTTGTTGACGAGAAAGTTCTGTACGGCAACTGAACTGATAAGGTTATATCGAGAACTTTTGGAGCATAAGATGATTGGTGCTGATCATGTTGGTTACGCTACATGTTTCAATGAGTTGTCGAGGCTTGTTTCACATTTGGTTAATCCCAAGAGCAAAGGCATCGAAAATTATCTTCGTAGGTTGATCCCCCAGGTTAGGTCGACTATGGCTGTTGTTCACCCGCTTACTCCGGAAGCGACTATTTGGAGATCTGAGGCTATGACTGATGAGTTGGTTCAGTGTGTTGGACTACAGGTTCAAGTGGACGTTCATCCTAATCAGCTACAGATTGTTGGACCCGTCAGAATAGAGGCGATCAAGTTCAAGCTGCTTGAGGTCGTACTTACGTACTAAATGCAACAGAGACTCGTAACGATTCAATTGTGCTACATGGACTTTCTTCTGAATGATCTTTATGCTACTGTTCTTTGACTCGAGAGCTGATTATAGTTTTGTCGCGACTAGTTTTGTTTCCTTATTGAATACTAGACCGAGTCTTACTTATATATTATATATATATTTTGACGTACAAATGGTTAACTGAGAGCTAGTCAGACTAGACCGGGTCATTCGTTTGTGCACATTAGTTCTTAATGACTATGCTTTCTTTATTGACTTAGTACCTTTTAAAAAGGGGAGCTTTGACGTTATTGTTGGTATGGACTGGATGTCTTTGGTCGATGCGACGATACTATGTAGTGTAAAAATCGTTAGAATTCCCTTACCTAATGGTGAGATACTAGAAGTTCAGGGCGAGAAGTCTGAGTCTTTTGAGAGTCGTTTCACGAGTGCGTCTGTTAAAGAGGTTAGCTTGATTAATGTCCCCGTCGTTCCTGACTATCAGGATGTTTTCCCTGATGAATTACCCGACTTACCTCCGTCTCGACAACTTGATTGTCGTATTTGTCTTGTTCCTAACGTAGCTCCTGTAGCAAAATTCCCTTATAGACTAGCGACGACTGAATTACAAGAATTGGTCGTACAACTAGAAGAACTTCAAGACAAGGGAATTATTAGACCTAGTCAGTCACCGTGGAGAACACGTGTTTTATTCGTCAAAGAGAAGGATGGTTCATTTCGTATGTGTATCGAATATCATGAGCTGAATATATTAACAGTGAAGAATCGTTATCCCCTTCCTAGGATTGATGATCTGTTCGGCCAGCTCCAAGGTACAAAGTGTTTCTCAAAGATTGACTTACGTTCAGAATATCATCAATTACGTGTGCATGAGAATGACATAGCAAAAACCGATTTTAGGACAAGATACGGACAATTTGAATTTACAGTGATGCCCTTTGGATTAACTAACGCTCCGACAGTGTGCATGGACTTGATGAATAGAGTGTGCCGACCGTATTTGGACAAGTTTGTTATCGTGTTTATCGACGACATTCTGAATTACTCAAAGACAAAAGAGGAACATAATGAACACTTGAGAAAGGTACTGGAATTGTTGAGGAAGGAAAAACTGTATGGAAAGTTCTCTAAATGTGAATTCTGGCTGAATGAGGTACACTTTTTGAGACATGTTGTGAGCAAGGATGGAATACATGTAGATCCTAGCAAGGTTGATTCAGTTAAGAATCGGAGAACGCCAGAGACGCCGACTGAGGTTAGACAGTTCCTTGGTCTGGCGGGTTATTATAGAAGGTTCATTGAAAATTTTTCTAAGATTACGTTGCCGCTAACGCAATTGACGCAGAAAGACAGACCGTATGTTTGGGGCGAGAAACATGAAAAAGCGTTTCAGATTTTGAAGGATAGGTTGTGTAATGCACCGATTTTGAGTCTGCCTTAAGGATCAGATGATTTTGTAGTGTACTGCGATGCATCGTGTCAAGGATTAGGTTGTGTACTCATGCAAAGGGGCAAAGTGATCGCGTACGCTTTGCGACAATTAAAGGTTCATGAGAAGAACTACACAACTCATGATTTGGAGTTAGGAGCAGTGGTCTTTGCACTAAAGTGTTGGAAGCACTGTCAGTATGGAACCAAGTGAGTAATCTATACGGACCACAAAAATCTGCAACATATCTTCACGCAGCAAGATTTAAATATGAGGCAAAGGAGATGGATTGAGTTACTTAGTGACTACGATTGTGACATTCGTTATCACCCGGGAAAAGCTAATGTAGTGGCTGACGCCCTAAGCCGTAAGGAAAGGGTTAAGCCTAGACGAGTACATGTGATGAGCATTACAGTGCAAAGAAATGTTAGAGATCAGATCATAGAAGCACATACAAGGGTTGTTGGCGATGAAGAACTCCTCAAGAAGGAATTGCGAGGTATGGAGCAACATTTGGATAAAAGAGATGATGGTGGATTGTATTTTGTGGATAGACTATGGGTTCCTCTCACTGGTAATCTACGGTCATTAATTATGAATGAAGCTCATAATTCAATGTATTCGGTACATCCGGGCACTGACAAGATGTACCATGACATACGTGAGTTGTATTGGTGGCCTGGCATGAAAAAGGATGTTGTTGAGTTTGTAAGTCGATGCCTGACGTGTTTACGTGTTAAGACGGAACATCAAAAGCCTGCTGGATTACTTCAACAACCAGAAATTCCGGAATGGAAGTGGGAGTGTGTGACCATGGATTTTATTACAAAACTACCCAAGACGAAGGAGGGTCATGATATGATATGGGTGATCGTTGATAGATTGACAAAGTCCGCTCATTTCTTGACTATTCGCGAGAAAGATCCCACAGAGAAACTCGTGAAGAAGTATATAAGAGAAGTCGTGTCGAAGCATGGTGTACCGGTTTCGATTATTCCGGACAGAGATTCTCACTTCGATTCTAAATTTTGGCGAGGGTTTCAGAAGGACTTTAGAACTAGGATAGACATGAGTACGGTGTACCATCCTCAAACTGATGGTCAGAGTGAGCGTACGATTCAAACTTTAGAAGACATGTTGAGAGCGTGTGTCTTGGATTTTGGTGGTAACTAGGATGACCATCTACACTTGATAGAATTCTCTTACAACAATAGTTATCACGCGAGTGTTAATATGGCTCCTTTTAAGGCATTGTATGGACGGAAGTGTAGATCGCCTGTCGCGTGGTCTGACTTTGGTTGGACCTGAGCTTATCGAAGAGACCGCTGAGAAAATAATCCAGATTAAGGAACGACTTAGATTAGCACGCGAGCGACAAAAGAAGTACGCTGATGTAAGGCGTAGACCTTTGGAATTCAGTGTCGGAGACGTGTACTTCTTAAGGTTTCCCCTTGGAAAGGAGTGGTTAGATTTGTCAAGAGCGGAAAGCTCGGACCAAGATATATCAGACCATTTGAGGTACTGGAAAGAGTGGTAAGGTAGCTTATCGATTGAGACTTTCGGAAGAGCTTAAGGGAGTTCATCATGTATTTCACGTGTCGCATCTTCGAAAATGTATAGTCGAGGAGGAACGTCATGTACCAATGGACGAGATCCGGATCGACGATAAATTGAATTTCGTTGAAGGGCCATTGGAGATTGTGGATTGTAAGGTGCGAAAACTAAAGAAAACTAAGTTTACCCTTGTTAAGGTTCGTTGGAATTCAAAGCGAGGACTGGAGTATACGTGGGAACGTGAAGATCATTTCAGAACAAAATACCCCCAGTTGTTTAATGGGATTAGTGCGAGTTGAATTTCGGGACGAAGTTCTTTTAACGGGGTAATGCCGTGACAACCGTCACCTGGGCGTATTTTCCCGATGTACTTTTCCGGTCATTTTAGTTCGTTTCGTTTGTGTATGTCCTTAGTCTTTAAGACTTTATTAATGGAATAAGTGAGTTGATGTTCTTTTCGGGCTTTGTGAGCATTTAGTCTTTGGAAAGATTGTTTGTGGACTCGAGAACCGAAGGAATACTAGTTGTCTTGTAGAAATGCCAATTTAAGTAATGTACTTAAAAATTAAATAATTAAAGTTTTTATTATCAAACGTGGTCGTGTATATAGTCGTTTGGAAGCTATTAAAAAGTTACAAATAATTATGTTGACAAAGTGAATTTATGAGCCTCGGGTTTTCTGTAATTGTCGAGTCAAACGAATTTTTTTAGTAAGGTCAAGAGTTATTTCTTCTTATTGACCTTATTAAAATCAAAGGGATTAAACTCAAGGAGATTAAGTTCAATAAGAATTAAATAATAATAATAAATAATAATAATAATAAAAATATAATAAAAAAATATATATAAATATATATTTGGGCCGTGTGTTTAAAAAAAAAAAGAGAAATTAGGTTTACTCTCCTTTTCCTTTTCTCCTTTGAGCCGTAGTCTTCTCCCTCCCTCTCTTCTCAATATTTCGGCCATATTAACCAAAAAATCACCATCCTTTCTTCTTGATTTTTGTTAAGGTAATTAAAGGATTTTGATTTGTAATTGTTTGATCTATGTAAAATCCATTTTTATATATATCTATGTATTGCGATTTATATAGTTATATATATATATTAAATTTTCGGCCCTTATATATAAAATTTTATATATATTTGATGATTTTTGGAAGATTTGATGAAAACCTAGATTAAACCCTTTTGATTTCTTAGGTTTTCTTGAAAAATTGATAAGTTCATATCTAGGGCTTTGGTCAAAATTGAATTGTTCATCTTTTTATTTCCTTTTGATCTTAAAATTCTAGTCGTTTTAACTTGTTTTGTTATACTGGTATGTTTAACCTCAAAGGATTTTAACCCCAAAGAAATTTTAAGTTCAAAGGATTAAAGTCAATAGATTTTTAACTTATAGGTGTCGACTACAATTTTTAAACTCAATGAAAGTATTTAAGTTCAATGGAATTAAAATCAATGGATCTTTCTTAAGTTCAAGGGAATTTTTAACATCAAAGGATTAAGGTCAAGAGGTTATTGAGTTTAAAAAGTCAATCTTGTCAACATCAAAGGAATTTTAAGTTCAATGATTTTTAACCTCAATAACATTTAAACTCAAAGAAGCATTTAAGTTCAAAGGGTTTTAAACTCAAAGGAAACTTTAAGATCAAAGGATTTAAGGTCAATGGAAATATTCTAAGTCGACATTTGTATTTAAGTTCAAAGAAGATTAAGTTCAAAGACATTAAGGTCAAAGGACTTTAACATCAATAGAATAACCTCAACAACTTTTGTCAGAACCTTTAAACTCAATAGAAGTTTAACACCAAAGCTTTTAAACTTTTAACCTCAAAGCTTTAATCTCAATGATTATGTTCAATAAGATTAAGTTCAACAAGATTAAGGTCAAGGAATTTTAAAGTCAAGGAAAATTAAGTTCAGTGGTCAAAAACTAAACTTTAAGTCAATGAATTTTCAAATGATTCAAGTATGACGAAATTATATATATATATATAATATATATACATATAATATATATATATATATATATATATAACACGATATTATACAAGACATAATGGCATTTCTTAAGACACTAGTATAGGACATAGACGTGTTCAATTGAGTAAGTACTTACTGGTTGATTGTGGACAGTGTAGGACGTTTGGACAGATATTGTTCGTGTTTCAGGTGTACTTGACTGTTCGAGTTCTTGTTCATTCAACTAGGGTATTTGTACTTGTGCTGCTATCAGGTGAGTTTGTAGCCCCTCTTTTTACAAGTTTTGGGGTGGAAAGTATACTTATTTTTCAAACAGTTTTGTCGATTTCTGTTTTATGTTCAATATTGAGCCTGTGCGTATAGAGTTGCTTGTGCCATTTGACGTGCTTGTACTTGATTATATGTGTGTGATTATGTGCTTGATGGTCGTGCTTATTTGACGTGCTTGTTGTTGATTGTATGTCTGTGATTATGTGCTTGATGGTCGTGCTTATTTGACGTGCTTGTTCTTGATTGTATGTGTGTGATTATGTGCTTGATGGTCGTGCTTATTTGACGTGCTTTTTGTGTGTATTGGAGACTTGAGACTTTGGACTAAGGCAGGTACCGTAAGGCCGGACTTTGAGACTTTGAGACTTTGACATACTTGTGATGTGCTAGTACCAAGGCATGTTGTTAAACCGTAAGGCCACACTTTGAGTACTTTGGACTTTACGTGCATTGAGACTTGAGTACCTTGACTTATGGCGTAACTTTGCTCGTTATATATTGAACAACTACTTCTTTTGTACTTAAAGAATCGACATAAAACATATTTCATTACTGTGCTTTTTGACTAAAACCTACGAACTCACCAACCTTTGTGTTGACACATTTTAGTATACTTTTCAGGTACTCAAGCAAATCAGGGATAATGACTTGCATGCTAGGACTGGACTTCGGAGATTAATGCTCCTTTCCTTTGTCAGACTTTAAGGCTGCATGCCTTGGCTTATTTACTGTTATGGACGTACTTGTAATAAGCATTCCTAGCATTGTTCTGACCTTGAACTCATGTTTTGGGAATATATTTATTATATTCTATTTCATTTAGCAGTATCTATGTAATTCCATGTCGTGCTGTACTTTTTATGACACCTCATGTTTCCGCCAACGGTGGGGTGTTACACTTTATATAAATTATTTTTTTGAAAGGTACGGATCGAACATCACAACGAGGGGTCTAGACTATGTTGTCTTAACCGGGTCCACGCTATTGAGCTCTCTCACCCAATACCTTATAGGAGGAAAAACTCTCTATTAATCCGCCCGAAAGCACGGCGATTAATAGAAGTAAAACTCTTGTTTCCTTCGGTCTCGAACCTGGGTCCAAAGAATAAGTCTTCATTAAAGGGCTTCCTATGCCACTGGCTATTAAGCCAATGATACCTTATATTCCTTTTAGTTTGTTTTGTGTCACAATCATACAAGGGAGTCACCAATAACAAAATGGTCATTCAATATGTTGAGTAAGGATATTGAAGCCTCAAAATGCTATAGTTAGACATTCAAAATGTTGGTCAATATGTTCACGCAAATTTTTTGTTCACACAAATTGTTGGTAAAGATATTGTAGGGATATTGTATAAGTGGGTCATCATTCACATTTTATATATAATAAAATGTATGCACTAATACAAATTGTATGGCAAAATATCATTTCTTAAAAAGAAATATATAATATTATTTAGATTTTAGAATGTGTTATTTATAGGACTTTCTTAGTTTTATAAAGCAATTCCATCTCTTATCTCCTACTAATTATAAACCAGAACCATAGGATGATATAGAAAATTGAATTCTAATCATCAGATTATTTTCATGACTTATCTTTCTTTTTTAGCCCCGTTTATGTTCCCAGTGGACAATTCACTTTCAAGTTTCAATTCTTAATTAATCTCTCTCGATATATGAATCCCTATCTCCTAATGTCCACGTGGCTGTTGATTGACGCTGATTTGTCAAGTTCTAAAAGATAATCAAAATATGAACGTCACATAGAAAAAAGATGACGTAGCGAACTCTAAGGTATGCCACATGAACGCCGAGAGATAAGGATTTATATATGAGAGAGATGCTAATTATGGGCTATTAACGGAATGTGGGTTGATACATATATGTTGGGAGTTACATTTTGTTGATGAAATGTTGATCCAGACCCATATTGTTAGCCCAGCCGAACATTAAGATTCTGTCACTCTGTTCATTATAGTCAAAATGTAAAGAGGGCCCAAGTTCAGGCATATAATGTGTTTACCAACCCCTTTTGGTGCATATTCTAGGACCAGGCAAAAACAATAATTAACAAAAAACGTAAGCAGCAATTTATCAAATTGTGGACCTGATACTATACTAAGTCACAACATACGTACTGTATTCAAGAAGCGCAAGTAAGAAGAATTTAACAAAGTTTTGCATATATATGTCGAACTTGAAGCTTTATACATTCCTTGTGCAATTTCTACTATAAATATACATCTCATATATTGTTGCTTTTGTACATGTTGGAATAAAACCAACAAACCTTAAAGCTAAACGAACTACAAAGAACAAGAAGATACCCGAATACTAACCTTGTTTATTAACCAAGTAATTTTCGGTTTACAATAGGATGATGGGGTTTTTCAAATCAGCCTCTCCCCTCCCCTATTTATAGAGGAGGGGGATCCTAGGGTTCCTAATTCTATTCAATTATGTTACCTAGTTTATGTTTGTTTAGGATATGAAAATTACCCCGTTAAGTTTTAGCTTTAAACAAAAACTAGTTTACATAACCCATATCCTAATCTAAAAATAATCCTACATGTATTACAATTTAGCTAATAATATTTTACAATACATAAAAAATAGTTTATGTGTTTGTTGGCGGGGGATTATTTAAAATAAGTAGTACAAATCAACCCAGAGGAGGTAGATATGTTCCTTTTCTTTCGATATATACAAATCGGGATTAAATGTGTGTTTGATATTGTTGTGATAGTGTTGTTTATGCTGAATATATTTTAATGGCAAGATATTTCTCGATCTATAGTTGGTCAGTCTATAATTGATGCCTATGCCTATGGTTGGTCGGTGTATTTTCCAACCAATTTTTCGGCTACAGATCTATTCGTTGAAGGCTTGCCTTCTGATGATGGTTTGGCAGTAATTTATCGTTGTCGGTGTCCCATACGAGCCCTCTTTTATGTTTCCATTCGTTTAACTTTTTTTTATTAAACACAAATTAAGTGCACTATAAGTGAAATGAACGACAAAAACTATTATAAATACTCCCTCCGTCCCATATTAAGTGTCATAGTTTGACTTTTTAGACTTTTTTTTTTAACTTTGACCGTAAATATTTTTGTTTGTGTTATATAACACTTGATATAACATATATGAATTGATTGAGTTTCAAATGTACTTTTCATTGATATAACTTTCAATAACTAATATATAACACAAACAAAGATATTTATGGTTAAAGTCGGAAGAAAAAGACTTGACCAGTCAAAATAGGACAACTAAAATGGGACGGAGGGAGTAGTAATTATCAGTTGAACTTCATTTTTAAAATGAATGATTGTGAAATTAAAATGACAGAACTCTATTTCAAATGAAGAGGTATATTATAAGGAGCCCTCTTATAATCACATGTAACTTCTTAGTGCCCTAAATACAAATATATCTTCTTACAAAACATTTATATGTATGTCCAGATTGTACGTACGTACGTAAAACATATATATATTATAGAGGAAGGGTTATTTAAGAACCCACAAATAAAAAAGAACTCAAGAACCATTCTGGACCACACATTATTTCTCTCTTTCTCTCTCTTCAATTAAATAATAAAATTCACCCAAATCATTCAAAATGCTTTATCTCACAAACCGTAAATCGTTAGACGAAACAAAAAGCATGGGTAGTCTTAAAATTTCGTCCTCTTTCATTAGAGATCCAATTCGATATACTTTTGACGACTTTTTAATTTTCGTTTTTTTTCTCTTGTACTTGTGTACCTACACATGTGTAGGATCATTGTTTTCACATGTAAATTAGTAAATGAACATATGTACACAACAATGAAGGTTAAGAGCGGAGCCCGTCAATCCATGGCGGAGCCATGGTGGCCGGGCGGAGCCCGTCAGTCCATGGCGGAGCCATAGCGGCTAAGGGCGAAGCCCGTTAGGTAGATCACCCATCACCGGTCACCCCCTATGACCTATCACCCTCTATGACCTATCACCCTATGACCTATCACCCTCAATGACCTATCACCCCCACTAGCTTTGGTTTATGAATATCCTTAAGGGCGAAGCCCGTTCCGAATCATAATTTTTGTTCAACCTACACATGTGTAAGTTATGTGTAAGTACCAAAAAGAAAACGAAAATTAAAAAGTCATCAAAAGTATATCGAATTGGATCTCTAATGAAAGAGGACGAAATTTTAAGACTACCCATGCTTTTTGTTTCGTCTAACGATTTACGGTTTGTGAGATAAAGCATTTTGAATGATTTGGGTGAATTTTTTTATTTAATTGAAGAGAGAGAAAGAGAGAAAGGATGTGTGGTCCAGAATGGTTCTTGAGTTCTTTTTTATTTGCGGGTTCTTAAAATAACTCACCCCTATGATGAAAAGGAACACTAGAGGCAACTAGATGTCAACCTTTTGCCATTTGTCCCAATTTAACTTAAAACAAGTATGTTGACACAATGTTGGGCCGAGGACCCCATACATATCACTCTTGTTCATTTTATATACATCTTCAACTCTTCAAGTAGCATAGTCCTTTTTCTTATATACCATAGACTATAGTTATTAATATATCTACTAAATTTAATTTGCAAGTAAAAAATAGTTTAAATTAGTTCTTATTAACAAGTTACAGCATTAATTAATTCTTGATTTTGCTATCTCTACTATAAACTTTAGTAAAAAAACTTAGAGTTAATTACAGAAATCGTCCCTGTCGTGGACCTCTATTTGCAGCTTTCGTCCCTAAGTTTAATAAATTACAGTTTTAGTCCAAAAACTTTGCTCCGTCAACACTTTTGGTCCTGACCATAAACGTCCGTTAAAAAGGAGGTCACGTGTCTGGCACGTGATGGGTAATCTCGTAATTTGGCTTCGAGTTATTTACAGAAGTCGTCCCTATCGTGAACCACCACTTTCAGCTTTGGTCCCTAACTTTTAATAATTAACTTTAAGCCAAATTAGTTAATCTAAATCTTAAAACCCTAAATCTTATCAACATATATTAAACTAAATCTTATATACAAACTTCTAGAAATAATATATACAAACTTTTAATAAATCACACAAATTTTTAATAAATTACAGTTACCGGGTTTGGAGGGGAAGGAGGAGTTACCGGGTTTGGAGTCACCGGAGATGAAAGTGGTTGTCAGTCACCGGAATCTGTCGTAGCTTCCATAGTAACCCCATCACTCACTTGAATCCGATTTCGAAGTTATTAGGAGACACGAGCTTCAATTTGTTTCATGCTTTCCTAATTTCCTCACGCACACATGTATTTATAGTAGCATTTACATAGTCACATCTCATTCCCTTTTCATTTGTCGTGGCTCACGAGCAGTTTGTGTGATTTTTAAAAGTTTGTGTATGTCATTTCTAAAAGTGTATATAAGATTTAGTTTAATATATGTTTATAGGATTTTGGATTTTTAGATTTAGTTTAACTAATTTGGTTTAGAATTAATTATTAAAAGCTAGGGACCAAAGCTGAAAGTGGTGGTTCACGATAGGGACGATTTCTGTAAATAACTCGAAGCCAAATTACGAGATTACCCATCACGTGCCAGACACGTGACCTCTTTTTAACGGACGTTTATGGTCAGGACCAAAAGTGTTGACGGAGCAAAGTTTTTTGGACTAAAACTGTAATTTATGAAACATAGGGACGAAAGCTGCAAGTAGAGGTCCACGACAGGGATGATTTCTGTAATTAACTCTTTTATAATTATCCTTTAAGACAGCAATTAGATTTATTTTATATTGATGAAAAGTGCGTCATTAAATTTCTTAAAATAACGGCGTGGCTTTGTTTCACATCAAGATGTGGTGTAGACCCAAAAATGTGAATTATTTTTATCGAACATTCTCTCATGCTCATGTCCATGGCCCATGCTCATGCAAGCTTTCTAATTCATATTTATCCTTCCCTTTTTTAATTAAAGAAAAAGGTTTCATGTGTTTTGTTATTCGCTTTAATGAATTCAAATATTTTTACAACTTACAAGAACCATGATTATGTTACCAAACAACAAGGCCAAATGTGGCAACTTATCAATCCAACAAATTTTAGACCACATCATAATATTTCGTTTGCATCATTAGTAACTTACAATTGTTAATTCTTAAAAGCTTAATATTCCTAAGTTCAAAACCTATCATATGATAAATCATCTGCTAATACTTTTTTTAATAACTATAAAATTTATACTTAATGAATTACCGATTTATTGTTTTTTTTTTTTTTTTTTTTTTTTTTTTTTTACTTTTTTTAATAACTATAAAATTTATACTTAATGAATTACCGATTTATTGTCGGTTTCTTATCGATCAATCTCACGCTCAATACAAGAAAAGATAATTTGTAGTATGAAGATATATTTTTACGATTTTCATAATGAACAGCGATTTTTAATCAAAAAAAGAATTGCTTTATTTGATTTACTTTAATATTTGTTTTAATTTGAACCGAAACCTATATATCTATATACATACACATTCCACTCATATGTCTCATATAGTAAGTGTCGGTCTATTCTTGCTAGTTTGGATTACTATCCTAAATTTGTATTTCAAATGAGAAATTTTCTAATGTACGTTTTAAAACGTGGTTCATGGTAAAAGTGGATGAATGAATAATTGCATGCTTGCAAGCCCATCTTGAGCGTCTTCTATTTAGTTGTAATTAGAACCTAAGAATTTGTCGTCATTTTATTTGAACGCATGAAATTTTTTGTAAAAAAATAATATGATGCCGCCTATTTGTGTTGTCACCCTCGTGCATATATGCATGCGTAATTAGTTGAACTTAATTATATATATAAGGAACCCCATTATGAAGTGGATCCTTTGTCTACGTGCCAATCTACTATTCGTGGAATATATATATATATATATATATATATATATATATATATATATATATATATATATATATATATATATATATATATATATATATATATATATATATATATATATATATATATATATATATATATATATATATATATATATATATATATATATATATATATATATATATATATATATATATATATATATATATATATATATATATATATATATATATATATATATATATATATATATATATATATATATATATATATATATATATATATATATATATATATATATATATATATATATATATATATATATATATATATATATATATATATATATATATATATATATATATATATATATATATATATATATATATATATATATATATATATATATATATAACTTTTAATTTTTATTTAGGGATCGGCAATTGCATGATTTTTCTTCTTGTTTTAACAATGTTTATAACTTTCACATTCTTATTCTTACTAAATATAAAACAAAATCTAATAACCCGTGGATGTAATTCTAGCAAGGAGAGGCTCATGGCAAATCATGATAGGTTTATGATCATCGACTTGTAAGTTGTAAAATTAAGCTTGTTTTCTTCTCAACTCTTATTAAAATTTTATTTTTGTTGCCAAAAATAAAAGAGAAAACTATATGAAAGATTATATAATTTCTTAATTTAATCAATGATCATATCTGATTTTATTATTTTTATTATCCATATATATCCGGGGTGGGGAAGGAATGAGTTGGAAATGCTAGTTTGGCATGCAAAGGTAGGTCACTTATTCTGTCTTTAGTTTTTGGCACATTGCTAACTCTTTTTCCCTTTCAAATATTTTTACAACTTACAAGAACCATGATTATGTTACCAAACAACAAGGCCAAATGTGGCAACTTATCAATCCAACAAATTTTAGACCACATCATAATATTTCGTTTGCATCATTAGTAACTTACAATTGTTAATTCTTAAAAGCTTAATATTCCTAAGTTCAAAACCTATCATATGATAAATCATCTGCTAATACTTTTTTTAATAACTATAAAATTTATACTTAATGAATTACCGATTTATTGTCGGTTTCTTATCGATCAATCTCACGCTCAATACAAGAAAAGATAATTTGTAGTATGAAGATATATTTTTACGATTTTCATAATGAACAGCGATTTTTAATCAAAAAAAGAATTGCTTTATTTGATTTACTTTAATATTTGTTTTAATTTGAACCGAAACCTATATATCTATATACATACACATTCCACTCATATGTCTCATATAGTAAGTGTCGGTCTATTCTTGCTAGTTTGGATTACTATCCTAAATTTGTATTTCAAATGAGAAATTTTCTAATGTACGTTTTAAAACGTGGTTCATGGTAAAAGTGGATGAATGAATAATTGCATGCTTGCAAGCCCATCTTGAGCGTCTTCTATTTAGTTGTAATTAGAACCTAAGAATTTGTCGTCATTTTATTTGAACGCATGAAATTTTTTGTAAAAAAATAATATGATGCCGCCTATTTGTGTTGTCACCCTCGTGCATATATGCATGCGTAATTAGTTGAACTTAATTATATATATAAGGAACCCCATTATGAAGTGGATCCTTTGTCTACGTGCCAATCTACTATTCGTGGAATAAATATTTGATTATTAATTATCAGATAAAACGAGCCCGACATATGTAATAACTTAACAATGCATGTAATAATCGAATTCCAACATGCGTAAATATATTAGTGTAAGTTTGAATTTGAATTGATATATAGGTCTTCGAAACTGAAAATGTTGTATGTATAGGATTCAAATCTATAACTTTCCACAAATTTTGCAGCCTTTGATCAGGAGTTTAAAGCTTTGGTAGTTTTGACTTAAAATTATATAATATATAACAATTTAATGTAAAGTTTGATTTGACGAGATGCTTTAAGAATTATTTGAATAAGGTCTAAACCATTTATGAGAAATTAAACAACTTGAAATTTTATCAAAGAACACGTTTATCCGAGGTTGGCATGTCATGTTAACTATTTTGACTAGGACGATTGTGAATAATGGAAATTCAAGCACACTGCTAGTTTGCTACCAGAGAAATATACGGTTCGGTTTGGATAGCTAAACAGGTCGCTACTCTATACTAGCAGCACAAATCTTGCGTATATTACGTCATGCATGTGACGAGTATAACTCTGGCCAAACTAAATGCACACACCCTTAATTATATGTCATTTGATTCCATAAATCGTAACCACCGTGATCAAGAAGCAGAACGTACTGGATTTAACAAACACATGACACATTGAAAACTCATCAGGACCAACCATAACGTAGCGATTTCAAGCAATACTCTAATGATCAACAAAGTTAACGATGTTAAGGTCGAGAAATTCTTCAATTGATCATCCTCTTGATAATATTTATGTTAATTAGTCACTATAATCATGATTATCTTGAATATAAATTGCTGCACACACATATATATAATCAACAAAATTCTTATTCAAATTAAACATGATGATCATCATAAAGAAAGAACCATTTTCACTTCACTAAAAGAATATGATTAGGAACCAAATATTTTCTTCCACTAGAGTAAAAAAAAAAAAAACACATTCCTCAAAATCTTAGGCGTGACAAACTAAAGTGGGGTACATTATCATGATGCAGTAGATGAAACACACACATATCCCCCTCAAATTTTTCCTTTACCAAATCAAGATATCTCAACCTCTCCTAACTTAAAATTAATTTCCTTTCCATTTTTTTTTTGTTGTGCATTTTTAATATATCTTTTTACACAAGTCAACCCCACCAATATATATTCGATGACATGCATATTTTGTATGATCACTCAATGCAATATCATAACATCATCCTTAGTGTCATCATGCATGCACCAATATATTGTCCCCCCACCCCCTCCTCTCATGCATAATATATATTTCTATATATCATATATATTCTATTCTATTATTATTATTATTCCGGCGTGTAGTAAACGTTTGAAACACCACAGTCCCGGCCGCCGGAAAATCATCCATACTATAACTTCTGCATTTCATCCCAACCTGCTTTTCCAAAACTGCTTTGATTCTCATGCACGTTTCCGTGCTGGCACTCGTTGTAGCGACCGAAACCGTCCCTGGCCCAAAAACTTTAACTGCTTTTTTAACCATATCCGCCATAATATCGTCATTTTGTATCGAATCAACGACACACTCGAAACTTGCATAACTAAAACCATCTTCTGGGGTCACGTGAATAGTAGAATACCGGTCACCATCCAGCCCATTCATTGAATACCCACATGGGTCAAAAGCAAAATCACATATTTTTGCATTCGGGTTAATCTGATTGATACCGGTTATTCCGGTCATTTCTTTTCCAGCTGAATCTCCATTTTTGCCATCATTTGGATATCGAAAGAATTTACGAGCCAGAGTTGGGTCAAGATCAGTCATACAAACTTCAACAGTAGTATATAATGGCATATTATATATATCTATATGATCAGAATAATATTCTTGATCACCAGCAGAAAAGACATGCCATGAATGAGAAGTAAGTTTTGAAGGAATGACAGAAGCTTTTCTGTAACACAAACTTTCAGGAATGTTATCTTCCAAATACAAAACTTCTTCATGGAAGTTAGTGTGAGGATGAGGTTGAGCTAGAGGGAATATAAAGCTGCCACGTGTATAACGGATTGAGGTTACACGTAGGTTTAAGGATTGAGCAAGAAGAATGAAAGGTTGGACTGATTTCAAGAGTTGAGTTGTGCCACATGTTTTGATAATGATTTTAGTTGGGTAAATGAAGAGAGATGATTCAGAGAGGACATAAGAATCGAAGTGTTGGTTGCCAAGGGCGGATACAACAGTGCATTGTACTAAATGAAGAACTTGTTCAACCGATTCGAAATCGATTTCTCGGAGACCGATACCGATTGGATTGTTATTGTCACTAGAGAATTGAAGCTCTAGGCGTTTTTCAAAGCCTTCAAAACCAGAAACAGCCATTGAAGATTGAAGCTAGCTCTAAGTACTTATGATGTGTGTGTGTTTGAGAGATAGATGGATGGGTAGAGGAATGGAGTGGGGAGAAGGGAGGGTTATATAGTGGTGAGAGAGAGAGAGAAAGGGTGGGTTAAGGAGCATGCGGGGGTTAGGCAACCAAGAGATATGATTGAGAGCATAATGAATACTAACAAAGGTGGATAAAGTTGGCCACTTTGGTTCGATTGTGTCTCCTAAATGCTATTTGAAACTATAGGTTCACTCAACCATGAAAACTAAATCCACAAACATATGCATGTACTTGGAAAGGGAATTTTCATACCTTTCACTAATATTTACTTTATATTAAATAAGCTTTTCATTTCCAATTCATTCATACAAAGATTGGTGTGAGAGTCTTACTATAAAGGTTTGGCTTTGGGAAATCCAGGTTCGAGTCTTAACAAGCACCGGGTTTTACAATTAAACCGTCATTGTATTTGAGAGCGGACGAGTTGATGAGTTTTTCTCGGATCATGGAGTTAAGTGGGCTAGAGGCTCCGTGCATCTGAAATTGTGGCCAGGTGGTGCATACCTTTAGCCATTGGGACACCGTGTATAGAGTACTGCATTATCTCAGTTAGCCATTAAAAAATTAACTTTTCATCTTCAACAAATAAACTAAGTAGTGTGTTTATGGCTTATCTCATTTACACGTCATCGACTCATCCTCAACTCATCGTGAGACGGCTCATTGAGATTTATACATGGGAGGATGAGGGGGTAGGGTTTGGGTGGGAACATGAGATTTATTAATCATCTAGTTAGTTTTGAAGATGAGGTTCGAATGTGATGAGGATGAGGTATGTATGATAATAGGTGTTTATTGAGAAAAATAGTGATGTGGGTTAACACTCCAATATACCACAATACAATATTGTTCGTTTTGCCATCGGGCACACGTCTTTGCTATTGGTTGCACTGGTGAAAACTTCCGGGGGCTGACCCACTAGATATTGTTGTCACAGAAGCACCGTTAACTAAGGAGTCTCTTCTCATCAAAAATCAATGCGCCCAAAAGTATGATAAAGATAATTCCAAAAAATTAAAACAAAAATAAAAATACTGGGATAATACCAGAATAAATACCGGAAATACCGGCCGGTATTGAATAGTGAAAATACCGGAAAAAATACCGGGAAATACCGGAGTACCCTCCGATACCGGTAATACCAGCTGGTATAGACCGGTATTTAAAACATTGGTACCACTAATTAGTCCCTAACAAGATATATATGTCATTTATTAGGTTTAACGATTTATTGTTTCTCTTTACAATTAATCGAGGTGGGATTGAGGCTCGAGGATAAACCTAGGTCTATTAGGGGCAAAGGTGTATTGCCGATTTGTCAATTTTTAGCAAAAAAAATATTCATTCATAACTTGCCATGTGGCAATGTCAAAATTTGCTAAATTTGGCCAAAATAAGTGGTGTAGTACTGTAGTGCCGATTTGGAACCAACTTGCCAATGTCCCCACTTTAATACTTTAATATATACATTTACACACAATTCTAAAAAATATTCCTACTCAACATTCATGTTGATCGGCCTAATTGAGCCGATTGTCTTGCTGATGCTCCTTGGCGGTTTTTGCCAATAGTTAGGGTGTAGGAAACCAATTTGTCAAGTTTAACCGATGTTGCACTCTTGCCCCTTATAGTTTCCAGTGATGATTTATTAGTCTCAATAATGTTTTCGTTTTTAATCTCTTGCTTATTAATAAGCCTTTCCGTTTATTTCATTCAGCTCCTAGTTTAATGCCTACCATAACTAGTTATTTCAGTTTCCTACTAACGACTTTAACTATAACCTTAGCTCTATTTATTGGTCTACGCTCTCATAAATCCTAGTTACATGTCAAACTTTATAATTCCACCAACTTCATAATTAATCTAGCTTGATTAGTATCTTTGGAAGTAAACCCGAGAAAAATTGATAACTCGGCAAAGTAATTACGCCACGAATGATCGCTGACGACACTAACTAAGACGATTGATATCTATGTAACCATCTTCTTGATCTCTTGGTCGCATTAAAATTTTAGCAGTTTCTCTTTATCCCCTTAGTTCACTTATAATCAAAAGAAATGAACGTGTTTACCCTATCCAAAGGCATCATTGTCGCCAAAAAAGTCTCCATGCATGTTTGAATCGTCACCTGCGTTTGAATCCATTTAAGCTATATATAGAGTAATTCTATATTAGAGAAGGTGTGAATAAAATGATTATATGAATGTATGTATTTATAGTGGAAATATTTATTTTTTTAAATTTGAAAAAAAAAATTATATAAAAAAAAATTCACCTCTTTTTCAGACTCAACCGTTTAGACTTCGAGTTGACTCTAGAGATTGTTAATTTTAGTGATGTTTCTCTACTTGTATTTTTGTATTCTAAACTTCTAGCATCTTGCTAGTTTGTTTCTTTTATAATATATTATATGCCGTTACAAAAAAAAAAATCATTTTTCTTTTATCTAAAATGGTTAATTGAGCTCGATTGGATACATGTCTGCCTCATTTTATTTTATTTTCAGTTTTCCGTTTACAATCAACGAGCTTCAATTGACGACACCGTATCAACAGATTTTTATCGACGACCACTGAAGAAGCCCATTGACACAGGTGTTATAGAGGAATGATTGAAATCTTAGGTAAAGGGAGTAAGATTTAAGTTGGATAAATGTATTAATAAATAAACATATATGCTACTAACCGACAACACCATCCCACGGTTTATACTAATAACGATATTAATATCTTATTAAAATATAGTCTAGCATGCCAAATGCACATGTAGCATGTCAACCATATTTTTTAAAAAATTTCAGGTTTTCTAAGCCAGGCCACAAAAGAATTTGACTTGATAATGTTAATAAACTAGTTACCATCTAAACAACTTATACTATATATCAATTTTACAAGTGTATATGTTTGTCATACAGTTCTAAAATAAAGTGTATTTGACGCGCGGCAGTCGTTGAATTTGACCATAAAACTTACCACAATGAAAATACTACTATAATTGTTTAATAAAAAAAAAACTTCAGCTAGCTAAATTTTTTAAAAAATACAGTACATAAAATTTACACGCTACAGTTGTTAATTAATGAGGACATATATAGTTTGTAGTCGTTTAAATTAGAGTATTAATATTAATTTTAATTCTGATTCTCCAAAACTAAAGATCGGCTAGAATCGTGAGGTTGACGATGATTGCTAAATCAATTGGTTGAAGTTATCTCCGGTTTTATTTCAAGTCATAGGTTTGATTTTTTGAAATGATATGTTTTGAGGGTTTTTGTTTATATCATCCGTAACAGTTTATGGTCTACATATCGTAGTTTATAGTACGTGTAGGATTTCACCATTATATGGTGAGGTGTTTGCTGATGTCGAATATGGATTAACTAATAAAAAAAAAGTGAAGCTTGTTTATTTAACTTTTAGGGGGTGTTTGGTTCAGCTTATCAATTTTGGCTTATGCTTGTAAAACAAAAACAACTTATTGTCTATGTTACATAAGCTCAATGTTGGGGAACTCACAACTCGAAATCGGCTCGGCAAGGTGGCGGGGAATCGGGAGTTTTTGGTAAACTCGGGGAGTACTGTGACTCGGATTGACATATTTATAAATAAAAATAATATAAGAAGTTGACTAGAAAGTTCAAACTTAAGCATAATTAAACATAAAATGAATACTTCAAAATCAAATTTAATTTATTTTGAAACATAAAAAGTAATACTTCAAAACAAAAAAGTAAAAAAAAAAAAAGGTCTACCAAACTTGACGCAAATTGACCCAAGTTTGACCTGACTTTGGCCTAGTTTGATTGAGTTCGCACGAGTTTGACCAAGTTCGACCCGAGTTATATCTGTTGACTCGAGTATGACCCCCAGTCGCCCTGACTCGACTACCCAGACCCCCGGGTTAGGACGAGTAAGGAATACTCCACGAGTTAGACCATTTTTACAACATTGGATAAACTTATAGATTATTTTTGTGTGTTTGGATTGACTAATGTTGATTATGGAACTTTTATTGGGAAATCCCTGTTATTGCAATAAAAGCTTAAAAAAAACTTCTTATAGTTTGCTTCTCAAAAAGAGGTTATATAAGCTTAAAAGCATAAGCTTATAAGTCCACCCAAACACGTAAACTATCTTTTTTTTTTGTTAACAGTCAGTCTATATTCGATATCAGAGGACATCTTATCATACAGTGGGGAAGCCCTCCATATACTCTAGGTTACGAGATGTAGACTATGAGCCATTACATTTGAGTTAAAAAACCTCATAACGTGTCACACCAAAAAGTTGAAATTGTGACTTATGATATAATCGGGAAAGATTTTAATTAGTTGATCTAGGCTTCACTGTCAACAAAACAAACCATCCATCAAAACAAACACCCTCTTAAATTAGAGGTTTTTTCAAGTTAAAAGATTTAAGCTTATAATGTAATCAAATAAAACTTTTAATTAATAAGAGTTTTTTAGAAAGTTAATTAGGGGAAATTCATCACGGTTTGAATCTCACTTTCTACATTTGTAAGAGTGGATTATTAGGGAGGGTTTTTGAGAGTCCTGGTTTCATCCAAGGCATGTGTGGTTCGAGTTCCGCATACTGCCCAATTAGATGTTACTGTGGTGTCTCGAATGCTAACTACTAACTACTAACTCGTTGTTAAAAGAAAAACTCCCAAAAGCTTAAGAAAATTCCTTCCCATATGTATAGTTCTCCAAATCTCCACATTTCAAAAAAATTATGATTTTTTTCAATTTGTCCCATCTTTATATTTTAAGGGATAATAGATTTAAATAATCATAATGATAAATCTTTGTATACAAATGTAAAAATAGATCATGCTCCGTATTTCTAGGAATATATAACTTATATTATTTACTAGTCTTCAACCCCGTCCGATGGACGGATAGTCTCAAAATATATATATCAAAATAATAAATAACAAAACAGGTAAAAAATAACAAAACATGAACAAAACAAATTTAAAATAATAAACCCTTTTGTAGTAGAAGAAGAAGTCATAATCAAAACTATAATTGACAACAAAACAAAATTAAAAGAAATGTAAAATAACTGTAACACCCTTCATTTAAAAATATGGGTTTCTAAAAATTTTCGCCTAACGGCGTTAAAAGAAAGCGGAAAAAACATTAAAAGTCCAAACCAATTAAAATCTGATTGGTTTCCTTATTCATATCATCAAAACAAGTCCAAATGGAAACCCGTCGGCTGCCCAACACAAAACAACCGACTACAAAACATGCGAACTTCATAAATGTCTAAACATAAACAAAAGTCTTAGAAATATGTAGCAACTATGGGTAGCTATGGTCTTCATCAAGCAATCTACCAACTTCCTCACTCTTCATTCAACGTCTACCTCGGCTAAGCTAAACCTGAGGGAGCAACACATTTCAAAAAACAAGTGTTAGCTAACGAATTAGCTAAGTAAGATAACACTTAAATTATAAACCATTTATCCATTTCAAACATTATGGATTTATAAAACGTCATTAAGGCACCACACTCATCAAACATATCACAACATCAATACTACATAATAGGATGTAACACCCTAAGTGTGCCTATCCTTCATTCTGCATTTCACACCTATAACCACATGATTGCTTTCTCTACGTTTTGGCTACTTTGCTACGTTTAACTGCATTACTACATTTTAACTACGTTAAAGTGTAACATATGTCACACCCGACTAGATGACAACCTTACGGATGAACATCAGACGTCGTTAAGGAATGGCAAGCCAATCTCGGAGTAATCCGTATGTACAAGACAAATGGGGGCGGGTCAGACCTCCCGTATTACTCAACTGCATCTCAATGACCGTGTTGCAAGGAGCCACCCGAGCAACCTGCATCTACGCACTTAGCCGGGCTAGGGCAAGTACGGGTTAAGCTTAACACTTTCTGCATCTCATTTTAACGAGCTTCGAACCTGCATCTCATTTAGTTTAGGTGACTGCATTACCTAAACATTTACTACGTTAACTGCTTTTACGTTTTGGGCCCTTAAACGTGCACGTGTCATGGCAACTTAACAAGTCTAGTGAACTAGATGAGCAAGCCATACAATCATGCACAAAACAACATATACTACATATACTACTTCTCAATGCATCACAAGATACTACATATCACTTCATAACATAACACTACATTATACGTCATTTCATAACATGCACTACATTACATATCATTTGGGACTGCATTTCAGGTCTCATTGGTCAACTACGTAACCCATATCACCTCCCGTGTAACCCCGTATACCCACAAGTAATTCAAGGTACCAATTGGGAAGTTATTATATGAAACCATCTTTTGTTGAACCCTCAGCGTGTCAAAGTAGTGTATCTTACCTCGAGGAAGCGCACGACAATAGACAACTACGTTACTGTGCAAAGCAACTAGTCTCGTCTACCTATAATTAGTAAACGACCATTAGACACGCCAATACTCACGTTATTAAGGTCATAACTCAGACCTAAACACCTACAAACATGACCCACGACAACGACATACGCATTGGATGTTCAAAAGTTATAACATTTAAAAACTCAGACACTGTTGCGCCGCAATGCCCTTATTGCGCCGCAACTTATCTTTCTGCATTACAGTTGCGCCGCAACCCACACGTTGCGCCGCAACACCAGTCCCCAATTGCGCCGCAACCTACATGTTGTAACACCCCAACTAAGGCGGAACGATGAGATGTACAGAAAGTCGAGTATTCAAAACAAAGGATAATAGATAAACATTCACCATAGCTTTATTTGATAAAAAAATAATTTTACAATGCACAAGCATGTGAACCAATTCCCAAGTACAATACGTCTACCATACTTGGATATTGAGTCCACGAAACAAATAACAAATACATGAGATGATATACTACAATGATCAAGGCGGATTCCATTGCCCATCACAAGGTTTGATCTTTGACTCTCAAGTGCAATGCAAATAATCATGATGCATATAATTCCTCAAAGCTTACGCTAATTCCTGAAAAGCATGAAGAAAAAGTGTCAACTACGAAAACGTAGTTGGTGGGTGCATAGGTTTTTAAGTAAATCTCGTTACCTAACCATTTTAAACACTTAGAAAACATGTTATTAGATATCAACATACCCAAACCGTATGATCGGCGAAAATTTTCATATCAAACCATCAAGTTTTCAAAATACCATAACGTCATTTCAAAGAGTTGAGAATCCATGGTAAATTATAAAGTTCTCATTTGTCAAATTTATCGTGAGAGAAAAAGTATATAAATCGATTAGTCATACATCAAAACCATTCGGTCATCAACATTTCAATATCGCCAACTTCAACAACCTTCAAGATTCCATATGAGGTCCAATACCCAAACCGTATGTTCAATCCATAATATCCAACCATAAATAATTTCAATAACATTTAGCCCAAGGCATAATTTGATGAGTTTGTGCTTGAGCCACTACTAAGACCATTTCCTGTCCCAACCAACATAATATTTCATTTCATAGCACAAGCTGTCAATCAAGTGCAATTAATAAAGAAGGGGATCGTGCCATGGAGACGACCGCCTAATATAAAGTAGATTAGAGCACCGCTCGGGTCGGACTGGCAATGAAAGTGGCCACAAAGGCAACCAACATTCCACCGTTACCTATTTTAGTGGGTGAGTGGACGACTCCTAGTTGCGCAACCCTCTAACTACAGGCCTCCCCCTTCGGAGTTAATAGTAGTGTACCGAAGTGATACAGTTTGACAGAACTCAAGCTCATCATATAACTTATAACACATTGAACATACAATATATATCCCATTTCATAATCATTCTTTCAAGAATCATTCATATATATAAAGCAATTTTATTTATCATGCTTTTCACCCCGAAAGTAAAACACATAAAAGAGTTTAAAAGGGGGCTATGACTCACCTTGATATGCCACACATTATATCCACATATCCAAAATGGGTACTTCCCATCTATTTCTTCCTTGATCATGTATCCGTCATGTTCTTCAATCATATTTCAAGCCATGACTATCCCTACGAGAGGACTAATATACATAAGTTCCTATCTTAAGCCATTACTTAGAAATGCCACTTTCATTATGTTGCTATCAATTGTGGGATCCAAGTGTATTGCTAGTATTTTGAGTGTAAAAGTGTGTAGGTTAATTGTGGTGTAAGATTATGTATTGGAACTTACAAGAATTGAGTGTTAGATGAATTTTGATTGGTGAAGGGGTATTGGAGGGGTTGGGGCCGGTTTTGGGTAGTGAAATAGGAGGGGATTTTGAATTTTAAAGGTGTTATGTAAGTGTATATGTGTATGTATTATTTGTATAAATTATAAGTGTGTTTAAATTTATAAGTTAATTGGTTTTCTAGACAAAATATATATGTTTATATGCGTATATATATATGTATCGTGTATATATATGTATATGTGTACACATTTGTATTTTAGTTTTGTCACTTAGCTCAATGTATGTACATTTTGTATTTATATTAGACATATATATACTTATTATTATCATTCAAACACTTTTATGTGCATATTGGTTTATAAATATATTATGAGATAGTCATTTTATTTTCAAGTCCATATTTACTTTAATTGGCTTGGTGATTAAGCTGTTGGACAATTTTGTAAGATTTATTGACTTCGTCACAAGTTGTGAGTCTTACATTATTATTTATATAGCTTGGCTTCTTGAAATGAAGTTTTTGGTTTATTGCCGTTTCATCAAGTTCAATTAGAACTACTTTATAGCTTGATATTGTCTTGAATGATTATAGTTATGGTTTATGGCAAATCTAAGATAGCTAGTCATCTATGGTATTTCATTGAACTAGAGGGCAATTATCACTATGCCTTAAATATCTAGAAGGCCAATTCTCTTAATAAACCTCTAGGGATAGATACCTAGATAAGTCTAAGTAAATTCTCCTAGTCGGAAATTGAGGGTTGTTACATCATTACCCCCTTAACTGAAACTTCGTCCTCGAAGTTCGCTCGTTCACGCGATGAAAAATGAATGGTTTGACGGTAAGGATGGCTTCGCGGAGACACACAATTTGTGAGAGTTAAACTAGGTTTCATCATGACCTTTTGAGTTTCTTACAAGCTTTTGATCTCCGTAGTTGGGGGCATCCATTGCTCCTTGCCCTAACATTTCTCGTGATTAGAAACTTCGAAAAGAAAAAGGTTACGAATGTCGCTCACTTCTTGAGACGACTGAATATTAATCGTATGTAACTGTTGTGGGCCGTCAATCTCGCCTAGATCAATACTAAATAATGGGATGATTATAAGAATGTCAATGCGGGGGGGTAAAATGAGCAGGCGGATTTTGAATTTTAAAGGTGTTATGTAAGTGTATATGTGTATGTATTATTTGTATAAATTATAAGTGTGTTTAAATTTATAAGTTAATTGGTTTTCTAGACAAAATATATATGTTTATATGCGTATATATATATATGTATCGTGTATATATATGTATATGTGTACACAATTTTTATTTTTTTTGTGTCACTTAGCTATATATATATATATATATATATATATATATATATATATTGTATCATTTTGTTATTAGATGAAGTTTTAAATGCATTAATTTATATATATATATATATATATATATATATATATATATATATATATATATATATATATATATATATATATATATATATATATATATATATATATATATATATATATATATATATATATATATATATATATATATATATATATATATATATATATATATATATATATATATATATATATATATATATATATATATATATATATATATATATATATATATATATATATATATATATATATATATATATATATATATATATATATATATATATATATATATATATATATATATATATATATATATATATATATATATATATATATATATATATATATATATATATATATATATATATATATATATATATATATATATATATATATATATATATATATATATATATATATATATATATATATATATATATATATATATATATATATATATATATATATATATATATATATATATATATATATATATATATATATATATATATATATATATATATATATATATATATATATATATATATATATATATATATATATATATATATATATATATATATATATATATATATATATATATATATATATATATATATATATATATATATATATATATATATATATATATATATATATATATATATATATATATATATATATATATATATATATATATATATATATATATATATATATATATATATATATATATATATATATATATATATATATATATATATATATATATATATATATATATATATATATATATATATATATATATATATATATATATATATATATATATATATATATATATATATATATATATATATATATATATATATATATATATATATATATATATATATATATATATATATATATATATATATATATATATATATATATATATATATATATATATATATATATATATATACACAACACAATAGTTATAACTAAAAGAAATGTAAATTAAGATAACGATAGTAGATTCATTGGATAACAAGCTTTGAGATATAAACATCTCAGAAATCCATTATTTTATCTAAAATTACATTTCCCGACATATACGCCGTAAATAGTAAGTAACTAGACAATATCTACTGTGACAGAGTAGATGGGGTTATAGTCTAGGTCCATCAATTTGCTACCTAGTTCACTATAACTTGGGCTCTGATACCAATCTGTCACACCCGCCCTAGACGGGGTATGACTTACATGGATTCACAACACAAGATATACTGAACGACACAAAACGTTGTCGTTTTAAAATACATTTATATAAAAGCATTGTTCACAAATTTATATTACAATTTATGAAAGATATTATTCTTGAAAACATTTATTTAATATTAAACAATATTAAACAGTAGACAGAGACTTTAGCAAATTGACTTGTCTTTACTAGAGTCTGAGGGTAGGCCATGGTCCAGTATATTGTATGCAGCGGAAAAATGTCCCATGTATAGAGTATCGTCTAGTTACCTGAGAATACATGCTAAAATACGTCAACATAAAGTTGGTGAGTTCCATAAGTTTTTTATATAGAAAATATAGTTTCACAAAATGCCAGAGTTCAGTGTGACCATTGCCTTACCGCAATGTCAAATAGTTATGATACAATATCAGTAAAGAGTATCATATGTTTTTAATTAAAATATAGAGTATGAACCACAAGATTTAAAGTAACCATTTGATCACACAATGGATCAAACATAAGCAAGAGTTGAAACTGTATATACCAAGTTCTAAGCTCATGAACCGAAACTAGACAAGTATGTGTTTGTTTGCCTCCAGAGTAGGTACCTTGTTCAGGGTACCCTAAGCTTTCCAAATATAATGCATCCGTATCCAGTTGGTATGACCAACACGGATGGGGGTGCCTACCCCAATAGTACTATTCAATATACCCACGTTTATGTTTTCATAATTAATCGTTCATGATAGTGAGGACTTTGAGTGAACAGAGCAACTTAGAATCAACCATATATACATTTCTGGAGTACTTGTGTTCATCATAACAGTAAAGAGTTTGTATTTTACCCCGAAGGTAAGATAAATGAAGCGGAGTTACAAAATATATAATATAATATATATATTTGTAAATATACATATAATATATAATTATATATAATATACATATATACATAAAATAATATAATGCATAACAGTATATGAATTAGACTATATAATACATAATATATATATATATATATATATATATATATATATATATATATATATATATATATATATATATATATATATATATATATATATATATATATATATATATATATATATATATATATATATATATATATATATATATATATATATATATATATATATATATATATATATATATATATATATATATATATATATATATATATATATATATATATATATATATATATATATATATATATATATATATATATATATATATATATATATATATATATATATATATATATATATATATATATATATATATATATATATATATATATATATATATATATATATATATATATATATATATATATATATATATATATATATATATATATATATATATATATATATATATATATATATATATATATATATATATATATATATATATATATATATATATATATATATATATATATATATATATATATATATATATATATATATATATATATATATATATATATATATATATATATATATATATATATATATATATATATATATATATATATATATATATATATATATATATATATATATATATATATATATATATATATATATATATATATATATATATATATATATATATATATATATATATATATATATATATATATATATATATATATATATATATATATATATATATATATATATATATATATATATATATATATATATATATATATATATATATATATATATATATATATATATATATATATATATATATATATATATATATATATATATATATATATATATATATATATATATATATATATATATATATATATATATATATATATATATATATATATATATATATATATATATATATATATATATATATATATATATATATATATATATATATATATATATATATATATATATATATATATATATATATATATATATATATATATATATATATATATATATATATATATATATATATATATATATATATATATATATATATATATATATATATATATATATATATATATATATATATATATATATATATATATATATATATATATATATATATATATATATATATATATATATATATATATATATATATATATATATATATATATATATATATATATATATATATATATATATATATATATACATATATCTATAACAAATATTTTTATATATATGTATAAATATATAAAAGAGTTGAAAAGGGGATTATAGAAACTCACATAGTATATTATATATCATATAGTTTTGCAATTGTTCTTCAAAGTTTCGTATATATATAACATAAAATAATTATTATGCATGTATCTCAGTCCCCGAAATAAATCATATAAAAGAATTAAAAAGGGGAATATGGAAACTCACCTTAGTGATAATAGCAGAAATCAAGTAGATGAAATAAGCCTTGTATAGTTATACCAGAGAGTATTTAGAAGAGAATATGTAGTGGTGTGTGTTTTAAAGTTTAATATCGTCTGCTATTTATAGACGAACGAATTCGTTCGTTTGATTATTATAATAATAAAATTTTCTGCCGAATTAGAAAAAGAAAACGCGTAGAATCAATCTTCAACGAAAGTTTCAACATAACTCGTTTATATATAATATTTTATATTATATTATATTATAAAGTTAATCATGAATAAGGGGTATGTATATATATAGTATTCTTTTTGTCCATATCTTTAGTGAACTAAACCCGTGATTCATAATTTATGAATTTTAAATTATAAAGTAGATAAAAGTGTGTTTCCCACTACCTCTTGGACTTTTCTAATGATAGATTTCTTTTATACTAGTAGTATATATTTATACATTGTTTTAATCCTAAATTATGCATACGGGCTCCTATTGAGAAAATTCAAGTTTCTATAAAATCAGAAAATTAAGATCTACAACTTTCATTTTAATAATTTTTACTCAACTAACCCATGTGAGCGGGTTTTGGACGTTTATATTATAAGAATAAAGTATGAAAGCGATGTTTACTATTCAGCACTATTTACTTTTGAAATTATTCGGAAATCAGATTCAACGTAGAATTATTTGACGTGGGTCCCGCCTTTATATTATTTTATTTTATTACCCTTTTTACAATTTTACTTTCTACCTTTACTATTTACAATTTACTTTTACCTTTACTATTTAAAATTTACTTTTTACTATTTACCGTTATTATTCACAGTCACTATTCACGATCACTATTCATAAATACAATTTCTAGATACGATTACTATTCATAAATACAATTTCTAGATACGATTACTATTCATAAATACAATTTCTAGATACGATTACTATTCACGGATACGGTATTATTCATGTATACGTTACTATTCATGAATACGGTACTATTCATAAATACGGTTTCTAGATACGATTACTATTCATAAATACGATACTATTCATAAATACGGTTATTGATAGTATAAGTATGAAAAAGTATTTACAAGCAACTCTCAAATAACTATTTGAGTTCTTGGCAATAGTTATCCATAATTTATCAAAAATTATTTGTTCAGTTTATTATGCCATAAAATGTTTGTTCATATTGTTTGATCAACAAAAAAAAAATTAAATAGTACACGTAATAGTAAATTAATCAACCTGAAATTTTGGCGGTTGTCACATAGCCTATTCGGTTTCTTTGCTATACCTACGCATTCCTCATGATAGGATTTACACAATCCTTATGCTCTTAAGTAATCATATCACCACCATCATTTCAAGGTAAACACTTCGATGTCCTTATTCGTATGAACTCCTCCTTTAAAATAATCCTTCTTAGGTCCTCCTGACCTCTACAAGACTTTCAATTACTTTGCTCTCCTGAGCCTCATATCCATTTTCAGCTTTCTAAGCTAAGCTTCTTTTCAAATAAAATAACCTAATGTCCTTAGAAATTGTGATATAATATAATTTAGGGGAAACATCGGTTACTTTATCCTTTTCTCAACCATTCGGTTTTCTCCATTTTCCTTTCGTTTTCTTATGGGTCACCATACTCCTTACCGTTTCGTCACTCAAATCCATCTTTAACTAGAGTAATCGTCGTCTTGAACAGCACACAAGCAGTCGCTAGTCCTTGCAGTTATCTCAAGGGTACTTGTCAGATCATGGTGATACGGATCCTTTGATCCTAACTCATCACAGATGCGAATTATCCTTATCACCCTTCCGTTCAAACATTCCATAACTAGCTCCTCCCGGAGTTTGTAGTTTCTTGAAAAGTAGTTCAACGACCAACTTCCTTGATCGTTGTGGTAGTATGTGCCTTGACTTCTAGCGTCGTATTTTTTATTTGCTTTCACTATTAACTTTAGCAATTCCATGTTGTTTTCTCCTTCACTCTTCTTGGGCGCACTACTCCTTGGGTCGATGGTCCTTGACGATTAACCATGTGTTGCAAATTGTTTTTCACTCAGATTCATCTTGTTTTAGCTTACCTCCCTACGATCGTCGACCTTGAGGGGATAACCATCACAGGTCATCGTGCTTCCTCTACTTATCGACCATACTCCTCCTCTTTAGTAAAGCTAGCCTCCATCGGGTGTTAGGCGTATACCGCTTTCTCTTAGCTTAGTTGATATTCTCTACTAATAGCTTGTCTTTCGATAGAGGTTTTCCAATTGGTATTTAAAGAACAACACGTGGAGCGCCATAAAGATGAACACCTTCAGAACTACATCTTGTAGATGACGTCAATACCTTCACTTTACCGTTCGGGTTAAATCACCTTCCTTTACTTTACTTTATACTTCATATCTCTTTTAGTGACGCTAGTGAATAACTCTTCTTGAAAGATAAAGTAAAATCTTGCGTTTCATACTCCATGTTCGAGCATCTTCCTTGTTGCGATTACCCCCTTAACATTTTTCCTCAAGGAAAACGTAAGGGATTTCCTACTTTTCACTTCGTCTCGCCTTCCTTGATGGTCTTCCATTCACCAAATTCCTTTTTCCTTCATGTAACAAATATCCATCTACTTGGGTATTTTGAAAAAGAAAAGGATAGCTCGGAATCCTTTTTGTTATTCTCTAATCTTGAGGGTTACTCGACACATCCTAATTATCTTATTGTCCTTGGTTTTCTTCTTCTAACTACTTTCGTCTTCCAACATTGCTAGTGATCTCCCCCAAGTTCTAGGGAAGTCTTATATTTATCCAAAGGTGACCTTCATGTCCACACGACCTTCCTTTCGTCGGCCGCTCAATTTTTCCTTTGGTCGATCAACATAGATAGGGAAGGCCTTCAATTCTTTCTCCAAGTTAAAGCTTAGTATACTCTTCGCTTGTGCTTCCATGTACTTTGACTTACACACCACATATCTTCTCCGCCCTACTTTATGTACATGATCCAATAACATCTTCTATGCTATATAGTTATCCCAAGTATTTCACTTATGGACGGTCGATGTCTCACGTCTTTCGTATCCCTTGATGTCGCAGCAAGGGCAGGGTTCTAGTTACTCGATTTTGCCATTGCGGAGTGTACGTAAGTGAGTGGTGTGTTGTTAGGGTACTAACCTTTGAAGAGAAACGGTGATGATCATTACTTTGAATAATCAAGAATATAGAGTTTGGTTTCGAATGAATGAAATAGGAAATATAAAACAAAAGAATCATTAAGGCTCGAATCAGACTCCTTGCGCGGTTTAAAGAAATCACTTCTATGTCTTTTGTTGCCCAATGGACTCCAACTTTCGATGACGTCAATATATGTCGCACCGGCTTAGAATATAGATTGTTGTTTGCGTACACGTGTTAGAATAGAAATATCGCACCAAATTTCAGGGTTACCATTCTCAGGACGTGTCGTCTAGAATATATATGGGAAAGCGTCCTACTAGTGTCGTTGTATCGTCATATGGCTTTAATACCGCTCGTCTTTCATAAGTCTCCAACTTCATTCGGCGTTTCCATATGTTTCGCACCATCTCAGATCGAATACAAAGGTTATGCGTAGTATCTGAGGGGATAGGGTCGCGTCATATCTCGGGACTACAATTCTTAGAGTATATCGTCCAACGTTCGTGGGAAGGTGTTCTACCGATGATATCGCGTTGTCGTATGTCAATAATGAGTAGCGGTGTCATAAGAGATATGATGATGGAAAATTTTCAAGATAGCACAAGTGAACGAATGACGGAGGGGTATTTAATAACAACTTTCATACTTAGAAAATATCTAATTTCATAATGAATTTCTCAGGGACAATCACTAGTTCTCAAGCGGTCAAATCTCAACGCGCAATATCTATATCAGTAGTAAGGACTAACCACATTATCACCATATCTAGCAGGTACTAGTTCTCAATAGTCAAATCTTAGAGCATAATAACTATCTCAATAATAAGGCACAACTATATAATCATTAAATCGTTCATGCACTAGTCCTCAATTAGCTCAACCTTAGGGCGCAATAATTATCTCAATAGAAAGGCATGACTACTAAATCATCAAAATATTCACGCACTAGTTTCCAGTAGCTCAATCTTATGGGTGAAGGCTTTAATATCTCTATTGTCCATAAAATTTTCCTATCACCTCGTCATGCTCATATTCTTTTTCAAATCAATCATAAATAATCAACCTCATTACCCAATATTTTAAACAAGTCATATCCCAAAATGATTTCATGCCTCATAGTAAGCACATTATTTTAAAGTGCATATGCTACTTAAAGTTCAACATCGTAAATCATGAAGCTTTTACGCATGCATTTCTCACATAATTTCCACATTCCACATTCCAAACTTTCACATTGACATTACAAGCTTTCACATTGCACATTACAACTTTCACATTGCACATTATAACTTTCACATTGCACATTATAAACTTTCACATTGCAATCAAATCATGCCCAAATTCACATGTCATAGCATAGAGTAGCACATATCAACAAATATCTTTCAATCTTAGATTCATTTCAATTCTAGTGTGCATAAGCGGAATCCTACTAGACTAGCATAATCCTCAAGTAAAGCCAGTCTTGAATCGTTATATATGCTTAGGTGAATGTCTAAATGCAACAAGTATTCACATAAAAATGGATTTATTAAAGATCTTCTTCTTTTTTTTTTTTCTTTTTTTTTTGAAAAGGAATCCTTTTGAACATAAGTCCAAGTGGCCGTTTGAGTTTTACATGGTCCTCTCGTAATTAAACGTAGTTCATGACCTACGTTTAATTAGGGTCCTACCATGTAAAGCTCAAACTAATCCGCTTAACCTTATGCTCGACTCGACTACAAAAATCGTTTTGAAAAGTGGCTATAGTTTTGGAATTCCCGGAGGAACACCAATGTTCTCTATAACCTTAGGCTCTGATACCATTTTCTGTAACACCCCAACTAAGGCGGAACGATGAGATGTACAGAAAGTCAAGTATTCAAAACAAAGGATAATAGATAAACATTCACCATAGCTTTATTTGATAAAAAAATAATTTTACAATGCACAAGCATGTGAACCAATTCCCAAGTACAATACGTCTACCATACTTGGATATTGAGTCCACGAAACAAATAACAAATACATGAGATGATATACTACAATGATCAAGGCGGATTCTATTGCCCATCACAAGGTTTGATCTTTGACTCCCAAGTGCAATGCAAATAATCATGATGCATATAATTCTTCAAAGCTTACGCTAATTCCTGAAAAGCATGAAGAAAAAGTGTCAACTACGAAAACGTAGTTGGTGAGTGCATAGGTTTTTAAGTAAATCTCGTTACCTAACCATTTTAAACACTTAGAAAACATGTTATTAGATATCAACATACCCAAACCGTATGATCGGCGAAAATTTTCATATCAAACCATCAAGTTTTCAAAATACCATAACGTCATTTCAAAGAGTTGAGAATCCATGGTAAATTATAAAGTTCTCATTTGTCAAATTTTTCGTGAGAGAAAAGGTATATAATCGATTAGTCATACATCAAAACCATTCGGTCATCAACATTTCAATATCGCCAACTTCAACAACCTTCAAGATTCCATATGAGGTCCAATACCCAAACCGTATGTTCAATCCATAATATCCAACCATAAATAATTTCAATAACATTTAGCCCAAGGCATAATTTGATGAGTTTGTGCTTGAGCCACTACTAAGACCATTTCCTGTCCAACCAACATAATATTTCATTTCATAGCACAAGCTGTCAATCAAGTGCAATTAATAAAGAAGGGGATCGTGCCATGGAGACGACCGCCTAATATAAAGTAGATTAGAGCACCGCTGGGGTCGGACTGGCAATGAAAGTGGCCACAAAGGCAACCAACATTCCACCGTTACCTATTTTAGTGGGTGAGTGGACGACTCCTAGTTGCACAACCCTCTAACTACAGGCCTCCCCTTTCGGAGTTAATAGTAGTGTACCGAAGTGATACAGTTTGACAGAACTCAAGCTCATCATATAACTTATAACACATTGAACATACAATATATATCCCATTTCATAATCATTCTTTCAAGAATCATTCATATATATAAAGCAATTTTATTTATCATGCTTTTCACCCGAAAGTAAAACACATAAAAGAGTTTGAAAGGGGGCTATGACTCACCTTGATATGCCACACATTATATCCACATATCCAAAATGGGTACTTCCCATCTATTTCTTCCTTGATCATGTATCCGTCATGTTCTTCAATCATATTTCAAGCCATGACTATCCCTACGAGAGGACTAATATACATAAGTTCCTATCTTAAGCCATTACTTAGAAATGCCACTTTCATTATGTTGCTATCAATTGTGGGATCCAAGTGTATTGCTAGTATTCGCATCTTTTTGGTTGTAAAGATTGATGGTGCAAAAGGTCACTTTCATTATATATGTAGTTATAAGTGGTTAGAATTTCGGTAACTTGCCTTCATTTGTGGTTTCGTTTGGCATCTTAGGTTATCATATGAGAATGCCATATTAAGTTATATTATCCTTATTCATCATTTGATGTGTAACCGATTTTAGCACGAATTAGCATTTGTGATATCAATTTATAGTTTGGTTAACGTAATTACTTATGTCCATTCCACTTAATTATCTTTTGTGTTACTTTGATTTTGCTTATCTTTCAAACTCACATACTTCTCGATATATCTTATGATTATCCGGGTTTATGAAATTCGTTTAAGTGTTATGGGTCATTACCAAATTGGGCCTAAGTGTTATGGGCTTTTAGGTGACTTGGGCTTAATTTAGTTATTGGGCTTAACCTTATTTGGGTTATGTGCTTAATGGTCATATTGGTTATTGGGCTACATGGTTTATTAGGCCCAGTGGGCCTACTGATTTATGGTTCAAATGGGTTTATTTTTTGGGCCGGGTTAGCCCATTATGGTCCTTAGTGTATCTTTTAGCCCATTACACAAATTATTGGTTTACTTCAGAATTTTCTGTTTTTACTTCACATTTTTGTGAAATGTTGGCTACTGTTTTGGGGTTAAACCGAATTATTTGGACCCTCCTGATTTTTATACAATAACCTATATGTGTCCACTTATTTTGTGAATTTTGGCTTAATTTATAAAGAATGTTTACTACCTCTAAATATTTTTCCAAGTGGAAGTGGTCAAAACAGTCACTGTTTTGCATACTCGAAAGTTTTATAAAAGTTCTTTGGGTTTTGCTCTTAATAAAAATTCCATGATTTTATTTTAAGTTTAGGACACATTGGACTTACTTTCCACCAAGTATGGCCTCCTGGAACCTTATGGATTAGGAGATAAAAATTGTTAAAGTTGATAAAATATTCAGACAAAAATGCAGTTTTGACCAGTTTTAGTAGAAAAATCATATCTTTTGTTTGGTTCAGTATTTTTGAGTGATTCCAGTTGGTGGTTAAATTTAACTCGTTTATCTACAACTTTTATTTTGACAACTTTCCCTGAATCGGTCGTCACATGCTCAGTTTATCCGCCCAAAGTGAAAACTGTGATTCTGTCAGATTGTATTTTGGTCCAAACAACCAACCAATGGCTTGGTTTGCTTACTTTGCACTCTAAATTACCACTAACATATTTGTTGGTTATTTTTGTATGACTTTAACATCAAATATACTGATTATAGCAGATTCAAAATCATCAATAATCCATCTCAACTTCCAAAATCAAAATCAATCAAAACTAGTGCAAATCTAAGCATGCATGTTTAGATCTAACCATTACACATACAAACAAGCTATAAACTTTTATATCCTTTTTGAAAACTCCTTTTTATTGAAAAATCACAGATTATAATCTCATAATATTCATTAAAAATCAGATTTAATCAAATCCTTAAACCCATTTAGCAACAAATCTTACAACTACTAACTCTTGGGTCTTGTTTGTGTTGAATCCTTGAATCCTTTCTCTAGATCTTTACATGCATGAACATGTGAGATAAGGATCTATCAACCTTGCCCTCATTGAGTTTAAATCAAGAAGAAAATCAAAGAAAAACATGATTTTTGATAAAGATCTTTTAATATATACAAAAACAAGATAGATTAAACAAAGAGATGATGAGTTATACCCTTGATGAACTCGGATTTGAAGATGTTTTTGGAAGAATTTTCGTGACCCTTTAAGCCTCAAACAACCCTTTCTCCAAGCCTTAAACAACCCTTAATCTTAGCTTGAAACAACCCTTGATTAATCCTTTGAAAGCCTTATTATTACTATGGTTTAGATTAGACTTTAATCTTGCTTTTTCTTTGTTTGTTTGAGCCGTAAATGGAGAGGAGGAGAGGAAGGTGGAAGAGTTTTTGAGAGAGAATTGGATATGTGTGTGTATTTTGAGTGTAAAAGTGTGTAGGTTAATTGTGGTGTAAGATTATGTATTGGAACTTACAAGAATTGAGTGTTAGATGAATTTTGATTGGTGAAGGGGTATTGGAGGGGTTGGGGCCGGTTTTGGGTAGTGAAATAGGAGGGGATTTTGAATTTTAAAGGTGTTATGTAAGTGTATATGTGTATGTATTATTTGTATAAATTATAAGTGTGTTTAAATTTATAAGTTAATTGGTTTTCTAGACAAAATATATATGTTTATATGCGTATATATATATGTATCGTGTATATATATGTATATGTGTACACATTTGTATTTTAGTTTTGTCACTTAGCTCAATGTATGTACATTTTGTATTTATATTAGACATATATATACTTATTATTATCATTCAAACACTTTTATGTGCATATTGGTTTATAAATATATTATGAGATAGTCATTTTATTTTCAAGTCCATATTTACTTTAATTGGCTTGGTGATTAAGCTGTTGGACAATTTTGTAAGATTTATTGACTTCGTCACAAGTTGTGAGTCTTACATTATTATTTATATAGCTTGGCTTCTTGAAATGAAGTTTTTGGTTTATTGCCGTTTCATCAAGTTCAATTAGAACTACTTTATAGCTTGATATTGTCTTGAATGATTATAGTTATGGTTTATGGCAAATCTAAGATAGCTAGTCATCTATGGTATTTCATTGAACTAGAGGGCAATTATCACTATGCCTTAAATATCTAGAAGGCCAATTCTCTTAATAAACCTCTAGGGATAGATACCTAGATAAGTCTAAGTAAATTCTCCTAGTCGGAAATTGAGGGTTGTTACACATGTTGCGCCGCATCTTATGTTTCTGGAAACTAGTTGCGCCGCAGCTAGCTAGTTGCACCACAACTAGCCCCGTTTCAGCACAACTTCGATCGATTAAACCCCCAAACCAGATCCAAATGACTCCAAATCAATTACAAGACTTTTATACATCAAAATCCTTCATATTTAGACCATAATGATGCATTACAACCTTTGATTAAACCATACATAGTTTGCAACATTAAAACAAGCATCATTCCGACATCAATTGACCCTCCAATGACCTAGATCCACATTCTAATGACTCATAAGATTGAAAAGATGTTAAGATGTTAAATCCATGCTACTATACCTTTTCTACCTGTAGATCACAACGAGGATGTAGAAGACTCGATCAAACACTCCGTAATCACACGTTTCGAAGGATTTTCGGCTTAGAAATCGATTGGGGATCAAGGGGGGGTCTAGGGCTTGGGAGAAAAGTGATAATATCAGTTATGAGGAACTAATGATCACCCTTAGGGCTCTAAACCCGTTTTTGACTTTCCCACTAGGTCAAAATTGGTCCCTAGACTTCCAAACATCACATTATTAGCCCAAAACACCTCTATGGACTATATACAACTCAATGAACCCTTCAAGCACCTCAAAAGGCACATAACTACATCTTTAAACACATTACTACATCAATTAATAAGACATTCAAGTCTCGCACGTATAACACATTAACTACATTTAAGCATTAAATCTACCATAAGCTTAACAGACACGTTATGTTGACTTAACGACTCAAGTCAACCGTTAATTAAAAAGATTGAGATGTTACAATAACAATAACATAACAAATATTAAATAATAAACAAACACGAACAAAATACCAAAAATAAAATTAAAGTGATATAAAAAAAACCCGTATGTTTCTTTTGTTGAGAAATTTACTTAACTTGATTTGTTTATTAAAGATAGAAAGAGAAGAATAATATGAATGAGGATAATTAATAAAAATTTAGCTTGTATATATAATAATTTATTGGGAGAGCTTTAAGAATATTATATATCTTTAAAATCTAAAAAGATTTGTTTTGATAGAAAAAGATTTATGATAGAGTTTTAAATATAATTATCTATTTAATTAGCAAATCAAAAATAAAAAATCTAGAAAAAAAGAGAGCTCTAAAGTAATTAAGAAAGATCTTTAAGCTTAAAAAGAGTTTTAAGAGGTGCCAAGTGTACCTCCAACCTCAGATAATTATAGTATATATTTACAATGTGATATTATTATGAAAGATAATTAAGAATTAAAATATAAACATACTTGTGATCCTGTACTTGACATTCAAGTATATGTCTTTGTTCATGATATGGGCCCATAACACGAATAGGTTTATTTTCAATCACTTGTCCTATGATAAATAGATAACAAATAGGATTGTTTTCATATTCTTTGATAACAATTAAAACTCTTGATTTGAGTGACAATTGTAACTTTAAACATTAATACGCAAAACTAATCTTATATAAAAAGGGGAAAAAATTTATACCTTTTTGATTGAGAGATAGAATGATTCTTGAATGAACTTCATATTGATTTGGATTTAGTATTCAAGTAACCCTCTGTTGTAAATCGTGTTTTGTTTAGTGATCGTCCCATGTTCTGTGAAACCTATTGTGTTTAGGATAAGGATGTTGTATATCGTCATCTGTTATTGTGTTTGGGATAGGTATCTAGAGTTCATATTGTGTTTATATAAAGTATTAAATTTATTAGTATTTATAATTTATAAAAATATAATCTAATATATTACTCCATCCGTTCCACTAGAAGTGTCATGTTTTTAATTTCAAAGTCTAACATTTATAACTTTGACCTTAAATAATTTTATTTGTGTTAAATAATACTTGATGAAAGTTATATGAATTGATTGTGTTTTAGACGTGTTTTTTAATGGTATAACTTTTATCAAGTTTTACATAACACAAAAATATATATTTAAGGTCAAATTTTAAAAATAAAGACTTTGAATATTCAAAGTAGGACACTTCTAATGGGACGGAGGGAGTATTAAATTGGATGACATTATTAAAATTGTATTGTCATATCATTGTACGACATCTATAGGTATCAATTTCTAATATATTTTATAATGTTTACTTATAGGCTAATATTTATCTTTAGTCATGTTGTCGACATATATGTGTAAATCTATATTTATTTATAAGATAAAAAGTCAAGAAAAGTCAAAATTACATTGAATACATATATTGTATTTCATCTTTTGAAATAATTTTTTGTAGACAATATTTCATATGTTGAAATTTTTTTAATTAATTAAATAATTAAAATCTTCTCAAGTTGATGGCTAAAAATAAATATAAATTAAGTATTCAGGGCTAAAAAGTGTAAATTATTGATGGAAAACAAAAAAGTGTAAATTAATGAGATTTTTTCTAAAAATATTAATATAAATTCTAGAGTAATTAGGAGAGAATATTAGACCTAAAAAGAGATTTTATGGGTGTCAAGTGTACCCCCAACCTACTCTTTTAGTTATATTATAGATTAATATATAAAATAATCAAAGATTTCCTTACGTAATTTTAACGACATCTTTTTTATTCCTACTATCTTATTATATAAATAAATGTCTGAGATGGTACCCAAGACTCTCGAAAACTCCCTCGATAATCCATCATTACAAATGTATAAAGTAACACTCGAATTCTAATGGAACACTCAAAGTCAAAAACCTTATACTTTTAGAATGTTAATGAATAAATATAACAAAGGATGGACTTTATACGACTTTAAATCTTATATTTATCATTTTCTTTTAACTTAGTTATTTGAAATGGTGTAAAAGTTTAAAACACAAAAATCGGTTTAAATAATTATATACATTCACTCTAATACTTGTTTGAGTGATTCTATATTCTCTTACATTTATATCTAAATCATCCTACTACACATACAAATATACGTATCTAAATCCATGTTTCTTACTTTATTTTATTTTTAATTTATTATGTGTTATGATCATAAAAAAAAAATACAAATTGTAATATTAAATACTCCGTATCATATTTCTCTATATGTTTATTTTGAAAGGGAAATAGTTTGGGTTAGTGATATTGATCCCACAAATATTAATATAGTTACCACACAATAAAATGTTTCAAACATAATATACAAATCACCGAAGCATATGTGATAAATACATTAACAATTATGATATAAATATCACTTTCTAGTAGGTTTGGGGGTGAGAATGATTGAGGAGAGGTGTCATTTGGATATATCATATTTGAGAACAAGACATGACATGTTAGTGAGATTCAAGTTCATGCTCATGCCTCCCGACACTACCAAATCCCACTTCATTAATCTTTCTCGAGCCCTTCCCCATTCCCCCCTTGTTCTTTATTTTATTCTTTTGCCATTCTTAGTTACTAGTCTTCATTATGTATGTACCATGTACGTATGTTTATAATGATTGTATGAGATTAGAACATTAAACAACAGGTAATTAACTGAATAAAATCTAAATCATATGGAGTAATATTTAATAAATATTTATTTTTAAACAGCAAATGAAGCTAGCTCAACTGACCGATGCATCGCATCCTGTTTTTTCCACAATCTTGGGTTCGACTCTTAGGAGTGACAAGTCTGTGAGTTTTTTCCCTGAATCACCTGTAACGGCTTATGGTCTACATCTCGTAGTTTAGAGTACGTGCAGGGCTTCACCATTGATGTCGAATACCGACTAACTGTTAAAAAAAAAATTTACTTTTAAACACCCATTAGATTGAACACAAATAACTTTTTCTTATAAAAATCAAAAAATGTTTTAGCTTAACTATAAATCAAACAACAAATTATCAAGTTTTTCATATATATACAAGTATTAAATTTGTTATAATGAAACTAACTATATAGGATTCAAATTACCAAAAAATATATATAAGTTTGAATTTGGGATGGAGTTACACGCCACATCATTGTACTCGTGCCTTCCTTGGAATCTCACTTGATTGCTCCACGCAAGCTTCATCATCTCCCATTCTCTCATTTACATTTTTCCTTATTATTATGTTTCCAATTCCAAGATCACTCCGTTTCCCCCCTTTCTTTTCTCTTCTTTAAAAAGAAATACTCAAAATACGGAGTAGATAGTTTTTGACATCACATTTATAAAAGTCCACTGAATCATATCATTAATCAAATAAACATTTTTATAGAGAGTGTATATAGTATATAAATATTATTATATCCTTTAAGAGATTAATTCATAATATGTTTTTTTCTTTCTATATAGAGTATTTTATTTTATTTTTGAGTCCAAATCAAAATGTGAACATCCAAACATGAGAATGTATTTTCTTTTTACTTTGTTTAAATGATATTGCTTTGAAATTTTAACTTCGAGAGACCCAAGGAACCATATTTTGCTACAAAATTAAAATATTTAGTTTTTAACATGCATCAAGCATATATCGATTTTCTAAAATTATGAAAGTTGATATAAGCATACAAGGTTTTTATACATACCAACAGATTTTGAATTTGCTACATACTCAATGGTATATGTACAAATCTAGCTGCCACTATATATACTATTATATACTTTATAGATTGTCATGTCGTTAAAGAAAATCTACAGGTACAGACAGTCAGACATGTAGGTTACTAGGTTTAGATTGAACGGAAAATAAAAATACCTCTATTTATAAAAAAATAAATTGAATTAGTTTTCTTTCTAATTAAGAAAAAATATGTTACCTTTAATTAAGAAAAGTTCAATTAATTAAAAAAAAGTCAATAAAATGTTTATTTTACGGTAAAAAAAAAGAAAAGAAAAGAGAGGAAAAAACAATGCATGGCCCGATTGGATAGTATGATCAAATAGATGAGTCATAAGTCATTATTATAATACCCTCCAGAATTATTGTTAATCGGAAGAAAATTACAATAAAGTCCTTCTTTTGTTACAATTTACGATTTCTTGATGGTTGATTAGTTTATTACATTACAGTACTAACATAATTAATAATCTAAAAATCTAGTACATGAAGTACGTGTTATTTCAATAAGATATATACTTTTTGATTATCGTTAATTAGTATTCTAATGTGTGGACAAACTTTAACTAGTACCATTTTCGCGTTTCCTTAAAGCTCTTAAAAAAAACTATGTAGAGGTAACAAAAGCACCAAAAGAGCGTTCTAGCTAGTTGTTTGCTAATTGATAGTTTTCTAACCCATCACTCTTTGTATCGCAAAATTTTATAAGAGGTCAAGAGATCGAGTAAGAGACTATAGTTGTGAAAAACACTAATTGCACGTTAAAATGCTATACAACATCACTAATCCATTGGGGTGATAGCCCACTAGTTAGAGAATTTTTCACTTTGTGGTTGCTTCTTAGGGGGTCAATGGTTCGAATCTTGTCACATGAAAGTGTGGTGAGGTGGACCTTAGTAACGCTATAGTCATCTACACATGGGGAAAAAACCCTTTAGGACGTTGTCAGGATTCGACCCCGACGTTATCAAAATTAGTGGCATCATCCATTTATCTATTCGTCCTTTAAAAATAACATCACTAATAATATTCGGAAAAAACAAAAATGCCTTATCTATATGAAGAAATGAAATTACACAAGGAACCATGGTATTATGAATGTGTGGGGGTTTTGATGACATAAAGATGGTGTCATGGATGGTGGGATTTGGCAAGGAATGATATGTGTAATGTGGTGTGAGTTCCAAGAGATTGATTGGAGATCTTTTAGGAGGAGTGATAATGTCTGGTTTCAGGCTTGTAAATGTAAACATGGAGGCCATCATGTTCCCTCTCTTCCAAACTCCTCCAAACAAACACCATTAGATTCTAATCCAACCCTACCAATCATTATTAATTCTTGAGTTTAATCACTTCAAGACTTAGACATGTTTCTACTTTTAACTTCTTTTCTTATCATCTTTACCACTCTTCCCTCTTTTACTCTATAAACCTTCCTTCCTTCCTTATGTAATCATTTGTTTTTCCTGTTAAGAAAGTATAATTGTTTTGATATTAAAAAGATATGATCATTTATTCTCCGAACAACTTTTCTTTATTCATTTCTAGACATATGTATCATACCAAAGATACAACTTGTGATCTCAATATTTCAAATTTAAGTCAATGGAGTTTGTGACCTATTGGTAAAATATTTAACTTTGGGGTTTTTTATCAAAGTTCGAGTTTCATTCCTCATATTTTAGGTTTATTTTAGTAAGTCTTGAGTTGCATTTTAAAAATTCGTATAATTTAGGAGAAATAAATCTGTTGTTCTAAAAGAAATATATTTCAAACTTAAACTTAGAAACCATTGAATCACAAGAAGCATACAACTTCTTCCTTCTTCTTTTTTGACATAATTGTATATTTGTTTGATCATTTCATAGGGACAAGTTTAATAACATGAACCTGCTAATGGATATCAATTGTGGTTTCAGAAGAATGATTATAAGAGGTTGCTTGGTAGATATTGTAAAAGACAAGGTGATGATAGGTTAAGGTGCCCTTGAAGACTGTAGGCTATATGAACGCACAAGGAGGGATGATTCCTATATATGTTATACTATAATTTAAGATCACTTGTATAATTGTATTGCCAAGAGATCGATATATACACTAGAAAATAACAAAAAAATATCAAAAACATACATTTTACAAGGACATGGATGTTTTCGTTACAAGCCACTAAACGATAAAAGAATGTCTGGTGTTGAATTTTTATTTGACTGGTCATATGTCTTATAATTTTTCTCCCTACTCAAAGTCAAAGATAAATATAAATTTGAGGAATTTCATTTTACTCAACCAATAGCGAGGACATCTCCTCGCAAATATATGAATTTCCTTTTTTTTTTTTAACATTCAGTCGGTATACGATATCGGAGAAACCTCACCGTATCATGGTGAAGCCTTGCACGTACCCTAGACAACGAGATGTTGACCATGAGCCGTTACAAGTATTCAGAGGGAAAACCTCAAGGTTTTGTCATCCCTAAGGATCGAACTCAAGACCTTGGGTAAAACCGGGAGTGCCTCTGACCAGTTGGACTGACCTTCAATGGCATAAATTTTCCTTCTTTTTTAATCACTAAAATTAGTTTAGTTTTTTGTATATTAAATTCCCACCAAAATAAAAGAAATTCCCAGGCCACCTATAACGAGCTCTTGCTATATATTATTTTTCAACACTTTTTTTTATTTTTATTGTATTATTAACTTTCCATCAAAACTAAAATATTTACCGATATAAAAAAGGGAGAAGGCACATACATGAAGATTTTGTAACAAAACATATACTGTATAGCTCAAGCTAGACAATGTAGGGATCTGAAAAAGGAAAACAAAAAAAAGGACTATGTTACCATAAAGTTTGAAGTTTTTCAAGTTATAAAAGATGGATAATGGATTAATGGCCGGTCTAATGAACGTCATCATGAGCATGTTATAGCTTATTAATCATTATTATGAAATCCCGTATTTGAACCAAACGATTACAAATTTGAAACTCAATACTAACATCTTTGGTTAATAGTAGAAGAGAAGTGATAACCTATAATTAATCGATCGTAATTTATTATAAAAGGCTGTATAATCAATAAAAATTAGTAACGCATAATATAATTTTGCCATGGCACATCCTAACTATTCCATTTATGGGCTTAATTAAAGGCCCGTTGGTTAATATATATATTGGGAATACAACTGGAGCAAAACCAGCCCAGATATGAAATTATTTATATATATAATAACATTTAAAGTTGTGTTAGCTACATTAACACAACTTTAACTATATTTTCTATTTCTTGCACTTTCTACAATATTCGTTAAAAAAAAATTAGGCGGCTATTAGAGACGTCGTCTTCCTTTTGCCATTACACGTTTTATGCTCCTTTTCCTGTTTAACCTTTCATAATTCATATATTCCTCAATCTTCTTTTCCTCTTCAAATCTTCACTCTTAATTTATAATCATATGTTCTTCCACATCCAGGTATCACTGTTGGTATTGTTATAGGTTTCTTCCTTAAATTGGGTTTTCTTGGTTATTAATTCTTAAATAATATAGGTTTCTTTCTTAAATTAGGTTTTCTTGGTTATTAATCCTTAAATAATAATATTTACTATCATTCCTTGCTTATGATATAGGTTCCTTTTCCATCGACTGTATATTAAACAAACACAACTTCAGTGCTACATAATCTTCCAATTTTTGAAGGTAATTTATTGATTTTGTGCTGAAGCTTTTTTTTTTTTTATAATAAATAAATACATATCTATTCCAGTTGCAATTAAGAAGAATTTTTTATACATATCTATTCCAATTGCAATTAAGAAGAATTTTTTTTACCTAAGTACCTGCAAATTATCGATGTATGCTGCATGTGTAATATGAAAACATTGAATTCTACTGCCCAAATAGTGTCAAGGAAGTCAATACCACTACCAAGTAATTTCCATCATTGCATTCTATTTATATATAACTCATTTTATAATTCAGGTGGAGTTGCTAAAAATCTTGGATCAATTATAAACACTTCACATTGTATATCTGTGTACACTTCATAATGGTATACTATATCAGAACTTTAATAAGAGAAACATGTCATCAATAATTTCAGTCGTATATTTTGTTCACCCATAACAATACATATATACCTCATGTATAAACAAAGTTAACTTATTGTCGCTGTTACTTCTTAACAGGTAATAGTCTGTGTTCGTAAATTATAGATTTTGCTTCTTTTTCAAAATGGCTGGTAAGTGTAAGTTAGATGTTAATGCCTATGAAACTGGAGAGAGTTCGCGTGGTCGTCGTTCACGTAGATTATCACACCTTTTAAATTCTATCACAAATGACCCCTACTTTGATGATGGAGACTGCAACTGCGTGTGTGAACACTGTGGTGCACTGTTCTGGTATGCAGAAAGAGCTGTACACGGCTCGACGGTTTCTGCTCCTAAATATAATCAATGTTGCAAAGGTGGTTCTGTTCGACTGCCTTTTCCTCTTGATCCACCACCTGCTATAAAGCAACTTTTTTCTGATGTTCATTTCATGGAAAATATTAGAGCTTACAATAATATGTTTGCCATGACATCTTTTGGAGCACACCACCTGCTATAAAGCAACTTTTTTCTGATGTTCATTTCATGGAAAATATTAGAGCTTACAATAATATGTTTGCCATGACATCTTTTGGAGCACAAATTGATGATAGTGTTAACAACGGTCGGGGACCTTATGTGTTTAAAGTTTCGGGCCAGATTTCACATTGGATAGGATCATTATGCCCTTCTCCGGAAGAAGGCCCTCGGTTTTTACAATTGTATTTCTATGACACGACCAATGAGGTATCAAACAGAATGAGATTCTTCAGCAACTCAGATCGTCACAATCTTTCAGAAGCTGTAGTCAGAAGCATAAGTGATACTCTGAACTCATGCAATGAGTATGCTCGATTGTTTAAGAATGCTATTCAAATGTGTGATACATCTTTCGATCGTGAGTTCAGCATCCGATTATATAACAACGTCGGGGACAGAAGATACGAACCTCCAGCTCCAGGGACCTTGGGTGGTATTGTACGTGACAACGACTCAAACGCCTCTAAGTATGATATTGTCATTCACAACAAAGATGGAACGCCACACAGAGTAAGCAAGCTTCATCCTTCATATATCCCTTTACAGTATCCGTTGCTTTTCCCTTTTGCCGAGCAAGGATGGTCCCCAGATCTTAAGCTACATCCAAGTTCATACGAGCAACCAAAAAGGCTGACAGTTAATAAGTATTATAGCTATCAAATTCATGATCGTCATAGTATTTACTCACTGTTATTAAATGGTGGGAAGCTATTTCAGCAATATTTGGTAGACGCCTATACATGTATTGAACAAAACAGGTTGGATTACATAAACGAGAATCAAAATCTTTTCCGGTCTGAGTATGTTGCTGGTGTCTATGATGCCTTCGCAAGGGGCGATAGTAATGCAGAAGATATAGGTAAACGTATCTTCTTGCCAACATCGTTTACTGGGGGTCCTCGCTACATGTACAAGCACTATCAAGATGCCCTCGCGATTTGTAGAGTGTATGGAAACCCCCAATACTTTGTCACCTTTACTTGCAATGTAAAATGGCCTGAGATCAGTAGACATTTGAAGAGGATTGGCGGCCAACAAGCACATAATCGTCCTGACATCATAGCAAGGGTAATCCAAATTAAAGTTCAGCAGTTTATGAAGTTCATACGTGATGACAAGCCATTTGGTGCTGTAGATGCAGGTTTGTGCTCATTTACACTTTTGATTAAATGAAAATGCTTTAAGAGTTTCTTATTCATTGTTGTATTCCAGATTTATATACAATTGAGTTTCAGAAGAGAGGTCTACCGCATTGTGACACATTAGTTTGGGTTAAATCAGCCTATAGAATTCGTGAACCTGTGGATGTTGACAAGTACATAAGTGCTGAAATTCCGAATCCTTCTGTTGAGCCTTTCTTACATAAAGTTATCACAGAGTATATGACTCACGGGCCGTGTGGACTAGCAAACAGTAACTCTCCTTGCATGCGAGAAGATAAGTGCTCAAAGTCCTTTCCTAAGACGTTCGAACCTAATACTCACTTTGACAAAGACGGATATGCTCAATACAGAAGACGTCCAACTGAGCATTACGTTGTCAAGAACGGCAGTAGAATCGACAACGACTATGTTGTCCCATACAACAAGGACTTGTGTCTACATTTCAATGCTCATATAAATGTAGAATATTGTGGCTGGAACATGGTAATCAAATATCTTTTTAAGTACATATCAAAGGGTGCTGATCATGTACGATTTCAGATTACCAAGTCAGAAGAACCTACCCCTACTCCATCGACATCTACAGATCCCCAAAATCCCCCTGTAAATGAAATAAAGAACTTTGTTGATGGGAGGTACATTTGTCCACATGAGGCGGCATGGAGAATCTTAGATTTTCCAATTCATGCACGTACTCCAGCAGTTCAAGTTCTAGCTGTACACTTTGAAAATATGCAAAATGTTACATTCCGCAACAACTCAAAGTTGGAAGCTATCATTAAAAACCCGTCATTTGGTAAAACTACTTTGACTGAGTGGCTAATTAACAATGGTAGAGACTCTGCGGGTTGGCATCTCACTTATCTCGAGTATCCTACCAAATTCCGTTGGGACATCACAGCAAAGACCTGGATCCCCAGATCTCCCCGACAGAACAATTCAGCCATTGGTAGACTAGCATACGTTCATCCCGCTTCAGGAGAACTGTTTTATTTACGGATGCTACTAATGCACCAACGAGGCTGTAAATCTTATAAAGAAATATGTATGGTGCACAATGTGGAATACCCCAGTTATCGTGCAGCATGTGAGGCGTTAGGCCTAATAGGCGATGACAAGGAATGGCTTACAGCATTTGTCGAGGCATCATCTTGGGCTACATCTTCTGAATTAAGATCTCTTTTCACCCACATGCTTTTATTTTGTGAGGTTAGCCAACCAGTAGTTTTCTGGGAAAGCCAATGGAAAACCATGTCGGATGACATCCGTTTGCGTATAAATTCAGAAATACCAAATCAAAACTGCTTTGTAAACGACATTGACTTAAAGCAATATGTCTTACTTGAGTTGGAAGTGCTGCTAAACTCTGCTACTCCCTCCAAGTCGCTTACTGATTTCGGTCTTCCACTACCATCAGCAACGGCTCTCGCATTGCTACGTAATCGCCTATTATTAGAAGAAACGTGCTATGACAGACCTGCACTTGCTGCAAAACATTCTCATTCCCATTCATTGTTAAATTCCGAGCAACTTCAAGTCTATAATTTCGTCATGTCATCTTACCAATCAAACTCCCAGCTTCTATTGTTCGTTTATGGCCATGGTGGAACAGGAAAAACATTTTTATGGACAACTATAATCTCTTTTTTCAGATCCATTGGAAAGATAGTATTAGCAGTTGCTGCATCAGGAATCGCATCCCTTTTATTACCATCAGGTAGAACCACTCATTCACGTTTCAAGATACCTATTGATCTAACCAACCACTCAACATGCCACATCAAAAAGAACACACAACTAGCTGAACTTATCAGACAAACTGTATTAATTATTTGGGATGAAGCTCCAATGAGCGACCGTCGATGCTTTGAATGCCTAGACAGAACACTAAGAGACATTGTCGGAAACAATGATCAACCATTCGGTGGGAAATCTATACTTCTTGGTGGCGACTTTCGCCAAACACTCCCAGTAAAACCCAAATGCACCCATTCTGAAGTCATAGACTCAACATTACCCAGATCTTACTTGTGGCAACACTTCCAAATATTCAAGTTGAATGAAAACATGCGTCTTCGATCCCAGAGTAACAACAACGAATGTTCGGAAAGTGCATCACAATTTGCTTCATGGTTGTTAGACGTTGGAGATGGTTTGGTTGGTAATCCTGATATAAATGACCCGCATAACACTCGCTTCATCAACATTCCATCAGAATATCTAATCCAACCTCATGGAAACGCGTTACAGTCTCTTATAGACTTTATATATGACAAAACGCTTCTCAACAACCCATCTGCAGAAAATTTGTCCACTAGGGCAATTGTCTGTCCAACAAATGACATAGCTGACGATATCAACAAATTGGTACTAGACCTTACACCTGGTGAATGCAGAACATACGCCAGTCTTGATGCAATGACACCGCACTCAGAAAATCGTACTGATCTGGAAGCTTTATATCCTCAAGAATGTTTGAATCAATTAAAATTCCCTGGAATTCCCCCACACCAATTATCTTTGAAAGTGAATACTCCCGTGATCTTAATTCGCAACATCAACCAAACACAAGGACTCTGTAACGGTACAAGGCTGATAGTATCCCAACTTCTGCCAAATATAATTGAAGCACAAATTATCACTGGTACGTCTATTGGTCTCCGTGTCTATATACCTAGAATCAAGTTTGTATATAACAATAAAGATCTGCCTTTTGTTTTTACAAGACGCCAATTCCCAATAAAAGTTTGCTATGCTATGACTATAAACAAAAGCCAAGGCCAATCTCTAAAAAGAATAGGTGTTTACTTGCCAAGACCTATTTTTACACATGGGCAGCTATATGTTGCCCTCTCACGTGCGACATCCCCATCTTCGCTCAAAGTTCTTATTAAGTCTACTGATGACAATGCTACAAACATAACCAAAAATGTCGTCTTTTCTGAATTCATGTCTGAGGTCAATAACCACAACAACATCTACAAACAAAATTAATATTGCCACATCACTTACTGCTATCTACATATGTTGTTACTTGCTATTACATCACTTACTGTTCTTTACGTATGTTGTTACTTGCTATTACTAAACATTACATGCAACATCAGTCTAATGCAATTACCATGCTACCAAGTTACTCTTATTATCTGATCACTACGTGAGTGTATCCCGTTTACATATCTTCTCCAATAACAATTTCCAATTATGTGTAGTAATAACAACATCTTAATTTGCTGCAGGACGACAAGCCTTCCCAAGAGAAAGCTATTTTTGCGTCATTGCGTGGCATTTTTACAGCTACTGTTCAATCCCTAATATAATGTAAGTTTCTTAATTTTAGATATCAATGCAGATGACAGAATTGTTAAATGAAAAATCTGTACTTTCATGAACGATAGCTCATAGTCCTGGCCAACAGTCAACTTCCGAATTTGCTACATATTAAAAGACATGTAACTTCACACCACATTATGGGGTAATGATACTGCTGTTTTTATAATGGTACCTTATTTTGTAGGTTTTGAATATTGTGGGGACACCAGCCAGTATACAACATTCACAACTATAACATGGATTCTGCATATGGTTTAGTAGCCAACTTGGTGTTATATGGAATTTGTATATGATCCTGCAACATGCTTTTACTTTGTAAAACGATAACGAAAATGATATGTTGCTCTCTTTTGCTCTCTACTGTGTACTGACCAAAACATTACAAATGTTTGGAGGAACATCCAAAAGCAAAGCTATAAGTTCCAGAGGCCCTATAACATTAAGATTTATTAACCCCTTTTTTTAATATGCCATGTTGTATTATCTGGATGCTAATCATTACATGGATACTTAATAAACCTGTTACTCCAGGGGCCAGGGGTAGGATGTCATGCAAGAGTTGCTCTTGAAATTCACAATCTGAGGGAGTAGAATCCCGATAAACTCTATAACCAGGTATGCATTCATTATAAAACTCATGCAACCTCTTTGCTTATAACAGTTTGCTTGGTAGAAAACTTATTACAAAGGCATCTTATGGCTTCCAAAATGCTTAGTTCATCATCCTTTTTCAGCTAAAGATAGTCCTACCAAAAGTCAACATTTGACTTTCAAGTGTCATTTAGGCTAATTTTGGTTCTCAAAAGTATTCCATTTACACATCTTGCTGGAAAGTCCTTCGTTCCAGTTTTTAAACTGGATGATTACTCTTTTACAACAAAGGAAGTGACATGAGGATGCTTTTTATTTGCCGGACAATCATCTTACTTGGGTTGTTGATGTGCCGCAAGATTTTCCTCTAATATATTTGTAATCTTCTTGGCCTATTTCCATATGATTTTGTTCCCTGGGAGTTTTAATTGTGTCATAAATATTAATGTAATTTTTTTTTCAACGGCAATATTAATCTAATGTGTATGCATGTATGGATCATGTATGTGTGTGTATGTGTTGATTGATGGATAGACTTATCTTTCTTTATATTAGCTTTTGATTTTCAGTTTCTCCGGACTGGCAAAACGCATTTAGTTATTGTAACCCGCCGCAACGCGCGGGGGTAAAATACTAGTTATATATATATATACATATATATGATAATTGTAATATATATATATATATATATCTTTTGCGTGAATATAAACACTCGTATTTGGTTACATATATATATATATATATATATATATATATATATATATATATATATATATATATATATATATATATATATATATATATATATATATATATATATATATATATATATATATATATATATATATATATATATATATATATATATATATATATATATATATATATATATATATATATATATATATATATATATATATATATATATATATATATATATATATATATATATATATATATATATATATATATATATATATATATATATATATATATATATATATATATATATATATATATATATATATATATATATATATATATATATATATATATATATATATATATATATATATATATATATATATATATATATATATATATATATATATATATATATATATATATATATATATATATATATATATATATATATATATATATATATATATATATATATATATATATATATATATATATATATATATATATATATATATATATATATATATATATATATATATATATATATATATATATATATATATATATATATATATATATATATATATATATATATATATATATATATATATATATATATATATATATATATATATATATATATATATATATATATATATATATATATATATATATATATATATATATATATATATATATATATATATATATATATATATATATATATATATATATATATATATATATATATATATATATATATATATATATATATATATATATATATATATATATATATATATATATATATATATATATATATATATATATATATATATATATATATATATATATATATATATATATATATATATATATATATATATATATATATATATATATATATATATATATATATATATATATATATATATATATATATATATATATATATATATATATATATATATATATATATATATATATATATATATATATATATATATATATATATATATATATATATATATATATATATATATATATATATATATATATATATATATATATATATATATATATATATATATATATATATATATATATATATATATATATATATATATATATATATATATATATATATATATATATATATATATATATATATATATATATATATATATATATATATATATATATATATATATATATATATATATATATATATATATATATATATATATATATATATATATATATATATATATATATATATATATATATATATATATATATATATATATATATATATATATATATATATATATATATATATATATATATATATATATATATATATATATATATATATATATATATATATATATATATATATATATATATATATATATATATATATATATATATATATATATATATATATATATATATATATATATATATATATATATATATATATATATATATATATATATATATATATATATATATATATATATATATATATATATATATATATATATATATATATATATATATATATATATATATATATATATATATATATATATATATATATATATATATATATATATATATATATATATATATATATATATATATATATATATATATATATATATATATATATATATATATATATATATATATATATATATATATATATATATATATATATATATATATATATATATATATATATATATATATATATATATATATATATATATATATATATATATATATATATATATATATATATATATATATATATATATATATATATATATATATATATATATATATATATATATATATATATATATATATATATATATATATATATATACAACTCTACCAAACAAATCCTTTCAGCCATCTTTGCCGTTTTGCCCATTGAGATATATATTATGGAAAAAATGACTGATGATGGAGAAAACTTGGAAGGATGGAGGGACAAAAAAAGAACTTGGAAATGAAAGAGTACAAAAATACAAGTACTTAACAAACAAAAAATGTTTTGTAAGCACATGCATGGTTTCAAGATAGTAGTGTCAAACAGATGGTGAAAAATATGAATTGAGTTTGGAAGATACAAGCACGTGTAAACCTCCAGCTGTGTTCCTTCTTTTCAGATATACTGTAGCAATTATTTAAAATGAATTAGAAATGTTTTTATTTTCTTTCATTTAAAAAAAAGAATTGATTAATTCTCCTAACTAAATATCTTAAAAATTTTCCTAACTATTAGATGAAGACACGTGGCAAAATCAAGGGGCAAGATTAGGAAAGAGAATTAGTGGATAACACATGTCACCTTTTTAAAGTTTTAGGATGATTTTTAGGCTAATATTTAAGAGGATTTATCATTTCCTTTTAAAAAACTATCCAAATATACAACAAAAAAATAGTATGCTTTAGTTTACAAAAATACTAATGATCTTTTGATGGTAAATCGTATTTTAACATTCTTTTATGTTATGATTCGTGATATAATATAGAAGAAACTTATATCTCGATTTTAAGAATTAAATGATACATAAATTTATACCTTTTCAAAAATAGATATCTGAAAGATGTTATAGCATGTTTTAATACGACAATAACAAGTATACGTTGTTTTTTTATGCTCCGTAAATACATCCAGAATAATTTGTTGTCAACAAAAACTATAAACGAAAACCCGCAGCGAAGCGCGGGTGATTTTTTCTAGTAGAAGAATAATCCCAAATCATCTCTATTTAAGGCAATTATAAACAAAAGACAATACATTACAAAAGAAAAAGCATACCGGCAAGAGGATTTGTAGGAGAAGGTATGAAACCATCAGTCTTTTGGGATTTTGTTAGTGATCGAGATGCTCATACGTATGTTACTACTATTTTGAGTTGGTTTTTCGATGATGAGCTGAAATTGTTTATTATCAAAAGAGATGATGGTTGTCAGTACTTAAAGCCCATGAAAAGATATTTTAAAAGCCTTAGTGAATCTGATTTAATGGATTTAGGAAGGAAAAGGCTTGTTAATCCTACTAATGGTTACAAAAACATTAAAACATATTTCTCCCGCAAATATTCTTTTCCGCTAAGGGTAGACGTCCTACAAGGCTTTCGGTCGAGTTTGGCGTGCTTCTTTAGATACATAAACATCACCATATGATCAATATGGTCTTCAGCATCTTCATCTGAGCTTGAGCTGCTACTTGATGATACTGACATCCTGCAAAAAACACAAAGTAATATAATAGAGATCGGGTCAAAAAACTAGTTTCATTATAAACCGAATTATATATTGTCTTTTCTCTTTTAATAAACCTATATGTATATATCCCACATCGGCTTGGGAAAAGTGTCAGATAGCGTTTATAAGCCCCGTTCAAACTTCAAACATTGCCGGACTTGGTAACGCAAGTCTGTGACCCAAGTGGGGGCATCAAGGTGGGATAGTTGATTGGGGGCATCCATCGTTGGAACTAGTACCGCTCTGAGCGTCGGTGGCTCTGGCCAATACAGCCAGTTTGTTAACCCAACAAGTGACTGGAAAATTAAGAATTCATTATTAGGGTTTAATTATTATTTGATGGTTTGGTATTATTACTGCTACTATAGATATATGTATGTTGAATGACTGATAGTGTTATTAGGAGTGACTTTGCAACCGAAGGAGCACTTCCCTAATCAAGAGAATATGTATGAATTTACAGTTTGTATAATGGGTCTTAGATAATTGAATATTGATTTCAAGTAAAACAGGTGGCTAAATGGAGGTCAGATGGGTTAGTATATTAGTTTGCTTTGAATATATTAGTTTGATTTTATTGTGCCATTTTGCCTTCCTGATTCAAAGAGATGTCTTTAATGGATTAAATGGGATACTCATTCATCCATCGTTGGAACTAGTACCGCTCTGAGCGTCGGTGGCTCTGGCCAATACAGCCAGTTTGTTAACCCAACAAGTGACTGGAAAATTAAGAATTCATTATTAGGGTTTAATTATTATTTGATGGTTTGGTATTATTACTGCTACTATAGATATATGTATGTTGAATGACTGATAGTGTTATTAGGAGTGACTTTGCAACCGAAGGAGCACTTCCCTAATCAAGAGAATATGTATGAATTTACAGTTTGTATAATGGGTCTTAGATAATTGAATATTGATTTCAAGTAAAACAGGTGGCTAAATGGAGGTCAGATGGGTTAGTATATTAGTTTGCTTTGAATATATTAGTTTGATTTTATTGTGCCATTTTGCCTTCCTGATTCAAAGAGATGTCTTTAATGGATTAAATGGGATACTCATTCACACCGTGATTATTAAACTAATGCTACATTTATTTTTCCAGTACAAATTCTTTCGCATTCCATTCTCTTCCCTAAAGCAAACCTTTTTTTTTTTAATCTTTTATTATTATATTCTCCAATTAGTTTTTGATTTTATCGAGCACTTTGGTATAAGATCTCTCATTCATCTTTATGATCATTTTGATTAACCTAAATCCTTATTTTGATTGTTTTTGCAGATTAAGATATGGTTTGAGACGACGGCTGACAACTTTATCATCCAGGTTGATTTTTAAGAAACCGTCCCTTGAATCTGTTCAGTTTATAGAACTTCCTTTATCTCATTTCCTATTTTTAAGTTATATGTTATCTGTAATGTACATTTTATTTAATGAACACAAAGTGACCGATTATGCAAAAATATTCAGGTTATGCAGACCAACTGTTTGATAAAATGTCTTTGAGAAACTAAATTAGTCAGTTTTTGGTATTGCAATGATGAAGATTATATATTTGTATGTTTAAAATCTAGCAAGGAAATGGCAATTTGAAGATGATGAGTGGTATACAGTTATAGATCGACCTGCTGACCGAGAAGATCTTTTCAAAACTACATATCGACCATATAGGTATAAAAACACATTATTTTCTGCCATATTTTCCAATATATTCAGTTAGTAGGAAAACATTAATATAACAGTTTTTTAGGGAGAAAGTATGGTTTATCCAAATTTCCATAAAAAAGCAAACATAAGAAACACGATACCCAGCTAAACATACATGTTTGACATCACAGGACTTACCAGAACGTTTTCTTGAAACCTCGACAGACGAGAAACAGTCATTGCGCAAAAGACTGCAAAAATCCATGGGGCAAAACAAGATGCCTTGGTTGATGTGCATTACAACAAGCTTGGGTTCGCAATTGGGTTTAAGGGCAACAGATGGCCAAGCTTATGTTTTAAAAAATACGAATATAACGAACTTAGGCCTGTTCACCCCTACTATCTGTAACTTGGACCCATTTATAAGGTAAGCTTTATAATATTAAAGGATCAAGTGGGTAAAGTTAAAATGATGTAGCTTAAAAGGGAATGAACAAGCCGAATGAGTCTAACGGGTGTAGAAACTACCTGTTTAATGATGCCACCATGTGATACCTTTATATTTGGGTTTTGTAAAGCAGCAGCAAGCCCAACTTTAGTTCCAGCCTTCTTATCACTCTTTTTTTGATTTTTTTATATACATGTAGCAGCAAGGAAAAGTTGTTATTAATCCTACTTATAGCGTTTTTACAACATGCCTGATGCCTCACAACTTGCCTTATTCACTTCAGGCCAATATGGGCTGATTTTATCCACATTTCAAATGCGTGTACCTCTATTTAAACCGGCAAGTTAGATTAGAGCCAAATTTCAAAGCAAAAACTCAAGTTATGACCAAATCAAACAAAGCATTATTTTTTAAAGTCACTTATCAGGAAAACATGAACAATCAACATAATTTTCAGTTCCTGACATAGTTAGGTCCAATTCGGTTTAAACCAGAACCAAAAATTTTCTTAGTATTTTAGTTTTCAAATGAGTAAAAATAGATTGGGTATCAAGTCTTAACTATTTTGGTGCTAATTTACAAAGCTTAATATTTGCAAACTGCCGAAATTATTCATTCATTATAAACTGATGTTAGCCTTTTTTTGTAGCGAGTTAGTAAGTTAATCACTATTCTGTTTTTATCATTTGAGCAGTCATTTAGTAAGTCATCTAGACCCTATTATTTGCTTAAGACCGATAGATGTTGTAACTTGGTCGTTCGGTAGTGGAACAAAGCAGGTCGGGTTGGGTTGACATGCTACACTATATCCGAACAATGGCTTTTTAAATATAGGCGACTTTCTTCACACCGATTTTCAAGCTATTTATAAACTGCTCGAACTGATTAATTCATAAGCAAATAGGGTGAAGTGCCACCTTTAAATATGACTGGTCAAATACTAATTTCCTCTGCACAACTATAATTAGGTGGCAGAATGGTCAGACTGGGTGAGTTAGATTGGGTACTAAGCCTTAACTATTTTGATGTTAATCTAGAAAGCTTAGTAGTTGCAAACTGCGAATATCATTCATTATAAACTGATAGGCCACAAAAAACACAACAAAAGAAAGATTTGTATATTAACACAATAGTAATAGCTTAATAAGGTGTGTAGTTTAGCATTAGTGATCTGTTTTTATTTGATTCAGAGGTATTAAGCGTTCATAAATGATGCTCTCGCCTTAACAAGGTGATCTCTTTTGTTTTAATCACTATAAAATGTTGTCTATGAAATAAGTTGAATGAGGATATAGTTTCATGTTATATTGGGTTTCTGTTGATATAAGATTTTACATACTCATGTTTTATGTTATCTGAAGTCAATGAGGTACCTTAATTATTCTGTCAAAACTTCTGCAGTGCTTTGCAACGTAAACCTATTATACTGAATACTTCCAGTGGTGGGCATTTTTTATGTCTGTTGTGGTGGGTCTTGGGTCAATAATGCGTCGAAGTAGACACATATATCTTTTGTGCTTTCTCCCATCTCTACTTTTTTTTCTTCATGCTTCGGTTTGCTTAATGTTGTATTTCATGTTTTTCCAGAAAAGAGAGAAAAGAGACCGGAGTTGGTAAAGAGTAATATATGTTACGAGAATCTTAACTTCAGCCTTTCATGCTATGAATAGGAGCAATACTCATCTGCAGGTTTGTCGAGATTTGATTTACACAAAATTTTATTTTATTTCAATTCTACTTAAAAAATCATTCTTTTTAAGTTTATATCTTTTATATAACATTAATAAGGTCTTTTGAATTAAAGTTTTCGAATGGTGGCTAATTTATTTGTTGCTCATTAATTGACAGGAGTAATCCAGGTTAATTCTTTTATGGAAAAGAATGCAGCAGGATCATCAAACACTAACCTGACCCGGCGTTACCCGGGCTCTGAAGCCGGGTCAGTGTCTGGAAGGTTCTTTGGTGGGTCCGAAAGTACTGGGAATTCGACACGGCAGATATGGGGAAAGGAAATGGAGGCAAGACTGAAGGGACTATCAAGCGGTAGGAGCACTCCAGCGTCGGTTAGTGGGCCGACTGAATCGGTTTTGTTTATGGAGGAAGATGAGGCTAAAGAATGGGTTGCTCAGGTTGAACCCGGCGTTTATATTGCGTTTGTTTCCTTGCCTCAAGGTGGCAACGATTTAAAACGTATTCGGTTCAGGTTTGTGCTTTTAAGTTCCAAGTTTTGTGGTTCTAATGATGGGCTTTTTTGAATGAGTGATTAACTTATCATATATCTTATTTGTTAGATGTGCTTTTAAGCCCAACTTTTAAGAAGTTTGAATAGAGTATATATGTGTTAATTTGTTAGTTCTCTACATGTAAAAAAAAGGTAAATGGGTGGGAACCCTCTGATCCCATGTATCGTCTTGGTACTCAGAGTGCACACCGCATAGAACTCATGCCCGTTGACTCCATTCTCACACATGGATCACAAGATATCGTTTCTCCACTTGCCTTTGACAGGATTTGAACCTGTGACTTGCAGCCTTCATTTGTGAGCCCATGTTTTCACATGATGGCGGTATTAGTTGATCTATGATCAATTGGTAGTTATGTTTGAGTTAATGATATTAAACAAGTTAGTCAAACATAAGTGATGATGATATAGATAAGAGAGGGCGAGTTCATTTGAGACCTTTAAAAACCCCTGAAAGCCAAAGAGCCAATCAGGGTCCTATGATGGATGATCCAGATTGGCTCAAATCATCCATGGTTGGAATGTCATAAAAAATCATATCTACTCGAACAAACTAATCCTAAGGCGACTCGCTTTAGGAGCCCGGAGTCATAGCGGGTGGACTTTTACGGCCACTAGGAGATTTACATATACTGATCACATTTAAGTTAAATGGTCTCCAATTTCTTTTTGGTAAAAACTTTCTATTTGAATCTTCAAATTTCATGCATTATGGTTATTTTTCTAAGGAAATGAGCTAATAGTATCGAGTAATTCAAGGCTTGGAGTTAATGCAAAAGAAAAATGAGTTGATCCAAAAATGTGCACTATAGCAATTTTTATGAGATACAGTGACTAACAAACAGTCTGAAAAAAAAATCTAAAAATAGTCAAAGTACGAGACAATGACATCTATACATATGTTTTGTGGGCCCAATCTTTTTTACGTGGACCATAATCTATTTGGTAATCACATTAAGTTTTTAACACCTTGATTGATGTATCAAGTTAGATTTTTGACAATGAATCGGTTGAATAGGGTCCGGGCCACCAGTTGAAATAGAAATTAGTTGACAAGTATAATGTTCTTGATTGATGTTTACATGTTAGTATCAAATGAAGGGTGTGTATGTCATTAAGAGTTATAGCTATTTAAAGTTTTAAACGTATTGATAGAGTGATTATAGTCCATCAAGATTGACCAATGCCCTGTATGTCATTAAGTTATCGACTTATTGTTGATGAGTATTAGATGTTCATCGTTTTAGATTATGCCTTTTAAGTGGTTCCCGTTTTGGTTTTGGTTTATAACACATTATGTCTGGGGTTGCTTGTTCAAGTGTTTATATGCTTATTTTATGGTATATGCTAAATATGATCTGCTTTTATTGCATTAGTAACATTTTAAACTGATAAGTGATGTGGCTAGATGGAAGCATCTGGCTTCGCTGAGGTGTAGCAGTGTTAGCCTTTCGATAGGATCCCCAAATAATTGAAAATTGTCTAACCATTTTTGTTCTGTAACTGTGTATTACCAATGTTTCTATTTATTGCGTAGTGTAGACTCAAATATGTAATGTGTTTGCTGTCGTGCCGGGCATCACGTGACATATAATTCATATCTTTGCTGACACACAAAAACATTAGACGTAAGGCATTTATATCAGCTGTTACTTGTTATTGTCGAACGTTAGCCGGCTATACAACCTATTACGATGCTATTACGAGTATATTTTAATGGTACCTTTGTGTGCCTTATTAGTCGAGAGAATGAAAGATGTTTGATAAATGGCAAGCTCAAAGATGGTGGTCTAAAAACTGTGAATAGATTATGGAACCCAAATGCCAAACACCCTTTGTTAACCTGATTGACCACCTAGAGATAACACATGACTGAATCGACCCTTTTATATGAATCGACCCTTTTAATGTGGCATAATCACTTTTCAGAGCTTGAAAACAGAATCTGTCGAGAACGGCCCAGTAACACAACCACTTAGCAAAGAACGCACCCTCGGAACTTATACCGTCCAACTGAAATGGGATACTCATCATCAGATTCTCCTGACCAACACAACCTTGCTTCACAGCCTAAACACTCTAGCATCAGTGTTGCCAAAACTGAAACATCTTCAATAAGTAGTTCATCTTAAGAGGCTGATCAATCTGGACACCTTTGTTTGAGCAATGCATGTGATTTGGAAAATGAATGGACTGGGCAGGACGAGCCAGGTGTGAATACTGCCTGGTGGCACGCGGGAGCTTAGGCGTGTTTGACTCAGGTACGTTCCATTAAGTCTAAAACATATAGCAGACTTGGCGAGAACCACTTATGAATGAGTTGACATCGTTTTTGTTTTATCTCAAACGGGTCAAACTACAAAGTAACGGGTCAAATGGGGGATACAGGTCAAACTAGCTGCAAGCTGCTAAAAGTTGATGTTAAAGGCATCCAACCTTTGTCACAAATTTTCCTCAATTTTACGATTAACAAAAAAGAATTGTATTTTTATATTTAAAACGGATAAATAGTGCACTGCCGTGCATTTTGCGACAACCTCTGCATTTTAGTAGTTGACTATATATGCTGGATATTATACTAAAATAATCGTTTATTATATTTGATGTACAGCCGAGATAAGTTTGGAGAAATGCATGCAAAAATATGGTGGGAACAGAACCGACCCAGGATACAGCAACAGTACCTTTATATCAACGACTCAACATTTAAGTTTCATTAGCGATTTAAAAAACCGACCACATTATACACGCAAAATATATATTTCAAACACGACGTGCATAGTACGGGCTTTTAAACCCTCGTCAGATTAAAAAACGTAGACACAGTTATCCTAGGGGTTAATCATGTTGCTATTAACTGATCATAATGACATTTAGGGCCCGTTCTTTTTTTAGTTATTAAGTACGGAATATATTAAGTAGCTGAATATATAAATAAATGTTTGTATGTGTATTAAGTAAAAAATAAGTTGACTTATTATTATTGAATGGATAACTGCTAATTAATCTAACATAGAAATATATAATACTTTTCTTCCTGACATGAGTTGAAACATATTGATAAAGAATCAAGATTTGATCATGCACCAAATCACATATTCTTTTCCTTTGCACAAGTCAAATGTTTGTTTTTGGCCCACACATTCAACCAAAGAATGTTCTTTCTCTGCCCACAAAACCATCTTTCCCCTTGCCTTCAAAGTCTTTTACTACTATACAACTTCCCTATAAAAACAAAACTTTCAGCCAATGATCATAATATATATATTCATCTTGTCTTCGGCATAACTTAATCACCTTTTTTCGTTGTAAAAGTTGGTCTTGTTAGCTTTCGACAACAAAGACGACATCATCCCGAAACAATAAGATCAACGTGAATTGAAAGGCTTGTCATTAATTGTCACGATATATTTTCATTTTGTTAAGTATTTCATGGATTTGGGAGTAGCAAAGAATTTGGATGATGCGTTGAAGCAAAGCCGGTACCATGCAAAAAGATGCTTTGATCGGTATGCACATTATTATAACATATTGAAGTGTCAAATTAGTTTTTTAAGAAAAGAATGCAAAGTGCAACAAATTAATCTTCATAATGCATGTTGTCTTGTATATTATATACAAAGTAATATATATTATATATGCAAAATATATATAAGTGATCAATGATGAGATTTTGTGTAGGAAACTTCATATTCTAATCCCTTTTTACTCGTTGCTATTACTTTGTGTCCATAACATTGATTATGGCAATAAACTATATATATTCTACATCAAACGCAAATATCATATATATTACAAGTTCAACTAAGTCTAACGTAGAAAAAAATTTCCTTGTTTTCAATTTCTCTTTGTATGCATGGGAGCTTTAATATTAAGTATATGGTATATATCTTAATTAATGGTTAATTTTTGAGTCCAAATCTTCTACTAGCTAGACATGTACCATTAATGGACTATTGGATTATCATATACATTAATTGATAAACCGCCACCAATTAATTAAGGTGGCCCTTAAAGCCAAGAGAACTTATGCCCTCAAAAGAAGTATCAGGTCGAATCTCACGAGATAATATCTTGGGGTGCCACTGTGACAGGGTGGTTTGGAAACGATTACATGGATAACCTGGTTAAGTTGTTTACATTTCACCAGTAAAAAGACCCATCTTCTTGAAAACAGGAAAAACTATACATGCATCAATATGTCAATTGTTTTACTATTAAAAAAAAAGCTGTAAACTCTTGATAAAAATATATAAGAATGTTTATTATTTCTTTATATGACATCCAAATTTTCTTGTCTCTAAAGGTTTACATCACGTGGGAAAAGAGTGGCAAAACCCCAAGAATTGATTAACATAATTGAAAACCACATTGATGACAAGCTTGAAAAGGCCAAGATTTTGGATGGTTCACTAGGACAAATCCTGAGTTCCACCCAGGTAATATTACATCTTTCTTGTCATATGTATGTATTTATACAACTAAATAAAATGTGATCAACATTTTTTGACTGATTAATACATTTAGACATGTATATATAGTTGATTATGAAAATTGGAATAAACTCATTTAAAGTAATCGAGATCAGAAAATATATTATGAATATTTTAAGTATCTGTATAAATAACAAAAAGAAGTCAAATGAGCATTTTTGTGAAGACATTTCATTATATTGTGTAGATATGGACCAAGTAAGTTCATTCTATTTAGCTCATGCTAAGAGATAGCAACATACTTTAATGAAATTAATAAAGGGTTCCATTTGTGATGAAAATGCAGGAGGCAGTGATAATTCCACCATATGTTGTATTAGGGGTGAGGGCGAGTCCAGGACGATGGGCTTACCTAAAGGTCAATGCTGATGATATCACCGTTCAATCGCTTACTCCTGCACAATATTTGAAGTTTAAAGAATCCATCTATAACAATGAATGGTGCGTCACATTTTTGTTTATGATTCATATTTTTGAAAAAATAAAATAATATATGCCGCCCTTTACAGTATGTTACATAAGGCTTGTGACTTGGTTATCAGAATACAATGTTAAAACTTGATGCCAACTATCTTATTGGTTCACTAAGAGTTGCAAATGCTGGACAGAAGAAGATTGTTTAGTTTGTTTTGCTCATTTGAACCTCGTGTACTAGTCTACTATCACTTACAAACTAAAAGAACAATGATTGAGCAGGGCAAAGGATGAAAACGCCCTTGAAGTAGATTTTGAAGCATTTGATTTTGGTACACCTCGGCTAACCCTCTCTTCATCAATCGGCAATGGACTCAACTACATTTCAAAGTTCACCACTTCAAGACTCGGTGGTGATCTAGAGAATGCAAAGCCATTGCTCGACCACTTACTAGCTCTAAATCATTATGGAGAGGTATATATGGAATCATAGTTAGGTTGCATTATACAATTCTTTGATGCATACAGAGACATTATCACATTTGTGACTTAATAATAACTGCCTTCTAACTTCTACATTTTAACTACTGAAGTCTGCACAATTATAAGTTTCTGATGTACTAAATTGATTAATTTGTTCTAGTAAACAGTTGGGTTTTTTTTCGGTTGCAGAACCTTATGATCAATGAAACAATAGATACAGTTTCCAAGCTCCAAAAAGCATTGATTGTTGCTGATGTCTACTTATCTGCACACCCAAATGACGAGCAATTTCATACCTTTGAGCCCAAGTAACCCCTAACCAGAATCTTCATTACATTATAAAGAAATCAACAAATGACTTGACTTATGATGAAAAATGTCTTTTATGTATAATAGGCTAAAAGAATGGGGGTTTGAGAAAGGTTGGGGAGATACTGCTGAAAGAGTGAAGGAGACAATGAAGATGCTTTCAGAGATTCTTCAAGCTCCAGATCCGATAAACATGGAATCATTCTTTAGCAGGCTTCCGGTTATATTCAATATCGTAATCTTTTCCATTCATGGTTACTTTGGACAATCAGATGTTCTTGGATTGCCTGATACCGGAGGCCAGGTGACTAATATTTATGGTCAAATGTGGAGTTGATCAAGTTCAAAATTTGCAATGAATTATCTCTCTTTTTCCAAAATATTTGATATTTTCATCTAGAGTAACAAATCATAAAAGTGAGAAAACAAATTTGGGATATTTTTTAACAAAACTGAGTCAGTTTTCGTTTTACTGAAGGCTCGATTTGACCTTAAAAGTCAATTTACTTTTTGTGCAGGTGGTCTACATTCTTGATCAAGTGAAAGCATTAGAAGAAGAGATCTTGCAAAGAATAAAGCAGCAAGGATTGAATGCAAAGCCCAGGATTCTTGTGGTACGCTTCTGGGGTGCATCAAATAGTTGGTAATTCAATGGCTTGTGATCTTTAAATATATTCCAATGAATATACATCGATATGCAGGTAAGTCGACTCATTCCTGACGCACAAGGAACAAAGTGTAATGAGGAGTTGGAACCAATCTTGAACACCATGCATTCTCATATTCTCCGGGTTCCTTTTAGAACATCGAAAGGCATTGTTCGTCAATGGGTTTCACGGTTTGATATCTACCCGTACCTTGAAACATTCGTACAGGCAAGTCTCAAGGTCTATCAAGCTATCAAAATGATAAGAACAGAAGAGAAAGAGCAGAATTTGATAAGAATAGAAGAAAAGAACAATAGAAGAGAAGTAGAATAGAACAACCAAATTCGTATCACAAAACAACACATAGTTATTAACTTTACACAACTTCAAGGTTCAAACAGTGTCCGACCCGGGATATTGTTTTCATTGGTATTTACGTAGAGGTGGTAGATTTGACTAAAATGGTCAACTTGGGTTCTGTTTTTTCTTTAGCGGGTCAGGCAGGTGAAATAAAATTTTGGGGTGGGGGGGGGAAACGGGTCAAAAGTTGTGTAAGGTGTATTTGTAATGCATAAAACACTCGAATTACTTAGAAAACATTTAAGATTTTGGACATAAAGTGCTTAGTACGTTACCCGTTTTTACTCTTACTGGTTGTTTGAAATTCCGGATCAACTGATTGAAATCTTCATGTGCCTCTTAGGACGCATCCTCTAGAGTGCTAGAGGTAATGGAGTGTAAACCAGATCTTATACTCGGAAACTACACAGATGGGAACATTGCAGCATCTCTTATGGCCAAAAAGTTTGGAGTAACACAGGTTCTTATAAATCCGCACTTCTGGTATCATTATTTGATCAAATGCTCCAAATCACTGGTTTTGGTAAATATTGTACTTCTTATTGCAGGGGACGATTGCACACGCGTTGGAGAAGACTAAGTATGAAGATTCGGATGTTAACTGGAAAAAATTTGAAAAAAAATATCATTTCTCGTGCCAATTCACCGCAGATTTGATCTCAATGAATGCTGCTGATTTCATAATCACAAGCACATATCAAGAAATTGCAGGAAGGTTAGACGTTGAACAAAAACTGTTCCGACCATTTACCATATCTTAGACAAAAATTACTCCGACCCATACAAAAGTTACATGTCTTGACTTGTTTTTGTTGTTTGTGTAGTAATCAAAGGCCTGGTCAATATGAGACCCATGCAGCTTTTACCATGCCTGGACTATGTAGAGTTGTGTCGGGAATTAATGTGTTTGATCCAAAGTTCAACATAGCTGCACCTGGAGCAGAACAATCAGTTTATTTCCCTTATACAGAGAAAGATAAACGATTACATTCGTTTCATCCTGCAATCAACGAATTACTTTTCAACGAACAAGACAACCACGAGCATATGTAAGTTATTAAGTTACACCGATCTACTGATTAATCATTGGGGAAATAATACATTTTTGTTTGCTGAATAGGGGATATCTGGCGGACAAAAGCAAACCGATAATATTCTCGATGGCAAGGCTCGATACAGTTAAGAACATAACTGGATTAACCGAGTGGTTCGGAAAGAACAAACGGCTCAGAAGTCTTGTAAACTTGGTAGTAGTTGCAGGCTTCTTTGATCCATCAAAGTCTAAAGATCGAGAAGAGATGGCTGAAATAATAAAGATGCACGAATTGGTCGAGAAATATAAACTTAAGGGTCAATTCAGATGGATAGCAGCTCAAAACGATAGGACTCGCAATGGAGAATTGTATCGTTGTATTGCTGACACAAAGGGCGCTTTCGTTCAGCCAGCATTATATGAAGCTTTTGGATTGACCGTTATCGAAGCCATGAACTGTGGACTGCCGACTTTTGCAACAAACCAAGGAGGACCTGCAGAGATCATAGTTGACGGGGTTTCAGGGTTTCATATTGATCCCAACAATGAAGATGAATCAAGCAACAAAATTGCTGATTTCTTCACGAAATGCAAAGCTGATAGTGAATACTGGGATCGGGTATCTCAAGCTGGACTTCAACGTATTTACGAGTGGTAAGCTTTAGCATCTTGCACCATATCTTCAAGATTGAGTGTTCTGCCAATTTAAACTAAAAACAAAGATGGAAATCAACATTCCAATAACTGGTATTTTAAAAGCTCGAGAACTGATCCTAATACTTGATCCTTGTCTGGTCTGGTTACAGCTAAATTCTTTCGTTTGTCAGTGTTTGCGCATTATAGACACTCCTACCTGCGATCATGTTCCACTTACGCTAACAACGCTTCTTTTTCAGCTACACATGGAAGATATATGCTAACAAAGCATTGAACATGGGCTCAATGTATGGCTTTTGGAGGCAACTGAACAAAGAAACTAAGCAAGCAAAGCAACGATATATCGACATTTTGTATAACTTACAGTTCAAAAACTTGGTAAGTTATTTCCAATGCTTCCTGTTATGTTTCTATATGGCAGCCATACGCAATAACTCACCGTAAGTCGATAAATAGAATGAGAAGTTAAGAATCCAGGTTGTAATAACCCTTCCACATAAATAAAAAAGTAAGAAGTTTGGACACATTATACGCCATTTGTAGGCACGGAAAAGTTAACTTCAAATTTTTTAGAACTCAGAGATAATCATGCTTGTCTACGTCTATTGCTTTAGGATCGAGGTGTTCCAAAATACCAATATCTTAACACAATCCATCAATTGATACAGGCAAAGACCATAGAAACCCCTGATGTTGCAACACCCAGTGCAAACATCAAGCCATCACCTGTAGAACCTCGAGATCAGGCGCAAAAGGGGAAACCAAGAGAAACAGCTCCACCACAGATGGCGTTAACCGCGCTTGGTAAACTGATACCAAGGTACGTATGAGATTATTCAAATTCTTGCTTCAATTGGTATTTAATATCTAAATTTTTAAGATGAATCTATGGTTCTTGTTTAAAACAGGGAGCCAAGCTTTGGGTCAAGGAGACTAAGTTCAGTGACCAGTGCAGGAAAACCGTTGCTTGTTTTGGTCTCTTTATTGATAGTTGTCTATGCATCAAAGAATTTGTATAGCTATTTCAATTAGGGAATTATAGTCTACCACTGGTGATGTAAGTATGATAATGTTGTGGTAACTATAAGTGTTCATAAATAAACTTTAATGTAATTATTGTTTTATAGATTAAGAGATAGAAGAAAAGTAACAAACAAAAAGAAATGAAAAATAGTTAAAAGACTAGGTGACAACTTACAAACTTAATACCAAGCGAATTATTCAACTGTGATACAAAGCTAAGAAGCCTGGGTTTATTAGTCCTTTGAATCCATGTAGTTATGTACAATTAACAAAGAAAGAAAATATTTGTACAGAGAAATCAAGCACCCACCTTATATATGTATTTATTGAGAGTTTTATGGTTTTACCGAAGCCTTGCAAATGGGACACCAGTTCTTTAACCGCAACCACTGGTTAATACACATAGCATGGTAACCGTGATCACATCCTACCCTTCCTATTTCATCACCTGCTATAAACTCTTCCTGAAAAGAGACACAATGATTAGCTTATAGATAGGTGAATATTGTTGACCAATGAAATCATTATGGAATCCCTCTAAACGATACATCTGTATATTCATATATCCAGTGATCATGACTCCCAGGGATAATGGGTGAAAAAAGCCAACTGTTATCCAAATACATGTTTATTTTACTAGAAACTTGCAAATACCATATATATAGGGGTTGTATTATAGCAAGAAAGATTATGAGAAGTCAAAGATGACATCTGAGATGATGTAAGTAGAGGTTGAAATATAGACAGGTCAAACGGGTTGGATAACGCGTCAATATGGGTAATCATTTACTGAGGAATATAACAGATGGAGAAGATCAATGAACAATTTTGATATAAATTTTCTTACTTTATGATTTATGCCCTAAATATGATTACAAAAATGATCTAATTTAAAACATAATCAATTTTTTCGATAAAGCAATATATGACTTTGGATGTCTTTTAACCCAGTTGGCGATTGACCCATTTCACCCATTAGAGTTAAAACCTAACCCAAGTCTCAAATCATTTACAAGTATTTGGGTGAAAACTGCCACCTCTTGATCTGATATAAAAGACACTTGACTACCTGACATATACTGCACTTTGTGTCATCCAAGCACCGATCGTCTCTCATTCTGCATTCCATCATACACAATGGTTTGTATATGTTAATTCTAACACATTTTGATAACTCCTCTTCAGATACTGCTGTGCTCACAATGCCCATTTCCTCCTCTAATGCTAATAGTTCCTATAAGCAAAAGCATTCGGTTACTACATTTAAAGATACTGAATTGACACCAAAAGTAAATATGGACTATTTGTTGGAGCAAAGGAAGTATATTATAAAGAGACAAAAAGAGCAGCAAACCTCATAGGACATGTTATCAATGTCTAGTCTCATGTCCCTATGTTGATCAAATAAGTTTAAGCCACCTAGAAATGGATTTCCCATAATTTGCTGCAAATGAACAAATATGAATTAGTAATTAGTCATTAGAGAAGGAAATTTCAAACCGCTTATGTCTAAATGGACCAACTTTAGATCATATATAATATCAATGGGGCTAAAAGGGTAAAGTTACTATAACAAAATATAGCTGAACTGAAAACAGGTCAATATTTATAAAACCTCAAAGTAAAATAGGTTAGTGTAACAATAATATTTTTTCTATTTTTTTAGAAAGTCAGCTAAACAAATCCACAAGAATTCCACACATATTGACAATACGTACACCATGGGACTTGAACCCGCAAGCTACAGATTGATGGGTCATCATACATGCCACAAGAGCCAACGCTCAAGGGCACTGTAACAACAATATGAGTATTCATTTAGTTTGTGAATCGATCTGAACCGATCCACACCTCACCCGCTTCAAACAGTACTAATACATACACATTCACCCACACTTGTTTGGCCAGTTGCTCAATCGGCTTGTCACACCCATTTTACCACATAATATATATTGGCAAATTGGACTCAAATTCTTTTGTAAAAAAAGGAAACGGCTTACCTCATATGTTAACCCCTCTTCTTGATCAATCCTCTGGAGTGCTAGTAGCATCTGCAAAACAATACACAGCCATTATCTACAGTTCATTTTCACGAAAATATAACCTCCAAAACCATATAACTCAAAGTGTTACATTTGCAATGGTATCCACATTATCCATTGTCTCCCGAGAAGATTGAACTGGAGACTCGTTTCCATGTTGATTGACAGACCTCCGAGTCCTTACTGATGAAACACCACTTCCTCTGCAAGCATTCCAGCTTCTTGAATGTCTAGAACCAGAAATCGAACTTCTATAGGAGGACAGGGACCCGCTTTCCCCGTCTAATGATCTCTCACTGATCCTATTACCTCTAGCAGATGAGCTTGTTTCACCTTCACTTGTCCTCTTTTTGACTGTGTCTTCCTTCCTGCAACGATTAAACGAGCCCGTTTGACCATCTCGGTTTGCAAGACCAGATGTTTGACCATGCACCTTCCTTACAATTACCCTCGATGGCCCCGCTTCAACTGCCCTGCCAACCGGCTCCATATTGAGTACACCCTTGTTTGACTTGGTATCTCTGGATTTTGACTTAAGTTTGACTTGACTTCTTTCTGAACTATTAGACTCGTGCTTTTTCGTATGGATGTTTGAAGAACCAGAAGAAGGCCTTAAATAATTTAGAGCATGTTGTGCCTGGTTAAGTCTGCCACTGCATCCAATTCTATTGCACAATTGAAAAGGTTCATCTCCAGAGCCAACATTATCACGTGTAGCAAGACTTGATCCCTTTCTAGGGATAGAACTCGGGCCAACAACTCGTTTACGAGAATATATATCCATATTAATGATCTGTAACCTCCCTTATCTGTCACAAAACTTTATTTCTTAAAAATGAAAACAGAACATTTGGAATGCAAACTAATAAAAACCACAAAAAGAAACAAGATGCTCACAATTTCAAATAGATAAAATAGTGAAAATTCATTCTAAGAATCAGCTTTCATTAACAAGTTCTAAATAAGCCATAAAAGCGGTGTAGGTGTAGATAAGAGAAGGGGCAATATGGGCAATGGTTCAGAAAGTGCATTCTCGTTGAAAAGGCTGGTTTTAAGTATGATTCAAGTAGATTCAGGTAGGTGACTCAAAGAACATACATACTCCCAGTTTTTAAGGTTTAACGAACAATTAATGCGCTAAATATGACTATAATGATAAGTTAAACCAGTAGATACAATCATCTAGGAGGTTGTATGCATTTAAAATACAATTCGGCCAACTTTCATCCCGATTGGCCCCATCTAAGCATACCTTTTCAATTCAATATCCATTTTTGCTATACGCGCCGTTTGAGACTAAAAAGAACCCAACTTGACCCATGTAAACGGATCGAAATTGACACCTCTAGGCTCTAGTACATAATGATATTGAAAGTCTATATATGCATTTAGCCAATAAGTAATAATTTTGATAATATAGAAATGGTACTTTATGGTGTGACAATCGTACGTGAATATGTACCAGAATCTAATCTAATAAACATCGTTTTCATAATAGTGAATATAAACAAAGTATGTGAACTATTATCTTGATTTAAAAAACAAACTCCATCAAATTTTTTGTGGTCCACCAACCAACATGCAATCAACATTGGACAGAGAGAATACCTTAAACATAACAATCCTTAATTATCTATTTACATAAATATATATATATATAAACATAATTTGTACTAAAACAATAACAAAGAAGATGATGACACGTCATAGTTTTTAGAAACGTGTGCTACCATGTTCATCACTTACAGAGCACGACTCAGGATGTCACTTTTTCGATCACACCACAAGGCCGTCTCCTAGGACTTGCAACCCTGGACCTCACTTATTTATTTAATAATAATTGTTATGTATGTATGTATTTGATACACGTGGCACCTTGTCGTTACAAATTTGGCAATAAACTAGAAACAAACAAGTAACACATAAAATTTACAGTCACCAAAAAGGTTAAACAAATGAATCAGTAAAAGCCTAACATGATAATAATAATAATAATAATAATTAAAGGGATTACATAAACAATACTCAAAATAAAGTTTTAAAAAATCAGCTCACCTATAAACAAACAAACAAACAAACACATAGATAGATAGATAGATAAAACTGTAATTCCGATGACCATGATGATAGATAGATATTTAATAAAAAATAAAATATAAATGAAAAAGGGTGAGGACTTACCGAGTTTTAATCAAATATGTGAAAAGCAAAAGATATACAGCAATACAGAAAGCAAATATGATGATGATGATGATGATGATACGTGTAGGCGATGAAAGCGTAATCAATCTATATATAGAATATATGGATATAGATAGGTAGATATGTAGATATATATTTATTTTGTATATATATAAAAATGAAAAAGAGTGGTCTGGTGGTGTATATAAAGACGCAAAAGAAAGAGAGAAAGAAAGGCAAAGCAAAGCAAACAAAAAGTAGTAGTATAGTTGCTAAAAAACCGGCCACAGTCGACGTGCTGAAATGAGCGGGGATAGTCAAAAGTCAACCCCCCGTCTATTTCTGTGGGATTAGTTTTTTAACTCTTTCTTTTTATTTCTATTTTTATATTATTTTATTTTTGACCTAAACTAGTATCTTAACCCCGCGTTTCGCTGCGAGACTAAACATACGTGTTAGATACAAATTAATCTTGATTTACCTTATAACAAAAACTAATTGGAACATTTAGCAAAAAGGTTATACAACATTTCAGGTAGAAAGTTTGTGGCAAGACAAAAAAGAAATGAAACTTGTGTAGCCAAATTGAAAATAAATAAATAAAAATTTAGATTAGACTTAAGCAATTTCAACATTTCGTGGCGAAAATAGAAATATTAAAAGTTTAGTGGCAAAAGTAAAACAACATTAAAGATTAGGTTAAAACACTTTTGTGGCAAAAATAGAAAATTTTAAGAGTTTATTGGTTAAAATAGAATAACATTGAAGTCCTCTGATACAAATTAATTAATAAAGCATGCATTAGATTTTAAAATCTTAATTTACCTTATAACAAATATAATTAGAACATTTAGCAAAAAGGTTATACAACATTTTAGGTAGAAAGTTTGTGGCAAGACAAAAAAGAAAAGGAACTTTTGTGGCCAAATTGGAAAGAAAAAAAAGTTTAGTGGCGAAAATAAAACAACATTAAAATGTAAAAACAATAATGCGAAAATAGAAATACTAAAAGTTTAGTGGCGAAAATATAAAAACATTAAAGATTAGGTTAAAACATTTTTGTGGGAAAAATAGGAAAACTAAAAGTTTAATGTTTTGTGGCAAAAATAGAAAAAGTAAAAGTTTAGTGGTTTTGTAGAAAAACTAAAAGTTTAGTGGTTTGTGGTCAATATAGAAAAACTAAAAGTAGTATTTTGTGGCAAAAATGTAAAAATTAAAAGATTAGTGGTCAAAATAAGAAAACATTAAAGTCTCATGTAGCTAAGGAGACTTTAATTGTTATATATATATATAATAATTGATTAAAGTTGGCAAACATATATAATAAATTTAAATATAATGATATACTCTGAAAAAAAGTACAGTAAATAATTTTATTTTGAGAATTTTATTGTTTTACCAAGACTATACCAATACACGTGTTGTGTAATATCTATGCATCTAAAGTAATGAAAATGAGCAAAACCACCTTCCATGTTTCACAAATCGGTGGGTGGGTTTATATTTCAAGGCATCATGTCTAGCTTTTCTTTTTAGTTTTCATTTCAAGTATTATTTTCTAGTGTATCCATCTCCATCCACCTCTCTCTATGGCTCTCTCTCATATTTCAAGTATTATTTCCCAATCTATGTCTCTCAACACATCCATGCATATGTTCAAGAAACTCACCCGAGAAACCAAGCAACCACCACCACTACCACTTTAATTTCTCGTACAAATACCTTTTCTCCATAAAATTTTCCCTTTTCTAAGGGTTTCTCAAATGAAAGCTTCTTTCATCAAATGTAAGTAAAAAATCATCATTATTACATATAGGTTTTAGATATTGATTTAGCAATACATTATGTATGTATATTTGTTTGTTGGTATATATTGAAGTAGGTGAGAAGTTCAATTTGGTGAGCTGAAAGACCGATGCCGTCTAGAGGGAAAGAAAGGTGTTCGTTGGCCGTTTGTGATCAACGGTGGTTGTTACCGGCTGTGGATAGCGGCGGTAAAACAGCTAATTACATTTGTTTTGTAATAACATTCATCTTTGTATGAGGAGATGTAGTTGATGCGAGCTTCAAAAGCATATAGTAATTAAGAAAAGTCCCATTTGTTTTTGGGAGTTGGAAATCAAATAAAAGTACATACCATTTGTTTGGTGTCAATTTTCGTTTTTGATCGAGACATTCACGTCTCATTTGTATACTTCTACTCGTACATTTCTTATTTTACAACTAAACCAAACCAAACTAAGCAAGCTGCATCATATAAAGTTTGATATAATATATTCATATGGTTATAACGTCTTAAAATTAAAAGATAAGATTACATGAAAGAAATAAATATTTTCATGTGTAAAAAAAGATGAATTAAAAAAATATAACATTGCTGATGCTTTTAATTTGTCCATTTATAGAAAATGAAAGATATTAAATTTCGGTCGTTTTTTTGTTGTTGAAAGGTGTGGATCATTTGCTCGCAATAGGGGATCTAGCTTTAACAGTGCCCGCGCTACAGAGCCCCTCACCCTCACTCACCCTCAATACCTAGTAGGAGGAGAAACTCTCAACTAAACCGCCCGAATGCACGACATTTAATTGGGATAAAATATTGCCCCCTCTGCAGGACTCAAACCTGCTTCACTAAAAGACTTTATTTGTAAAATTCCTTGAAATGTCTTCCATATGTCTCGATTCTAATCGTAGGATACATACTGATACTATATGTATAATAATTTCCTTTTTTAAATGTGTAATATTTTTTTATTTTTTTTTGGTTTGCAAACTTGGAAATGGTTAATAGTTACCATTTACCAACCATTCAAAGACCCTTGAATGTCCATTAGAGTGTATTGTATCCATCCAAAGATGCCTTTAAGGAGGTGTTTTGCACAAAGGCATGGATTTGCTTTGGTTCATGTGATAGTGCGGGTCTAAAATAAACAAAAAATGGTTTATATAGATATTGTGTAATGGATTAAGGGGGTTGGCAGATTCTCCTTCATTGTGTGGGAACACCGCCGTCGACGGTGAGGGGAGAGAAAATGAGGGGAAGTTTACCGCAGAGGAGAGAGGGGGGGGTCTTCACATTTTCGACTATTGAAGATATGATGTGTTAGATGATGTGACCATAAGGGCACAATTATCGTTGCAAAGAGTCTAAATTAGTTAATTCTTATATATTTAAAAAGAGTGCTACTATAGTTACACCGTCAACTATTCATAAAAACACATCTGAAACGTCCCGTTTTATGTAAAACACCGCGTTTATCGCCCCGTTTTATATAAAACGCAGCGTTTGGCCGATGTGTAGATAGTAAAAGCTATAAGGGGAATTACACGTGGTCTGACACACATGTCAGTCATTCCCCCGTTTTAGGTACCGTTTTACATAAAACGCTACGTATTAGGTTAAAGGCGGCGTTTTACATAAAACGGGACGTTTCGGATGTGTTTTTGGGAACAGTTGATGTGTGTAGATAGCCGCTTCCTTTAAAAATTGGAATATTCCGAGCGACTTTTTAAAGGGTTGCCCTGATTGTGTTTAAGTATATCACAAATTTAACATCCATATTGTGGTTTTGATTGTGGTTGGAAGTTTAGTTTATATATCATTACTAGTACTAATACCCGTGCGTGTTGCACGGTTGACTCATAATTAGTTATGTTTTGTATTTCATTTTATTTGTAATAAACTTTATATATATTTGATGCGCAAACAAATAATAGGATTAATTGATCCCAAAATAATATCTTAAATACAATGACTTTATATTACTCCCAAACAATCTTCAATACATATGTGGCATAAATTATTTCTTAAATTTACACCAAAATAGATCAAATAGACTAACTTTTAATGATAATAGTTTTAAAAACAAATATTTTGACAACAATAAAATATGAACATATGTATAAAATAAAAATAAACGGATCAATATAAAACTAAAACAATCACTATAATTGATCCATATGCATTAATATGAAAAATAACAATTAAAAGCATATATAAGACACTTCAAACTATCTCAATAGTATATTAATCCTTTCAAGTATTAAAACTTAAAAAAAAAAGTAATGGATTTTCTTTTGTTAGTTGATGAGGAAAAAAAACAAACAAACTATGTTCTTGGTGTCGACGACTAAAGGGTAAAAAGGATAGAAACTTAACCTAAGGGATTAAGTAAGAAACATATATATTAACTCTATCTATTTTAAGTTATTGATAAGATATATGATAAATTGTATTTGATATTATGTAGAAAACTTGATAGATTTTGATTAACACAAACTATTAAAATATATATATCTGTTATGTTGATGGGCAAAAAAGGAAGAAAAATAAAACCATGTTCTTGGTGTTGACGGCTAAAGGGTAAAAAAAATGGAATATTGGTATAAGCGGATTAAGTAAGAAACATATATATTAACTCAATCTATTTTAATTTATTGATAAAATATATGATAAATTGTATTTGATAAAATATCAAAAAATATATATCTAATAAATAAATAAAAAACAAATGTAGATTAAGGAATATGCCAAATGTCAATCAAGTAATATTACAATCTTGATTTAGTTTATTGGTAGATTAGATTAGATTAGATTAGAAGTTTGTTATTGTGTGTATATTTAAGTGACAAGAATACTTGAAAATAAATAAAATTACTGCTAGATTAAATATGATTTGCATGCATGCGTAACATTCAAGAATAATACAATAAAGAAAGATATGACAAAACAACTACGTACATATAAACAAAACTTAGCATTTCATATACTTGCATGCACATAAGAGAATTGTTAGTTCAAACAGAATAACAATTATAAGTTTAAACACATATATCTAAATTAAAAGTGAATCGCACCTTTTTATTATAAACACCAACACCTGTTGCAATTCGGTATTTGGGTTATATGGTATGTCGACCTAAACAACCCCAACGACGTGAAGGCATATATATATATATTTAAATAGATAAACTAATAATCCTATACAAATACTAATTCATATTATTAATTATATTTTTATACGACAAGTTAGAGTCATAATTATTTAAGGTAACTACAAATAAGAATTTACTTATTGAATTTAGGATAAAAGGGACACATGTAACTTAGATATTATGCCACGTGTCGATTAATGAATGTATCAATCCTGTTTTAGTTTATTAGTAGACATGCTGGAGCTTTCTTAGGACTTTTTATTGATTATATTTGTTGACACATATTGAGCCTGCTTTATCCATACACAGGCATGCAGTAACCAAGTACAAATTTTGAGTTTGTTTTATCCTATAATTTACATGAATCATCTCAAAGAATACTTGAAACGCACATACTCTTAATTTTATCGATCATCCTAATACCGTGAGGCCAAAAGCCCTTTGCTCCCATTTAGAGGTTTCATGCACATCGTGTTCATGTTGTGCATAACATCATGTATTGGATTTCTGATTCAGTTTAGGTCGAATACTTTCCCAAGTTCAATTTTCCATACCATTCTCATATGCGTCCGGTGACAACCCCTTTAGAACGGATAAGGGCAACGCCCGTACCGTATCCATACGTTTTCAACACGCAACCCATAGCCCAAACCCATCAACATAACTCAAAGAACGAAATTGCCAACCCTTCTGTGTCGTTCAAACAAAGTAAATGTCTATTTGAAAATGGTGCCAAAAGGACTACCCAAGGGATGATAATTGCAAACCAGGCAATTATTTACAATTCGAAGAAACAATTAGATCTTATCAACAAAGAATACAAGCAAAAATATTTTCACTAACTCATTCTATGGTTAATCTAGCATACAACAGTTAATTTACAAACTAGCCCTTCAACGGGTGCAAGATTTATAAATGAAAGACTATTTATCGTCAAACAAACACCTATGAATAGTTACGGCAATTGCAGTAGCCTTTTGAGGGTGCAAAACAACTGCGCAAATACCAAAACATATTGTAACCAAAGCAACGGTTAAGATGAGAGGACGGGGGGTAAATAATCTACTGGTATTACAATAAGTAAATGTACGATTTGAGGGTTTCTCCAGTTGTTCCTTGTAGGGTGTCACACTCATAACACAATCGGCATTTAGGAGCGCAACTTTTTCACTTTTTTGCATATCCTGCAAGTTTTAAAGCATGGTACATTCAGTTTTTGAAGGAGTAAAAGATTCTGCGGGTAAAACAGACAGTTGAAAATAGTGATTTACAAGGTTTTCTCTGTTAAACTTATAATTATAAGTTTAACAACCACTAAGTAAACAGAAAATTAATGAGTAAAAAAAAACAATTTTGTAAGAAATAATAAAAGACGTTCTCTTAATTTAGTTCATGTTTAAGTAATGTGTAGTAACAAGAAAACAATTAGTTTCATTGTAGCTGACACGAAACTGGTTGATTATTGGTCCCCAAAATAATCAGGTGATCAGAAAAAAATCCATTTATCCAACCATTAACTTGATAATTGAAACTTCAAAATTTAATAATCAGACACTCGATTTCAAAGCATTCCAAACACCCCAGTTATATCCTTTCATTTTAAAGGAAGATAAGAAGGGGGCAAAGGAATTCTCTTGGGTGCAAATAAGATTAAACACGTGATTCCTTTACCTGATTAACGATTGAAATGAAAGGATGCAGCTGCTCTTTGTAGCTTACATCATCGTCTTTTGCCAAATTTTTAGTCGGATGAAACCCCAGGTTTACTTTTTTCTCCAGACGCTGATTAAGAACCTTTGTAGCATGATTCACAGTCCCCTGAAGCAATGTCCCATCAATACCACCGCTTTTGATCATTCTCATCTTCAAGCAGTGTAATACTCTCTTCAAAACCGTGGTCGACTCATAGTCAATTAGAAAATTAATTACCAAATTGAATCTATGTAGTTGTGATGACATAATATCACACTCCGTGTTTTCTATAATAGGCTGTTTGAGTAACCATGCCATATCTACGAGCAATTCAGAAAACTTGTTAACAGCAACTTCACAAGAACTAGTTGTAGATGTAGACTCTGCATCTTGTGAATGAAAAGTTGAATAATATTTCATCTGCATTCTTTTAATCTCCATACATATTTCTTCGTCTGCAACGAGAATTGGAACGAAATTGGACAGACCGGATTCGTTTTCAACCTTCAAAAGAAACACCGGGCAATTATAAACCATAAGATGTCACAATCACCAAACTAGATGCGACAAAACGGACCAAAAAGGATTTATGCTGAAACAGGTCATTTTCTTAGTGGTTAAAAGCAAATTAATTTGTTTTATGTTTTGGAAAAAAATGTCATTAATCCGTTAACTATGATTAAAATAATGGCCAGAATCTCGAACAAGGGACCTAGAAGGTAGGATGCATTAAAAAATAGGTTGTTGACGACTTACAGCCCATTTGACCTTTTTGAGACGAACAAAAAATAACCACGCTAATATATAAAGGTAGAAATTGCCACTTATAATTAAAACTTCATGACTAGCTCAAGACAGTTTGAAGAAGATCAAACATTTGACAATTTCAGAAAAGATGCTTATATAAATCTACAAGTAGCAATAAGAACTTCTAATATCTTGATGCATATAGATACAGAAAAACAATAAACCAAACCTCAATAAACCCGGGGCCAAAAACATCCAATTCAGTGCGGGGAACACATATATTCAGAAACTGCTGATCGATGCTATTCGTCGAGGCCTCATTTTTTTTGCTCGATGGTACAACACTCACATTGTTTGTCATATACTTGCCAGCAAAGGATACTAGAAACCTGCATTTAATTAAATAACCATCGTTAATAACAACTTTTGTAAAAAAGCTTGATGATCCTCGGATCCAATGTTTTCCATATCCCAGTGTCCAATGAAAGATGACATGTAAATAATAAGATAGAAATATTACTCAAATAAACTAAGTATTTGATTGGTATGCTATTCATTTGAAACACATTATGGCAAAATTCAGTCAAGGGTATTACAAAATGAATGTACCTGAGTCTAGGTTGAAGCAAATTACTTCCACATGCCAAAAACTCTATGGGTTTGCCGGCTTCAAAGAACGTAGGCTGAACATAATGAAGCTTTGGGGACTTCTCCCCTGCTTTAACTTTTATCACAGACCTTCCACCTGCGCCCGTCAACCGTTTAATGCACATAAACACAGAATGATACAATATTGCAGTCACTCTTTTAATAGTACTTGATGATATATTTAAGATTGTGTTGGCATATTCATGGATTCAGTAATATCCATCCTAATATGATAAAGATGTCATATATTCTGACGACAAAGTGTTAGTGATTAACTAGGAGAAAAGATGTGTTTCAACTATATCTGTCCTTTATCTCATTCCCTTTTTCCTAGTTACATTTTAGTCTAGAGACATAATATTATAATTCTCAATGCAGATATAAGATAGCATGATAATTACTAATTTGTGGAGTCACTAGTCAGGTTTTCATATCATCATTACTTGTATTAAATCCTCAAGATTGCACAAATTAATCCACAAGTTTTTTTTTATCAATAATGAGACTAACAAGTCCATATTAGACAGAGGTATTAATAACAAACATCCCAACTTATATACTTACTAATTTTGCAATTTAACTTGAAGGTCACGGAAGAAGTGCCCATTTGGTCAACAAAACAAATTGAAATAGTACTTATGATGTAATAGGAAGACATTGAAGTGAACAAACCTTTCATGACACTGAAGATCATGCTGTTTAGACTAACAAAAAATGTATCACGTCCAGAAAGCAAGCTTCTTGGTGATGCAAGTAGGTCATGTATACATACAACTGGATCTTCACTCAACTGTTCAAGAATTTACCTTAATTCAGATAATATATATGTAGTTGTATTACGTGCGTAAATGCCTATAAGGGTAAAACTTGGATATCGAACAGACATATAACATTAGTCTGATAAATAAAAAACCATAATTCAAAGAAAAAGACGTCACCTTCACCCACATAAACCTTGGCATTGCGATAAATATAGTCAAGATTGTACATCCAGGACGAATGTATCCTTCCAATTCAACAGGCATGGTGGCCAACCATTGAAATATCTGTAAACCACATACTCATGTCACTCACCTGGTAGATATAAAGCTATTTAAAATCTCTATAACCGAGGTGGCGATTCAAACCCTTTTACATATGAATGGGTTAATTCAAGTTCCGATTTATCTCTAGCGTTAAAGGGGAACGGATCAAATGGTTCAAATGGTTCAAATGGATTGAAGGTTGCACAAAGCTTTTTTTAATGCATTAAACATTTTAAATAAAGTTCATTCCAAATATTAGATTATTATTATTGAAATAATACAACTTGGCAAACATACTTGGCACACAGACTGTCTATAGAAAGAATAAAAATGTTGGACAAAAAGTGCTTTGGATAAACCCACCCAGACGTTTACAAAGAAATTACCCAATTTGACCCAGACACAATGTTGACCCATTACCAAACCCGCCCCACCCATTTTTGCCACCTCTACTTCAAATGCTAGTAAATATTACGGAGTGATAATTATAGTACTTGATGTCGGAGTCTACGCGGAAACTCTGCCGGATTCCAATCATAAAGCTTAAATGATATCCGACCGGTTTGGCACTGCAATAAAATTTATATGAATGTGCACGTAAGTGGTAACGTTCAGACAACTAAAAGGTATGACAAACCTACAGTTTATATAACCATATACCATAGAGGAAAAACCATTCTTATCATCGCAAAAAGATGGAGAATTTGTCCCCTTTTCTTTCTCTTCATCAGTTTGAGTTTCACCAGATACAGCCAAAGATGCAATGCTATCACTCTGAATGTTTTGGGAATGAATGGAGCTCGGTATAGATGTATGCCCTTCGGTTGCTAAGAATGGCTTCTCTCCTGCTAATTCACTAGTGGATTTGGTACCTAAAACATGAAATTGGAGACTTTATTTTACCCCTTCAATAACCAGTTTTGTTGCAACTAGTATGGAAACTTAACATCTAAAAACTGATTTATTTGATCACATATATCAGAAGCAAAGCATCAATTAACTCAAACATTGAAAACCTACATATGGTGAACCAATTCAAGAATGCAACTACAAATACTCCCAAAGGATGCATGTTAAATTCCTCCAACATTTAATCATCAAAACTACAATTTCCTTTTTCATGATCTCATCCTTTGACATTTACCAAAGGGCCTTTGGCCTAATGGTATTCAAGATACATCATTAACCAAGGGGTAATTGATCCAAATCCCATTGGGGACAAATGTATGAATAATTGCATTTCATAAAAGAAAAAAAAAAAAAAAAAAAAAAAAAAAAAAAAAAAAAAAAAAAAAAAAAAAAAAAAAAAAAAAAAAAAAAAAAAAAAAAAAAAAAAAAAAAAAAAAAAAAAAAAAAAAAAAAAAAAAAAAAAAAAAAAAAAAAAAAAAAAAAAAAAAAAAAAAAAAAAAAAAAAAAAAAAAAAAAAAAAAAAAAAAAAAAAAAAAAAAAAAAAAAAAAAACAAAACAAAATAAACAAAAACACAAAAAAAAATTAAACACACAACAAAACAAAAAAAATTAAACATAACAAAAAAAATGTATGAATAATTGCATTTCATAAAAGAAAAAAAACTAGTTTTCACTGTTTGTTTCTCCCATTGAAGGTGGGAAGGAATACCATCTTACAAGATACACCATGGACAAAAAGAAATATTAGTTGAGGTTATTGGCACCTTTTTTAGCTTCGTCATAACCATCATCATAATCTACTGATTGAACTCCAGATCCTTTGGATTCTGAAGATTTTCTTCTACGTCGGTTATTATGGCGTTCTAATTTTCTTCTGCAACTACGTTTACCCTCATCAAAATCTGACAGCACATGAAACCTACAACATCGTGAGTTTGTCAGCATATTAAAATAAGGAAGATAAATGCAAATCAGTTGATATAATTCATCCTCTCATTGCTCTATGATTCACTTGTAGCACAAAAATTACCAAAAATCTAATTTCCATATTCAATACCCGCTCTAAAGAACCGACAATCAAGAGAAATTCTAATGACACGTGCATTATTATATAACACTGAAAAATTGCAAAATAAAAATGCTATGATGTAATGGAATGCTAGTATTTGATTTTGCAACATACCTAGATAGATCCGTGTGATTTTACAAGTTTGCGCTTTGTTGCTCATGTTGTAATACATTAATCAGCTCTCGATATTAACTTAAAAATTTGTGGTGCTTTAATATGAGCGCCAAAATTTGGCCAGATAAGTGAGATTTTGAAATGTTTAGAGGCTTAGATACCAAATCTGTCTCCATCTTCTTTTGTTCTTTTCGGTGATTTCAATTCTAATGTATGAACATCCTACAAAAATTTGGTATCTCCGTTGCACAAATGTAAGTGGTTCAAAGATTTTTTTTTTCTCACAAGTGGCACTAGCGTTTAAGAGATCATACCTAAGCAATTGCAGAAACCTATGAATAAATTACTCGTTAGAGTAAGCTTCCTCTAACAAGTATGCCATCATGAGCTTAAACACGGCAGTTGGTGAAATCCGAACTCTAAAATAAAGCCATTATCATAGCCTAATCTTAACTTATCCGATGTGCAGCTTACATCATTGTAGCCCTAAAAGTTCAGGTTTACATTACTTTTGTCTGTCATTAATTAACATTAAACAAACGAATAGGCACTCAGCATCCCCCTAACATGAAACTATAAGAGCTAAAAAGATTGTGGAGCTTCTTTTCTTTATATGAAGTTAGTACTTATCATTTTTCAGCGGTACTCGGCTATCTTCATTTAACCCATAAATGTCTAATACTCTGATTGGCTCTATGAAAACAACAAAAAAATTAGCAATATTCAAATAACAGGTAACACTAGATCCATTAACAGACTTATATATTATATATAATACAGACTTTACAGGCTTTTAATTATTGGTCAATACAGTATTTGTTCAGACTTCAAACAACAAATCCCTATTTCCCAAAACTAAAAGAACGTATTAATGTATCCTAGACAACAAAACCCATATATCATGGTATTGAGGGTAAGATTAATCATCGATGTGAACCTTGACATACAACAACTTACTGTGCTACATAGATTGACCTGTTTTTGTCATCAATTTTCAGCTGTGTCCAATCATATAATAAAACCAAAAGTCGAGTTAGCTCTAATGAGACAGCAAAGAAAAAGCTTCCCATATTCGCACACCGGCAAATTCATTTGGAAGACGTATATAAACTATATATCCATCGACCATCCATAATCTTCTGTTATACCTGAAGTCCTTAACACTACATGAGTTAGCTCTCATGAATCTAATTATTGTCCACTGATATAGTTATACAGTACCCTTCTTAGTCATGGCATCCCTATTTCCCAAAACTTAGAAAACATATGAACATACTGTACAGAACGAATCCCTTTTAATATATGGTACCGAGGATCGGTATTAAGATCATTATTAATCTTTCCTTCACTCAACTCAACTCAATGTTACAACTATTTGTGGGAGTGAACAGGGATCAGTAAATCTTAAAAGATATACTAAGGTAAAACCTTAGATACAGCTGAACACTTTTAGACTACAGTATTTCGATCCTATAATTACTTAAGGTTACATAAAATCTTATACGGATATTCCAGAATCACATTCACATTTTTTAGGAACGAAAACGAAAGCAAAAAACAGATACATCATTATATACATGTGAGACCAACATCTAATATACAAAACTCATAGTGACAAATATTGGCTAATAAAATTGTTGGTTGGCAGAAAGGGGTAAACCCCGTTTGTTTTGGTGGGAAAAACCATTGTCAAATAGCTACCATGAATACTATTGAGGTTAGCTCCTATGTGTGTGCACTCCACACCTCCTAACCTGTAGTAGAGCTTACACCAATCCCTTCGATCTACAGTAAATCCGAATTAACTAAAATGAGCAACAAGATTAAATTTTTCTTGTTTACCAACAAGAAAAACAAAAACTACGTTTTTATTTCCTTATTCATCCACTAATTACCTTACTAAAACACCTAATACCAATTAACTTTTTTAACCCTAAACTAAAAGATGCTAACAAATTACACGATACGAATAAAACAAAAACAAAAAACAGAAATAGAACGAGAAAAAATCGACTTACTTGCCACATTGTTGGCAATATCTTTTATTAGTACCATCAAGAAAGACACAAGTAGCAGTTGCACATGTAAGACAAACCCTATGTCTTTTATGATAACCTTTAAGTTCACTTATATCAACTTCACAATCCGGAACCTGACATCTGGAACCCGACCCATTTGTAACCGTTCGTTTCTTCTTTTTCGCAACGGCTTGTCGTTCCTCTTCCTCAGCAGCTAACTGTGCATCAAGTTCAGGACAAGCACACGGTATCCGACCCGCTAAAAAATTCGAACACGCCATTCTCGGATCCCTTTTCCTAACCCTACCAACACTATTATTACTATTATTATTATTATTACTATCAATATCATTATCATCATTATTATTATTATTATTATTAATATCATTATCATCATCATTATTATTACTGTTGTTGTTATTAGTATAATCAGTTACCGGAAAATGATCATCGTTGACCGGAATAAGGTCCTCCTGAAAAGTAGGAATAATGACCGGCGAATGAGCGGTGTTTTCCGACGGTAAAGGTAAGTGATCTTCGAAATTGAAATCGAGAAACTGAGACCAGTCCCAAATTGAAGTTGACGGATCCTCGATTGAGTTCATCATATTCAACGGCGGAGGCGGCGGTGGTGGAGGTGGTTGGGATTGTGATTCCAGTGGTGGTGGTGGTGGTGGTGGTGATTGTGATTCTGGTGGAGGAGTATGATGCATAATTATGTGTTGATTGGAATATTATAATTTGGGGGGAAAATGAAACCCTAATTATTTGGTGAGGGTTGGTGGTGGTGGGAGGTGGTTGGTGAATTAGTGGAGAAGAAATGGGGGGTGAAAATAACTGATTAACAACTGCTGGTGATATTTGTTTGTTTGTTTATTTTACGGCTATTGAAATTAGCTAAGGGTCAGTGGGTGGTGGGCCGTGGTGGGCCATTCTACTTCTGGATTTATTATTAACTAGTATTTAACAATACTAACATTTCACCTTCGTAATTATTTAAAACACCCAAAAATAATTATGAAAAAAAAACCCATCGAGTACTACAACTATAGAGCCCAAAAGACCATCTTCTTAAATTATGTTTCACCTTTCAACTTCAAATAGTTAATGCACATGATTGTAGAGAATTTTGTCTAACTTCCAGGATGTCTAAAATCATCGAACCTCATCATTCTCCTCTGGTTGAAAAGAACTCGACCTCGAGTTCAACTCACTTTTACCAGGATATGTATATAAGTCTTAATACTAAAAGTAGTTGAAACTCACTGTTCAAAAAAAAAAAAAGTAGTTGAAACTCCATGGTGTTTTTCTTTGGATCAAGCCACCTGGGTTGAATGGGATGTCGCATCGTTGAGTTGAAATCATTAAATTCGATATTGCAAACACGGTGGACAAAAAAGAAGATGCTTCTTGATTCAAAACATACGGTCGAACACTTTGAGTTTCCAACATCCATGGAAAATACTTAAGTCTTCAAATGAAAAGTGTAATGAAATATTACAGATGTCGACACCACCTACCAAAAATATGGATATGTCATGAACTTTGACAATTTCAATATCACCTTCCAACGTGATTGGAACTTTCAAAACATGTTCATCACCGTCCTTATTCGTAGCCCCTTTTTTAGAACCCAAACAATTCATATTGGAATCATCAATAACATATGTGGTTCGTTCACACGTAATCATCGAACCTAATCAGTAGTTTACAAAAATAAACAAATATAAAGTTAGATCAAGTGGTTTGTACATAATATTAGAAGTTAGAGGTCATGAGTTCAAATCTTGTACTTGGCTTTTTTATTTACTATTTAAAATTTATAAAAACAAATGTCCACATATCAACGCCACATAGACAAACTAGTTATTATATGTTTCCGTAATGCGAGAGTGTAGCAGCGATAATGATGATGACGGGTGACGGCGGAAATAACGTTTTTATTAATGTAAAAGTAATTAATGTAAAAAGGATAGTGTAGTTGTTTAAAAGTTAAAGGTATATGTTGTAAATTAAGTTCATTAAGGATATTAGGGGGTGTTTGGTACGATGAAATGAAAGAGGATAAAGAGAATGAGAAACACTTCCCTTGTTTGGTTACACCGGAAAATGAAATCAAGAATGAAGAAGTAGGAATGGTTTTTATTCTCTCCATTCTCTACAAATTGTAGAGACTCCATTCTCTAGTATATGTGTTAATATTTATGGTTAATTAAAATTTTGTATTTCTCTTATATCAATTATCTATTTGTGTAACACCCGTCATTTTAAAATCTGGATTTTCAAAAACTTTTGCCTAACGGCGCTTAGAAATGCGGAATACAGAATCCTTAAAACATAACTAACCCTTAATGGATAGTTCATTTATAAAAGTGGTGTTACAACATTCATATCATTAAAATAGTGTAAGATAATCCAGATTTGGCACCAACATAAATGCCAACATAAACAATACATAAGTCATATTAAAAGTAGTCAATCATCATAAGGCTAACATGAATGACTAAGCGGGAAACTAATTGTCTTCTTTATATCAACTACCCGCCTCACCAAGTTAGGTCTTTCACTAGCTCAAACCTGATTAACCTGAGGGAACAACGTTTTTCAAAAGAGCAAGTGTTAGCTTTAAAAGCTAAGTAAGATAACATGAGTTTAAGAAAACGTTGTCAATTCTTTATATATTAACAAAAACCTTTCATAATCGTTAATATCACATATTAGGCATAGCACGTTAAGATCACCACAATACTATGGTGTCTATCATATCACACGTCAACAAGAACATATCATCAACATTAAAGCAACATACATAAATTAACACATTAGGAATTCATCGTAGTCCTAATTGTGCCTAACATCATAGATCTTTACGTTTCATCTTTCTTTTCTTACATTTCTTTACTTTCTTTTCTTTTGCCTAGACGTAGGCTATGTGACATAAGCCACACATACTTAGGGATGTGGGGTTGTGTGTAGGCGGCCATAAGACCTTACATGGAGTCCTCACACCCGACTTGATGGGTAAACCTTACAGTGGTCCATCGTCGTCGTTAAGGAAAGACAAAGTCAATCCAACTGAGTATACCGTTTAAACTTTGCGCGTGTAGTGGTTAGTTACTCCACCCGGATACACTCATACATAACTATGCCACGGGGAGGTATCTAGATTCCCACACCACGTGACCACGTACACACTAGCTCCGAAGAACTAGCATGGGTTAAGCTTAACACAAGACTTTACATATGCTCGAGACTTCTTTTTTATATTAGCTTAGGCTACACTTTCATCATCTTTTACTTTATATTAGCTTAGGCTACACTTTCACCTAAACTAATCACATACATCTTTCTTTACTTTAGGGCCCTTAATCGTGCACGTGTCATGGCAAACCTATAGAAGTCTAGTGACTAGGTGTTCAAGCCATGCAATCAATCATATGACATATATGCATCAACATATCATCATCACATATTAACATCACATCGTCATATCACTTTATTTTCATATCAGCGTATCATTCATATCAACATATCGTTATAACATAATAGCATCATATCATCATGTCATGTAAGGATCATATCATCTTAAAGTGATAACAACATATCGTCATATCATTTCATAAGCATAACAACATTTCAGAAAATCTGATTTTTTGAACTGCTTTAAACGATTCCCATTTGATCTCAAACCCTAACCCCGACCTGGAGACATCAAATTGGCCTCTTTTATGACACAATTGATGCCTTCAAACCATCAATTGATTCCTTGATCCATTACAAACATAAATCACTTATTTGATTACCCGAAAACATGAAATCGATAAACGTTTAGCCAATTAACCCAACCCAAAACCCTATGGCCTGGATTGAATTCACATATAAGACTCATAAGATCAGATTTCAAAGAGGATTTACTTACAATACCTGTAGATGACTTAGAGGATCCAAGATCTAAACAAAACTTGATGGAATCGGCACGAAACAATTAGATCTTGAGAGGAACTTGCTTGGAGGGGAAAGGGGGCGGCTTGGGGGTATCACACACGTATAGATGCAGGTTTATGACAATTAGAAAGCCTAATTATCCAATAACCCCTGGCCATCATCTCTATAAATTCCACTTTAAGTCCCTTGACTTCTAAACGTCGCATTTTAAGCTTAACTTTCTCACCGGAATACTTAACGGCTTAACGAGCACTTAACTTTCATGACTTTACTTTAATTACCATCATTTAACATACTTTAATCATATTATATTAAACGCATAAGCATTTAATCACATAATCCCATTTAGGGCACATAAACTTAACGAACCTAACGTTGACTAACGGTCAAGTCAATAAGTCAAACTCGAAAAGTTTGGGATGTTACAATTTGTATCAAACGACAGAATTCATTCTCTTTTTAAATACTCATTATTTTTTCAACTATTTTCATTCTCTGTTACATTTTCATTCCTTATGATTCCCTCCTACCAAACACTCCTTTATAGATATTTCAAGTTGAGATTTTTAAAACAATGAGTAAAAAAAGAAAGCAATTTGGTTTATCAACCACTTAGTTGTAAAAAATGGAAGAAACTAAATGTTTTATAGTGTTATAATATAGATATAGATATAGATTTATTGTTATAATTAGTAAAAGTATTTAACCAACCAATGTCGTTTTGGGTCCCTTGACGGTGTATGATAGAGGTTAAAATTGTAGACAACCTAATCCCTCTTCCAGAACGGTATAGGAGTCTGTTTCCAGATTTTACCTAAGACAGAAAAGGACTTTCAGCCTTACAAGGCATGAGGATTGAACACTTAACATCTGTATCTAAAAAATATTATTATTATTTATTATTTGTAAATCGATGGCCTCATGATTAGGAAATTTTATTCAAAGAGTGATAATAGGTCAATTTTGAGAAAATATGGATTTTTTAGTACACACGTTCGTATAATAATAATTATAAAATACATGTATGCAATGGGGAAAAAATTATGTAGTACATATTCTTATTTAGCAATAACGTACTACCATAATGGTCTTGTATTCGTAAACTTTGATATATCTATGTAATATCAGGTTCTAATGAAGCTGATACTCTTAAAAGTTAAAATTAAAACTTTTTTATGAAACCAGATCACTCATATAATCTCAATCTAGTTGTTCTAGTTTGGTTTGAAAAATCACTATGAAAAAGGTTTTTACTCTCACAAAAATACTTCCTTCACCTATTATAGTCTTACCCTTTAAAGAGGCTCACATCTCGCATACATTCAAGTATGTCAAATCATTTTTGAAGACTTGCATCACCAACCATTTCTCACCAATCTAGCAATAAACCATTCCCAACCCAATAACTACTCGGGTGACTTCTCTTTTTGTTTTCTATTTTTATGGTTTTTAACGAGATCTCCCTTTTTCATGTCGAATACCATAAAAGCAATATATTTTTTTTTGTGTGAAATCGCTAACATGCTCTTGGAATTGGGTTTTTAAGTGTCCAAATGTTGGTAATAAGGTTTGGGAAGAACCGGATAAACTTTTAAATAGTTTGAACACTTTTGCAATAAAGTAGTTTTATCCTATATATGTTGTGGGCCAAATGGCATAAATCTAAAACGATGATGTTAGGAGTCTGAAGGGATCTTCAAAAAGTTACTGGTATTTGAGAAGTTTCTACAAGAAATCACATATTGGTATGATACAATGGTTTTGCTACAACAAGAACCGATGTTCACGAGAGGATGTTTTCACTTTTATGTATATCTTTTAAGGGATATCATATATGCAATTGACTGCATAAATATTGGCTAAAGATGTTTAATATTTGAATTAAAAAGGTTATTTTTAAAAAAAACTCCTTTTTGATCCATATGCAGTCTGCTGCATATTAGATTTTCCAATCTTTTAATTGCCTTTTGTTTTATCAGCATGATTAAAGTCGCCTTCATGTTGTTTCAGTGCTTTGTTTCTTATAAGATGACACATAAACATAATTTTCCTTTTCGTTTGTGTACTTCACTTTTGTAGATCAAAAGCTCACAAGTCAGATTCATAAAACTGGCCATGGCCACCTTTACCCCTACATATCTCCACCACTACTTAAGATTACACAAAATCTTTATATGGGATAAAATAAGGGAAATGATTAATCTCCTAACTAAATAGCCTAAAAATTATCCTAATGATGAGATGATGACATGTGGAAAAATCAGGGGGCAAAATTAGGAAAGAGAATTAGTGGATACCACATGTCACCTTCTTATAGTTTTAAGAGGATTTTTAGGTTTTTAACGAGATCTCCCTTTTTCATGTCGAATACCATAAAAGCAATATATTTTTTTTTGTGTGAAATCGCTAACATGCTCTTGGAATTGGGTTTTTTGTTTTTTTTTTTTTTTTTTTTTTTTTTTTTTTTTTTTTTTTTTTTTTTTTTTTTTTTTTTTTTTTTTTTTTTTTTTTTTTTTTTTTTTTTTTTTTTTTTTTTTTTTTTTTTTTTTTTTTTTTTTTTTTTTTTTTTTTTTTTTTTTTTTTTTTTTTTTTTTTTTTTTTTTTTTTTTTTTTTTTTTTTTTTTTTTTTTTTTTTTTTTTTTTTTTTTTTTTTTTTTTTTTTTTTTTTTTTTTTTTTTTTTTTTTTTTTTTTTTTTTTTTTTTTTTTTTTTTTTTTTTTTTTTTTTTTTTTTTTTTTTTTTTTTTTTTTTTTTTTTTTTTTTTTTTTTTTTTTTTTTTTTTTTTTTTTTTTTTTTTTTTTTTTTTTTTTTTTTTTTTTTTTTTTTTTTTTTTTTTTTTTTTTTTTTTTTTTTTTTTTTTTTTTTTTTTTTTTTTTTTTTTTTTTTTTTTTTTTTTTTTTTTTTTTTTTTTTTTTTTTTTTTTTTTTTTTTTTTTTTTTTTTTTTTTTTTTTTTTTTTTTTTTTTTTTTTTTTTTTTTTTTTTTTTTTTTTTTTTTTTTTTTTTTTTTTTTTTTTTTTTTTTTTTTTTTTTTTTTTTTTTTTTTTTTTTTTTTTTTTTTTTTTTTTTTTTTTTTTTTTTTTTTTTTTTTTTTTTTTTTTTTTTTTTTTTTTTTTTTTTTTTTTTTTTTTTTTTTTTTTTTTTTTTTTTTTTTTTTTTTTTTTTTTTTTTTTTTTTTTTTTTTTTTTTTTTTTTTTTTTTTTTTTTTTTTTTTTTTTTTTTTTTTTTTTTTTTTTTTTTTTTTTTTTTTTTTTTTTTTTTTTTTTTTTTTTTTTTTTTTTTTTTTTTTTTTTTTTTTTTTTTTTTTTTTTTTTTTTTTTTTTTTTTTTTTTTTTTTTTTTTTTTTTTTTTTTTTTTTTTTTTTTTTTTTTTTTTTTTTTTTTTTTTTTTTTTTTTTTTTTTTTTTTTTTTTTTTTTTTTTTTTTTTTTTTTTTTTTTTTTTTTTTTTTTTTAAAAAAAAAAAAAAGTTAGAGAAAACTATTGGTTTCGAATATTATGATTGATATCTTCTCCTCGTTTATCTCCTATTTTGTCTCCTAGTTTTATGGTGTTGATATGACCATATTATTTCCTAGTTTATTGGATGCATTATATATAATACGGAGAGTTCTTCTCCTGCTCTGTATCAGAAAAATACAATCAATAAAAGGCATCAATACTTTGATTTTATAATGGCATCAGAGCAGTGATCCTACTCTTTCAACAAAAACATGGCCGGCGACAAAGGCGGCGATGCTGAATCCAGCGGTGGAAATACCGTGGATTATAACTCACCATATTACCTTCACCCTTCCGATTATCCTCGATAAATGCAAGTCAATGATGCTTTGTCAGACAATAATTATTCGGATTGGGTACAAGAGATGGAGAACTTCTTGTTCGCAAAGAATAAGATTGGCTTCATCGATAAATCAATACCGAAACCAGAAAAAACGTCCAAGGATTACATGCCATGGATGAGGGTGGATGCGATGATTAAAGGATGGCTTACCACCGTTATGGATAAAGAAATAAGAAACAGTGTTAAATACGCGAACACCGCTGCGGAGATGTGGTCAGATCTGAAAGAAAGATTTGGAAAAGAAAGCGCACCAAGAGCATACGAATTGAAGAACAAGATTGCTGCTATGCGTCAAGATGGAGCCACCGTGTCAGCCTACTACACGAAGCTTCGATCTTTATGGGATGAAACTCAGTCAGTCCTTCCTATCCCAAAGTGTACCTGTAATGGGTGTACATGTGATATTGGTAAGCGTCTGGTTGAACATCAAGAAAAGGAGAGGTTGTACGAGTTCCTTATGGGTCTTGACAACGAGTTCGGGGTTATCAAAACTCAGATCTTAGCTACTAAACCCACTCCTGGACTCGCAACCGCTTATCACCTTGTCGCTGAAGATGAACGACAGAAACTTTTAACCGAAGAAAAGAAGCCGGTTGTGGAGGTTGCTGCGTTTAAGGCTTCTGTTTCTCAACGACGAGGTACCTCATTTTCCTCACAGCAGAAAACTAAGACGAATTCAAAATCTGAAAAGCAAGAAGGAGAGACACCACATTGCACCTATTGTAATAAAGACGGACATGTTCGAGAGGGTTGCTTTGAACGAATTGGATTTCCAGACTGGTGGCCAGGAAAGGCGAAGGGAAACAAGTTCAAACCAAAGGCTTCATGTGTCGAAGGAGTCTCCTCTCCCGTTCCTGGACTTAATATGGAGCAATACCAGGCCTTCTTAAAACAGTTTGAAGACCAAACCGTCACAGGTGATGAACAAAACAAACGAATGGCCAACATGACAGGTAAGTCTATTGATAACTATGAGTGGATTTTTGATTCGGGAGCTACCGATCACACCACTTACCTGAGTAACGTTCTTGTAAATAAAAGAAAAGACCAACATGAAATACCAGTGGTTATTCCCAATGGTAAGAGTGTCCCGGTTGAAGGAAAGGGTGATTATACTCTCCCGGGAGGAATTAAAATCAAAGACATATTGCACGTGCCACAGTTTACTTGCAATTTACTCTCGGTTAGCCGACTAACCAAGGATCTTCAATGTTCAATAACGTTCTTTCCTGATTTTTGTATTATGCAGGGTCTCCGTTCGAGGAACTTGATTGGTGCGGGTAAGTGCAAGAGAGGTCTATACCGAATGGGGATGTTTGCAAGAAATAGGGCAGTTATGGCAGTATCTATTGAAAGATGGCACAAGAGGTTGGGCCACACATCTCAAGAAAAACTAGCTAAAGTTGATTTTTTGAAAGATGTTTCTTTTAATCTTAGAAATAATGTTTGTGATGCTTGTTCAAAGGCTAAACATACTAGATCCCCTTTTCCATTAAGTGAAATTAAGACTAAAGAATGTTTTGAACTATTGCATTGTGATGTATGGGGCAAATATCGAGTTCCTACTATTTCAGGGGCGAGTTATTTTTTAACAATTGTGGATGATTTTAGTAGGAATGTTTGGATTTTTCTCATTAAGTATAAGAATGATGCTAGTACTTGTTTGATAAATTTTTGTAAAATGGTTGAAACCCAATTTAGCAAACTTGTCAAAAGAATACGATGTGATAATGGTGGGGAATTTACGTCCAATTCTATGCTAAATTTTTATGCCCAACAAGGAATTCTTTTAGAAACCACTTGCCCTCATACTCCACAACAAAATGGAGTTGTTGAGCGCAAGCATAGGCACTTATTAGACACGGCTCGGGCTTTACGCTTTCAAGCTAGTTTGCCTAAACGGTTTTGGGGAGAGTGCATTTTGACCGCCGCTTACATCTTCAACCGATTGCCCTCTAAAACCCTTGGTGATAAAACTCCATATGAAATTTTATACAATCAAAAACCTGAGTATAGTCATATGAGAGTTTTTGGTTGTCTTACTTATTTTTGGAGCATTGAAACAAAGGGAGATAAGTTTGAAGTGAGGGGGAGACCCGACATTTTTATGGGTTATCCCCAAGGAATTAAAGGCTACAAAATATTTGATATTGAAGGGAAGGAAATGGTGGTGTCAAGAGACGTGAAGTTTCATGAAGATAATTTCACATTTCCAACTCAAGCTCAACAGAAGGATGATCAAGATTTTATTGTTTCAGTGGAGAACCATGACATTGGAGGACCAGATTGTGAGACATTTAATTCTCATGAAACAACAGATGTTGAGCTTGAGTTTGGTCCAGAAAACCTTGAACCTGGTCCAGATCCTATCAATGAACACATCACGGCTCCTACTTCTGAAACGGATAATGAGCGACCACATAGAAATCGAGTACAACCCAAGCATTTAACCGATTTTGTCGTTGATCTTCCCCCTTCGGTTGACCACGCACACACCGCATCAACTCAAGCCACCTCAACGGTATATCCCTCTTCTAATTATATTTCTTATGATAAGTTTTCCCATAATCACAAACTTTTCTTGGCGGCCATCACAACTAATGATGAGCCGAAAACTTTTAAGCAAGCCGTGAAAAATCCAAAGTGGATTGAAGCCATGCAAAAGGAGATTCAGGCTCTTCAACAAAACAATACATGGACCATTGAGCCCTTACCAAAGGGAAAGAAGGCCATTGATTCAAAATGGGTATATAAAATCAAGTACAAACCCAATGGAGATGTTGAAAGATATAAGGCGAGGCTGGTAGCAAAGGGTTTTACTCAAATTGAAGGTGAAGATTTTCATGATACTTTTGCTCCGGTAGCTAAGTTGGTGACAGTAAGAACATTATTGTCGGTGGCAACTAAGCGAATCTGGTTCATTCATCAACTTGACGTTAACAACGCTTTTCTTCATGGAGATCTGGATGAGGAAGTATATATGAAATTGCCGCAAGGTTTTTCGACAGAAAAGGAGGGTCGTGTTTGTCGTCTAAGGAAATCACTCTACGGTCTTAAACAAGCCTCCAGAAATTGGTATAAAAAATTTACTACTGGACTTATTGGTCTTGGTTTTGTAACTTCCAAGGCTGATCATTCTCTTTTCTTTTACAAAAATAAGGACGTCTTCATCTCTATTCTCATATATGTGGATGATGTCATAATTGTTGGGAATGATTTCAACAAAATACAAGAATTCAAAGTGTGTTTGCATGACAAGTTTAGCATAAAAGACCTTGGTCAACTCAAGTATTTTTTGGGTATAGAAGTGGCCAGAACCTCTCGTGGACTTGTCTTGAGCCAAAGGAAGTACACTCTTGATATTTTAGAAGATGGTGGAATGGAAGGCTGTCGACCGAGCATGTTTCCCATTGAGCAGAATCTGAAATTTGTCACAAATGAAGATGATCCAAAGGTGGATGCTAGCTCCTATCGTCGTCTCATCGGACGACTTCTTTATCTCCAGGTTACTCGGCCCGATATAGCCTACTCTGTTAATACTCTCAGCCAGTTCGTTTCGGATCCTCGTAAAAGTCATTTGGATGCTATTACAAGAATCCTTCGCTATCTCAAGGCTACTCCGGGTCAAGGCATACTTTTGCCAAAGGAGGGAGGTACGAACTTAGTTGGTTACTGTGATTCGGATTGGCTTGGGTGTCCTCTCACTAGACGTTCACGAACCGGTTATATTGTTCTCCTTGGTGGAGCTCCTATTTCATGGAAAACTAAAAAGCAGTCCGTTGTCTCATGTTCTTCCGCTGAAGCCGAGTATCGTGCCATGGCTGCCACTGTTAGTGAGCTTATTTGGCTGCGATGGCTTTTACAAGAGTTGGGAGTTCCTCAACTTAGTTCTACCACTCTCTTTTGTGATAATCAGGCAGCCCGACATATTGCTAACAATCCTGTCTTCCATGAACGCACTAAACATGTTGAGATGGATTGATATTTGTTCGTCAACTTCGTTTTCTACTTGACAAGCTGGGTGTCGTTGATTTACACACTCCAGCTTGAGGGGGAGTATTGGTTTCGAATATTATGATTGATATCTTCTCCTCGTTTATCTCCTATTTTGTCTCCTAGTTTTATGGTGATATGACCGTATTATTTCCTAGTTTATTGGATGCATTATATATAATACGTCAGAAAAATACAATCAATAAAAGGCATCAATACTTTGATTTTATAAAAAACAATTACGTTTATTGCATGAAACCAATAATGGCATTAACTTGATCAAGTGAAAATGCAACAATTGTTCATTCATGAGTAAAAGTTTGACAATTACTTATTGATAATTAAGACACGGATAAGGGTTAAAGACTTAGAAAATTGTATTGTTTTAAGATTGTTTCCAGGCCAAGTACTTATAGTTGTATATTTATTGTAAAAACAGTCTAATCTGATTTTCATCGTAAATGTTTTTGAAATATTTTGTCTCATCACAAAATGTATAGAAGGATTTGAACAAGAAATATGTTATGAGGATAAATTCATGCATCTAAAGTTTTTCAATATCTATTTCTAATTATACTCTGTAATTTTTTTCTTGTATAAAATGCTATTTTGACACAAAAAGAAAAACTCAAAAACCACTATCTATTTGTTATCCACACTTCCCATATTTCCATAACATAAAATTTTGATAATATTAAAATACCGTTGTAAACTGTAGGTACCATACTAATTAATTTTAACCTACAATATATATTTGAATGAAAATAATATGCTTACTTTTTTCGCCCCGTTCAAAAAAAAAATAGGTCTTTTTAATACGCAACGATAACAATTTTCAATTGGACACCTAGATATACTCTTAGTACAGTTACCAAACCAACTCATCGACTAACTAAAATTAAAAAATTAAAGTCACCATACCTTTTCCTCGTCAAAGCTTTATATCTCAACAAATTCTTAGTCACCCACAATATGTTTAGTTGATAATTACCAAAAAGCGTTTAAATTAACATAAGCATTTTATCCTCTTCTTTTTATTTGTTTAAGACATATTCGTGTAACAACGTTTTTTAAAAATATATGAACAACAAAGAACTTGTCTTGATACATAAGTGGTGAATATTTTAAATAAAGATGTGACACATATAGTTTAAAGAGAAACGCAAATTTGTCACTCACATTCAAACTTTGTATCTCCAGGTCATTCAAACACTTTTCTTTTTTACTATATATAGAAAACCATAGTCAGTCCATGTTTGTTAATGCCGTAAAAACTTGTTTTTTTCAAGACTATGGTTTATTATTTTATTATAATAATTGTGACTAAAAGAGTAAAGTTTAAATATTAAACGGGTTAACTAAAATACGACCCGAATAGAGCCGAAACCCGTTTGATTCCGATCCTTCCCTCACTCTGTTCCCTTTTTCATAGTTTTCCTTCCCCAGCCTCTGTTTCAATTTTCACTACGCCCAATCCATCTCCGTTTTCTCAGTATGTTTATTTCTTGATTCCAATTTCATTTCTTATGCTCAATTCATCTCTACATCTTTATTATTATTATTTTTTTATCTTATTATTTGTATCTGCATATATTGTTAGTTGATATAAAGCTATACAATTTAGATATACTATATATTTAGCTTCAATATATGTAACAAAAATGATCCATTATATAGAATATGCAAGATGATTTTATATAACATATATATAATTTTTTTTATATGGGTTTGTCTTGAATTGAAGTGGGTTAAGCTTAAAATTTGGATTTATTAATGTGACATAGGAAGAAGAAGAAGAAGAAAAATGGTGTTGTTTGGGCTTAGAACGAAGCAAGCACAACTAAGGGCTTTATCGAAACAGTTTACAAGATGCTATTTTCAGATACATAGGTCTTCTTCGGTTATCCGCGAAGGTAAAATTGGTGTTTTGAATGGTCAAAGTTTGAATCTTTACAAACCCCGTGTGGAGCTTGATAACAATGTGCGATTTTATGCGGCACCGGTGGTTCAGGTAAACATATTTGTCTAGACATTTATGTGTTTGTAAGAGTGTTGCAATCATAGGTAAATAGGTTGAACTTGTTTATGTTTGCTGAAGGGCTTTTGGCCTAGCGATATTCGAGGTAATCCATTAAAATGAAGGTTGTGGTCTCGTTGTTCCAACAAATGTGTGAACAATGGGTGTGTGGATGCTTGTGTTTAAAAAAGTGTAGTTTATTGTAAACTTTATGTTGAGGAATGTATATTATGTATTATAGATATAGATATGGTTCTAGTATTTATAATTCAAGTGAAAGTTTTTGAATCAATCTGTTTTTGTTTCGTGGTTGTGGTTTGTGTTGATTTGGCAATATGTTTTGAAATGGTTTTTTAGGTCAAGCCAAAGTATGACGACAAGGATAAGCGTCCACGAATGAATGAAGAAATATCTGCTCAGTATGTAAGACTCGTGACCGATGAAGGTTTGTTTGCTAATTCATATATATTTTGGTAATCTTTCCAACTTATTTTGTCATGTATATATTATTTACTTTAGACCATTTAATTTCCTTTATAATCTTTAACCCTAATGCAAAAACCAAAAATTGCAGGGCATGGTGTAGTGTCAAGGCATGAAGCATTGCAGCGTGCAAAGAGACTCGACGTTGATTTAGTTGAGGTACCACTTTTCTCTATAGAGGACCTAGATCTTTTTGATAATGACATTAGCATTTTCCTTTAATGTCCTACGAAGCATCATAATTTCGTTACGTGCTATGAAGCCTTCTTATATTGATATACTATTAACAATATCTTCATGTTTTGTGTTGCAGGTTCAAGGAGATGCTAATCCACCTGTTTGCAAGCTCATGGATTATAACAAAGAAATGTATGCAAAGCAAGTAAGGGAAAAAGAACAAACAAAAAAGAAGGTTGGTTTCTCCTGCTGGATTCCTTTGCTTATATTCTTGATATTCTCTACAGTATGCTAATATATAATTTACTTCAAGAGGAGATGTCAGGTTGTTCTAATACATGAAATATACGAGACTAAGATTTTTCTATATTTTTGTCTTATATATGTCTAATTTTTACAGTCTAACTTGGTTTTACGTAAAGGAGGTCTGAAAGAAGTTCGAATTACTTACAAAATCGTAAGTTCCTTCCTTAAATTCTGCTCTATGTAACTAGTTTATACAGCTTGCACCAATTCCTTTGTTATGCTTGTTATTGTGAGTTATAACCAACCTTATTATTGTTTGTAAGCTATTAAATTTAGATGACATGTTGATTTTATCATATATTTTTACTTACGTAGCTTACTTGCTTCAGTTTGTCAGATGAAAATCATTAAGTATTTTAGATGTAGTCTAGTTGTTTTACTTGAAAACAAACTTCTGTCTTCCTTGATATCTTTATCTTTACTACTATATATTTTTAGAAATAGTTACACAAAACTTAGTTTGAAAATTCCCTAATTACCCTTAATGAACCCTTTCTCATGGAAAGAGTTATTGAAAATTACCCAATTTGCTCTTTATGAACTAATTTACGCCCTCAACCCTTATTTTACTAATTTACATCCCGAACCCTTAACTTTTAAAATATCTCCACTACCACCTTCACATCAATTACATTTATACCAACCTACACCACTCGACAACACCACCACCACCAATAGTCACCGCCATCACCACCTGTCGCCGTCGCAACCACCACTGCCGCATTGCGCGGGTAACGTGCTAGTTGAAGTTAATGAGAAGGGCTGATTCCTGTACGAAGGTGGAATATTTTGAACAAAAGGTACTATCGCATGTTGGGAACTTTTGAAACACTAGTATCCGACTAGGTTACTAACCGAGCTTTGCGTACCATTAGACTTCAGTCTAAAGAGAACTCTGATAACATTCAGTATTCTAGTTAGCTTTCAATTATAACAAGAATGTGTAAACATGGAGACTAAGCAATTATATCACGTTATGTCATCAACTTAACATTAATTAAGAGTGACTAAGCTAATGTAGAGAACTAGAGTTAATAGAACATGATATGCCCTTGTCTACCAACTAAATCATAATATAGACTTTTAAGAAAGTCATGCATTAAACTACCATCATTTTTCAAGTTTAGGCTGTTAACTTAGTTTTATTATCTTTGGTTTTCAATAAGTAGTTGGCTTCCTTTATTTGTGCTGTCTGTTGATGCGTATTCACAAAATGCTTATTTTTCTAGGATAAGCATGATTTGCAAACAAAAGCAGATACCATTAAGCGTTTAGCTGATCGTGGTTACCGGGTCAAGGTATGTTTATAGCTAATATACTGTTGTCATTGTTGATAGGGGCTGATTTCAATAAAACTTAACAAGTGGTATGTCTAATGTTAATCCACCAGTATTCACATTCAAAAATATTACTAAAATTGGATTTGATAACATTCTTGTGTTAAACAGTGCATGTCAGTGATGGTAGCGGGTGTTAAAGTTGAAGATCAGGACTTGGGAGGACTGCTATCACGTCTCTTTGCTCTGGTACAATAATGTGCATTTCATTATTTCATGTGGTTCTTTGCATTTGAGATAAAAGTCAAAAAGGGTTGGGTTGTGTTTGACCAGAGATGCTTTTTGTGCAAAAGTTAATAGATGATTATGAGGTTTTATAATCAGAATTATAGTAGTAATTTGATTTTTTGAATAAAATAGTTTAGGAGGTTTCATGCACCACAAGAATACTCTTTTGGCAACTTCCGACTCGTGTGATCCATTTGACCTGTCTGAGCTGACTTCTTTATTAGTAAATAACTAAATATGTTGGAATAGCTCAACAGCTACCTTTGGTTTTCTTCGATCTTTAAAAAGAACTTGTGTATTGCAGATTGAAGAATTTTCTATTGTGGAAAGTGGGCCTAAAGTAGAGGCAAAACAAGCATACGTTGTTGTCCGGCATGTGAAATTTGGGCCATTGAAGAAGGGACCGGGCAAAAAGATGCTTCTAGAACCGTCAAATAGTAATATCTCAGCACAAAGCCCTGAACCAGATCAAAGCTTGGATGAATCTGATTCTGCAACCAAGGAGGATACTGGTCCTGTAGGTACAGTTGAATCAGATTCGGCTGATGATATTGACCATGAACGAATGGTGAAGTTTGCACCAAAAACAACAAATAGGTATGCTGCTAAACAATCAAATGTTACGGTTCCTGGACCAGAAAACAGGTATGCAGCCACGGGGCCAACTTTCGCTCATCTTGTGAGAAGAAATGAACCTGAAAGTCAAAGTCAAACCCGTGTTAGCAATCAGGAATCCGATTTAAACAGACGGGGCCCAGGGGTAGTAGCATTAAGTTACGGGATGTTTGGTGCACCAAAACCGAATAATGATTCTCAAAGAGGAGGTGGCCCCCAGCAAGTAAATAGGTACAAGAAAGGACCGAGCCCTCAACCACCACCTATGGATTCTAGGGGTGGACGGGGAGATTTTAGTAGAGAAAATTCGAATATTGACCCTAATGGGATCAGGGACAGAAAAGCTGGTGCTGGTTTCCGACGATAAGTACACAATTTTGTACAATGAAGTTTGCAGTTTGAAGTTCTACGCAATGTAGCACTTGTAGGGGGCTACTTAACTTATTGTTGTAGTATCCATTGCTATACACTATGCAGTGCTTTGGTAGTCCATTAAACTATTAAAGCAGCAATGGAATGATTTTTGTTCTGATCTTTATTTTTATTTTTTACCGGAGGATGAGTTAGAAGAAAGTGTTCTGACAATATAAATTTCTTAATGTAATACTAATTACAGTGACTCAAAAGCTGTAATAATCAACTTATTACTGCTTGAATATGCAGTATATACATATAACTATCTCATTACTTAACCAGGCCCGTATGGACCACTTTTTAAATAGGGTGGCTCAATTGAGTGTTTAGAACGGATTAAAGGAACTCATGCAGCTCATATGGTGGTTCAGTAATTATATGAGCCGCTGACTTGATGGGCTTAAAAGCATTTCTTTTAGAGGAGTATAGTCTTGAGAATAGAGAGTACATCAGCCTAAAACGTGCAAGCAAGCAGTTGTATTGTGGCTATTTTGATCAGTACTGCTATCCAAAGCAGAGTAGTAGAGCCAGTCAAGAGAATTCCACCAATATACTTGAGACAAGTGCTGACAATAGTACAAAAGTTGGTGTGCCGTGAGGGATGGCTGGTAATAAAGGTTAGCTTCTTGTATTGACTAACGATAAAAAAAGTTGATGTTTGCTTATTACGTTATAACCAAACATCCCTAATTGACTTAATGGAGCCATCAAGTCTCAATCAAACAGTCCCTAATCGAAATCACTTTCAAAATGCATGTCCGATCACCTCCAACGTCTGTAAGAACTTCGCTTACATACTTGCAACCAATCTGCTATGAAGATTTAATGCAATACTCGTTTTTTGGGGAGGATGAGAACCATCAGAATGTCAAAAGGTCAACTGAACAAGGTACAAAAGATCTGAAACCACATATTGATTGGTCATGGTCCATTGCTATATTTGTACAATAGAGCAAGTAGTTCTTTTGAAAACTAATATTAAGAATAAGTTTTTTTTTACAAGTTGACCATTGGAAATCTCTCTAGAACTCAACAAGCAAACATATACTCTACAACTCCATTTCAGTTTTCTTTGGTGGATCGTCTTGATGTTCTTCATCTATTCCCCCAGTAGACTTCCTTCTTCTGAAGGCGGCCCGCTTTATGAACTTTTTACCATTATCAGGAATACCTTCATCACCGCTTAGAATCCTGTAGACCTGTGTTACAATATGCAACATGGTTAAATTAAAATTGAAGTTCAAGATTATAAACGTACGGTACTTAAGTAATAAAGCAACGGAAGTCAATGGGATACTAGTATAGTAAATAGATGTCACCTTGCTCATTTTTGGACGTTCGGTTGGACAATGATTGATGCATTGAGAAGCAACCCATATCAAGTCATTGAGCTGATCCATGTCACAGACACCGCCAAGATGAGGATCAAGAAGTTTTTCAGCATTTTTCGCATTGATCAAAGGTTTAGCCTGCCGATCATTAGATACATTAGTTTGTGGTTGGTCAAGGAGAAATCACATACCCATAATTAGTTTCTGGTTTGCATCTGTATGAAGATGATACATACCCACATAACCAGACTCCGTTGCGCATCATCCAAAGCAGGACGCCCCGTGATGATTTCTAACAAAAGGACTCCATAAGCATACACATCAGTTTTCTCATCAACCAAGCCATCTGTGAAAACCTCAGGAGCAAGGTAACTGTAGTTTAATAACGAAGATAGAAGTTAAAAAAAGCAAAATAAATACCACCCGGAAAAGATGCACTATAAGCGTCAAAAACAAAAATGGTCCTTTGCTTTCATACCCAAATGTCCCTTCAAACTGTGATACAGTGAGGTGTATCCACTGATCTGGAAGCCACTTTGCCAGCCCAAAATCAGATATCTATGGTTATACCAAAAGTTAAAGATCATCTAGACATAATGATAAATAAAAAGAAAGTTTCAAGTCATAGGATTACCCGAGGTTCAAAATCCTCTGAAAGCAAAATATTAGCTGCCTTGATATCTCTATGAATGATTCTCCGTTGACAACCCTCATGAAGATAGGAGAGGCCTGATGCAGTGTCCAATGCAATGTTATATCTGATTGTCCAATTAAGTTTCTCCTTCTGACCTGAGATAGGTAAACAGTGTTGAATAATTTCAGATGATATTTTAATCAAGAATTTATTATTATAAAGATCAAGCTAGAACAGATGTAATATGTGGCAAGATTTGCAGAATATACTTATGACAGTGTCGACTCAGGCTATGTTTTATTTCTAACAGGCCAAACATGTTAGCTAAAAAATGAGACGGGTCAAATGAGCTGGACAAGTTAGAATGCTATTGAAACAATATAATTTTTTTAAACCATATCTGCACTAATTGTTCGTTAAAGATTTGGAGAAAATGTGTGTTGGCTCGTTTCAACTGTTACCAGAATATACACATTTACCCGCCAACCGACCCACCCAATTTCCTACCTCTAGTCATAATGAAAAATGTAATTATAAACTAACCCGAAAGAAGAGAAGCTAAGCTCCCATGATGAGATAGAGGAAGAACAAGGTGCATGCCCCCCTCAACTCCATAGCCAATAACATTAGAAATGTTTGGATGATTGACGTGGACCAGGATTCCAAGTTCAGATAAAAAATCAGAAGTCATCTCTTCAGGTGTACCTCTGATCAGCCGTTTGACTGCTATAATTTGTCCATCTTGCAAATGACCCTTGTAAACTTCAGAATAACCTCCTTCTCCAATCAAGTTTTCTTCACGATATCATACAAGGTGCAGAAACAATGTTAACCCTAAGATTTTATTTTCATGACATGTAAATATTATAGGCCATATTGCATAATGAGTTTTATATAGATACATTTTAACCATGTTTTCATCGCAATGCAATAGACGAGTGCATAAGTATAACAAATAGTTAATACGAAACGATATTAATCTTCATAGCTTTATAGGTCATTTAGCAAAAGGGACTTTCTTTTAATAACGAACTAATCAGTTAATTGCAAGAAAAATAATCTATTGACAAGCAAATAGCAGGATATGTATCTGTTAGCAAAACAAAGTAACCAGTTCTGTACACATACTTTCAGACATCTGCTTCACTTTCTTTTTTTTTGAACGGATCTGCATCACTTTCTTGGTAAAATGTTTATGATAAGAAACTTGTAATTCAAAATTACTTGATCAAAAAATGCATTGAATAGAAGTAAAAGTCTGATGGGTCAAAAGTTGCCCAAATTGTAATTTTAAAGCTTAAAAATTTGCCCAAAAATATTGGTTATAACTTAAACATTATCATACTAAATTATTATTTTTTACAAATAGTATCTCGGATCAAGCAAAATCAGACATGTTTCGGAAGTACCAAAAGTATCCATATGATCCGAATCAGTTTGGACCCGTTATTCGAACAGCCCAACCCACCCATATTGCCACTTTTACTATATATGAACTTGAAGGACGCAGAAACAAGTTCCACAAGAGCATATGTTTCTCAGAAACATTGATGGCAAGAAAAGGCAAGTTAACAAATTAAAGAGTCAGTGCTAAGAATAACATCGCTTGAAAGTTGAAATAATAATAAGCGTGGGAGTGATAAACATACCATGACTGAAGTTGTCAGTGGCATGTTTGAGTTCTGCAAGTGAGTAATTTTTCCATGAGGCCTCAAAACAATAAAAGTCAGCATCTAATCGGGAAGGATATTCTGAAATGCTCTGCATGAGTTTCCGACTCTTTTTCTTTGTCAGTTTCTTTAAAGAAGGTATGCTAGGCAGGCCAGGATTAAATGTGTGCAAGCTTACTGTTGGTGCCTTTTTTAAATTTCGTAAAAACCCATGAGATTGTTTTGGATGAGTTTTTGGATCAACTTGAGCTTCTAAATCTGAAAACCCGGATCTCGCAGAAGATGAGCCTGCAGTTTCATAGTCCTTAGGTGATGCTGGTTCAGATTTACTTCTACTTTCCTCGACATTCTTTAGTGGCGACTCGTCCAAAGCATCGTCATCTTTATCTACAAAGCTAAAGTTTTAGCAATTAATGTTATAGAAGAATTTAGTCACAGAAGGATAACTCAAGATTATGAAAGAAAATGGCAAGTACATGCAAATTGTAAAGGAGTAAGGGTAGATGTGGCAAAATGATTCTGTTGGATAGCAGATGATAATGACTGTCAGTGGCACAACTTTTACAAAAATCATGGAAATCAAGGCTGGACCAAACAAGTTGGAGGGAGCCTTGACTTGAAGCATTGTACAAGTGCTTAAGGCTCCTTCGGATCATGACACAACCATCATATATATAAGGACTTGGAAGCAAGCTACCTACACGTAAAGGCAGGAATTGGGTTTGGCAGAGTTAGTAGTGACATACCACTTTGTCTTGCCTGCCTGTTGACCCATGCATTCTTCAAAGTGGGCAGGCAAGCTTGGCTTACAAAAACCATTAAAATAAGTAATTTTAGGTGACAGTCGAAATGGGTTTTGGGGAGGGGGGAGGGGGGGGGGGGGGGAGGGATACTGAAGAAAAAAGTTATATCTAACTGTTTAAGAAAAAAGTTTAGGATATGCCTTTAAAATACACCTGAGAGATTCAAAGTGAAAATATGATTACGAAAAGAAAGGATAGGATACAAGGGGCTTCATAAATTGTGCACAGGGGTAGTTAATGATGGTTTAAATCAGAAAACAGTTCATGTAGGAAATAGATCAGCAACTATAACTGTTATTGCAAATTCCGGAAAGTGTTTGGGTAGTCTCAAACACATATCTCTGCAGACTTCAGAATTTAGATAAACGAATACATATTCCAACTTTTATTTCTAAGGGAGCTATTAATTGCCTCAATTTTCTCTTAACACACGAAAAATGTAATTCAATATAGATGAACAAATAACAGAAACTAACAATGAATGATAATACTCATGAAAGTGCAGTTAACAACATTCCAACTTACGGTAAATCATAAAAAGCCAGAATGTAACTTTCTTTTTGCAGTAATGGTTGACATTTTCTACCTTCAGTAGAAATAGAAACCGAAGAATCAGAGAAAAGAATTCTGTTATTTTCAACTGCAAATATAACTCCTTCCTTCGTTTCGTCCTTATCCATGTATTACTGACAATATTAACATAAAAAAGTATCAACAAAACATCATAGATAAAACTAGTACATTTACAAAAAAAAAAACACATACAAAATCTTCATGGTTGCATAAAAGATGACTAAACCAATATTATTCTGTGATAACAGACGTATAATTACACACACACACACATATATATATATATATATAATAAACGATGTATTTCGTTCATCGGGGAAAAATCTAACATAAATCATAATTGGCCTATTTGGAAGGTGATAAGAATATGATATATCTAACAAGGCTAATGGTGAACAATGTGAATTATACAAACACCAGATAACAAAAAAATGAAAAGATAAATGTTTTATTTGATATGCATTTGTGATGGCATGCTAAAAAAAATAAAAAAATTAAGGATTGTGATAAAGATAAATAAGATAGTACCCTTGAGGAGAGAGATGCAAGAACCAGAATCCTTCATACAGAAACATGGGAAAATAATGGTAGCCATGGCTAAGCTTCTCCCTCATCCCATCTTTCTTTTTAAATTGAATTTACATATTTGGCCCATCAATTATTTAATTTTCTATTTCTATTCTGAAGATGACAACGTAATTTTGGATTTTTTTTTTTTTTTTTAAGACTCATTAAGCTGAACGCATAAATAATCTATTAAGTAAAAAAAATAGCTAATTGACGGTTATTTTTATTTATTAAATCAAAAAAGAAAAAAAACAAAATTTGACTTAATAAATTCTAAATTATTAAGTAAAAAAAACAGGGCCAAAATGATTAAACCAAAGCTAAACCGTACCCAATGAATCAAAATTGGTTTTGTATTTGGTTCTACCCAGTTATTGCAAAAAAAACCGGTTCACAGTTTAGTTATTTTTATTATGCTTTGTTAGTAAGTAACAAACTAACAAAACAACGTTGTTTGTAATTTTGTATAAGACCAAATAACTTTAGCAAAAAATTCATATACTTGCATTAGAACATATGACACAATAACCCCGTTTGCTTATGTGGCTGACTACACCGAATTGTTTTAAAATAAATGATAGTTAAAAAAATGTGATATATTACATAAAAAAAAAAAAAAAAAAAATGGTGGTTCTGTATCCATAACTATATGATAGGAAGATAATACTCCGTATATGGAAATATTTGTTTATTTCCTTTACATTATCTATGTTGTTTGCTTACTAGTACTATAAATGTTATTAATTCATGTTAAGAGATTCATAATTCTATAACTAGATGAATACTCGCAGTCTCGCACGATGCAGAGACCATGATGGTAATGACGGCGTGACCGTGCCAGTAATAGGTAGTGGTGGTGGCGACAGGTGGCAGTGACGAATAGTGTAAGTTATTGATGTAAAAGAAAAAATATAGTTATTTTTAGAATTAAAGGGTAAATTTTGTAAATTAATTAAGAGTATATTATGTATTCAGTTGACTCATGATTAATGTTAATTATAGTAGTAAGAACATTCCAGATATTTTAAAGGCGAAAAAGTTTAAAGGAAAAAAAAAGTTTGCTTTACATAAAAATTTAGATGAAAGATAATACATGAATCATGAAAGAAAAGTTGGCGACCAAATTTGTTTTGAACTTTTATTTTGAACAACGGGAGATATTGGAAGGTTGTAAATTGTAATAATGTTAAATATACAAAAAAGATTATACCTAAAAATAAAAATAAAAACCAAAATTGAAGGGCATTTAGTTTACAGCTATTTCCCTTGATACACCCAAATTTCAAATTGTGACTCACAGCGCCCCAAAATCAAAAAAACAAAAGAAAAGAAAATCCCCAAATTTCAAATTTCACAGATCTTCTTCTTCTTCTGTAACGGCTTCTTATCTAAATTAAAAACCCCCAAATCCAACCAAACAAATAATTCCCTACTCGTCTTCTAAAATAAATTTTTTTATCTCTCTCTCTCAAACCCCCAACAACAAATTTTGATCATTTCCGATATGGCGTCTCTAACACCCGGGATCTTATTAAAACTTTTACAAACAATGAACACAAACACCCGAGTCACCGGAGACCACCGTTCCCCTCTTCTTCAACTCATCGGAATCGTTCCCGGTCTCGCAGCCGGGTCAGACGACTTATGGCCAAACCACGGGTTCTATATTTCCCTCTCCGATTCATTAAACTCGACTTACGTTTCTCTTTCTGATAAGGACACAGATCTTATACTAACAAACCGGTTACAGCTTGGTCAGTTTGTTTATGTCGACAAGTTCGAGTTCGATACTCCGGTGCCTCGTGTGTCTGGGATTCGGCCGATTGCTGGCCGTCATCCGTTTGTTGGAACTCCTGAAATGCTTATTGCTCGGATCTCGACTAGTAAGAGGGAGTTTGTGATTCAGAGTGGTTCCGATTGTGATTCTTCCGGTGATCCTATTGCCACGTATTTGTCGAATAAGAAGTTTGATAATCAACCAAAAGATATTAAGAATGAGGTTAGGTTTTTTTTTTTAATTTTTCATTTCGGGTGTTTTTACTTGATTTTTTATTTTTATGTGACTCGATTTATATAATTTGTGAATGTATACGAATTTGTATTATATGCCTATGTCATTGTTAATTTAGATCTAGATCTGTACAGGATACATACACATAGATTTTTTGTTATATTATGATAAAAGAGCAAATTTGCAACCTATTCTTTTAAAATGTTACATTAGGCACTAAAGAAGGCTAAAACGCTGCCGAATTCTACATAAAAAGCTAAATTTGTTGCTAAATTTCTGAAAAACAAGCTGTATTTGCCATTAAACATTGACAAGGGTATGTTTGGTGTTGGTTTATTCGTGTGAATAATGTATAATTTGAAGTAAATGATGTTTTTGTTAATTGTTTGATCCGTCCATTATGAGTTTTTCGTTGTTCTAAAAGAGTATATATGTGATTTTTTTTCCTTAAAAGGTGTAAGGTTTATGTTTTGGATATGTAAAGGATAAGTTTAAGAAATGTTGATTTTGAAGAGTTCTTTGATTTACCAAAAGAAACTCATAAGATATACTATCTTTTATAATGGTGAAGTTTAGTAGTATAAAGAGAGAGCCACTAACTGATAATGGGTGTTAAACAGGGTAGGAACCGACAAGTACTTGCACCTAGAGAGAATGTGAATAATATTGAGGAATCAACGAAGGCTTCGGAAAATCCTTCTCAGAGGTTTTCAAGCCCAGGTATGAAGCCACAAAGGTCGATATCAGCAGGAAAAAAGAACATGGTGGAAAGGGACCCTTCACCGGCTGCAAAACTGAAAAGATCATCTTCTCCAGTGCCTTCAAAGTGTGTCGTTCCTAGCTTGGTTATGGCTAAAGAAGAGAATCGTAAGGCTTCCAAAGAACCATCTATCATTGTGCCTTCAAGATATAGGCAGCCTTCTCCCAATGGGCGGAAACCCGTGACTCCAAGTTCAAGGAGAATGTCAATGTCTCCTGGAAGGCGGTTGTCTGCTGGAGTTAAAGTTTCTCCAGCAACAGATTCTGGTAATAAGAAAAAGATGGCAACTTTGGCAGCTGAGATTTCAAAAGTTTCAGAGGCTCTTGTCGGGTCTTCCACTAAATCAGTTGGATCTTCCACAAAGTCCAATGGATCTTCCACAAAGTCAGTTGGATCTTCCTCGAAAGCAAGTAGGAAGAACTGGGACGAAACGCCTACAGAAACAAAACAGAAGAGTTTTACCAAAAACCAGCCCGATCTGCAAGCAATTTTGAAAACTCAGGTATGATTTAAAACATATTTACAGGTTTTATTCAAAGAATTTATTTGGTATTTATATGGTGGCATATTTATTTGCAGGCTGCACTTTCTAGACGTTTAAGTGATGCACATTCATCTCAGCCTAACCTAGATGATTTGCCAAACGTTGAAAAGGTTAAAACGAGCTCATGTGACATTCCACTCTTGCCTGAAAGACCGACTACTACAGCTCTGGGAATCACACTTCATGAAAAGAAATGGACTGATGGTAGTGTGCCTCTAGATGCTTTGTCTTTAGACCTTAAAAGACTTGGACAGGTATAAAAACATATTACTATACTACAAGTAGATGTTCAATCCACATATCAATATTACATTTGGGTTTTAGAAGTAATCAACGATTCGTTGTTCCCACTGATCTGCAGAATGCTTTGCAAAGGAGAAATCTGGCTGCCGTAGCTGCAGCTGAAGCTTTGCAAGAGGCCCTTACCACTGAAGCTATTCTGAGGAGTTTGAGGTAACACTGAAAATTGATTAGTAGACCATGAGAATGCTCTTGTGTTATCCAAGTGTTACCTGATTGATGATTCCCTATCAAAGTGCAAGTTTGATGTTTTTATTTGAATATCGTATTTCCATATTATTTTCATCCTGATCTCCTTTTCACTTCACTCCAAAGTGCTACGGTGAAAGAGGCAAAATAAATATAAAATTCCTTTGATCAAAATGGGTCGAGTCAGGTTGACCAAACAACTCTTAAAAGTATGTAGTTTTGAATTTTGAGTATTTCAATGTTATTGTACATAAAAACGACAATTTGAGTGACTTTTGAGCTATTCACAGCATAGTTTCTACAAGTAACAATGTCGTTAGATGATACTATCCTCACGATTCCTGTGATAATTATGTCACAAGTTTCTAAGATTGATGAAATAATATTGTATCGTTCTATTTGCAGCATGTTCTCCAATCTCTGCTCAATGTCAAAAGTTGGAAACCCTTTACCGACAATTGATAGGTTTATGTCTGTATATGACGAAGCTGTTAAAGCAATATCAGCAGCTGAATCAGCTACTAGCAACCAAATTCCTAGCATGACTCATGGTAACGCACCACCAACAGACCAGTCAAAAACTCTCGCCCTTTGGGTAGAAGCTGCACTAGCCACTGACCTTGAGGTTGTTTCCCTCCTATCAAATCAAGTAATCGAGTCCCCATCTCAACCCCAGAAGAAAACCCTTTCTCAAAAACAATCTTTACCAGAAACCATCAAAAACCATTTGATGATTCCTTCTTCTAATATGTCAGTTAATGGGGCATGGATGAAAGGTCACGGGATGAATGAGAATGTTGTATTGGGAATGAATTTGCAAAAGGAAATGCAAACATGGTTCTTTAAGTTTGTTGAGGAGTCGCTTGATGCTGGTTTTCAGGTCTTTGATAAGAATAGTCCTACTAGTTCAGAAGTGGGCCCCATTAAGATGATCTTATCGCAGCTTAAACGAGTGAACGATTGGTTGGATTGCATGATCTCAAAGCAAGATGAGGTATTGTCTGGAGCAGTTGACCGGTTGAAAGGAAAGATTTACAGGTTTGTCATTCAACATGTTGGTACCACATATGACAACTCGTCCTGATGCTGAAAATTTAGTTTCTATCGTTAACATTATTTATGATGCTTTCATAAATTTGGAAATTTGTTACTAGAAGATATTGCATTTTGCTAGTGTTTTTTTCCCCTTCCAATTGTGTTTTTATGGTATGACTGGAATGCTAGTTTCAGATGTGGATTGTTTATGCAGAAGAAAGTGAGTTTTCTTGCCATATCGAATCAGATCTTATGTCATATCATTAGGCCATTTAATGTAATGAGTTCTATATAGATACCTTCAATCATGTTTTCTTCGCAATAAAATAGACGAAATAATATAATTCTTCATAGTTTTATAGGTCATTGAGCACAAGGGATTATATCCCAATAAAGAATAATCAGTTAATTGCAGGAAAAATAATCTACTGCCGTCTGCCAAGCAACTATGTATCCGTGTTCCAGAGCAATAACAACTTAAACCAGTATAATACACATACTTTCAGAGTTTCAGACATCTGCTTCACTTTCTTGGTTATGTTTATGTTCAGAAATTTGCAATTCAAAATTACTTGATCAAAAAATTGAATTGAATAGAACTATAGAAGTAAAAGTTTGATGGGCCAAAAGTTGCCCAAATTGTAAATAATATTCTCCAGATAGAACTGATCTCACATACAAGTTGGCCGATCAACAAATGCAATGTATAAACAGAAACCTTAGCCGCACTCGATTATTACTCAATATTGAAACTTATTGCTTATGTCTTCCCAAGCCCAAAACAATGTATCCGCCTAATAACCTTGAAACAAACTCAAGACCTAGTTGAAATTTATCGTGAATTTGTTAACAGTTTCTAAGGACTTCAAAATTTTGAATTAAAACTGATGTGGGATTGTGGGAAGGAATGTCTTGATCACTACCTCCATCGTTTTCACATTTGAATTTGAGAATGGGAAGTTTTTCCATAGACATCATGACTTCACTAATGACCAAAGTAATTAAATTACAAATTGGGGAACAAAAATCATAACTAGTCAATTTAATGAACATTACGAGAAATTAATCCCTCGAAAATAACATATAGGTCCTTGTTTTCTGGGCCAAAGATCTCATCTGCCTTCTGCAAAGTATCCTAAAAGACAACACATAAAAAGAAAAAAAGTTTGAACAATTTGGGGTAGTTTAAGAGAGGACTAATCCAAGAAAGTTTATGTACACATACCTCCTTAGTTTGCTTGTGGGAGTTTAATTCCTTCACATTAGCTAAAAAAGCACTAAACTGCTCATATGACAATCTGCCCCTGATGAATGTAGAACACCAGATAAATGATTGTTGAGTAGTCAAAACAATATCAGTAAAGGTGGAAAAATGGGTGGGTCAGTTTCGAATGACCCGAAATGTATTTTTTTCTTTCTGTATAATATACTTGTGTTTTAAAAATATGACAAGGTTAAATTACATCAACGATAATCTTATTTTCGTCTTATAAATAGATTAAAAGGTTTCATATCTTTAAGTTAGAGTTCAGGCTACTTTTGATTTCTTTTACCCATCTGACCCATGTCTTTTTAAGCTATGTGTTCATGTTAATATTAATTCTTTATTCATTAAAGACATCAACATTATCCATAAAATAATCACTTATGAGTAAACGGATTGAAATTGGGACTGTGAACACTATTAAAAATTACTTAAATGGCAACGTGACGGAAAAAAAAAGTTGTGATTTCCATGGAATAGAGGAAATAAATTTGGAAGTTGCTTAAAAGTTATCAGATGCATAAAACGTAGTTTAGTTAGTCTTATGGTTCAAATCAGAATGTAGAACTTTATAACTGTGTATGAAGATTTAAAATGTAATTATAAAAACCTGCTTATGCAATGTTATCTTCACCAATAGATTTCCAAGGGAAGCATCTTACCTCACTTGTCTGAAAAACTCTTTACCATCCACTCGGGTCCGGCCTGAAACAAGCATAACTGTGTCATACTTCATTGGCATAAAGGACAATAAGCACAATGGTTAATACACAAATATGAAACAAAGGAAACATGTTGCCTAGACATGAACTCTGAAATGAACCATCAAACAAACTTCCTTTTGGTGACTTTTTGAATGTGTTTGACAGTCTCTATGTCAAAAAGGTCATTGCGAATTGCTTAAGCAAGGTGCTACTTATTTTTAAGATGCAACTTTTTTCAAAGTTTATTATGTTGTGATCAAGAATCCATACCTGACATGGAGCTGTACGGGCTTGCAGTTCCTGATGAGAAGACAGAAGATCTGTCATCAGACATGCTTCTTGAGCTTGCAATAGCAATTGAGTGCCGTCTTGGAGAAACTGGTTTAGATATCCTTTTTGGGGATCCAGATGCTGATAGGCTTGGAGGTGATCCAGGTGGTGTCAGCCGAGGTGTACTAGTTTGTGATGCTAACAACAACCCCGGTGAAACACGAGGTGGTCTTGAGGCTGATGGAGGAACTTAAGTACACAATAAACTTCAAATGTTGTTAATCAGCTAAAAGTAGTTGAGACATATTATTAGAGATATTGGAATAAGCTATAGTATGAACCATGAAGCTTACCTTCTGTCACGGGCTCATCCTGATTGGAGTTTTGTACATCTGATGATTGACTCGTTATTGTTGAAGCAATTGTAGGTGGTGGGATTTCCTCGTCTTTTAAGGAAAAAGAAAATCTTGTCATTCAAAGCTTCTAGTTGGGCTACAAATATTTAGGGTGAAATAAAAAATAAAGTAACCACCATTAATGGACTGAGATGATAAGCTTGAATGGTCTGGTACAACTGATGCAGCAACCGGAGCGTCCCTGGGCTGAAACCCCATCAAAAATATGAATCAGGGCAGATTAGGTTAGCTTGTACTGTAAAATATACAAACAGCAGTATCGGTCAACATCAGCAACTTTAGTTACATTTCTGTTATGTGACTATGTGGGTCAGCGTTATAAGCGGCCTTATGGTATCCTTGACTACTGTTATTCTTGGCTGGTTTTAGCTTATACATACATATATGTCATGTATTTCAATAAATATACATAAGATGGTTAAGCCATTCAGAAATCATGGGTGGATTAGCATGTACGTGCAACGTGCTCATCCCTACAGGGCCCTTATCCTGTTAGGGGCGCAATATTCTAAACTCTTAGTACTTAAATGTTGAATATTTAATGAAATCAAACAATGTTTTATAATGAAAAACAAAAGTTCTGCGTAGTTAAGAACCAGGTATGAGATATACAATTAGGAAAAAAGCTTACGATATTGGTTTGATGGTGGGTTTTGAGTTACTCGAAAATAAGGGCCTACTGTTTATCTATATATGCAACAAAAAGTAGACCTTAAACATTAACAATAATCCTTTTATTTATCCCAATTCTCAATAAGATTAACTCACAGAGCTTCCGTCTTCATCTTGAAGCGACATCATGAGCGTCTTTCTGAAGCTCTCCAACTGCAATAGTCAAACCATTAAGATTATTCACTTGACAATCTAAGTAGTAATAAGTGATTCAGTAGAAATAGTGATTCGGTTATAAAAAAAACTGTGAATGAGATATACAGAACAATACAAACAGACTCCAATACTTCATTTCATTTCAACAAATTAAAAATAAAAACTTTATAGTTACCTTAGCAACATCGCGATTTAGCTTCTTAACTTGTTCCGATAACTTCACATTCTCGTTCGACAAAGTTTCCTTAAAAAACCAACATTTATCACAAAGCAACAACAATAACAAACATTCAAAAAACATAATTCAAGGAAACATATAATTAGTAATTAACTAAATAACTAAAATAACTAACTTTCTGTTGATCAGCGCGGGAAAGTTTATCAACAGCATCTGATAAAGAAGCATTAAGAGATTCAATCTGATTCATTAAGTCATCGACAACCAGGTCTTTTTCAGCAAGCTGGTCACGTAGGAGGGATGATTCAGATTCAAGAGCTGAAATGCGAGAAAAGAGGGCAATGGAAGTGATTTTTCGAGCAATATCGAGCTGTTCGAAGGGGTCGGAAGGGAGTTGTTCAACGAGTTCTTGTGGAAGATCAAAAGTCATGGCTGCAGATTCATTAGGAAGCATTTTGTTATTGAAATTTCATATGTGAGTTTGTTTGTCGTTGTGTTAATAATAAACAAGGTAGTATATATTAGAGGTTTTAAAACTACTGGCTGAAATGGAAAGAGATAAGGAGGCCTTTCATCCTTATTCTACTACTACTAGGGGTGTAAGAAATGAACACTAAACCGAAAAACCGGTCCGAACCGCGTGATCCGAAACCGAAAAAACCGAAACCCGAAAAAACCGAAAACAAAAAACCCGATGTGTAACGGTTCGGTTACGGTTTTCAATATTCATTACCCGCGGTTAACCGAACCGAACCGAATTTTGATATACCTACATATAATCATATATATGTATATTTACACATATATGTATTTCATTAATACATCATTTACATATCTATTTAGCTAATTTTTTGTATTTGTTGTCTAAAATATTAACAATTTTACTAACTTTCTTTCACAATCTATGATTAATTTTGGATATTCTAAGTAATTTTTTTATATATATACTCTTTTTAAGAAAAATTGTTAACTTTGTTTAAAATATTTATCAAAAATATTAGTAATATCATATAGAAGACATTTTAAGTAGTAAATCATGATACTCTTAAATAGAAACTTGCATTGCATAAATATAACGTTAGAAAAAAGTAATTCAAAATTAGATATAATGTATATTTATTTATAAAACAAAATATTAATGTAGTTAAATAACTATTATACATAGAAAAATTAATTAATACAATGTAAATTGACTATTATAATTGGAAACTTAAACTTTATATTAGCATAACTTTAATAAATGGTTAACCGAAATAAAACCGAAATTAACCGACTTTTTCGGGTAACCGAAATTAACGGTTCAAAATTTCTAACTAACCGAACCGAACCGAAACCCGAAAAACGGTTCGAAATTTATAGCTAACCGAACCGAACCGAACCGTTTACAGCCCTAACTACTACACCTATTTTCATCCTTATTAATTATTATATTTGTATTATTATTATTATTAGAGAAAATTACATTTTTCGTCCTTCAACTTGGCATGTTTTGCACTTTTCGTCCCTAAAGTGAAAAAATAGCAAAAAACCCTAAACTTGACACTTTTTTCACTTTTTGTCCCCGCGATAACGGTGTTAGTTTTTCTCTATTAAGGTTGCCAACATTTGTTAGTTTTTTTGTTCACTTTTCGTCTTTCCTTTTTCCTTTTTTATTTTTATTTTTGAAAATGTCAAAACTGCCAGCGATGTAAAAATCGTAAAGGAGTAGGCAACGAATCTTAAAAGAAATTATTGAATGAGTAGAGTCAGTATCAAATAATACAAAGAAAGCACGAATGACGATTTATCGAACGACAATTACATAAAGGTACAATTAACACGATGAATAAATAAAATCAAACACATAATATGTCATCTCTACCAATGTACTAAAATACGATTGGGGTTTTCTTTAAGTGACGCATGACACTATATTTAAACGACACATGTCTCTTTTAGGCTATATTTAATTTAAAAAAAAATCTTTTAAGATATCATTAATAAACAATAACTATTCATACTTTTAGTATTATTAAATATTATATTTATTATGATCATATCTAATTAAACATATATACGTAAATTATTTTTCTAACATTTTCGATTATTGAACTTTACAAATCATCAAACCAACCCACAGTTATACTATAATGCTTTTGTTAAGTATATTGTGTTATCTAAATTTCAATAAATATATTTTGATAAGTATAAATATAAAAAAAATTGTAATATGTCTCTTACTCTACTTTCAAATACGGTTTATACATCATTGGCAGTTTTGAAATTATCAAAATGAAAAAAGTGAAAAAAGTGTCAAGTTTAAATTTTTTTTTTTTTTTTCACTTTAAGGACGAAAAGTGCAAAACGTGCCAAGTTTAGGGACGAAAAATGTAATTTTCTATTATTATTATTATTATTATTATTATTATTTATAAAAACATCACTTTATTATTATTATTATTATTATTATTATTATTATTATTATTATTATTACTTTTAAACATCAACTCTATAACTTTTAGAAAAAATATATGCTAATGTTACAAAAACAATTATAAAAATTCACACAAGTAATATTACATTTGTCCACACTTTTAGTTAGCGTGAACAAATTAAAAAATTTGTCACGCTTTTATGTGTGTAAAAATATGGAAAACTAAAAGTGTGTAGAAATTAATCCACACTTAAAATTGTGTTATTTAATTTGTCACACCATATTTGTCCACACTAACTAAATATGTGGCGTGGACAAATATGATGTTACAAATTAAATAAGAAAGTCCACACTAAAAAGTGTGAACTTTTAGAATACCACAATTTTAAGTGTGGATTAATTTCTACACACTTTTAGTTATTCATATTTTTACACACATAAAAGCGTGACAAATTTTTTAATTTGTTTACACTAACTAAAAATGTGGACAAATGTAATATTATTTGTAGTGAAACTTTTTTCTCACAAAATACATCATGACATATGCGTGGTCATGAAATAGAAAAAGAATATACATGCTTATATTACAAAGAATTTAAGGAAATATGTTAACTTTGATATACTCCGTATGATGTATGTTTCTTCACTCTTTCATCTTCCTTTTCTTTAATTATATTAGTATTAGTCTCTATATGTGTAGAGTAACATGCTAAACTTGCGTGGTGTGTAGGGTGGTTTAATTTATGTAAGTAATGATTTGCATTCGTGGATGAATGTGGTGTGGAAGTTAATTAGATGTAAAGCTTTTACTTTTCTTTGAAAACATATATAATCGATCCCATGTGAATGATCTCTTTGTTATCATTTGGCTCATATAAGTTCATATTTATATAATGAAGTTAATTAGTGATCAAGTTACCTTTCATAATGGCATGTACGTGTTCCATGGTTGAGCCGAAAAGGCCCGTTTTGGTTTGGCTTGCCTATGATATTTTATAAAACTTTTATCCCTATTGAATATTACACATTTGAGGTATATAAATTGTCTTCAAATTTTTTTGTGTGTGTCAATAATCGATCATTCGATCCCATATGGTGTAAATTCATATCGAATGTTAATTCCATACTTTTAACATATATCAATCTCATGATTTTAAGAACAGTTTTTTTCCCCCGAACATTCAGTCGGTATACGACATCAGAAAAACCTCACCGGATAATGGTGAAGCGTTACATGTACCCTAGACAACGAGATGTTGACCATGAGCCGTTACAAGTATTCATAGGAAAAAACACCAAGGTTTTGTCGTCCCTAAAGATCGAACTCAAGACTTTGGGTAAAACTGGGAGTGCCTCTCACCAGCTGAGCTAACCTTCATTGGCTTTTAAGAACAATTTAACAACCTATTTATGATAACATTACCACCTTAATTGATTGCCCACTTTTACTTTTGATGGTAATCACGACATTTGATTCCTATCATTGTATCTGATACAACGCACAGATAATATGCTAGTTGGTTAATAATGTAAATGGAGAAAGTTATACAGTCACATACAAAAATCAATAGTAATTCTTTTTTTGACCTTAAAGTCTTCTTAATCTTTACCGTATTTTTTAAGTTTGTCTAATTTTATTTTTGACCTTTGTCTTTTTTTGATATGCCGAAGGATCCAAAAACATACTCACGCAACAAAGTATGGATAAAATAAAATTACTTGTTGATAACAACAAACTAAAGTACTAAACAATATTTTTTTGAACTTGAGCAGGGTAACCTTAACCGTAAGTTCAATGTCTTATTTTCAATTTAGAAAGTGAAAACAAATTTGTATTTTTTTTCTCTAAAAAATACAACTCTTGCCATGTATGCATATAACTATGTACATGGAAGGTATCATTAAAAAATTTTTTAAAAAAAAAACAAAATTGAAAAGTATATGAAAAAATATTAAAAAGTCCATAAATTTTTTTTAAAAATTCTAAGAAATTCAAAAATCCATGAAAAAAATTAAATTTTCAATCGGCACTGACTCTTAGGCTAATAGGAGTGAGGGGTTCCCATAACCCCCAAACTCATGACATGATGACATCTGTCATCTCACTCAACTAGGGCTTTCCCCATTGAGTGGGGTCTTTTTCTTTTTCCTTTTTATTTTTATTTCATTTTTGTTCTTAATTATATTTATTTTCAGTTACACCCCCTTATTTTCTTATTTTATTATTTATACATTTAAACTTTTCAAAACTAAACATACAAACAAAATCAAAATAAATACAAACTAACACATAGAAACTTAATAAAATTACATAATTCCATTACAATAACACATAAAAGTACTTCTTATATTACATAAAACTTAAACTACTACTACTACAAAGAAATATTACTTAAAACTAGTTATTAATACTAAAAATACTTAAAACTACCACTTATTATAATACTAGTTATTACTACTACTACTACAAAATCTAAGTATAAAAAAACCCGGCATAGAAGATGATGGAAAGAAACACGGCATAGGAGATGATGGATGAAATCCCGGCATCGGAGATGTTGGTATGTTTCCGACCATTCTAATAAAATTGGGATTTTGGTGAAGGTTGGGATCATTCATATCCGTGAACCACCTCGACATCCGGTGATATTGCTCGTTGGTTTTCTATAAAAAACATAAATAATTTGTAAGTATAAAAAAAATTACATTTATACATAGTATATATATATAGGCCGAATATATATATATATATATATGTTTATATATACCAAACGCATTTTCCGTAGTGTTAAACCATGGTTGGAAACCCGACATAGAAGCTGATGGAAAGAAACCCGGCATAGGAGATGATGGATGAAATCCCGGCATCGGAGATGTTGGTTTCTTTCCGTCCATTCTAATAAAATTGGGATTTTGGTGAAGGTTGGGATCATTCATATCCGGTTGGTTTGGGTTATTTTGGATTAATGTAAAAACTTATCCAAAGGTTATATCCCATTTTAACAAAAATAAAAGTTGAGTGACTAAAGTGGTAAAAAAGTGAAAGATAAGTGACTAAAGTGGTAAAAAGGTGAAAAGTTGCATCTCATTCTAACAAAAATAAAAGGTGGGTGACCAAAGTGGCAAAAAAGTGAAAGGTTGAGTCTATACGGGTGATTTTTCCCTTTAAAAAATTCAAAAAGTGGCCGTTGGGGGGAAAAGTCGACAATTAAGTGGGGTATAGTCAAGGGTGAAAGGGGTAGAAAATGGAGAAGTCGATTTTTGCCCCATAACACCCTTGGGGGCGATGTTCGGGGCGTTCCCCAAGCGTTATGGGGGCGTTCCAGTTGCTTTTTGAGCGTGCAACGGGTAACGCACACCTCACTCCGTTTATGTATACTCGAAAAAGCAAAACATTATCAATCTTGTGTTGGTATCAAATGATTCTTTTTATTTCTATCATTTTGTGATGCCAAACTGCCAAGGCATAATTGTAGAATCATCTGGCGTATCCAATGCAAGGAATATTTCTTTCTCAAAATTGAGTACCATCACATTAATGAATTTTGAGAGCATTTCATGTGAAATTAATCATTTTCTAAAAATCCTACACATCAACAAACTTCCCAGTTCCCAATTCCAACCCTCAGGCGTAATATCCAAGTTACAAATTCAAAGTTGCCAAATTAAAAAGATACATGAACAATAAATTAGAAAAAACCAAGAATAAATATTACAGTTCTAAATGATCATTGATTTGGTAATTCTTAAGCTAAAATATAAACTATAAGATTCTTTTGTAGCAAATGTAGATAAAGAACTTAATCATCATAACCATATATAACTATAAAATGATTTGATTCTAGAGAGTGATTGTAAGCAAAAAAGACAGAAAATGATTACTAATATTATTCTCCAATGAACCCGGATAACCTAATTATCTCTTCGATAGTCTTTTAGTTCCTTCTTCTATACCATATTGACAAGATTGGTCTGGTTACTTTGATACTTTGAGTACCAACTTATATATTAAGTTCCTTTCTTATAACATGTGCCACAAACTATAAGAAATAAACATAATTAAGTAATCTCATGCAAGCGCGCAGATCCAAAAAGAACATAAATGTAAACATTAGTAATCACAAATTGATTCGTTATTTAATTAACAACAATACGTACTTTATATTATCAGCACATAATAAACATCCTTAATTTAATTCACTTGTTGATTGTAATACTTCATGTACGTTCATACAAAAAGGTTTAAATCATATGATACTCTTTATTTAGGTACGTAGTAACGTAGTATATACTCGTATAAAAGAGAGAATACCACACAAGTGGAAAAAATAACTTCCTTTGGCATCTCAAGTAATACTGCAAAGTATTTATGTTAAGCCAGTTAAGTTCTGAACTGCATAAATCTTTATATATAATTTTGTGTAAATGAACATGAAAAGGCCAAATTAACGAGAAAAAGTAAAACATACATATGCAACTAAAGGGTACTAATATATCAAATTACAAACAATAATTAAGTAGACTATTAATTAGTCAACAACAGCTGGCTCCACCAGGGCTCCTGCATTTACAAGCATAGGTTGTAGAGACTGTTGAAGGTGAAGGCTAATAATCTTATGGGCACCGCCAACGTATTCGCCTCCTATGAACACTGCTGGGGGGTTTCGCCCACGCCTTAAAAGGCTTTGCTCGATTTCATGACCTTTGGGGATCTCATCTAGCTCATACACCGTCGGGTTTACTCCAATCTCATAAAACAGACTCTTTATCGAGTGAGACATACAACACGAACTCCTACTGAATATCACCAATGGCCACTCGGACACCATTCGCATCACCATATCCATTTTTACTGTTAGATTTAATTATGGTTCTATATACAATTTTTGTGAGAATTTAATTATATATAAAAGGATTGAGTTGATAATTGTTTGGTCTTAGGTTGAGATGAAGAAAACCTTGGTTATGAGTTCATTTTATATATAGTTTGTCGAATAATCTCATAGTGGAGTACTAGCTTTTTAAGAATAAAGTCATCATGAAAATAAATTGGAACAGAATTGTGTTCTTGATAGCACCATATGTCCCTTGTCAACTATGTGTACGTAATCATATTCTTATGGATTCTAAAGCCTGCTCAAACCGGTTTTACACGGGCTTGTCTACGGGTCAAATGTTAATAGTGTATTCGGTTTCTCGGTCAGTTTGGGCCACAATTGGGCTAGGCCGGACCAGTTTTCAACCCATGATCACAGTGACACTGATCATCTATTGCTTAAACGTGAATCTCAATAAATTACTTTGTCAATAATTTTTCTGCTCGTTTAATGTGAAAAAAGAATACTAGTACCTCAGTGGGCAAGCAAAAGTAATGGTGTCATTTAAGAACTTACAAAGAATGAGTCTTGTGTTCCAGTAACCCTAATCTCACTGGTTTGTCCTGATTCGGGTTCAAAAACCGAAAGGGTACCACATAATAGCTTTTACCATTATCATCCATATCCATGACAATGCACCGCTATTCCTGAAGTCCAACACTTTCTTTACTGATGCATTTGGATGATAGATGGTGTATAGCTTTGTAGGAACACCATTATTCATGACCCATATTGGAAAAACTTGCTTCCAATAATTCGTAGAGAATCACACCACAACAAGAGGCTACTTTAACTTAGAGAAAGAAAAAGTTATGGGAGACTGGTTTGCTATATTTCCTGGGAGGTCTACTACTACAAATTCTTCACTAGTCAGATCAAACGACATAATCAAGCATAGGTGACTACAGTATTATGGGACTAGGTAATCGCTTTAGGCCCCAAAGATCTAAGGCCTCAATATTTTGTCTATTCGTCTTAATGTATGGACTTTGGGATATGTACCATTATATAATTTGCATTGTAGTAACACCTTTATTATTTTCTGCATCAACATATGAATCTTTTTATTACTAGTATTTTGATAACATAAGTCGAACTACCTTTTTTTTTTTTTTTTGTTTACTTTAATTTATATTCTAATGAACTAGACCCCCAAAATTAGTTCTCATTTAAGGCCTCCAAAAGCCTTAAGCCGACACTGTAATCAAGTTATGAGTCACATATACATATCTTATAAGCAGGCCAATACATAAACCTGTCCATGGCTATCTCAGACCATGTGACAGTAACCAAACCGCAAGGTATATTAGTAGATTTAGTCCACCAATTCCCAGAGTTTTATGTGGATATTTCAACTTCCCAAGAGATGTTAGACCTGCTGCACATAATCTTGACAGGTTTAGGGTCACAAGTAACCAGACAGACCCCAAAACCAACAACAATTGTTTTAAACATCGGGTCGAACACTTCAAGAACTAAAACCCAAAAAAGCATGTTTTTTGAAACTACTCTCTTGGGAATTATCATCCATATATTTTGTTAGTTAGTTGGTATGTCAACTTGCATTAGCCTACCCACAACAGACAAAATATTAAGACCAGCAACCCAAAGGGTTCTATTCATCTGCTACTAATGACACTTCACACATTTAATATGCACCACCTTTTAGGCCGTAATTAAGTTGAAAATGGCGGATGGCCCGCTTGAGATATAGCAGGGGAATGTAGAAAATCCGATATTCTATGTGTTGGAATATGATCACGTTAAATAAACGCATGTCCGAAAATGTTTAAGCCTATGGGGTCACACGCGATGACACTTAGATATCCGATAATATGTATATATTGTATCTACATATTTATAATCACCAAATTGAGAGAAATGATAATTGGACATTATTAACTAGATATGTTAATTAGAATTATTTATTAATTAATAATATGAATTATTAATTAAACCCTAGTCCAAGTCAAAAGATGTTAGCTTGGAGGTTAAGTTATTAGGGATTGTTAGGTCGAAAATCGACCAAGTATAATTTGTTCAGAAATAGCTGAAGCTCAGTGAAGAATACTTGTACAGAATTCTGAAGTCGTTCAGAATTAGTTCACTGAAGCTTCACTTCAGTTCAGATCAACGTATCAGAATACCATTCAGCTGAAGTCAAAGACTGAAGTCTGAAGAAAGAGAATCAGCTCAGATGTGGAGCTCAGAAGTTGATTCTACCTGATCGAATACTGAAGCATCTCAGTGTAAAGTACTTACAACACTTTACACTGATTACGAGGAAGCCTTTTTACTTTACTAACCTTTACCCAGTTAATAGCTTTAACTATTAACAAGTACAAGGTTGAGTAAAAGGTTGGGAATAAAGTGTGAATTGTCACATCAACAACTTTCACACTTAAACCTTAAAAGTACATATGTTAAGGAATTGACTTTAATTCCTTAAATGCCCCCAACCATATTTGTACGGCCTGGTCCACATCAGCATGAACCTTTCCTATAAATATAAAGGCTTCTCACAACTTGCAAACAGCTTGAAACTTTAGCATTGCAACTTGTGAGATATACTCTAAGTAATCCTTACGAGTATTTCCAAGTTATTAGATCACTTGTATTTCTAGGTTGTTTAGATATTTACACTTGGGTGTTTATCTTTGTTCCGCAACAACCTTTGTATTTGTTTATATCAATAAATCAAATACATTGAAAAAGTACATCGTGTCTCAATGCTACATACTTGAAATATACATATTATCTATATAGTTTCAGCACTTATTGTTTCTTGCATTTACTTTCAGTACCTTTACTTTATTGTTTATCCATATCTGGATCGTATTCTGAACTGGTCATCTTCCAGTTAGAATTACTTGCCAGTCGGGTTTTAACCATCTATATTTGGGACTCACAATTGGTATCAGAGCAACAAGGTTGAATTATTTTAATTCATTAACCTTTGATCTGCAAAGATGGTTGACCAATTATTCAATGAAGGCTCTGACCCTAATGCTAATACTCCACCTGTCATCAACAACAATATACCATCGCATAATGTACACGTACACTTTCCAAATAATCCTGTTCCCAAGTTTGATGGGAACAGTGAAAATTTTCAAACATGGAAATCATGCATGCTCAAATATATTGCTGGTGTTGAAAGACATTTGACCGATATTCTTAAAGAAGGACCCTTTGTCCCCATGAATGCCTCATCTGTTGTCAGAAATGCCGATGGGACTCCTAGGGTATCACCTAAGGAGAATGATCATTGGTCTGAGGAAGATCATAGGCTGGTAGACCTTGATACCAAGCTACAAAATATGATCTTGTATGCTGTTCCTGAAACTCTTATGCCCACCCTTGTTTTACTTGAAAATTCAAAATTAATGTGGGAGGAACTTATGACAGAGTTTGAAGGCACCTCTGAGACTATTGTCACAAGAAAAGTTGCTTTAAATAAAAGATATGAGTCTTTTTTTGCTATCCCTGGTGAAACTTTAACTCAAACTTACATCAGATTTACTAATCTAGTAAATCAATTGAAAGCCCTGGGTGTAACTAAAGACAAAGAAATTTTGTTAGAAAAATTTTGTGACATCTTACCTTCTAAATGGGAAAACTTGATCTTGGTTTTAAGACAAGGAAAAACCTTGCACAGTCACACTCTTGCTTCTTTATATGGAGCCTTCAGGTATACTGAAGAGAACAAAGCTGAGAGAGCTGTGGCTGAGCAAGATGCCAAAAATCATGCTTCTACCAGTTCAGTCATGGTTCAGTACTCTGAGCCACATGGGACTGCTCTACTATCTTCTGAGAGTGATCATTCTGACTCGATGAAGAAGATGGTCTCTGAAATGTTAAAAACTGGTATTTCTGGTAATGTAACTCATAATTGTGATGAGGATGACAATGATGATCTGGTTGCTATGCTGGCTAAAACGTTCAATCGTTTTAAGGCCAAATCAAATCGATCTGGCAAACCATTTGCTTCCAGCGCTTCTATTGACAAGTCTAATCTTGAATGCTTTAAGTGTGGCAAGAAAGGACATTTCATGAAGGAATGCAGATCTAGTCAGCCTTCATCATCACAATCTGCCCCTAATCATTCTATTTTTCAGAAATCTGATGATAGCTATAAGGCTAAGTACAAGAAGCTGAAAGCCCAAATAGCTCTCATGGCTCAAAACAACTCAAGCAATAATAGTTGTATGATTGCTGATGTGACCAATTTATACCCATCGCCCACATCGTTATTGGTTTTTTTTATTAAATGTTTTTAGTCGATTTTGCGGGCATTTGGTGCAATTTCGAGTAATTTTGAGGTCATGAAGTTGATTGGAGAGTTCGAGAGGTGAAAAGAGATAGAGAATATGCAAGTCTTCATTAGTGGATGTGTGGCCTTCGTCCAGTGTATTCATACTGCGAGGCAGTGGGCAAGTGGTGCCTCCACTGCGCCGCAGTCGGCCAGTGGAAATGAGGGATTCAACCAGTAAGAATGCACTGCGACGCAGTGGGGGTGATCAAGGCCCACTGCGCCGCAGTCGGCCAGTGGAAATGAGGGATTCAACCAGTACGTTTGCACTGCGACGCAGTGGGGGTGATCAAGGCCCACTGCGCCGCAGTCGGCCAGTGGAAATGAGGGATTCAACCAGTACGTTTGCACTGCGACGCAGTGGGGGTGATCAAGGCCCACTGCGCCGCAGTCGGCCAGTGGAAATGAGGGATTCAACCAGTACGTTTGCACTGCGACGCAGTGGGGGTGATCAAGGCCCACTGCGCCGCAGTCGGCCAGTGGAAATGAGGGATTCAACCAGTACGTTTGCACTGCGACGCAGTGGGGGTGATCAAGGCCCACTGCGCCGCAGTCGGCCAGTGGAAATGAGGGATTCAACCAGTACGTTTGCACTGCGACGCAGTGGGGGTGATCAAGGCCCACTGCGCCGCAGTCGGCCAGTGGAAATGAGGGATTCAACCAGTACGTTTGCACTGCGACGCAGTGGGGGTGATCAAGGCCCACTGCGCCGCAGTCGGCCAGTGGAAATGAGGGATTCAACCAGTACGTTTGCACTGCGACGCAGTGGGGGTGATCAAGGCCCACTGCGCCGCAGTCGGCCAGTGGAAATGAGGGATTCAACCAGTACGTTTGCACTGCGACGCAGTGGGGGTGATCAAGGCCCACTGCGCCGCAGTCGGCCAGTGGAAATGAGGGATTCAACCAGTACGTTTGCACTGCGACGCAGTGGGGGTGATCAAGGCCCACTGCGCCGCAGTCGGCCAGTGGAAATGAGGGATTCAACCAGTACGTTTGCACTGCGACGCAGTGGGGGTGATCAAGGCCCACTGCGCCGCAGTCGGCCAGTGGAAATGAGGGATTCAACCAGTACGTTTGCACTGCGACGCAGTGGGGGTGATCAAGGCCCACTGCGCCGCAGTCGGCCAGTGGAAATGAGGGATTCAACCAGTACGTTTGCACTGCGACGCAGTGGGGGTGATCAAGGCCCACTGCGCCGCAGTCGGCCAGTGGAAATGAGGGATTCAACCAGTACGTTTGCACTGCGACGCAGTGGGGGTGATCAAGGCCCACTGCGCCGCAGTCGGCCAGTGGAAATGAGGGATTCAACCAGTACGTTTGCACTGCGACGCAGTGGGGGTGATCAAGGCCCACTGCGCCGCAGTCGGCCAGTGGAAATGAGGGATTCAACCAGTACGTTTGCACTGCGACGCAGTGGGGGTGATCAAGGCCCACTGCGCCGCAGTCGGCCAGTGGAAATGAGGGATTCAACCAGTACGTTTGCACTGCGACGCAGTGGGGGTGATCAAGGCCCACTGCGCCGCAGTCGGCCAGTGGAAATGAGGGATTCAACCAGTACGTTTGCACTGCGACGCAGTGGGGGTGATCAAGGCCCACTGCGCCGCAGTCGGCCAGTGGAAATGAGGGATTCAACCAGTACGTTTGCACTGCGACGCAGTGGGGGTGATCAAGGCCCACTGCGCCGCAGTCGGCCAGTGGAAATGAGGGATTCAACCAGTACGTTTGCACTGCGACGCAGTGGGGGTGATCAAGGCCCACTGCGCCGCAGTCGGCCAGTGGAAATGAGGGATTCAACCAGTACGTTTGCACTGCGACGCAGTGGGGGTGATCAAGGCCCACTGCGCCGCAGTCGGCCAGTGGAAATGAGGGATTCAACCAGTACGTTTGCACTGCGACGCAGTGGGGGTGATCAAGGCCCACTGCGCCGCAGTCGGCCAGTGGAAATGAGGGATTCAACCAGTACGTTTGCACTGCGACGCAGTGGGGGTGATCAAGGCCCACTGCGCCGCAGTCGGCCAGTGGAAATGAGGGATTCAACCAGTACGTTTGCACTGCGACGCAGTGGGGGTGATCAAGGCCCACTGCGCCGCAGTCGGCCAGTGGAAATGAGGGATTCAACCAGTACGTTTGCACTGCGACGCAGTGGGGGTGATCAAGGCCCACTGCGCCGCAGTCGGCCAGTGGAAATGAGGGATTCAACCAGTACGTTTGCACTGCGACGCAGTGGGATGATAGTGAATGTCATTTTAATAAAAGGAATAATATTGTCAACGTGTTGAGAAACGGTTGGTGGTACCACGTTTTAATTCACATAGGCACGATTGGTAATGTGTTAATCCAGTAAACTAATTGTTGATAAGGTTGTCTAGGCATTGGTGGTACCACGCGAGCATTTTATCCTTTCACGATTATCTTGTCAACTCTAAATGAATTTGGTCTTAATTGAATGCAATCACGTTTGAAGTCTAGCGAAGTCAAGGTGGATGATCTTTACTATTATTGTTGCAGTTTTACCTTTACCTTTTCGAGTTGGTCTTTTAAGTTATTTTAATTTAATTGTCAAGGAGAGATTCAAAGCGTTCCACCCTATTTTCCAAACTACTTTATTTGACAATTGATTCAGACCAATCCCCGTGAACGAACCTGGACTTACTTTTTAACTATATTGCGTACGATCGGGTCCACTGCCCGATAGTGTGTAGTAGTGAGTTTCAAGGCATTTCTAGTTTTAAATTTTAAACTCGATTTAGCACATCAAGTTTTTGGCGCCGCTGCCGGGGATCGTGTGCCGTTTTAGTTGTTAATTTAGTGGTTTGATCCTTCCTCACGCGTGAGGAAGTTATTTGCTTTAATAGTTTAGTTTTTCTTTTCTTTTCTTATCACAGGTGCAGTTGACGTGTTTGGTTAGTTGTGTTTTACAGGTCTACTACTTGGTTGATGAACTTGAGGTCTTCTGGTTTACCTCTAAATAGTCCTTTGAGAACACCAACAAGACGTAGATTTAACTTCACAACACCTACACCATTCTCACCTATTGCTAGACCCACTCCTGATTCGGACGAGGACGGGTTCTATTTAGACGAGTTTTTCGATCTCGAAGTTAAATTAGAAGAGGAAATGGGAGACGAAGAAAGGGATCCGAATGACATTCGGTATGGTGAGAGAGTCCGCACTATTCCTGCCAACCGTGGTAGTCCTATAAGACCCCCAGCCATTGGTCATGATTTCAATTTGAAAGGTAATCATCTTAAGAGCATTGAGGAGCAACAGTTTGATGGTAAAAGGAAATGGGATCCATACCAGCACTTAGAGAGGTTTGAGAAGTTGGCACGGTTATACCAATATGGGAACAACCAAATGAATGCAGTTAAACTAGAAACTTTTCCTATGTCTATTACCGGGGATGCTTTAGATTGGTTTAATGATCTTCCGGAAAATTCCATAACAACTTGGGACCAACTCAAGCAAGCTTTCATTGGTGAGTTTTACTCACTTAGAACTCAAAGGAAGTTGGAGAATTTGATTAGGTCCTTTGACCAAGATGAAGATGAAGATGTGGTAGATGCATGGATTCGGTTTAAAGAAATGTTGAGGAATTGTCCGGGCCATAACATGACTAAGGAGCAATATGTTGAGCTTTTTTTGATGGCCTAGATAAGAAGTCCAAACGTGAGTTAGGATATGCTTTTGGGGGTGGTTTCAACAAAATTACACCCAATGAAGGTTTTGATATTTTGGAGTCCATGGCAAAGGACAATGCAAATATGGATGATGATAGATTTTTGAAGAATGAGAGAAGGTTAAAAGAAATGTTGAGGAATTGTCCGGGCCATAACATGACTAAGGAGCAATATGTTGAGCTTTTTTTGATGGCCTAGATAAGAAGTCCAAACGTGAGTTAGGATATGCTTTTGGGGGTGGTTTCAACAAAATTACACCCAATGAAGGTTTTGATATTTTGGAGTCCATGGCAAAGGACAATGCAAATATGGATGATGATAGATTTTTGAAGAATGAGAGAAGGTTAAAGAAAGGTACTAGCCAAGGTAGGGTTGCAAAGGTTGAAACTAGTCATGATTCTGGGATGATTGGAGAGATTAGAGCGCTATCTGAGCGCATGGAAAAGGGATTTGCTATGCAAGAGAATCGGTTTGGAGCAATTGAGCGGGATGTAAAGGTAGTAGCCGATGGATGTGATCATTGTGGTGATATGCATTATTCAGATGAGTGCCCCAATCGGGCACCCGAAGATGTGAGTTACATCCAGAATCAACAACAAGGGAGCTACCCGCGCAATACCGGTTTCCAGAACCGTTCTTCAGGTAATCCTTCTTATAACCCTTCTTTTCCTACTAATAATTCTCGTTTTTCAGGAAATAGGTGGCAAAGGGATAACTTTCAGAGTCAACCACATCAACAACCTCAACAAGGACAAGGATCAGCTTCTTCTTCCTCTAATGCCGATCCAAATGCCGAGTTGAGGGAGATGATGAAACAATTGGTTAGTAATCAGGCTGAAACTAACACTAGCATTCAGATGATTCGGGATGATACTAAGGCGTTGAATGAGAGGTTGGATAGGATAGATGGGAAGGTTGAGATAAATATGAAGAATCAATGTGTCAATTTTAAGGATCTTGAGAGTAGGATGGCTGCACTTTCTAGGCCTCATGGTACTCTGCCTAGTAATACTCAACAGAATCCTAGGCCTCAGTTTAGCATGGGGCCGAATCAGGGACAAAATGCGGGGCAGAAGTACACTCCACCTCAAGCTCGTAATGAGGAAGCCAAGGCCATTACAACCCGTACAGGTAGATCTTATGACCCTCCTACTATGCCTAATGTTTGTGTTTCAGATGTACAGGATTCAGGTAATGATGATGAGATTGATGAGGAGATTGAGCTGGAGGAGAATCAGACCGAGAAGACTCCGGTCACTCTTCCAAAACCGGTTGTGGAACCCGAGGTTAAAGCTTATAAACCAAAAGTTCCATTTCCACAACGGTTCAGGAAGGCAAAGCTAAAGGAACAGTATAACAAGTTTGTTCAGATGATTTCAAATGTTCATATTAATGTGCCTTTAGTTGATTTGATACAGGGGATGCCTCATTACGCCAAGTTCATTAAGGAACTGGTGACGGACAAAGCAAAGATGGAGGAGGATGCACAGGTACCCCTAATACTTGGTAGACCATTTCTTAATACCGCGGATGCTATCATCCGTGTGAAAGATAAGGAAATATCTTTGGGTGTGGGTGCAGATAGGATTGTTTTTAATGTTGAGAGGTCTATTAAGCATTCATATTCTAATGATGAGTCATGTTTCAGGATTGATGTGATTGATGATGCTTTGGACCGAGAGTTCCAGGAGTTGATGGAGACCGATATGGGAGATGAGGAGATTGAGCTGGAGGAGAATCAGACCGAGAAGACTCCGGTCACTCTTCCAAAACCGGTTGTGGAACCCGAGGTTAAAGCTTATAAACCAAAAGTTCCATTTCCACAACGGTTCAGGAAGGCAAAGCTAAAGGAACAGTATAACAAGTTTGTTCAGATGATTTCAAATGTTCATATTAATGTGCCTTTAGTTGATTTGATACAGGGGATGCCTCATTACGCCAAGTTCATTAAGGAACTGGTGACGGACAAAGCAAAGATGGAGGAGGCCAAAGCTACTTTTCTCAATGCCGAGTGTTCTGCTATCTTGCAGAACCGCATTCCCCCTAAGCTTGAAGACCCAGGGAGTTTTCTTATAACTTGCTCTATTAGAACCATTATTTGTAAGGCTTTAGCTGACTTAGGAGCTAGCATTAATTTGATGCCTTATTCGGTTTGGAGTAAGTTGGCTTTAGGAATCCTTCGCCCGACTCGCATGAGTATAAGGCTAGCTGACCATTCATTCCAGTATCCCATGGGTATTGCTGAAAACATTAGAGTCAAGGTGGGCCATATTGTTTTCCTAGTTGACTTTGTCATCCTCGAGATGGAGGAGGATGCACAGGTACCCCTAATACTTGGTAGACCATTTCTTAATACCGCGGATGCTATCATCCGTGTGAAAGATAAGGAAATATCTTTGGGTGTGGGTGCAGATAGGATTGTTTTTAATGTTGAGAGGTCTATTAAGCATTCATATTCTAATGATGAGTCATGTTTCAGGATTGATGTGATTGATGATGCTTTGGACCGAGAGTTCCAGGAGTTGATGGAGACCGATATGGGAGATGAGGAGATTGCAAATCTAGGATCGGGGGAAATTTCTGATGATGATTTATTCGCAGAAGTTATGGCACTTAACTTGGATGAGACACCTCCAGTGGATGAGAGCTTTGAGAGAGTTGTTGCTGATGGAAGCTCAAGGGTGCCTAATTCAGTTGATGTACCACCTACAGATTTGGAGCTTAAGCCATTGCCTGCACATTTGGAGTATGCTTACTTGGCAGGTAAATCATCTTTACCAGTAGTTATCTCGTCCTCACTCTCGGGTGACGAGAAAGGACTCCTTTTGGCTGTGCTCCGAGCTCATAAGCGAGCTTTTGCTTGGAAAACTACTGACATTCCAGGTATTAGTCCAAATTTTTGTCAGCATAAGATTGATTTTATTGATGATGTTAAGCCCGTTGTCCAGAGACAAAGGAGGCTAAATCCTAATATGAAAGAGGTTGTTAAGAAAGAAGTTATTAAGTTGTTAGATGCAGGGATCATTTTCCCTATTGCTGATAGTTCTTGGGTAAGTCCTGTCCACTGTGTGCCCAAAAAAGGGGGCATGACAGTGGTTGAAAATGAAAATAAGGAACTCTTGGCTACTAGAACTGTAACGGGATGGCGGGTTTGTATTGACTACCGAAAGCTTAATGACGCCACCCGAAAGGATCACTTTCCTTTACCCTTTATTGATCAGATGCTAGAGAGACTTGCAGGTAACGAGTATTTTTGTTTCCTTGACGGGTTTTCCGGGTACTTTCAAATACCCATTGATCCAAGGGATCAAGAAAAGACCACTTTCACGTGCCCCTTTGGCACTTTTGCTTATCGGCGAATGCCGTTTGGTCTATGTAATGCCCCGGGCACCTTTCAAAGGTGCATGATAGCCATATTCCAGGACATGCTTGAAACCTCCATGGAGGTTTTCATGGATGATTTCTCGGTTTTTGGGGACTCATTTCGTACTTGCTTGCATAACTTGGATAAGATGTTGGAACGGTGTGAGAGGGCACACCTTGTTTTAAATTGGGAAAAGTGTCACTTCATGGTGACCGAGGGTATTGTGCTAGGTCACAAGGTGTCTAAGGCCGGGATAGAGGTTGATAGGGCTAAGATTGACGTTATAGCCAAATTACCCCCGCCTTCCAATGTGAAAGGGGTAAGGAGTTTTCTTGGACATGCCGGCTTTTACCGCCGTTTCATTAAAGATTTTTCTAAGATTACTCGTCCTATGACCCACTTGTTGGAGAAGGACGTCCCTTTTGAGTTTAATGATTCTTGTGTAAGTGCTTTTCAGGTTCTTAAGGAGAAGTTGACCAATTCACCTATCATGGTCGGGCCGGATTGGGAATTGCCCTTTGAATTGATGTGTGATGCGAGTGATTTTGCTGTGGGAGCCGTGCTTGGGCAAAGGGTTGATAAGCATTTCAAGCCCATCTACTTTGCTAGCAAAACTTTGAACCCCGCCCAGCAAAATTACACCACAACGGAGAAGGAGTTGCTTGCCGTGGTTTTTGCTTTTGATAAATTTAGATCATATCTTGTTTTAAGTAAGACCATAGTTTTTACGGACCATTCAGCCCTTAAGTACTTGTTCTCGAAACAAGATGCTAAACCCAGGCTTATCAGATGGATCTTGTTGTTACAAGAGTTTGATATTGAGATCAAGGATAAGAAAGGGGCTGAAAATTTGGCTGCCGACCATTTGAGTCGCCTGGAAGATCCTCACCGGGAGGAACTTCGTGATGGGGAGATCAATGATCACTTTCCCGATGAATGTTTAATGTTTATTTCTACTTCTGATGATGTTCCGTGGTTTGCAGATATTGCCAATTATTTAGTTGCAGGTGAGATACCAAATGACTTCACACACCAACAGAAGAAGAAGCTCATATCGGATGCCAAGTACTATTTTTGGGATAGCCCATACTTGTTTCGAGTTTGTGCAGATGGCATGGTGAGGAGATGTGTAGCTGGAGCTGAGACTAGGGAGATTCTGGATGCTTGTCACTATGGTCCTACTGGAGGTCATTACGGTCCTTCAGTCACAGGTAAGAAAGTGTTTGATGCAGGTTTTTATTGGCCGACAATTTTTAAGGAGGCTCAAACTTTGGTGGAAACTTGTGACATCTGTCAGAGACAAGGAAGCATCACTAAGCGGGACGAGATGCCTCAACAGAGCATTCAGGTATGTGAGGTTTTCGATATTTGGGGTATAGACTTCATGGGACCATTCCCATCGTCTAATAAGTGCCTATATATTCTTGTCGCCGTTGATTACGTGTCTAAATGGGCCGAAGCCAAGGCTTTGCCCACGAATGATGCTAGGGTAGTAATTGATTTCCTTAAACAATTGTTTTGCCGATTTGGTTGCCCTAGAGCCTTAATTAGTGACCGAGGAACACACTTTGCAAATCATCAATTAGCTAAGGTCATGAAAAGATATGGTGTTGTACATTACTTTTCTACTTCCTATCATCCACAAACTAGTGGGCAAGTAGAAAACACCAATAGGGCTTTGAAGAGAATTTTGGAGAAAACTGTGGGAGATAACCCTAAGGTGTGGTCAAAGAAGTTGGATGACGCCTTGTGGGCATTTAGGACGGCTTATAAGACGCCGATTGGCACCACGCCATACCGGTTGCTCTATGGCAAGACATGTCATTTACCTATTGAGATTGAGCATAAGGCATATTGGGCCTTGAGAAATTTAAACTTGGATATGATGGAAGCCGGTGAACTTAGGATGTTGCAACTCCATGAGCTTGATGAGCTTAGGTTAGGTGCATATGAGAATTCTAGGCTTTACAAGGAGCGAACCAAGGTTTGGCATGATAAGAGGATCCGTAGAAAGGAATTTAAGGTTGGAGCTAAGGTTTTGTTGTTTTTGTCTAAGTTTAAGATCAAGCAACCTAAGCTAACTTCTAGGTGGATTGGACCTTTTGTTATCAAGCATGTTTATCCGTCGGGTTATGTGGAGTTGTTCAAGAAGGATGGTGAAGGATCTTTCATTGTTAATGGCCATAGACTTAAGTTGTACTTGGAAGAAGAACAAGTGGAGGGGATAATCGAGGAGATCCCCGTTTTTGAATATGAGGCTTGAAAGGTAGTCGAGTCTAGCTAACGACTCGTAAATAAATTAAGCGCTTCTCGGGAGGCAGCCCGTGTTATTTTTGTTGCATTTTATTTTCATTTAATTAGTTAGTTTGATTTTGTTTTGTCAAGAAAAGTGCAGGTGCGATTTTGAGGTCAAGGGGATGGTGGTGAGTATATTTTCAAATTTTTTTTTTTTTTTTTTTTTTTTTTTTTCTATGTTTTTTTTTTTTTTTTTTTTTTTTTTTTTTTTTTTTTTTTTTTTTTTTTTTTTTTTTTTTTTTTTTTTTTTTTTTTTTTTTTTTTTTTTTTTTTTTTTTTTTTTTTTTTTTTTTTTTTTTTTTTTTTTTTTTTTTTTTTTTTTTTTTTTTTTTTTTTTTTTTTTTTTTTTTTTTTTTTTTTTTTTTTTTTTTTTTTTTTTTTTTTTTTTTTTTTTTTTTTTTTTTTTTTTTTTTTTTTTTTTTTTTTTTTTTTTTTTTTTTTTTTTTTTTTTTTTTTTTTTTTTTTTTTTTTTTTTTTTTTTTTTTTTTTTTTTTTTTTTTTTTTTTTTTTTTTTTTTTTTTTTTTTTTTTTTTTTTTTTTTTTTTTTTTTTTTTTTTTTTTTTTTTTTTTTTTTTTTTTTTTTTTTTTTTTTTTTTTTTTTTTTTTTTTTTTTTTTTTTTTTTTTTTTTTTTTTTTTTTTTTTTTTTTTTTTTTTTTTTTTTTTTTTTTTTTTTTTTTTTTTTTTTTTTTTTTTTTTTTTTTTTTTTTTTTTTTTTTTTTTTTTTTTTTTTTTTTTTTTTTTTTTTTTTTTTTTTTTTTTTTTTTTTTTTTTTTTTTTTTTTTTTTTTTTTTTTTTTTTTTTTTTTTTTTTTTTTTTTTTTTTTTTTTTTTTTTTTTTTTTTTTTTTTTTTTTTTTTTTTTTTTTTTTTTTTTTTTTTTTTTTTTTTTTTTTTTTTTTTTTTTTTTTTTTTTTTTTTTTTTTTTTTTTTTTTTTTTTTTTTTTTTTTTTTTTTTTTTTTTTTTTTTTTTTTTTTTTTTTTTTTTTTTTTTTTTTTTTTTTTTTTTTTTTTTTTTTTTTTTTTTTTTTTTTTTTTTTTTTTTTTTTTTTTTTTTTTTTTTTTTTTTTTTTTTTTTTTTTTTTTTTTTTTTTTTTTTTTTTTTTTTTTTTTTTTTTTTTTTTTTTTTTTTTTTTTTTTTTTTTTTTTTTTTTTTTTTTTTTTTTTTTTTTTTTTTTTTTTTTTTTTTTTTTTTTTTTTTTTTTTTTTTTTTTTTTTTTTTTTTTTTTTTTTTTTTTTTTTTTTTTTTTTTTTTTTTTTTTTTTTTTTTTTTTTTTTTTTTTTTTTTTTTTTTTTTTTTTTTTTTTTTTTTTTTTTTTTTTTTTTTTTTTTTTTTTTTTTTTTTTTTTTTTTTTTTTTTTTTTTTTTTTTTTTTTTTTTTTTTTTTTTTTTTTTTTTTTTTTTTTTTTTTTTTTTTTTTTTTTTTTTTTTTTTTTTTTTTTTTGGTCTACCTTCTGGCCTGCACGTGTATATTGTCCCACTGCGCCGCAGTGTGGACCACCCTGTCTCACTGCGACGCAGTGGGAAGTTTCTGCCCATAATTTGTTTTGAAGATATTGAGAGTTCAGTTTGCATTCCGTATGTCTAATGTTTGTTTGTTTGTTTTAATGGTTGTGATTGCAGACTGGAGCTCAGAGAAGGCAGATGGAAGTTGGTCAAGGAAGCGGGACTGGTTCCAAGAGGGCTAGGCAAGAACCAGAGGTGCCCGATTTAAAGTTTGGAGAGAACCAAATGGACGAGTCTCACGCATGGTTGGCGTTCGATGGGGTTAGGCAACCCCATAAGAACAACTTTTTGAATAATCTCTTCGCTCTACATCGTCAGGTAGTTTGCCCTCCTAAATATCTTGATCCGATTTTTGCTAGAAATTATGGCATTCAGGAGGATATCCGTCGGTGGTTTCGCATTGAGGTTCCAATCGGTGACCAGGTGGTTAGTAGTGATATGTGGCATAACATTTTCCATAATCGGGAACCATGTTTTCGTGAACTTTGTCTGGAGTTTTATTCTACTTTGAAGTTGACCAAGGAGCTTAATAAAGTCAACGATATTTTTGAAGAGCGGGTAGTAACTTTTGTCTGCGGGGGACAGCCTAGGAAGTTATCTATTCCTGAGTTTGGTTTTTATTGTGGTATGTATACAAGGGAGCAGTTGGATAGCCAAGATTTTAGGGCTTTGTTGAGGAGAGGTTTGTATGTGAAGCAGGATATGGGGGATGGAGAGTCGATAACTCAGTATTGGACTCGTATTTCGGGACATGATTGGCCCTCTGGTGGCTCGGGTAGTGTATCTAAGATTAGAAGTGTCAAGCTGAGGATGTTGCATAGGATGATTGTCACGTTTCTGGTACAAAGGTCCACCCATTGGGACAAGGCGTACCAGCTAGATTTATGGCTGATTAAGTTGTTTACTGAGGGGGCACCGAGGAGGTTTGCTTTGGCCCCGATGGTTGTTCTGGATAGGATGGTGAATCACTCGGATTCGAAGTTGGTGCTTGGGCATTTTATCACCCGTATTTACAAGAGGATGGGAGTTTTTGATACTGATATATGTCATGAGGGATTGTCTTTGCAGGTTAGACAAGAGCATTTAACTGAGAAAGAGTTGATAATAGCCAAGATAGTGAAGAAGCCGAAGAAGAATGAGCAAGCAAGGTTGTTGGATGATACGGGAGTTATCGCTGCACCGCCTCCTGAGGTGGAGGATTCTGATGATGATGAGATGGAGGACGCACCGCAGGAGCCTCAGCGGAGGCGGGGCCGTCCAAGTATTGACTTGACTGATTTAGGGTCCCAGCTGCAACAGATTATGGATGGGCAGCAGGCTAGCCGCCAGGCTTTTGATGATTATCAGCGGCGTATGGATCAGGATATGACCTGGATGGGATCGCAGCAGGCCCGCACCAACTATACCCTTGATTATTATCAGCCGATGTGGGATGCTCAGTACCATGGCCAGCCGTTCGTTCCTGATACGCCTATTCCTGATTTTTCACCACCACCTATTCATGTCCCGACATATCGTCAGGGAGGAGGCTCTTTCTTCCCACATGATCTAGGTGGATCTCCTCGTGGCCCTGTGCAGTTTGGTTCTTTTGGAGGTAGGTCTTCTGTTGATGCAGGTACTAGTGCGGATTGGAGACCATGGACTGGCGCCGCTAGTCATGCAGGTGGAGATGCTGGTGGTTCTGGGGAATTCGTTGGTGGATCATCTTCTTTTCAACCTGGTTTTGTTGCAGGATCTGGATCGGGTTTTGGTGGTGGACCGTCTGGAGGAGATGTTGGTGCCTCTAGTTCCGGTCAAGAGGGGGAGCGAACTTGGGTCACCGATCTTTTTGATACATCCGGTCTCCCCTATGGCTATCATGGCCAGTTTCAGTGATGATGATCATGATTCACATCCGGTATCGTGGGATGGCATCGTATGTGCTTGGTTATGATTTGGATGACTGTTATTTATTTTTGTTTGGTATCCACCCTACGGGGTGATGAAACATTTGTTTCTTTTCTTTTGTTTCTTTAATTTTCGCATTTTTAGATTTTTGTTTTTGTTTTTGTTTTTTTTTTGATTTTTGATTGTTATTTTTGTTTTTATTTTTACCACTTAACTTTACTTTTAAAGTTTTTGATTTTTGATTTTTGATTTTTGATTTTTGATTTTTGATTTTTGATTTTTGATTTTTGATTTTTGATTTTTGATTTTTGATTTTTGATTTTTGATTTTTGATTTTTGATTTTTGATTTTTGATTTTTGATTTTCTCATTTTCTTTTTGGTAATTTTTGATTTTTGATTTTTGATTTTTGATTTTTGATTTTCTGTTTTTGATTTTTGTTTTTGACTTTTCTTTTTATTTTCTTTAATTTTTGATTTTTGATTTTTAGGGTTTTAATTTTCAAATTAATTAGTGGGTTATGTTAGTTATGGGCTATTGATACCAATGTGGTGTTTAATTTTTAGATTTAAACACTTGTTCATCCGAATTTGAGATAAACTTAAACTAGGGTTTTGAAAAAGAATTGGGGCTTTTTGATGGACAAGTGTGGGGGAGGTTAATGTTAGCCTAGTTGTTGTTACATTGCTGAAATCTAGTAGTTTGTTGGTTTGGTTGTTCACTTTTGCTGAATGTTGTGATGAACACCAAGAGCTTGCCCAGTAAACCAAGCCACTGCGCCGCAGTGGCTACCTTCTGGCCTGCACGTGTATATTGTCCCACTGCGCCGCAGTGTGGACCACCCTGTCTCACTGCGACGCAGTGGGAAGTTTCTGCCCATAATTTGTTTTGAAGATATTGAGAGTTCAGTTTGCATTCCGTATGTCTAATGTTTGTTTGTTTTAATGGTTGTGATTGCAGACTGGAGCTCAGAGAAGGCAGATGGAAGTTGGTCAAGGAAGCGGGACTGGTTCCAAGAGGGCTAGGCAAGAACCAGAGGTGCCCGATTAAGTTGTTTACTGAGGGGGCACCGAGGAGGTTTGCTTTGGCCCCGATGGTTGTTCTGGATAGGATGGTGAATCACTCGGATTCGAAGTTGGTGCTTGGGCATTTTATCACCCGTATTTACAAGAGGATGGGAGTTTTTGATACTGATATATGTCATGAGGGATTGTCTTTGCAGGTTAGACAAGAGCATTTAACTGAGAAAGAGTTGATAATAGCCAAGATAGTGAAGAAGCCGAAGAAGAATGAGCAAGCAAGGTTGTTGGATGATACGGGAGTTATCGCTGCACCGCCTCCTGAGGTGGAGGATTCTGATGATGATGAGATGGAGGACGCACCGCAGGAGCCTCAGCGGAGGCGGGGCCGTCCAAGTATTGACTTGACTGATTTAGGGTCCCAGCTGCAACAGATTATGGATGGGCAGCAGGCTAGCCGCCAGGCTTTTGATGATTATCAGCGGCGTATGGATCAGGATATGACCTGGATGGGATCGCAGCAGGCCCGCACCAACTATACCCTTGATTATTATCAGCCGATGTGGGATGCTCAGTACCATGGCCAGCCGTTCGTTCCTGATACGCCTATTCCTGATTTTTCACCACCACCTATTCATGTCCCGACATATCGTCAGGGAGGAGGCTCTTTCTTCCCACATGATCTAGGTGGATCTCCTCGTGGCCCTGTGCAGTTTGGTTTTTTTGGAGGTAGGTCTTCTGTTGATGCAGGTACTAGTGCGGATTGGAGACCATGGACTGGCGCCGCTAGTCATGCAGGTGGAGATGCTGGTGGTTCTGGGGAATTCGTTGGTGGATCATCTTCTTTTCAACCTGGTTTTGTTGCAGGATCTGGATCGGGTTTTGGTGGTGGACCGTCTGGAGGAGATGTTGGTGCCTCTAGTTCCGGTCAAGAGGGGGAGCGAACTTGGGTCACCGATCTTTTTGATACATCCGGTCTCCCCTATGGCTATCATGGCCAGTTTCAGTGACCGTGGGATGGAATCATATGTGCTTGGTTATGATTTGGATGACTGTTATTTATTTATTTTTGTTTGGTATCCACCCTACGGGGTGATGAAACATTTGTATTCTTTTCTTTTGTTTCTTTAATTTTCTGCATGAGACTTTAGATTAGTTTGAGTTTTTGTATGGATATTTGGTTGTGCTTGCTGTTTGAAGTTGGACAGGTCTATCAGTTTGATGACAATACCTAGTGGAACCCAAGTGTGGGGGGAGGACCAGTTGGATTTGTTTGATTGTGTGATCGTGTTAGTAGCTCACTGTGATGTCATGTGCATATGCTGGCAGTAAGTTCAGCGCTATATTTTTGATTGGCATCTTTATTGACATTGTTCACACACGGTCCTTATTCCGGTATGTGCTCTGATTTTTCTATGTTGCTTACCCCTATTTACCTTTGTTTGACCGAATATGGACATTGAGGGCATTGTCCATCTTAAGTGTGGGGGGGTGGCAAATAGGTGTTAGCTACCGGGTACATCACTTTTGTTGTCTTGCCATTGAGATTTTAGCCGTTCTTGTGGATGTGTCCCTCTCGTAGGCTTTTGGGTTTCTATCCAGGAGTAAGGGTTCTATCTTGAACTCTGAACTATGATGTGCATGTTTGAGAATGGTTGTTTCGATTTGGTAGGATGACGGAAGATGATATGATTTGAAACTTCTGTTGAGCTTGTCCTTGTGGTAAATTGCTTTTGTCACTTAATTCATAATACCTTAATGAGCAATTTTACTACAAAAATTTTTCCTTGGTACAAATTTAATCGGCGAAATGTGTTCTGAACGGTTATTGGGCTAATCCTTGTGGATTGATAACATTACTTGCATACTCTAAATTTCCCAAACACCTAAAGTTGTGAGATTCATTGTTCATATATAGATGTGCTTGGTGTTTGCGGTTTTGGTTTGATTGCCTTGTAATTTGTCCCTCTCTTAGGCTCTTGGATTTATTCGGGAGTAAGGGTTCTATCTTGAACTCTGAACTATGATGTGCATGTTTGAGAATGGTTGTTTCGATTTGGTAGGATGACGGAAGATGATATGATTTGAAACTTCTGTTGAGCTTGTCCTTGTGGTAAATTGCTTTTGTCATAAAAGTACATTGGATGACGAATTGGCATATAGGTTTGACCCATACTTTTCTTTCTTTCTTTATTTTCACTTTTCCTTTTGTATATTCTTACCCCTACTATACTTATACTCACTTACATATACATCATTCTTTCTTTTACTACCTTTCTTATACATCTTTTTAACTTAGCCTTTTCCATTGAATATATACACTCATTTATGTAAACTTTACCTAATCATACCTTACTATACCGATAGTCTAATCTGGGGGGCCATTGATTGTCATTGGTTTGTTGGCAATCAATGGTACGGGTTTTGATTAGACTATTTTTTTCATATTTCATACACACCATATACTTTTGATTGTTTCCTTTCATTTCTAACCTACAATCCCTTACTCATTGTAAATATCCGTTACATATACCTTAGCCTAACTATACAACCAACTTATATGCCATATTTTGATGATGTACTTGGTGCTTACGCCATGTCGGTGGAGCTATGATCCTTGTTCAAGCCTATGGTAAGATATGCATCACGACTGTGCTATGAGTGATTCTTGAATATTCTACCCCAAAAGTAAGTTTGTTGGAGTACAATGATATTGTCAGGTTCATTTGTTTCACTTGAGCATAGTCGTGTTATTGAGGCTTGTGGATTGTTCAGATATTGTCAAACATTTCGAGTTTTCATTTAAGATTAAAACTGCTTCACCCAACTTCTTGGTCATTGACATATTTGGTGTTGCTTCTTTTTGATACTCGTAATTGTTTATTTAGCTTCTTTGCCAAGGATTACTTTTTCTTTAAATGTTGGATTTGCTTGAGGACAAGCAATGCTCAAGTGTGGGGGATTTGATGTGACCAATTTATACCCATCGCCCACATCGTTATTGGCCTTTTATTATATGTTTTTAGTCGATTTTGCGGGCATTTGGCGCGTTTATGGGTTTTGTTAGTGGTTTCAGGTTCTAAACAGGTGACGTTTCCATTTGGTGCAATTTCGAGTAATTTTGAGGTCATGAAGTTGATTGGAGAGTTCGAGAGGTGAAAAGAGATAGAGAATATGCAAGTCTTCATTAGTGGATGTGTGGCCTTCGTCCAGTGTATTCATACTGCGAGGCAGTGGGCAAGTGGTGCCTCCACTGCGCCGCAGTCATCAATATGGAAATGAGGGATTCAACCAGTAAGAATGCACTGCGACGCAGTGGGGGTGATCAAGGCCCACTGCGCCGCAGTCGGCCAGTGGAAATGAGGGATTCAACCAGTACGTTTGCACTGCGACGCAGTGGGGGTGATCAAGGCCCACTGCGCCGCAGTCGGCCAGTGGAAATGAGGGATTCAACCAGTACGTTTGCACTGCGACGCAGTGGGGGTGATCAAGGCCCACTGCGCCGCAGTCGGCCAGTGGAAATGAGGGATTCAACCAGTACGTTTGCACTGCGACGCAGTGGGGGTGATCAAGGCCCACTGCGCCGCAGTCGGCCAGTGGAAATGAGGGATTCAACCAGTACGTTTGCACTGCGACGCAGTGGGATATGCATGTGCCCACTGCGCCGCAGTCGGCCAGATGGAAAAAAAAAAAAAAAAAAAAAAAAAAAAAAAAAAAAAAAAAAAAAAAAAAAAAAAAAAAAAAAAAAAAAAAAAAAAAAAAAAAAAAAAAAAAAAAAAAAAAAAAAAAAAAAAAAAAAAAAAAAAAAAAAAAAAAAAAAAAAAAAAAAAAAAAAAAAAAAAAAAAAAAAAAAAAAAAAAAAAAAAAAAAAAAAAAAAAAAAAAAAAAAAAAAAAAAAAAAAAAAAAAAAAAAAAAAAAAAAAAAAAAAAAAAAAAAAAAAAAAAAAAAAAAAAAAAAAAAAAAAAAAAAAAAAAAAAAAAAAAAAAAAAAAAAAAAAAAAAAAAAAAAAAAAAAAAAAAAAAAAAAAAAAAAAAAAAAAAAAAAAAAAAAAAAAAAAAAAAAAAAAAAAAAAAAAAAAAAAAAAAAAAAAAAAAAAAAAAAAAAAAAAAAAAAAAAAAAAAAAAAAAAAAAAAAAAAAAAAAAAAAAAAAAAAAAAAAAAAAAAAAAAAAAAAAAAAAAAAAAAAAAAAAAAAAAAAAAAAAAAAAAAAAAAAAAAAAAAAAAAAAAAAAAAAAAAAAAAAAAAAAAAAAAAAAAAAAAAAAAAAAAAAAAAAAAAAAAAAAAAAAAAAAAAAAAAAAAAAAAAAAAAAAAAAAAAAAAAAAAAAAAAAAAAAAAAAAAAAAAAAAAAAAAAAAAAAAAAAAAAAAAAAAAAAAAAAAAAAAAAAAAAAAAAAAAAAAAAAAAAAAAAAAAAAAAAAAAAAAAAAAAAAAAAAAAAAAAAAAAAAAAAAAAAAAAAAAAAAAAAAAAAAAAAAAAAAAAAAAAAAAAAAAAAAAAAAAAAAAAAAAAAAAAAAAAAAAAAAAAAAAAAAAAAAAAAAAAAAAAAAAAAAAAAAAAAAAAAAAAAAAAAAAAAAAAAAAAAAAAAAAAAAAAAAAAAAAAAAAAAAAAAAAAAAAAAAAAAAAAAAAAAAAAAAAAAAAAAAAAAAAAAAAAAAAAAAAAAAAAAAAAAAAAAAAAAAAAAAAAAAAAAAAAAAAAAAAAAAAAAAAAAAAAAAAAAAAAAAAAAAAAAAAAAAAAAAAAAAAAAAAAAAAAAAAAAAAAAAAAAAAAAAAAAAAAAAAAAAAAAAAAAAAAAAAAAAAAAAAAAAAAAAAAAAAAAAAAAAAAAAAAAAAAAAAAAAAAAAAAAAAAAAAAAAAAAAAAAAAAAAAAAAAAAAAAAAAAAAAAAAAAAAAAAAAAAAAAAAAAAAAAAAAAAAAAAAAAAAAAAAAAAAAAAAAAAAAAAAAAAAAAAAAAAAAAAAAAAAAAAAAAAAAAAAAAAAAAAAAAAAAAAAAAAAAAAAAAAAAAAAAAAAAAAAAAAAAAAAAAAAAAAAAAAAAAAAAAAAAAAAAAAAAAAAAAAAAAAAAAAAAAAAAAAAAAAAAAAAAAAAAAAAAAAAAAAAAAAAAAAAAAAAAAAAAAAAAAAAAAAAAAAAAAAAAAAAAAAAAAAAAAAAAAAAAAAAAAAAAAAAAAAAAAAAAAAAAAAAAAAAAAAAAAAAAAAAAAAAAAAAAAAAAAAAAAAAAAAAAAAAAAAAAAAAAAAAAAAAAAAAAAAAAAAAAAAAAAAAAAAAAAAAAAAAAAAAAAAAAAAAAAAAAAAAAAAAAAAAAAAAAAAAAAAAAAAAAAAAAAAAAAAAAAAAAAAAAAAAAAAAAAAAAAAAAAAAAAAAAAAAAAAAAAAAAAAAAAAAAAAAAAAAAAAAAAAAAAAAAAAAAAAAAAAAAAAAAAAAAAAAAAAAAAAAAAAAAAAAAAAAAAAAAAAAAAAAAAAAAAAAAAAAAAAAAAAAAAAAAAAAAAAAAAAAAAAAAAAAAAAAAAAAAAAAAAAAAAAAAAAAAAAAAAAAAAAAAAAAAAAAAAAAAAAAAAAAAAAAAAAAAAAAAAAAAAAAAAAAAAAAAAAAAAAAAAAAAAAAAAAAAAAAAAAAAAAAAAAAAAAAAAAAAAAAAAAAAAAAAAAAAAAAAAAAAAAAAAAAAAAAGCACAAATGGGGCAGTGTATATGCACTGCGACGCAGTGGGGGCATTACTCACCCACTGCGCCGCAGTGAAGGGACGGCTCTGAAGAGTTTTGGGCAGCTTTTGCACCAATTGAAGGGAGGTATAAATAGAAGAAATAACCTAATTCCCAAAGGATGAACTTTTCTTTCTAAGAGCTGCACTTCAAGGAACACCTTCAAGGATCAATTCAAGACTTCATAATCTTCCGATTCATTGAAGACTCACGTGCACCCACTTGGATCGTATCTATTTTATCGTGTTGCAATTTCAATTTCAAAGAACGATTGGTATATCATGTTCTTCCTTTATTTTGATTATTATTTCAATTTAATCATGAGTGGCTAATCTTTCGACCATCCACCTTGATGAAACTAGACGAATGATGTGATTGCTATATGTTTTAATTCAAAGAGTTGATTTCTATTATCGTTGTGTTGAGATCTTGATGATTTAATTCCTTTATTTTTATTATTATGATGTTGGTGGCATGTGTGTTCTTCGTTAGTGGTACTAGTTGGATACATATGTGATTTTCAAACGGTTGCTTGTCTATGAGAAATTATCACTAGTTCATGGTATGATAGTGAATGTCATTTTAATAAAAGGAATAATATTGTCAACGTGTTGAGAAACGGTTGGTGGTACCACGTTTTAATTCACATAGGCACGATTGGTAATGTGTTAATCCAGTAAACTAATTGTTGATAAGGTTGTCTAGGCATTGGTGGTACCGGCTTGGGTAATTGAATTAGCAATTTAGGTGTCTGGGTTGTTTGTGAGCGGTTGGTGGTACCACGCGAGCATTTTATCCTTTCACGATTATCTTGTCAACTCTAAATGAATTTGGTCTTAATTGAATGCAATCACGTTTGAAGTCTAGCGAAGTCAAGGTGGATGATCTTTACTATTATTGTTGCAGTTTTACCTTTACCTTTTCGAGTTGGTCTTTTAAGTTATTTTAATTTAATTGTCAAGGAGAGATTCAAAGCGTTCCACCCTATTTTCCAAACTACTTTATTTGACAATTGATTCAGACCAATCCCCGTGAACGAACCTGGACTTACTTTTTAACTATATTGCGTACGATCGGGTCCACTGCCCGATAGTGTGTAGTAGTGAGTTTCAAGGCATTTCTAGTTTTAAATTTTAAACTCGATTTAGCACATCAATTGCCAAGACTGAAAAATGGGAAGAATCTGACGAATCATCTGATGATGAGGAAGAAGTTAGGGATATGTGTTTCATGGCACGTGAAGATCAAGGTCATTTGGTCATGTCTGATGTTGAATCTGGTCGATGGGTGGATATAGTCATGAAAAAGGTTAGTGACTTTGGTTTTGAAAGTAATGAGGAACAAAAATTGGACCTTTTGGTTCTTTTAGAGCCTGGCATTTCATTTGTCGAAACTGTGCGTTCAGAAAGCCTAAAAATGTTTGAAAGTAATACTTCTGAACTGAACGCCAGTCAGGCCAGACTAAAAGAGCTGAAAGATGTTCAGTTGGCTTTAAAAAGTTATCAGTCTATGGTTGCCACTTTAGAGTTGGAAAAAGAAGAATTAAAAACCATCCTTGAAAAGGAACAAAAAATAATTAAATCTTGGATGAAAGCACCAAATCCAGATGCTGCAATTAAAAATACTTTTGCAAATCAAAGAACAGCATATGAATCGGGTGATCTTCACTTGGCATCTATAATCACTGATTTAGATGCACTTCCAAAGGAAATGAAACCAGAAATTATTTTTCCTAAAGTTGGCAAACAGAAAACTGTGACTGATAAGGCCCAGGAACAATCTGAGGGTAAATCTGAAACAGCTCAGATAACTGTTTCAGAAAAGAAGGCTAAAACCAAAAAGCCATCCCCTCAGACTTCATCTAAGGTTCTAAAAGGCCAAAAGAAGAAGAAAAATATCTCCCCCACTGAGCCTTCTACCTCAGATTTAGGTAAGGCTCAGGTGTCTAATGAAGAATCAATTTTGTTAAGGTTAGAGAGTCAATTTCAGTTATTGGCTAGACAAGTGCAGAGTTGTAATGCACGTTTGAAAAATGTTGAAACCACTCCTCTTCAACCTAAGCAAAATGCAAAACCTTTTTCCAAACAAATCATGCAAAAATCTGAGAAGAAAAAGGTTGAAACCCCCATCAAACCAACTGTTTTTGTGTCATCTGAGATCATGACCGAGATCCCCTTCGATCCTTCAGTTCCTTCTGAACCAAAGAAATATGAGACTGCTAAGGGAGAGTCTAGCGGACCCATCAAGAGATGGGTTCCCAAAAAGAACTAATCTTTGTGTTTGTGCAGGGAGACCGAAAGAAGAATATATGGTTTCTTGACAGCGCTGCTGGCAGAACCATGACTGGTTATCAAACCCTGCTGGAGGAATATAGGGTGCAAGAGGGGCCCTCAATAACATTTGGGAATGATGAAAATGGACAAACTGAGGGATATGGTGTTGTGAATAATGGACAAGTCAAATTCACACGTGTTGCATATGTGAATGGTTTGAAATATAACCTGATCAGTGTCAGTCAACTGTGTGATGATGGCTTCAAGGTATTATTTGATATTTCACAAGGCACCATATTCAACAGAGATGGAAAGGTAGTATTGATTGCACCAAGAAAAGGAAACATTTATATCATTGATATGAATAGTTTACCCACTGAACAATGTTTCTACACAAAGGCAGATGAAGACACAAACTGGTTGTGGCATAAGAGATTATCCCATCTGAACTTCAAGAATATTAATAAGTTGTCAAGAAAACAACTTGTTGATGGGATACCCTCAATGTCTTTCAATAAAGACAAGCCATGTCCAGGTTGTGACATGGGTAAGCAGAAAAAAGCTTCATTCAAGACAAAGCAAAGTTTTAGTATAACTGAACCTCTTCACATGCTTCACATGGACCTCTTTGGACCAGTGAATGTTCAGACAAGAGCAAGAAAGAAGTATACCCTTGTTGTTGTTGATGAATATTCAAGATATTGCTGGGTAATTTTCCTCAGATCCAAGAGTGAAGCTGCTGCTGAAATCATTGCTCTCATCAAACAAATTGAACTCAAGCATAAGCGAAAAGTTTGTCAGCTCAGAAGTGACAATGGCACTGAATTCAGAAATGCAACTCTGGAGTCCTTCTGCACTGAAACTGGCATATCTCAGAACTTCTCTTCAGCTCACACACCAGAGCAGAATGGTGTAGTAGAAAGAAAGAATCGTACGCTGATTGAAGCTGCTAGAAGTATGCTCAATGAATCTGGTCTTCTTAAGAATTTCTGGGCTGAAGCTGTTGCAACTGCTTGCTACACTCAGAACAGATCTGTCTATGTCAAGAGACACAAGAAGACAACCTATGAAGTACTCAGAAATAGAAAGCCTAATATTGGATATTTCCATGTATTTGGATGTCCAGTATACATTCTGAATGATTCCAGTCAGCTTGGAAAATTTGATGCAAAAGCTGATGAAGGGTACTTCCTAGGATATTCAACAAATCGCAAAGTCTTTAGAGTCTTTAACAAGAGACTTGAAAAGGTTGATGAGTCAATTCATGTTACCTTTGATGAATCTAATTTTGAAATCTTTAAGAATTCAACTCCTGTACCACCCTCAGAAAGTCCAATAAGTTTTGGTGATTCTGATCCTATTGTCCAATCTGATCAGTCACCTGAACCTGCTTTTGAACATCTCAGTTCAGAACCAATAATAAACAAGTCAAGCAACATTCCATTCTATCCTTCAGTCAGTTTTAAACTACCTTCTGAACTAACTATTGGATCGGATGTACATGCTGCTTCACCTCAGATATCAGGTTCCACTAAATTACCCCAATCTGAACAGTTTCATGATGCAAATCATGATCTGCAGGAGGAAGATGATGAGACTGAAGTAGTCTTTTCTGAAGCACATCCTGAAGTAATTCAGAGGAGTTCTTGCACTGATATCATTGTTCATCCTGGTCATTACACTAATTGAACTCAAGCATAAGCGAAAAGTTTGTCAGCTCAGAAGTGACAATGGCACTGAATTCAGAAATGCAACTCTGGAGTCCTTCTGCACTGAAACTGGCATATCTCAGAACTTCTCTTCAGCTCACACACCAGAGCAGAATGGTGTAGTAGAAAGAAAGAATCGTACGCTGATTGAAGCTGCTAGAAGTATGCTCAATGAATCTGGTCTTCCTAAGAATTTCTGGGAAGCTGTTGCAACTTTTTTTTTTTTTTTTTTTTTTTCTTTTTTTCCCTTTTTTTTTTTTTTTTTTTTTTTTTTTTTTTTTTTTTTTTTTTTTTTTTTTTTTTTTTTTTTTTTTTTTTTTTTTTTTTTTTTTTTTTTTTTTTTTTTTTTTTTTTTTTTTTTTTTTTTTTTTTTTTTTTTTTTTTTTTTTTTTTTTTTTTTTTTTTTTTTTTTTTTTTTTTTTTTTTTTTTTTTTTTTTTTTTTTTTTTTTTTTTTTTTTTTTTTTTTTTTTTTTTTTTTTTTTTTTTTTTTTTTTTTTTTTTTTTTTTTTTTTTTTTTTTTTTTTTTTTTTTTTTTTTTTTTTTTTTTTTTTTTTTTTTTTTTTTTTTTTTTTTTTTTTTTTTTTTTTTTTTTTTTTTTTTTTTTTTTTTTTTTTTTTTTTTTTTTTTTTTTTTTTTTTTTTTTTTTTTTTTTTTTTTTTTTTTTTTTTTTTTTTTTTTTTTTTTTTTTTTTTTTTTTTTTTTTTTTTTTTTTTTTTTTTTTTTTTTTTTTTTTTTTTTTTTTTTTTTTTTTTTTTTTTTTTTTTTTTTTTTTTTTTTTTTTTTTTTTTTTTTTTTTTTTTTTTTTTTTTTTTTTTTTTTTTTTTTTTTTTTTTTTTTTTTTTTTTTTTTTTTTTTTTTTTTTTTTTTTTTTTTTTTTTTTTTTTTTTTTTTTTTTTTTTTTTTTTTTTTTTTTTTTTTTTTTTTTTTTTTTTTTTTTTTTTTTTTTTTTTTTTTTTTTTTTTTTTTTTTTTTTTTTTTTTTTTTTTTTTTTTTTTTTTTTTTTTTTTTTTTTTTTTTTTTTTTTTTTTTTTTTTTTTTTTTTTTTTTTTTTTTTTTTTTTTTTTTTTTTTTTTTTTTTTTTTTTTTTTTTTTTTTTTTTTTTTTTTTTTTTTTTTTTTTTTTTTTTTTTTTTTTTTTTTTTTTTTTTTTTTTTTTTTTTTTTTTTTTTTTTTTTTTTTTTTTTTTTTTTTTTTTTTTTTTTTTTTTTTTTTTTTTTTTTTTTTTTTTTTTTTTTTTTTTTTTTTTTTTTTTTTTTTTTTTTTTTTTTTTTTTTTTTTTTTTTTTTTTTTTTTTTTTTTTTTTTTTTTTTTTTTTTTTTTTTTTTTTTTTTTTTTTTTTTTTTTTTTTTTTTTTTTTTTTTTTTTTTTTTTTTTTTTTTTTTTTTTTTTTTTTTTTTTTTTTTTTTTTTTTTTTTTTTTTTTTTTTTTTTTTTTTTTTTTTTTTTTTTTTTTTTTTTTTTTTTTTTTTTTTTTTTTTTTTTTTTTTTTTTTTTTTTTTTTTTTTTTTTTTTTTTTTTTTTTTTTTTTTTTTTTTTTTTTTTTTTTTTTTTTTTTTTTTTTTTTTTTTTTTTTTTTTTTTTTTTTTTTTTTTTTTTTTTTTTTTTTTTTTTTTTTTTTTTTTTTTTTTTTTTTTTTTTTTTTTTTTTTTTTTTTTTTTTTTTTTTTTTTTTTTTTTTTTTTTTTTTTTTTTTTTTTTTTTTTTTTTTTTTTTTTTTTTTTTTTTTTTTTTTTTTTTTTTTTTTTTTTTTTTTTTTTTTTTTTTTTTTTTTTTTTTTTTTTTTTTTTTTTTTTTTTTTTTTTTTTTTTTTTTTTTTTTTTTTTTTTTTTTTTTTTTTTTTTTTTTTTTTTTTTTTTTTTTTTTTTTTTTTTTTTTTTTTTTTTTTTTTTTTTTTTTTTTTTTTTTTTTTTTTTTTTTTTTTTTTTTTTTTTTTTTATCCAATCGAGCAAATCATTGGAGATTCTACTAGTGGGGTTCAGACCAGAAGAGCCACAAGCGATCAATGCTTAAATGTCAGCTTCTTATCACTGATAGAACCGAAGAAGATTAACGAGGCTATGAAAGACCCTAGCTGGATTGAAGCCATGCAAGATGAGCTTAATCAGTTAAGAGGAACGATGTTTGGGAACTTGTTCCTTATCCCAGTGATCTAAAGAAAGAACCAATTGGGACAAGATGGGTCTTCAGAAACAAGATGGATGAAGATGGTCATGTGATTCGAAACAAGGCAAGACTTGTTGCAAAGGGTTACTCACAAGAAGAAGGAGTAGACTTTGATGAAACTTTTGCACCAGTTGCCAGACTAGAAGCTATCAGAATTTTCTTAGCTTTTGCAGCTCATCATGAGTTCAAAGTCTATCAAATGGATGTCAAGAGTGCGTTCTTGAATGGTGAATTGGAAGAAGTTGTGTATGTGTATCAGCCACCAGGGTTCATAAATGAAGAAATACCTCATTGGGTGTACAGACTGAACAAAGCATTATATGGTCTGAGACAAGCACCTAGAGCCTCGTATGATACTCTTACTAAACATCTTCTTAAACATGGTTTTAATTAAAAGGGGTGCAATAGATAACACTTTATTCATATTGCATGATAAAAGTGATATCTTACTTGTACAAATTTATGTTGATGATATTGTGTTTGGATCTACAAATAACAAAATGTGTGAACAGTTTTCTGAAATAATGTCATCTGAGTATGAAATGAGTATGATGGGTGAACTGACATATTTTCTAGGTCTTCAAGTTAAACAAACCAGTGATGGTATTTTTATAAATCAAGAAAAATATGTCAGAGACTTATTAAAGAAATATCAATTTGATTCAGTCTCATCAAAAGATACTCCCATTTCTGCACCTTTAACTTTGGACTCAGATCCTAATGGAAAACAAGTGGATCCCACAAAATATCGTGGTATGGTGGGATCCCTCATGTACTTAACTGCTAGTAGACCTGACATAATGTTTGCAACATGCCTTTGTGCAAGATTTCAGTCTGATCCCAGAGAAGCACACGCAAATGCTGTGAAAAGGATTTTCAGATACCTTAAAGGTGTCCTCAGTCTTGGTCTTTGGTATCCCAAAGGCTCAAGTTTAGATCTAATGGGTTATTCAGATTCTGATCATGCAGGTTATAAAATAGATAGGAAAAGTACCACAGGTGGTTGTCATTTCCTCGGTGGCAAATTGGTTAGTTGGACAAGTAAGAAGCAGACTGCAGTATCACTCTCCACAGCTGAAGCTGAATACATTTCTGCAGCCAGTTGCTGCGCTCAGATTTTGTGGATGAAGAACCAACTAACTGATTATGGTGTTAAGTATACAAAGACTCCAATATTTTGTGATAACACTAGTGCCATTGCCATCTCTCACAATCCTGTCATGCACTCCAAAACCAAGCATATCGACCTCAGGTATCATTTTATTAGAGATCACATTATTAAAGGTGACATTGAACTTCATTTCATTCCCACTGATAAACAACTCGCTGATGTTTTTACAAAACCCTTGGATGTCAAAACGTTTAAACATCTCATCAGTGAGTTAGGTATGCTAAATCCTGTATAGCATTACCTCAGGGGGAAGTGTCAAATATTTTTATGTTTAAAAGAATTTCTCTCTAAGGGGGAACTTTGCTTTCAGAAAAATATTTTGACTGAAATGCTTCAGAATTTCTGAAATGATTTCAGAATAAGTATGAAAACTGAGATGGTTCAGATTCCTTTAAATCTGATCATGCTCAGATTTAAATAAGTTATTTCTGAAATGAGTTAGTCCTTTATAATGTCTTTTGGATACTTGGTCGTTGTGTGAACACGTGACATTTACTGTTTAACGTTTGAATAATGATGATTTTTGCTGACGTGTCACACAAGTTGCGCCGTAAATGAAAAGTAATGATCACTTTTTCTTTAAAGTGTTGAAAAGTTTTGTGAAAATGTGGGGTCATAACCGTCGTTGCATTAAATGCGGACGTATACCCAAAATTATTTTCGGACTTCAAACCCGATCAAAATTGATTTCATTAAAATAATATTTTTGTTGTGGGTTTGAATTTCAAAATCAATTTTTCTTTTATTTATTTTGGAAAAACCCTTTGTATTCCATCATAAATATAAATACCATTTTCGAAAACAATTCCTTCATTTACTTCTCTTTACATTTACTCCCAATCATCATTCTCTCTCATTTTCTCATTCCTTCATAACTCCAAAACCCTAAATTCATCTTTCATATTCTGTTTTCCCTTGTAGAAATAATGGCTAAACCTGCTTCTCACGCCAAATCACTAATAGCTTTCGAATACAAACCATCCAAAGTAGTCAAGGCCAGTGCACAATGGCCAAAAGGGTTCGATCCATTGACCCTTAGATTCAATATGAATAATTTCATGGCCGCACTGAACGCCAAAGGCAAAACCTTAATGGGGAGGATTAATAAATTTCTTGAACAATCCCCTCTCCATTATGCCTTGACTGCAGATCCTCAAGTATTGTATCATAGATACTTACTTGAATTATGGTATACTGCTACTCTAAGCAAGGATGAAAAATCCATTGCTTTTTCTTTAAAAGAAGGCACTAAGCAGTATATCCTTTCACTTGATGGGTTTCGGGAGGCCCTTCACTTGAACTACCTTCCCTCTTCTTCAGCGTATGCAAAAAGGCTAAAAGGAGTTAATTTCAGGGAGGTACTGCACGCCATGGGTCATGATGACATGGTTGATGCTGAGCACAATCTGAGAACATCTGGACATATTTTTCTGTCTGGATTTAAAAATTGTTGGCGTTATTTTTGGACTCAGATTGTGGAGTGCCTAGGTGGAAATTGGGGTGGATTGGACCAGATTTCATTAACAAAAGTAGAAATCGGGTACTACTTATGGCATGGGATCGAGGTGGACTTCGCTGAGATACTTTTCTCTCAGCTGGTAACAAAATTAAAAGGGAAAAGAAGTCCACATATCTCATTTCCCAGATTTCTGAGCATTTGCTTCATGAACATGCTTGGAGATGAGTATCACATGGAGGGGCTTGAATCTTCAGCAACAGAGTTCTGCAGGGATCTATCAAAGCTATCTACTTCAGATCCAGAACCTGAACTCTCCGCTGCAATGCTTCAGGTAATTAATAAAATTGAAACAACACGACCGGCTGGCTCAGAAAGGTCACCGAGCGGGTCGCAAAAGAATGCGAGACCCATTGGTGCACCTGGTGGTCAAATGTTGAAGTTGTTTAAAACCCCAACAACTTCATCTACCCAACCACCAATTCCCTCCTCCACTGACCAACCTGAGGATCTCCCAAAAGATCCCTCAGGATCTCCAAAGAGCTTATTAAAATGTCGTAAATATAAGCCGTCCTCACAGCCCAGGACATTAGTACCGAAGCAAACCCCTCTGGATCTTCCCAACAAGAACCAGAGGAATCGAGTCCAAAGGGAAACCCACAAGCAGCCATCTCCAAAACTTCTTTAGGAGGAGATGGTGAAGATAATACTAGTGTGCCAGCCCAGCACACATTAGAGTCCGTGTCTGCACGCGCACCCCCTAAAACTTCACAAATCTCACACTCTACTGCAGCACGAATTGATGAAGTCTTTGGTGTGACACCACCTGAGACTGAGATTCCAGACTCTACGACCGATGAAGTGATTCTTGATGATGGTACGAGAATCATTAAGGCAACCCCTATGTCTACTATCTCTGGCGATGAAGCTATGGCTGAGCCAACCCATAAATCTGGTGACGATGCATCTACAGCAGCAGTTGTTGAACCAGAAGCTGGTTCAGGTACCAATGATCTGAACCAGGGCATATCTGATCGGACTGCAGTTTCGACTGACCTCTGGGATGACGTTGAGCCAACTCAAGGGAATCTTGATTCCTTTGCTGATTTTGAGTTTGATGAGGGCTTACTGGAGGAGAATCAGTCTTCTGATTCTGAGCCAACCTTCAGCCTCACAAACGTCCCCCCTCCCCCAGAAATCCAAAATATACTTGTTGAACAACCATATCGCCAACCCGAAACTTCTCATGAACATCCATATTTTCCACCTGGCTCTACACCTGCCTATGTCACTTCACCTCGTTTTCAACCACAACTCCAACACTTACACCCACAAATTCACCAAGTACCAAGGCCCATCAATTATGATGATCAAACTGAGAAAGAGTTGGACTCTGCTACTGAATCTGAGAGTCCAACTGAAATGCAATTGGAGAAGGCATTAGATGGGCTTGGTAGAATTCCCTTTGTGGCTTCTGTTTCTGCACAACCACCTCCTCCTTTGAGTGTAGAAGCACAGTTAGAGAAGAAAAATACCGAAGTCCAAAGCCTCCTTCTCAAGGTGGAGGACTTAACAAAATCTCTAACTGCCAATACTAGTTCCATTGCTGAAATGAAGGGTGCTCAGATGTTCCTTGGCACTGAGTTCACCAAGGTTGCTGGAAATGAGGGACTAGTAAGTGGGAAGCTAAATGAGCTAGTGCATTCATGTAATAAAATAAGTACGGCTATCAGGGAAGCCTTCAGACTGGCCAAAAGAGATGTGCAAGCTTCAGTTGTTGCAAACTTGACATCTGGTATTGAACTGATCAAACAAGAAGTTATGGCAGTCGGAAGGAGGTGAATAAGTTGGTTAAAAGGCCAAGTGTTAATGAGAAAGAACTTGGGTCTTCTATTAGTAGTGATGTGATTGAGAAGCTGAAGTCTGAGATATCTCAGAATCTTGTTGCTCAGATTTCAGCCTCTGTGGCTGAAAAGGTTGAAGAAGGGGTCAGAAGGATGGTCTTAGAACTCACTAAAGACACTTCCAAGAAGGTAGATAAAGCTGTTGAAGAAGTTCAGAAATCTGTATCTACTCTTGATGAAGTTGTTAAGGGCCAGTCCAAGCAGTTAGATGAAATTATGACCTTGCTCAAGAAAGAAAATGTTGTTGCTCCTCCTCCTCCTCCCTCATTCTCTGAAGAAGATAGGAAAATGCTGAAAGATCTTACTGAGAAAGAGACTCTGAACCTTAACTCATCATTCAGGTTAAGGGCTCAGTTCTCTACAATGGCAAAGGGCATTTCTGATTGCCTTCTGCAGCAAAGTTGGGAACCTCTGAAGGCCATGCAGACGACGATTGATTTATATGCTAAGATGCCTTCTGAGGTTCCCAAAGGGGGAAATGTGCCTATTGGTTTGCTCTCAAGTACTTAAGAATTAATAGAGGCAACCAAGAAGCAAGCTGAGGTACAATCTGGTGGTGCCTCAGTTCAGGGGGAACAAAGAAAATCTGAAGTGCAACAGTCTGAACCAGAAAAGATAGATAAGGGCAAGGCCCAGATGGTGGAAGAATCCAAGTCCCATGGGTCTAAGGGTTCTGGTTTGGTTGTTGGTGAGAATGTTGATGAACATGGTTACCCCTTACACAATCTTGATGCAGATGGAAAGAATTTAGTGGCTCTGCAGAAGCAAGTCTCTAATCAGTTTATCATGTGGAAGGAAAACAAGGAAAGAGAAAGGGCACAACATCTTTCGATGGGAACCCTTGATCATGTAGATGCTGCAGCTCTTGGTCTTTCACTGGAGAGATATCAGAAAATCAAAAATGATCCAAGAGTGTAGAAAGCAGTAGTTGATATGCTTGAATATGAGTGTGGGATGATGTATTCACCTCTGGAACAACAGCTGGAAAGTCTCACCTTCAAGTTGTCTATTGAAGACTTGAAGAAAAATAGAATGAATGAGATGGAGTTGAAAAAGAAAGAGATTCTAGCTGAAGTTGCCAAGGTTGAAAGGCAATTGTTAAGGCCACCCACGAAACCCAAAGTGACTGGACCAAGGTCTTCAAGAAAGAACATTCGTGATGCAGACCTTTCTACCTTCAAGCCAATGTCTGATGATGCTACTGAGATCGAAAGGAAACATGAAAAGGATCAGTATGAGCATTATATGAAGCATCGATCCCATCCAGCTAAAATAACTGACATAGAAGTAACAAAAGCTGATGGATTGAAGCTCTTTGATTTGGTTGTCAAAAGAGAAGGAAGGACAGCTGAAGAATACAATTAGGTTTCAGTGCACGAATTTGGGATTTCTGAGCATAGAGAGATGATCCAGATTCTGAGGGGGAAGCCAAAATCTGCTCTGATTGGTGCATGGTTATCAAGAATACAACAAAAGATGCAAGCCAAGGTAGAGATTGAAGGCAGATTATTTGGAAAGAAGGATCATTCTCCACTGAAGAGAAAAGCTACTGAAGCACCTTCTGGTTCGAGGCCTGCGAAGAAGTAGTTTTCTTTTCAGTTTATCATGTGGAGGAAAACAAGGAAAGAGAAAGGGCACAACATCTTTCGATGGGAACCCTTGATCATGTAGATGCTGCAGCTCTTGGTCTTTCACTGGAGAGATATCAGAAAATCAAAAATGATCCAAGAGTGTAGAAAGCAGTAGTTGATATGCTTGAATATGAGTGTGGGATGATGTATTCACCTCTGGAACAACAGCTGGAAAGTCTCACCTTCAAGTTGTCTATTGAAGACTTGAAGAAAAATAGAATGAATGAGATGGAGTTGAAAAAGAAAGAGATTCTAGCTGAAGTTGCCAAGGTTGAAAGGCAATTGTTAAGGCCACCCACGAAACCCAAAGTGACTGGACCAAGGTCTTCAAGAAAGAACATTCGTGATGCAGACCTTTCTACCTTCAAGCCAATGTCTGATGATGCTACTGAGATCGAAAGGAAACATGAAAAGGATCAGTATGAGCATTATATGAAGCATCGATCCCATCCAGCTAAAATAACTGACATAGAAGTAACAAAAGCTGATGGATTGAAGCTCTTTGATTTGGTTGTCAAAAGAGAAGGAAGGGCAGCTGAAGAATACAATTAGGTTTCAGTGCACGAATTTGGGATTTCTGAGCATAGAGAGATGATCCAGATTCTGAGGGGGAAGCCAAAATCTGCTCTGATTGGTGCATGGTTATCAAGAATACAACAAAAGATGCAAGCCAAGGTAGAGATTGAAGGCAGATTATTTGGAAAGAAGGATCATTCTCCACTGAAGAGAAAAGCTACTGAAGCACCTTCTGGTTCGAGGCCTGCGAAGAAGTAGTTTTCTTTCCAGTTTATCATTTACTTGTATAAATATTTGCAAATGTAACAAACACTTCAGTTTGTATATATATGTTACATTTTGTAGCTAACAAGTAGATGATAGGTTTAAGTTAGAAAAATCACAAGTAAATTCTGAGACATCAATGATCTATAAGATGTACTTAGAAAATTTTTATAACTTAAACAAAAACTTACATTTCAGACTTACAAACATGTATAGATAGAAGTCTGAGATGCATGCACTATTTCAGAACAAATAGGGGGAATTTGTTAGGTCGGAAATCAACCAAGTATAATTTGTTCAGAAATAGCTGAAGCTCAGTGAAGAATACTTGTACAAAATTCTGAAGTCATTCAGAATTAGTTCACTGAAGCTTCACTTCAGTTCAGATCAACGTATCAGAATACCATTCAGCTGAAGTCAAAGACTGAAGTCTGAAGAAAGAGAATCAGCTCAGATGTGGAGCTCAGAAGTTGATTCTACCTGATCGAATACTGAAGCATCTCAGTGTAAAGTACTTACAACACTTTACACTGATTACGAGGAAACCTTTTTTACTTTACTAACCTTTACCCAGTTAATAGCTTTAACTATTAACAAGTACAAGGTTGAGTAAAAGGTTGGGAATAAAGTGTGAAATGTCACATCAATAACTTTCACACTTAAACCTTAAAAGTACACATGTTAAGGAATTGACTTTAATTCCTTAAATGCTCCCAACCATATTTGTACGGCCTGGTCCACATCAGCATGAACCTTGCCTATAAATATAAAGGCTTCTCACAACTTGCAAACAACTTGAAACTTTAGCATTGCAACTTGTGAGATATACTCTAAGTAATCCTTACGAGTATTTCCAAGTTATTAGATCACTTGTATTTCTAGGTTGTTTAGATATTTACATTTGGGTGTTTATCTTTGTTCCGCAACAACCTTTGTATTTGTTTATATCAATAAATCAAATACATTGAAAAAGTACATCGTGTCTCAATGCTACATACTTGAAATATACATATTATCTATATAGTTTCAGCACTTATTGTTTCTTGCATTTACTTTCAGTACCTTTACTTTATTGTTTATCCATATCTGGATCGTATTCTCAACTGGTCATCTTCCAGTTAAAATTACTTGCCAGTCGGGTTTTAACCATCTATATTTGAGACTCACAGAAATATATTTATACCCTTATATATATATCATAATAATTAACCCTAACAATATAACTCAAAATATAATACTTTGTTCCAACGGATTTAAAGTCGACCATATCATTAAGAACATGTCAATCCTGTTTTAGTTTATTGGTAGATATACTAATGATAACTTTGTTATAATTGTGGGAATACTTATTCGACGGAACAAAAACTCTTGTTTCTTCCTTGAGTTCGACGAAACAATAGTGTAGGCAAGCTATGAGCTTTTAGTTTTTGGTGATTCAAGATCTAACAATCTTCGGATATTGTTCGACGTGTCGTGTGTGCGATCGTAGAGGGGTTTTACTTTAAACCCTAACTAATAATAATAATCTTATTATTAATATTATTGGAAGCTAAGCTAAAAGGTACACATTCAATTCCTTACTTTGTTAATTATTATATTGCATATATGATTCTTTCCGCTGCGTACTCGTGATTATTTATATGATAATTGTGCTTGAATCCTAACAGTGGTATCACGAGCCTACTATGTGATATATTAGTTACAAAGTTCAAAACTTGAAGGGGGGTTTAGGGTTGGTTCGATTTATTTAATAATTAAATATTAAAATCGATTTTTTATTTATTTATTTTAATATAAATCGAAATTTAATAAAAATAAAATTAGGTTTTTGTTTTTATTATTAATTCAACCTAATTAAGTTAATGGTTAAATTAAACCCTCTATGCAAGTTTTGATTGTGTGAATTGACATGTTTATTTGATATAAATTGCATGTTTTATGTATCTTTTATTTAATGTTGTTAAATAGAAGTAAAAATCATAAGGAATTCATGCAAAATTCTTTATGATTATTACTTAGATATATAGATATAAATTGCTTAGTTTAATGGTCCAATAATTAGGGTTAATTATTTGATAATTGTGTGACTATGTGAATTTTTCGTGTGATTTTTCCTGCTTGACATCAGTTCACTAAAAAATTCATATAAAATCAACCGTAATGAGTTAGGAGTTCTCCTTTGGACTGTAGATGCACGACTCATAGGGCTACAACTTTGTAGTTCTGGTCGAAGGCTGATTCGGACTGAAAATAGGACTAAACTGGTCGTGAAGCTGCTGGAAATTTCCAGTCAGCATGTTTATATGTATTTATTTGATAATTGTTTGTTTTAAAGGCTTACGCAATCAAGGCAACTTGATGTATGTGGTCTCTTCTTTGAAGGGGGAGCCGACTTAGACATATACATTAACCATAGTGACCATGATTTAGGTGGCCCACCATAAATCGTTGCATGATTAATTGTTAATAGTTAGTAAGTTTATTATTTTGCTTTTATTTGTAAATGGTGATGCAAAATTGTTTTATTGAAAAAAATAAATTTGACTAAGAAATATCGAAATATGATTTTGTTTTAATAAAATTGGTGTCTTACAATCAAAAGATACACCGGCTTACCCATTTGAACAAACTCTAAGAGAGGTATAAGTCGGAGTGCGCTAGCCTCCTAAAGGAGCGGGTTTTTAATTGCGTCTATCGCAAACCTTTGCTCCTGCGCTTCTTTGTGCGTTCAAATGGAGCTACCGAGCTCTTTTGTGTTGTTAAGACAATAAAAATGATTTTATTAAACATTATGTTATGAAGATGTGCATGAGTCTTCATACATAAACTTTTGATTCACATCAATTGCATTACCCAATTAAAGTTAAGTCTTTGCCACCTACTTTGCTAAGAACACTTGCAAGTGCTTTTTGCTCTACGTGAGACGTAGGTGAATTGTAACTCCAAGGTAAATTACTACTCATCGTGAGAGGGTGGTAGACTATTTACATGTTCTTAATTGGGCGACTTAAAGCGAGTTAAGCGGTGAGACCTTGACCCGTGGCATAAGATGGGACAAAACATGTTTACAAAACACTTAACACCCCTTTATAGTGTTGTTGTAAGTCCCATAAATCTATGAATTGTACTTGTAATACAATTCCTGCTCGTCACTTACCTTTTGAGTACGTCATTTCTAGCAGATCAACTGATGAAATGATGGTATGTCAATTGGATCCTAGCCTTAATGAAATTAATAGTTAAATGATTTAACATTGGGTAATTATATTTCTTAAGGAATTCATTATCGAAAATACTGATTTTTGAACTTGAATCTGTTTTGTAAATGGCAACAAATCCTTCACAAAACATACACCAATCGGCTTTCAGGTCGATGCTAGAAAGAGAAAAACTTTCTGGAACCAACTTCAATGACTGGTATTGTCAGCTGAGAATTGTTCTAAGAGCTGAACAGAAATCCGATGTCCTTGAAACTCAGATGCCCGCTATTCCTGATGCGAGTGCCACTGCTGTGCAGATGGAAGCATACAATACTGAGTACGATAGACATATTAAGGTTGCTTGTTTGATGCTAGGCAGCATGACTCCTGAGCTTCAAAAACAATTCGAGACTTATAATCCGTATGATATGACCAGAGAACTCAAGTATATGTACGGAAAATAAGCAGGAATTGAATTATTTGAGATAATTGAGTCACTCCATGATTGTAAACACGAGTATGGGAAACCGGTGAGTCCTCGTGTACTCAAGATGAAGAGTTACTTTGAGCACTTGGAAAGGCTAAACTATGCGTATCCTCTGCCTATTGCTATTGGCATGATTCTTAAGTCTCTTTCAAGGGATTTTGAGAGTTTTGTGTGCAATTACAATATGCACAGCATGAGCAAAACCATAGCTGAACTTCATGCCATGTTAATTGAGTATGAGAAAAATCTTCCCAAGAAATCTGAGACACCCCAAGTTCTTATGATCAAAGGGGGAAAGGTTCAGAAAGGAAAACAACCGAAAGCTAAGAACGTTGGTAAGAGAAAGCAAGGTGCTTCAGTCTCAAAACCTAAAAAAACCCCTTCGGCGAAAAGGAGCATCCGGCTAAAGACCAGGCTTGTCATCACTGTGCTGAAGTGAGACACTGGAAGAGGAGTTGTCCTAAGTATCTAGCTGAGTTGAACAAGAAGAAGAAGCAAGTTGGTTTAACCAGTTCTTCAAGTATCTTCACAATTGAATTATATGTGTTGTTGTGATTCAAATGATAATTCAATAGCAAAAGAGTCAATCTTAATTTGGACTCTACTTATCTTTGGCATTGTCGTCTTGCTCATGTTGGCAAGAAACACATTGAAAGACTTCAACGTGAAGGGATCTTACAATCAAATGATAAATCATTTGACAAATGCGTGTCTTGTGTTTCCGGCAAGATGACAAGAAAACCTTTTCCGCATAAACCGGAGAGGGCTAAAGAGCTACTTGGACTTATACATACCGATGTATGTGGCCCATTTAGACATGTGTCAAGAAAAGGTGCTAGCTACTTCATTACTTTTACGGATGATTTCAGTCGTTATGGTTATGTTTACTTGCTTAAACATAAACATGAAGTCTTCGAAACATTCAAAGAGTTTAAACATGAAGTATAAAATCAACTCGGTAAAACCATCAAGATTCTTCGTTCGGATTGAGGTGGAGAATACTTAAGCCAAGAGTTTAAGGATTATCTAAAAGCTTGTGGGATTATTCAACAGCTTACTCCTCCATATACTCCACAGCATAATGGTGTATCTGAGAGGAGAAATCGAACCTTGCTAGACATGGTGAGATCGATGATGAACCTTATGACTCTCCCATTTTCATTTTGGGATTATGCTCTAGAGACTGTTGTACGCGTTCTCAATATGGTTCCAACCAAGAAGGTTGACACGACATCGCATGAATTGTGGCATGGAAGTGTCCCCAATTTGTCTTACTTAAGGGTCTGGGGATGTGAGGCACTTGTGAAACGAGACACGCCTGACAAAGTTCAACCTAGATCCGTTAAGTGCATCTTTGTAGGATACCCAAAGGAAACGATGGGTTACTACTTCTACTTTCCTACCGACAACACTGTTAAAGTTTCTCGATATGCTGAGTTCTTTGAAAAGAATCTCATATCTCAAGAAAACAGTGGGAGGATTGTCGAGCTTGATGAGACTCAAGAAGAAGATGTGTCACCTTCTGAAAATACTAGCAATCATCAACTTGGGGGGGGGGATGTTCAAAGTGATGAACCTCAAGTTGAAGATAATGCGATTCCAATTCGTAGGTCCTCAAGGACAATACATGCTCGTGAAAGATTAAATATTTATATTGAATCTGAAGAACACGTATTAGGAGACTTAAATGAACCTCCTAAATTTCAAATTTGCATTATCAGATCCAGAATCTGACAAATGGCTTGAAGCTGCGAATGTGGAAATGAAATCCATGAAAGATAATCAAGTATGGAGCTTGGTTGATCTTCCACCTAGTGGTAGATGACCGTTGTCGTTGGACCGATCAAAAATATAAACTAAATACCACTATTTAGCAAGGGTAAGTCGAGTATCGTATCCTCAGGGAATCATGGGAAAGTGTTGAACAATTTACAAAGTTGATTAAACTAGACATAAACTTAAAATTGATTTGATTGATTTGATTAACAACTAAAAATGATTGTAAACTTAACAAAATAATTCAAAAAT
>CM067171.1:47399749-47445087 GCA_034093135.1 Erigeron breviscapus | reverse complement strand
ACCCCACCATCGACATTGAGGTGTCTTCAGGTAGTACCATCTATTAAGTTGGGACTTACATATAGAAACTGAATGCTGCTTCTTGCTGGACCAGCTTACAAGTCTATTGCCAAGCAATTGACAAGCTCCTGAAGTACTTTTTTTGTCAATCTTACAGCCTGCAAAGTCAGAATCTGAATAGCCAATTAGATCAAATCCTGAGTCTTTGGGATACCAAAGACCCAGATTGGGACTACCTTTAAGGTATCTAAAGATTCTTTTCACAGCCTTAAGATGAGATTCCTTAGGACTAGCTTGATATCTTGCACAAAGACATGTAGCAAACATAATATCTGGTCTACTAGCAGTCAAGTAAAGTAATGATCCTATCATACCCCTATAAGCTGTGGTGTCAACAGATTTGCCATTTTTATCTTCACCCAGCTTATCACCAGTTCCCATAGGAGTTTTCATAGGTGAGCAATCACTAAAACCAAATTTATTTAAGAGATCTTTAACATATTTTCCTTGGTTTATAAAAATTCCATTTTTAGTCTGTTTAACTTGTAAACCCAGAAAATAGTTTAGTTTTCCCATCATGCTCATTTCATACTTTTTAGACATTAATTTAGAAAACTTTTTGCAAAGTCTTTCACTGCTAGACCCAAATATTATATCATCTACATAAATTTGTACATGTAGGATATCACCATTATACTTTCTCACAAACAAAGTCTTGTCAACATTACCTCTTTTGAAGTTGTTAGCCAATAAGAATTTAGACAAAGTGTCATACCATGCCCTTGGAGCTTGCTTCAACCCATAGAGAGCCTTGTCAAGCTTGAACACATGGTCAGGAAACTTTGAATTTTCAAAACCAGGAGGTTGTTCAGCATAGACTTCTTCTTCCAATTTTCCATTAAGAAATGCACTCTTCACATCCATTTGATAGACTTTGAAACCTTTGTGAGCAGAGAAGGGAAGAACATTCTGATTGCCTCTAATCTTGCCACTGGTGCAAAAGTCTCATCATAATCAATTCCATCCTCTTGTCTGTAACAAAGAGCTACCAATCTTGCTTTATTTCTGGTCACAACTCCCCTTTCATCCATTTTGTTTCTGTAGACCCACTTGGTTCCAATCACAGTCTTGTGATGGGGTCTTGGAAAAAGTTCCCAAACCTTGTTTCTTTCAAACTGTGTTAACTCATCTTGCATTGCATTTACCCAAGAAGGATCTGCCAGTGCTTCATTAACCTCAGTTGGTTCCATCTTGCTTACAAAATTGACAAACATGCAGAAATTGCCTATTGCCTTTCTTCTTGTTTTAACACCAGAGAGAGGATCACCAATGATTTGGTTAATTGGATGACTTTTTGTCCATATGTTAACTGGGACAATGGACTGATTCAGATTAGATGGTCCAGCATGATCAACTTGAGGAAGAGGTTGATCAGCTTGGACTGGAATGGGGGAATCTGAACCAGTTTGAGAGTCACTTAATGGATTCTGAATAATTTCTTCAGTAGGAGTAGGATCAGCTTGTGCATTTTCAAAGATTGGAACACCTTCTTCTTCTATAAGTTGCTCCCCCTGAGTTTGAGCATTATCAGCTCCAACTGGAGGATTAGTTGGAGGCTCATTCTCAGGCATAGCCAGTTCTTCAAAATTGAAATCTTCATCTTCAGGAGGAGAGCAATATGGCTTAAAACAACCTTCATCTATGCTTACATTAACAGAGTTCTCAATTGTTTTAGTTCTCTTGTTGTAAACTTTGTAGGCCTTCATCATTGTTGCATATCCAAGTAGGATACCTTCATCTGATTTCTCATCAAACTTTCCAAGATGGTCTTTCTGATTCAGAATGTAACATGGACTCCCAAACATTCTTAGGAAACCAATCTCAGGTTTTCTCCCCCTAAGAAGTTCATATGCAGTCTTCTGGTGTCTTTTCACAATAAGGGATCTGTTCTGGGTAAACCAAGCTGTGTGTACTGCTTCAGTCCAGAAATGAGACTTGACATTGTTTTGAGCCATCATGGATCTGGCAGCTTCAATAAGAGTTCTGTTTCTTCTTTCTGCAACACCATTTTGTTGAGGAGTTCTGGCAGCTGAGTAGACTTGTGAAATTCCTTTTTCACTGCAAAAAGAATTAAGAGTCATATTCTTAAAATCAGTACCATTATCACTCCTTAATTGCCTAACCGGCCTTTTGTAGAGAATTTCAGCTTGCTTGATGAAATGAATAATGCTGTCAGCAACTTCACTCTTGTGTTTTAGAAAGAAAACCCAGGTGTATCTTGAATATTCATCAACAATTACCAAGGAGTACCTCATTCTAGTGAATGATGGAGTACTAATTGGTCCAAATAAGTCCATATGAAGCAGATCCAAACAATTATCAATGGTTGAGCATGTTTTAGACTTAAAAGAGGCTTTGTGTTGCTTGCCTTTCTCACAAGCACCACACAACTTGTCCTTCTCATAATTTATCACTGGAAGACCATACACCAACTCTTTCTTACACAGCTTGTTGATGTCTTTGAAATTCATATGAGACAACCTTTTATACCACAACCAATTCAGCTCATCTTGAGTTTTTGACATGAAACAGACTTCTCTTGTGACAGTTGGATTTCTCATGTCAAAAGAATACAAAGACTCATCCCTCTTTGTAATAAGAACCACATTGCCTTCTAAATCAAGAACAATACCCTTATCAGACCTAAATCTCACTTCATAACCAGCATCACACAACTGACTCACACTGATCAGATTGTGCTTCAAACCATTTACATATGAGACCCTTCTGAAAGTAAGGGGACCATTTGAAAGTATACCAAATCCTTCAGTCTTTCCTTGAGAGTCATCTCCAAAAGTAACATTAGGACTAGCGCGAATCCTAAAGCTACATAGCAGGGACTTACATCCGGTCATATGCTTGGAACATCCACTGTCCAAGTGTCAGGTATTATCGTCATGACTGCCCTGCAATTATGATAAGAGATTAGTTCTTTTTGAGAACCCATCCAAAGATGGGTTCACCAGAGCTGACCTTCTGGTCTGACTCAGATTGGGTAACTGAACTTAGACTCTTATCACATTTTGACACCCATTGTTGCTTGGTCTGTCCTTTACCAGATTCAAAGTTCTTTCTAGCAACATTTAGAGTTTCCTTTTGAACAAAACCTTTGCCTATTCCAGATTTCTTACATTCAGCTCTCAATTTTCTTTGATCAACAGTTTTTGGATCAGACACATTCTTAAGAAAATTTGCTTCCATTGACACCTTATCAGTTCTGGACTCAACATATTTTAAAATCATTTTGTCAGAGTCAGACTTGGTGTTACTTGAAACAGACTCAGATTTTGTTTGTGACTCATTTCCTAGAGAACCAGACTTCTTACTCTTTAAAAGCTTTATTTTCTCTTTAGGAACACTATGATCTCTAATCTTTCTTTTATTTTTCTTTAAACTACCCTTGTTTGTTTTAGTCTTTGAATCTGATTCAGATTTGGTAATGGTCAGCTTGGACAGGTCAAGACTTTCTTCAGGTTTTAACTCAACAACCTTATCAGCTTCAGACACAGCTTCAGCAATGGTCTGACCAATGGTTTCAGGATCTTTAAACCCAATACTCGATTTATGAACCAACTTAATTGGTTTAGAATTCATTCCATTTGTTTGGACTTTGGGTGGTGAAGGAGGCTGATAACAAGGCTCCATAGCACATACTTCAGCAATGGCTATGGCCCTATCATAATCACCATCAAATATAGATTGGATCTGATGAGGTATTTGGTCATTCACACACTTAGCAACTCTTTTGGAACTTATACACCATGTTTCAGTAATTTGTTTAACCTTTAAAAACTTTTCTTCTGCAGTTTTAGCTTCTTTAACCAAAATGGAGTTTAATTTTTTTTTAGCTTTAACTTCAGATTCTAGTTTTTCAATGGTGTGACTCTTAGAGCTGTTATCAAGTTTCAAAACATGTATTTCCTTTTTGAGTTCTTGATTAAAGTGTTTTTATAGCAGAACCTCATCACCAAGTTTATTCAGTCTGGACAGTTTTTCATTATCAGACAGATTGGAAAAAGAAGTTACCTCAGGTGGAGCAGTCTGACTGGTAGATGCCTGGTGAGCTGACTCAGATTGCTGTTGTATTTTCACCAGATCTTCAGCAAATCTTTGAGTAGCTTCTTTAGCCATGAAACACTTGGCATCTTTACACAGCTCATCATCAGATGATGTGGCACTTTCAGCCCAGTCTTTGGCTACCAGACTCTTTTCACTTTTGTTCACCTTCTCAGTCAGCTCAGCTACTTGTGCTTTCAAGGCTTTGTACTTAGTCTTGAGCTTTGAGTATTTTTCACCTCTTCCACCTTTGGCTGGCACAGCTTGAGTAGATTCTTTAGATCTGCAATCTCCAGCCATATGTCCAGTCTTGCCACACTTGTAACAAGTGACTTTGGACATGTCAAATGGCTTCTTGGTCTTGTCAGCTTGGCCACCTTTTCCTTTTCCTTTAAACTTATTAAAGGATCTCCTTCTGATCCTTTCAGCCAACATAGCTACTTCATTAGCTAGTTCATCACCATCAGATTCATCACATTCAGATTCAGCACAAACAGAGTTAGGATTAGACATATCAGGAATATCATCATTAACACAAGGAATGATCTCATTACTTGTAACACCCGTCGTTTAAAAATATGGATTTCCAAAAACTTTTCACCTAACGGTGTTAAAGAATGCGGATAAACATTTCAAAAGTTCAAACCATAAAATCTAGTTTGATTTGTTCATAAAAGTGGTGTTACTCATCACATCATAGAAATAGAATAAATGGAAATCTTACGGTTGCCCAACACAAAACAACCGTATACAAGTCATATCAAAACTTAAATGTCATAAAGGAATAATGTCTAAAATGAGCAGCATCTATGGGTGACTAAGCATCTTCATATAATCTACCCATCTCGCTCTTTATTCACCATCAACTCCATCTAGCTTGCTAAACCTGAGGGGACAACATATTTCAAGAAACAAGTGTTAGCTAACGAATTAGCTAAGTAAGATAACACTAAGGTAATAAATCATTTGTCCCATTAAAGCTTGGTAAAGCAGCTTTTCATATTAAAGACACATAATACATAGCATCAACATCATATCATATCATCAACATCTTTTCATATTAGGATTAATCATCCTAAATGTGCCTATCCATCGTTTCATCGTTTCATATCATCACATATCGTCATATAAGGTGTGACTTACGTCACGCATATCATATAGGTGTAAGTTTGTGTGTAGGCGGTCATAAGACCTAACGGGAACCTCACACCCAACTAGATGGATGAGCCATAAGGCGGTCCATCAAGTGTCGTTAAGGAATGGCAAGCCACTCCAGGAGTAGTCCGTATGCTCAAGACATTGGTGGGTAATCATTCCACCCAGAGATACTCTAACCACGTAATTACGTTGCAAGGAGCCACGCAAGCAACAACATATGCGCACCCACCCGGCTAAGGTGAATACGGGTTAAGCTTAACACTTCATCATATATATGAGCTCGATTTCATCACATATAGTTTAGGTGACAAAGTTACCTAAACATTACATATAATCATCTTTTACGTTTGGGCCCTTAAACGTGCACGTGACATGGCAACTTATAAAGTCTAGTGAACTAGATGACCAAGCCACACATACATGCATATCATAATCAACATATACTTGCATCATATTTCATTACATTGCATATCATTTCATAACATAACTTTGCATTGCATATAAAGGGAAATGCATTTCAGGTCTCATAAGTCAAATACATATCCCATATAACCTCCCATACAACCCGAATACCCTTAAGTATACAAGATGAGAATAGAGAAGTTATATTCTGAAAACCATGCTTTTGTTGAATCCCTCAGCGTGTCAAAGTAGTGTATCTTACCTCAAAGTAGCACGCAATAAAGGATAGTTAAGTTACCGAACAAAGCAATAACTCTCGTCTACCTATGATTAGTAAACGGCCATTAAACGCTAGTCATTAAAACCATAATCTGGAATTACATAACTAAGGACACATTCTAAGTTTCAGGAGTAAACTATGTGTCAAAATGAGGTTACGGTTCAAACAATATCGTTTTCTGAAAACTGGGGAGTTGCGCTGCAACCTAGAGTTGCGCCGCAATGAAGATTGTTGCGCCGCAACTTATCTCTCTAGAAACCAGTTGCGCCGCAACTGCTACCTGCGCCGCAACTGGCCCCGATTCTGCACTACCAAAATCGATTATGCCATCAAATCGAACCCAACCCTTTCCAGGTCAAAAACTCAGTTTCAAAACATCAAAATCCTTCATATTAAGGCCTTAACAAAGCATTCCAACCTTTAAGAAAATCATACATGCCTTATTTCATCAAAACCATCACTAATTACACGTTAATTGATTCCTTAAGACCCAATTATAATTCCTAATGACTCTTATAATCAAAAGGATCAGAAATCAATAAAATTATACCTTCTATACCTGCAACTCACAATGGGAACGAGAAAAGCTAGATTAAACACTTCCGAAACGCACTTTTGATCGCCTTTTGCTCAAGAATTGATTAGGGATGAAAGGGGGTGGGTTAGGGCTTGAGAGGAAACTAATAGATCTGATAATGACACTCAAATGACTCCTCAAGAGACCCTAAACCCGTTTTTGAGTTTCACCATGTGTCAAATTTGGTCCCTAGGCTTCCATATAGCTCAATACTAGTCAAAAACTCCTCTAAGGACCATTTACTACCTAAATACTTCATTAATCACTCCTATTAGGCATATAAGTACTTCATCAACATATTTTCATATCATGCATTAAGACTTTCAAGTCTCACATATATAACACATAAACCACATATAAGCATTAAATCTAGCAATAGACTTAACGGACACATAATATTGACTTAACGACTTTAGTCAAACGTTAATAAAAGTTTAGGATGTTACAAATACCTCCCCCTTAAGAGGATTCCGTCCCCGGAATCTCATCAGCAAGAAACAGCTCGGGATACTTTTCTTTCATTATTGCTTCGGTTTCCCAAGTAAGGCTTTCACCATGATTATGTCTCCATTTGACCAAGACTAAATCAATCATCTTTCGGCGTAACTTCTTTTGTTTCCTTCCAACAATAGCTATCGGTTCCTCTACCATTCTTTTCGTCGGATCCACACTCACATCTTCAATAGGTATGACACTAGATTCCTCCGCCAAGCACTTCCTCAAATATGAGACATGAAATGTGTTATGGATTCCATCCAATTCCGGAGGCAATTCTAGTTGATAAGCCACATCCTTTATACGTTTTAACACCTTAAATGGTCCAATGAATCTTGGACTTAACTTTCCTTTCTTACCAAACCGAATCACTCCTTTCCAAGGAGAAACTTTCAGCATCACTAAGTCACCAACTTCAAACACCACCGGTCTCCTTTTCTTATCGGCATAGGTTTTCTGTCTTTCTCTAGCTACTCGAAGTGCTTCTTTTGCAATATTCACTTTCTCGGCTGTGATTTCTACAATTTCCGGACCCGTAATTTGCTTTTCACCGGGCTCCATCCAACAACTTGGAGTCCTACACCTTCTACCATAAAGCATCTCAAAAGGTGGCATTCCAATACTTGAATGGTAGCTATTATTATACGAGAACTCTATCAACTTCAAGTGATCATCCCAAGCTCCACCATACTCTAAGATACAAGTCCTTAACATATCTTCCAATGTTTGAATGGTTCTTTCACTTTGACCATCGGTTTGAGGATGATAAGCCGTGCTCAAATTCACTCTAGTACCTAAGTTGGAGACCTTTCCAAAAGCTAGAACAAAATAAAGGAGCGGAAGGAAAGGTGGAAACGGGCCGGAGGGGAGAAGGGATTGAGGGGAAAGAAGAGAATAAGCGGTGGGGAAAAGCAAACTAATCAGGGAGGAAAAGGAAGGGGAAGGTGTAAGCGAAGGAAACAGTAAAGGAAAAAGGTAAGAGGATGATAAGCCGTGCTCAAATTCACTCTAGTACCTAACTCTCGTTGGAGACCTTTCCAAAAGCTAGATACAAATATCGTGTCTTGATCCGAAACTATAGACAATGGAACTCCATGCTTCGAGACAACTTCATCAATATACATCTTCGCCATCTTAGTCAAAGGCACATCTTGACGAGTTGCTAAGAAATGAGCACTCTTGGTCAACCTATCCATAATTACCCATATCATGTCATTTCCTTTTGGCGTTCTAGGTAACTTAGTAACAAAATCCATAGTGATGTGATCTCATTTCCACTCTGGAATCTCTAATTGTTGCAACAATCCATAAGGCTTTCGATGATCCGTTTTCACACGAGCACAAGTCAAGCATCTTTCAACAAAATGTGCTACCTCACCTTTGATATCCGGCCACCAATAAATAGGCTTTAAATCTGCATACATTTAAGTGACACCAGGATGAACCGAATATCTACTTCTATGGGCTTCTTCAAGGATCAATGCCCGATTACCACCAAGCAATGGTACCCATATTCGACCCTTGTAAGTCTTGAACCCACGACTATTTGTCTCCATTACAAGACGTTTCTTCTTTCCAATGCTCTCCATATCAATATTATCTTTCATTAAAGCCCTCTCTTGAGATTCTTTAATATGATCGAGTAGTCCAGACTTAGCTTGCACAACCATGCTCATCAACCGACAAGAAAAATTTTGCACTTTTCTACTTAAGGCATCCGCCACCACATTGGCTTTACCTGGATGGTACTTAATTTCACAATCATAATCCTTTAATAATTCCATCCACCTTCTCTGCCTCACATTCATTTCCTTTTGATTGAACACATACTGTAAGCTTTTATGGTCGGTGTACAAGGTACACTTAGTGCCATAAAGGTAGTGTCTCCACAACTTTAATGCAAATACAACAGCAGCCAACTCTAGATCATGCATCGGATAATTCTTTTCATGAGGTTTCAGTTGTCGGGAAGCATAAGCAATCACCTTGTCCCTTTTCATAAGGACACAACCCAAACCTGTAATAGAAGCATCACTATAAACAACTAAATCATCCGTACCTTCGGGTAATGCAAGAATGGGAGCTTCACATAACTTGGTCTTTAATGTTTGAAAAGCTTTCTCTTGTGCTTCTGCCCATACATATTTCACTCCTTTCTTGGTCAGTTCGGTCATTGGTTTGGCTATTCGAGAGAAATCTTGTATAAACCTTCTATAGTAGCCAGCAAGACCAAGAAAACTCTTAATCTCTGTGGGTGTCTTTGGTTGTTCCCACTTAGATACAGCTTCAATCTTGGCAGGATCAACTTTAATACCTTCCGAAGAGATGACATGCCCGAGAAACTGAACTTCTCGAAGCCAAAACTCACATTTCGAAAACTTGGCATATAATTTCTTTTCCCTAAGAACTTCAAGGACCACTCTTAGGTGTTCACGGTGCTCAGCTTCAGACTTGGAGTAAATCAAGATATCGTCAATGAATACAATAACAAAATGATCTAAGAAGGGGCGACATACCCGATTCATTAAATCCATGAAAGCGGCAGGAGCATTTGTCAACCCAAATGGCATGACAAGGAACTCATAGTGCCCATAACGAGTGCGAAAAGCTGTTTTGGCTACATCTTCCTTTTTGACCTTTAATTGATGATAGCCGGAACGTAAGTCAATCTTAGAGAAGAATGAAGCACCATGAAGTTGATCAAAAAGATCATCTATTCGGGGAAGAGGATACTTATTCTTGACCGTTCGCTTGTTCAGCTCACGGTAGTCTATGCACATGCGCATAGAACCATCTTTCTTTTTGACAAAGAGAACCGGAGCTCCCCAAGGCGAGGAACTTGGTTGAATGAAACCCTTGTCAAGTAGTTCCTGAAGTTGAGACATAAGTTCTTTCATTTCGGTAAGAGCCAAACGATACGGTGCTTTAGCAACAGGAGTAGCACCGGGTACAAGATGAATTTGGAAGGTGACCTCACGGTCAGGAGGAATACCGGGAAGATCATCCGGGAAAACATCAGGGAATTCGGAAACTATATCTACATTAGAAATGGAAGCTTTCTCCTTTCGTGCATCGATAACATAGGCAAGAAAGTGACTCTTATTGTGCCGAATACAATTTAGTGCCTTCATCAAACTAATAATTTTTATGCCTCCTCTTTTCTTATCTCCATGAACCGAAATAGTTTTACCATCAGGAGTCGAAATCCTTACAATCTTTTGAGAGCATACTATGGTGGCATCATTTTGAGCTAACCAATCCATTCCTATTACTATATCAAAACCAGCTAAAGTAGTAGGCAACAACTGAACTGGAAAAGAACGACTCTCAATCTCTATAGCACAATCATCATATCCTTCACGTATATCACTAATAGTACCATCAGCTATTTCAACCTCTATGGAACAATCAAGGGGGGTAGTGACTCTTTCAAGTTTAGGGGCAAACACAGTAGACACAAAATACCTATTTGCACCCGAATCAAAAAGTACAGAAGCAGGTTTAGAATTAACAAGAAAGATACCGCTTACTACCTCATCGTTGTCTTTAGCAGCTTCCGCAGTCATCTGAAGTGCACGAACCTTGGGCTTTGGTGCAGCCGCTTTCTTCCCATCATCCTTCATCTGAGGGAAATTAGCAATCATATGACCCATTTCCTTACACTTGTAGCAACGAGTCTTGTCTTTGCACACTTCAGCCAGAATGTCCCGGGTGGCCACACTTATCACACCTCTTGGTCTTGTCAGAACATGGACCACTATGATGAGACTTGCAAGACGAACACCATGAATTACTCTTCTTATCCTTGTCTCCATTTGAAGAAGAGTTACCTTTAAACTTCTTATTTGAGCTCGAAGATCCATTTAATCTCCTTTTGAAACCGACTTTCTTATCATCATCTTTAGCCACCACTTTCTCAGTCTTAAAATCATCATCCAATCTCTTGGATTCTTTGATAGCAGCAGATAAAGTAGTATGTTGTCTACATAGGCCCCGATAGCTAGCAGGGAGCCCATCACAATACGCTTCCACCTGATCAACATCTCTCCTAACCAAGTGTCCAACAAATTTCAGCTTTTCCATAAAGGAGTGTGCATACTCAGTTATGGCACCCGGCTTAGCTGTCAATGCTCTAAATTCCTTCTCAATCAACCTTAGCTCACGGGTTCCCACATACTCTTCTAGGAACTTCTCCCTGAATGTACCCCAAGGCATAGTAGCAAGCACCTCGGGAGTCAAGGAGATAGTAGCAGCCCTCCACCAATTCCTAGCATTCTTCTTCAACATTCGGGTTGCACACAACACCTTCATATCATCCGGGCAATAACAAGAAGCAAACACAACCTCAACATCATCTAACCACTCCATAGCACCTACAGCATCTTGGGTACCATCGAATGCTTTAGCTCCACACTTTTGAAAACTCTTGTACTTAAAGTTATGAGCACGAGGAGCTACCACTACACGAGGCTCCACTATGTTTCCAACTCCATTTCCATTTGCAACAACCTCTTCTGGAGCAATCAAAGACCTTTCATTCGATGGCTCGGCACGGTTTGAGCGGTTGGAATAATTCCCATCCGTATGCTCATTCCTTTGCATGCTTGCATCTCTTTCGGCCCTAAGTTGGATCAACTCTTCTTCATTTCTCAACAAGAGAGCTCAGATAGCCCTCAACTCCTCATGCATTTCCGCTCGGGTAGGAACTTGTTCAATCACTGGATTAGCCCTATCAATTTCTGACCTAGTGGGTTGTACACCCGGTAATGGCCTTCGCGGAGGTCTTTGGTTAACACCCTCTCCAGCTCCATTCCCATTAGGCGGAGCACCACTAGCATTAGCTCCATCTCTTTGACTGTTCGCACGGGTATTAACCATCTTTCTACAATTTTAGGGACGAATGTTAGAGATGAATCGAGTGAGAACATGTAAGGTTAGGCCTACTTAATTACAAAGGCATAACATAATCATATTTAAGCCATAAACCTACACTCACACTCATCCCAACCCGTCCTAAAAGCATTTCATTTCTAAGGCTAAGCATTCCTACTTAAGCCCTACATAACCAATATCGGTTTAAGTCCAAAACTAAGGTAATACCTATGGTTCATGGTTCACTTAAACCATTTCTCTGATACCAACTTGTAACACCCGTCGTTTAAAAATATGGATTTCCAAAAACTTTTCACCTAACGGTGTTAAAGAATGCGGATAAACATTTCAAAAGTTCAAACCATAAAATCTAGTTTGATTTGTTCATAAAAGTGGTGTTACTCATCACATCATAGAAATAGAATAAATGGAAATCCTACGGTTGCCCAACACAAAACAACCGTATACAAGTCATATCAAAACATAAATGTCATAAAGGAACAATGTCTAAAATGAGCAGCATCTATGGGTGACTAAGCATCTTCATATAAACTACCCATCTCGCTCTTTATTCACCATCAACTCCATCTAGCTTGCTAAACCTGAGGGGACAACATATTTCAAGAAACAAGTGTTAGCTAACGAATTAGCTAAGTAAGATAACACTAAGGTAATAAATCATTTGTCCCATTAAAGCTTGGTAAAGCAGCTTTTCATATTAAAGACACATAATACATAGCATCAACATCATATCATATCATCAACATCTTTTCCTATTAGGATTAATCATCCTAAATGTGCCTATCCATCGTTTCATCGTTTCATATCATCACATATCGTCATATAAGGTGTGACTTACGTCACGCATATCATATAGGTGTAAGTTTGTGTGTAGGCGATCATAAGACCTAACGGGAACCTCACACCCGACTAGATGGATGAGCCATAAGGCGGTCCATCAAGTGTCGTTAAGGAATGGCAAGCCACTCCAGGAGTAGTCCGTATGCTCAAGACATTGGTGGGTAATCACTCCACCCGGAGATACTCTAACCACGTAATTATGTTACAAGGAGCCAACCAAGCAACAACATATGCGCACCCACCCGGCTAAGGTGAATACGGGTTAAGCTTAACACTTCATCATATATACGAGCTCGATTTCATCACATATAGTTTAGGTGACAAAGTTACCTAAACATTACATATAATCATCTTTTACGTTTGGGCCCTTAAACGTGCACGTGATATGGCAACTTATAAAGTCTAGTGAACTAGATGACCAAGCCACACATACATGCATATCATAATCAACATATACTTGCATCATAATTCATTACATTGCATATCATTTCATAACATAACTTTGCATTGCATATAAAGGGAAATGCACTTCAGGTCTCATAAGTCAAATACATATCCCATATTACCTCCCATACAACCCGAATACCCTTAAGTATACAAGATGAGAATAGAGAAGTTATATTCTGAAAACCATGCTTTTGTTGAATCCCTCAGCGTGTCAAAGTAGTGTATCTTACCTCAAAGTAGCACGCAATAAAGGATAGCTAAGTTACCGAACAAAGCAATAACTCTCGTCTACCTATGATTAGTAAACGGCCATTAAACGCTAGTCATTAAAACCATAATCTGGAATTACATAACTAAGGACACATTCTAAGTTTCAGGAGTAAACTATGTGTCAAAATGAGGTTATGGTTCAAACAATATCATTTTCTGAAAACTGGGGAGTTGCGCCGCAACCTAGAGTTGCGCCGTAGCTCAAGCACTTCGTTGCGCCGCAACCTAGAGTTGCGCCGCAGCTCAAGCACTTCGTTGCGCCGCAACTTATCTCTCTGGAAACCAGTTGCGCCGCAACTGGCCCCGATTCTGCACTACCAAAATCGATTATGCCATCAAATCGAACCCAACCCTTTCCAGGTCAAAAACTCAGTTTCAAAACATCAAAATCCTTCATATTAAGGCCTTAACAAAGCATTCCAACCTTTAAGAAAATCATACATGCCTTATTTCATCAAAACCATCACTAATTACACGTTAATTGATTCCTTAAGACCCAATTATAATTCCTAATGACTCTTATAATCAAAAGGATCAGAAATCAATAAAATTATACCTTCTATACCTGCAACTCACAATGGGAACGAGAAAAGCTAGATTAAACACTTCCGAAACGCACTTTTGATCGCCTTTTGCTCAAGAATTGATTAGGGATGAAAGGGGGTGGGTTAGGGCTTGAGAGGAAACTAATAGATCTGATAATGACACTCAAATGACTCCTCAAGAGACCCTAAACCCGTTTTTGAGTTTCACCATGTGTCAAATTTGGTCCCTAGGCTTCCATATAGCTCAATACTAGTCAAAAACTCCTCTAAGGACCATTTACTACCTAAATACTTCATTAATTCTAGCAATAGACTTAACGGACACATAATATTGACTTAACGACTCCAGTCAAAACACATAAACCACATATAGGCATTAATTCTAGCAATAGACTTAACGGACACATAATATTGACTTAACGACTCCAGTCAAACGTTAATAAAAGTTTGGGATGTTACATTACTAATTGAACTAGGGTGTTCAGTCATAGAAGCAACAAGTGCAGCAGCAGGCTGATTATAAGAATCACCCATAGCAATTAACTTTTCAGCCTCTGAACATTCTTGGTTATGAAGCAAACCAAAAAGTCCAGGGAGATCAAGATCATGATAAACAGAACTTAATTTAACAGAAGAAATATAGTTGTTCCATTTAGGTGGTAATGAATCAAGAAATTTACTCTTTAAAAACTCATTTTTCTTAACAATTCCAACAGCAGCTAAATCATTTACCAAAGCATTAAAGCGGGTATGAGTGTCAGTCAAGGATTCATTTCTCAAAGAGAAAAATCTCTCATACCTCCTGGTCAATGTAGTAATTGTGGATTCCATGGAAGTAGAGCAACCCTCAAACATGACAGTCAATGTACCCCACATTTTCTTAGCTGTAGAACACATTTTAATAGAATGGTAAAGGTCTTTGGGCACAGCTTGGACAATGAAATTTCTAGCCTTCACATCCAAGTTTGCCAACCTCCTATCCTCATCCCCCTAATCTGCCTTGTCCTTAACAATAGATTTGACTGTGGCAGGAATGGTTGGTTGACCTTCCCTGACCACAGCTTCTACTACAATGGTTTGTGTAGGAACATAAGGACCATCCGCAAGGATGTCAGGCATATTGTTATCGATGGATTCAAGGAACAAAGACATTCGACCTTTCCACCCACTGAAATCATCTTTATCAAACATGGGTGGTCGGGTTGAAGAACCATTATCAATATAGGATGACATAATGCTTTACTATTAAGGGAAATATGCAAGGATCAAGTCAAGTTAATTCTTAACCCCTTCTCTGATATCAATTGATACGTCCCAAGGTGTATCAATATACCAAAGTATATTGTACACAGAACAGTTGTAGAGGGGGGTAATACAACTTTTCTTAATCTTTACAAACTTTTAAATAAAAACGTTTTAAGATTCAATTTATATATATTAAGCAAGTAAGTAAAGAGCAGGAATAATTAAAACAGTAAAGCAGTAAAGAAATAAAGACATTCTTGAACACAGATTGTGGTTTTCAAAGTAATCCTTTATTAAGAAATAATCTATACAAAGAATTACAAGGTTGTTGCGGAATAAAGATAGCCTATAGATATCTAAACAACCTCTGAAATGACAAACTACAATCAATAAGTTCTAGCTCAAGAGAAACAGCCCAAGCTGATCTCGTACAGACTAAGCTATGTATAAGAGCAGAGAAACTTGTGTGAAGAATGATTCTCAGGAAATGCCACACATATGCAATCCATGAATGAGGCTTTTATAGGCGAAAGCGCTCCTTCACTTGGTGTCCATTGCAGCCACGTATTCTTCATTCAGTGGATGATAAAGGAATAATCAATCGTGCCTTTCATAGTACTTGTGGTCCCCCACGTACTGACGCACATTCTTCATCAACCAATAAGAGTATGGACACGCATATGTAAAACCAACCACCAACCTGGATCCTAGGATTCTTCCTAGTCACGTCATTTGTCTTTATCTTCAATCCAGGTTGTTATCTTCACTTGATTGTCAGACACAGATTGGGCCGTTTGTCAAAGCACCAATCTGCCTAAGTGTTTCCAAGCTGACTGCTAATCCCAAGCTGTCTTCCACTAACAGCTTAGTCTTCTATCTTCAATCCTCCTCTTTGACTTGGACTGAATGCTAACACATTGTTGATGCAGCTTGAATAACACTTGCTTTCATAAGATTTTACAATTACAAAGTATGAAGCATGATCTGGGTCAGTTACAGATCGCAAGTTGTGTCAGCTTAGTCTGACCCAGATCAGATTACAAGAACCAAAAGATTACTAAGTGTTTATAGGTCAGATTTGTCATCATTAAATTTACAATTAATATTGGGACTCAATATCCTTTATCTATTGTTTCAGATCGAGATACGAGATATGTATCTAGGTTTTGGAAAGGTCTCCAATGAGCATTAGGTACTAGAGTGAACTTGCGCACCGCTTATCATCCTCAAACTGACGGGCAAAGTGAAAGAACAATTCAAACATTGGAGGATATGCTAAGGGCTTGTGTATTGGAGTATGGTGGAGCGTGGGACGATCACTTGAAATTGATTGAGTTTGCTTATAATATTAGCTATCATGCAAGTATTGGAATGCCGCCATTTGAAATACTTTATGGTAGAAGGTGTAGGACTCCAAGTTGTTGGATGGAGCCCAGTGAAAAGCAAATTACGGGCCCTGAAATTATAGAGCTCACAGCTGAAAAGGTTAACATTTCTAAAGAAGCGCTTCGCGTAGCTAGAGAACGACAGAAAATGTATGCCGACAAGAAAAGAAGACCGATTGAATTTGAAGTCGGTGACATGGTGATGCTGAAAGTTTCCCCATGGAAAGGAGTCATTCGCTTTGGAAAGAAAGGAAAGTTAAGTCCAAGATTTATTGGACCATTTAAAGTGTTGAAGCGTATCAAAGATGTGGCGTATCAGTTGGAATTGCCTCCAGAATTGGATGGAATTCACAACACATTTCATGTATCCTATTTGAGGAAATGTTTAGTGGAGGAGTCTAGTGTGATTCCTATTGAAGATGTGAGTATTGATCCAAGTAAAAGAATGATCGAGGAACCGATAGCAATACTTGGAAGGAAGCAAAAGAAGCTACGCAGGAAAATCATTGACCTTGTATTGATCAAGTGGAAGCACAACCATGGTGAAAGTCTTACTTGGGAAACCAAATCCGTGATGAAAGAGAAGTATCCAGAGTTGTTCGTTTCGGATGAGATTCCGGGGACGGAATCCTTTTAAGGGGGAGATAATTGTAACATCTCAATCTTTTTAATTAACGGTTGACTCGAGTCGTTAAGTCAACATAACGTGTCTGTTAAGCTTATGGTAGATTTAATGCTTAAATGTAGTTAATGTGTTATACGTGCGGGACTTGAATGTCTTATTAATTGATGTAGTAATGTGTTTAAAGATGTAGTTATGTGCCTTTTGAAGTGCTTGAAGGGTTCATTGAGTCGTATATAGTCCATAGAGGTGTTTTGGGGTAATAATGTGATGTAAGGAAGTCTAGGGACTAGTTTTGACATAGGGTGAAACTTAAAAACGGGATTAAGGGTTAACTAAACCCTATTTACAATCAAAATCAGTTTTTCCTTCCTTTTCCTCAAGCCCTAACCGCCCCCTCCCTTTCTTGAGCAATTCGTGTGTGATTATTCCGATTAAAGGTGATTTGATAGAGTTTTGGTCTAGATCTTTCATCTCCATAATCATCTACATGTATATATGATGTTTCCCTTCTGATTTAACATTCTTTTGATCTTACAATGTCAATCATTTCTGGACAAAGAGTTTCGGTTTGGATTCGATTATGTTTGTGAGTCGATTTAGGTCAAATCGGGTGTCAAATCAATTGTAAAATGTGTTTAATGGATCCATGAATCAATATATGATTTCATAGTGTCAATTGAATCATATTTTGGGTGTTTATGAACTATAGGTGTCCTGGTTAATTTCCATGGATGTTTAATGGGTGAGATCTTTTGTAAAACAAAGAGTTTTAAGGTTTGAAAATTCAGTCATATTGCAAAAATTGTATCTCATTTATAATAATGAGTTAGGAGATGAACCTTACATTTTTGAAAAGTTCTTTGAGTGCCCTACATTTGTTAAGAACCGAGTTTCCTCTCATTTGGTTGTCTTGTATGCCAAAAGTAGTCTACGAAACAGAAGAGTATAGTAGTCTACAAAAGATGAAAGTAGTCTACAGAATATGAAAGTAGTCTACAAAAAGAGTCAAGTAGTCTACAAATGAAGTAGTCTACAAATGAGTCAAGTAGTCTACAGAAGAGTATAGTAGTCTAGTAGTCTACAATAGATGAAAGTAGTCAACAGAGACCATTATACGACACGTATATAGATTGTAGGCCGGTTTAGTCTCGTTTATACTCGTTAATTGATCCTATGTTCATTATAGGTAGTTGGGAATACTTGCTTTGCACGGTAACCTTAGTTATCGTTTGTGTGCGCTTCTACAAGGTAAGATACACTACTTTGACACGCTGAGGGTTCAACAAAAGAGGGTTTCATAATTATAACTTCCCAAATTGGTACCTTATGTTACTTGTGGGTATGCGGGGTTTACACGGGAGGTATCACGGGATATACAGTTGACTTTTGAGACCTGAAATGCAGTCCCAAATCATATATAATGTAGTGCATGTTATGAAATGAAGTAAAATGTCGTGTTATGTTATGAAGTGTTATGTAGTATCTTGCAATGCATTGAGATGTAGTAAATGTTGTTGATTGTTGTATGTGCATGAATGTATGGCTTGCTCATCTAGTTCACTAGACTTGTTAAGTTTCCATGACACGTGCACGTTTAAGGGCCCAAAACGTAAAAGCAGTTAACGTAGTAAATGTTTAGGTAATGTAGCCACCTAAACTAAATGATGCAGTTTCGAGCTCGTAAATCTTTGATGCAGGAAAGTGTTAAGCTTAACCCGCACTTGCCCTAGCCCGGCTAAGTGCGTTGACGTAGGTTGCTTGGGTGGCTCCTTGAAACATGGTCATTGAGATGCAGTTGAGTAATACGAGGGGTCTGACCCGCCCTCATTTGTCTTGTACATACGAATTACTCAGGGATTGGCTTGCCATTCCTTAACGACGTTTGATGTTCAACTGAATGGTTGTCATCTAGTCGGGTGTAACTTATGTTGCGCATTGACGCAGTTAAAATGTGGTAAAGCAGTTAATGTAGAAAGCAGTTATGTGGTTATATGTGTGTAATGAAGTAAAGCAGGATAGGCACATTTAGGGTGGTTCATCCTAATATGAAGTATTGTGTGTTTGATGTGTGTTGTGCCTTAAAGAAGTAATTAAATCCATAATGTTTGAAATGGACAAATGTTTATAACTTGAGTGTTATCTTACTTAGCTAATTCGTTAGCTGTCACTTGTCTTTTGAAATATGTTGCTCCCTCAGGTTTAGCGTAGCTGAGGTTGTTGATGAAGATGAGTGAGGAATGGGTAGAATGCTTGATGAAGTCCTTAGCTACCCATAGATGCTGAATTTTTATAGACATTTGTTTATGTTTGTCTTTAATGAAGTTTGAATGCTATGTAGTCGGTTGTTTTGTGTTGGGCAGCCGACGGGTTTCTATTAAACTTGTTCTGATGATGCGATTAGTAACACCATTGAATAAAGTAAACCAAACAGATTTTAATTGGTTTGGACTTTTAAAGTTTCTTCCGCTTTCTTTTAACGCCATTAGGCGAAAATTTTTGGAAACCCATATTTTTAAACGAAGGGTGTTACAACTATTATTCAAATTAGTAGAAAAGCAGAGGCATCCAAAGCATCTAAGATGGTCAATGTTTGGAGATTTTCCAAACACTAACTCATAAGGAGATTTCCCCTTAAGAACAGAAGAAGGTAACCTATTAATCAAGTAAGTAGCAGTAAGCACACACTGTAGAAGCAGAGTATGTAGAAGCAGAGTATAGGGCTCTTGCTTCTTTAACTTGTGAAGTCATGTGGATTTCTAATTTGCTTTCAGAATTGAGAATTTATGTTAGTAAACCTGTCTCTTTGTTTTGTGATAATAAAGCTGTCATACAAATTAGTTCAAATCCTGTTTTTCATGAAAGGACAAAGCATTTTGAGTTAGATTTACATTTCATTAGGGAAAAGATTTTGAATGGTTTGATTAAGCCAATCAAAATTGATTCTGCAGAACAGACTGCTGATATATTCACAAAAGGTTTGTCTTTTGATCAACATGATAAGTTGGTCAAAAAACTCAATCTCTTAGACATGTTTAAACCTACAAACTGAGGGGGTGTATTAAAGATAAGCTTTCAGTTTATAAGTTTAAACATGTATTGTTATATATAAAATGTTCTTATTATGTGATTAGTAAACTGCAGGGACTATTCTTGGATATATGAATGCTTGAAGGACCAGAAGAATTAGAAGATTCAAGCTGGGGACTAAAGTATAAGTCGGTGAAATATTCTAGGGGGTGTTTTGCAACTTCTGAAGATAATATATATATATATACACAATTGTGTATACAATTCATTCATTCTCTTAATTGTCTTCGATATAATTTTCTCTGTAATCGTTTTTTCCCAATTAGGGTTTTTAATACCTAATCAAATATCATCTTGATATTTGATATATTTCTGTAATCGATCGATATATATAATAATAATAATAATAATAATATTTGTTCTTCTTATTCTGAGGTTCGATCCTTATTCAATTCCAAATCTATATCTCATAATAACTATTTTCATACATACACACAATATCCCATACTCTCAATTTCTCCCAAACTTATTCAATTTGATGTTAAGATTATTATTATTCACATAGGAATTTGATTAATTGGCTTGGAATTATGAAAGTTCTTAGATGAATATGAAGATGTGAGGTGAAGAAATTTGGTAGAATGATGGAGTAGAAGAAATTGGAAGAAAAAGGGGGTGAGTCATGAAATGAGAAATGGCTGGCACTCCTCCTGAGTGCCACGCCTCTAACAAATAAAAAGGGTATTTTCGCCCGCTATCCGTTAAAGTTCCAACTAGAACAACTCCGTGTCCAAAAATAAAATACTAGAAACTTATTATAATGTCAAAACTATAATAAAGGTTAATTTTCATTGGTCTTAAAAATTCAGGATGTTACATATGGGATTGTATATATTATGTTTATACAGTTTCTGGTATTATATATATATATATATAATTTTTGGTTTATATATAGGGGCTTATATATATATATATATATAGAGTTGTATTCATTTAAAAATAAGAATTTTTAATATATATATATATATATATATATATAAATATATATATATATCATATATACTAATTCCAATTTTAAATCATGTGTTTATAATATGTTGTTCGTTGGCAAAAAATCATAATCAAATAAAGTTTTGTGTAAACTTTTGTGTTGCAAGGTCTTGATTTTGTAGGTATTGAAGAGGCTCGATGCGGTTGTTGATGTTTGTCGGGTTTATGACCCAAGTTGTGATCGATATGATCATCATCAAAAGTTATATTGGTGAGTTTTGTACATGTGCATGGTTTTATTTGCGTCTTACAGAACCAACTATGATACGAGAGGTATTGGTTAATTATACTAAATTTAAATGTGAGGGTTTAAGTGTGGTGATGGGGCCGAAATTAGGAAGAAGAAAGGAGAAGACAATTGTGATTTCATTCTAAATTCCAATTCCTAATCTTGAAGGTAATGAATTTTCCTTTAACCTAATTCTTGATTTCCTTTATAAATTAGGGTTCTTGCTATTAAATTATATTTGGGAAATTTTGGGGTTTTCATAAAAATGAGTTAATTTCTATAATACAAGTTAGGGTTATTGTAATTTAATCAAATTTAGGGTTTTTAGTAGGTTGCATGTTAGATTTTGATGAATGCTAGTGAGAACAAGTTGGACAGATTCTGTCCCTGACTTTGTCACGTGTAAATCACCCCCATGAAAGAATTTTCAGTTGTTGAGTCCTAAAAAGAAAATGTAGGTTATTGTGTTAGCTCGAAGTGGCCACTGGAATGAGTCTAAAAGGTCAGGTAGAACTCGAGTTATGAATTTTTGAAGTCAGTGTGGTCATTCTGAATTTTCAGCAAAAATGATTCTGTATCAGTTTTTAAAACGAGTATAACACACTTATACGGGTCAAATCTTGTGTTGGTCACTGAAGATAAAATGTACATAAATGTGTTAAATTGAAGTGGCCACTGGAATGAGGTCAAAATATGGTGTAGAACTCAAGTTATGGTCATTTGAAGTCGGTAAGGTCAAATCTGTTTTGTCAGTAAGAACAGCAACTGTTTGTGTTTTTAAAACGACCAGAAGTCACCTTTGAAGGACAATTCACATATTGGTCACTAAAGATAAAATGTAGGTATATGTGTCATCTAAATTTGGCCACTGGAATCAAGTAAAAAGAGTGAGTAGAACTTGAGTTATGCTTGTTTGAAGTCTGTTTGGTTAAATATGAAAATGACGATTTTGGTACGAAAGTAAGTTTTGGCATCATGATAATGATATAAGAGATACATGTTTTGTGAACCAACCCAAGATTAATATAAGATTGTAAATGATGGGTTGGGTGTTGAAATGCTAGTGATTATGGCTAGACGGCCTAGTATGTGATTGATGATCCTATATGCGTTTGTGATTTGTTGCTAGGTTGAAGCATACATATTTTGTGTTCTTGCGGTCATCTTGATTTTATGATTTTGGTTGTCGCGGAGGAGGTGAGTTTTGTTGCATACTTTTATATATGCCTTGGGTCAATTACCATATGATGGTGGATTCCGTGTGTGGTAATTGATTTGGCGTTGAGCCTAAGTAGTGGCCGTCTTTGATTACAGGCCTAAGTAGTGGCCATAGCTCATGTGGAGCATTGATATTGTTTATTGAGATTGTAATCATTTGCTTATATGGATCCATGTAATGCGTTGGCACAAAGGTGAGTATTATAGATATGGCACGACGGTGTCATAGTCTATATGCAATAGACCTTTGTGCATTGCCCTCCTTCGTGTGTATAAACGTATGCAAGATTATTCACCAAGCTTTGCTTACTTTTTAGTTGTTTACCCTTTTTATAGGTTGTCCCGAAAACGGAAGCCAAGTTAAGTAATATAAAGATTGAAGTTTGAAGTTGCTTTATGGATTTTGATTGCTTTAGCTAAATGCGGAAAATGGTAATATTGATAGGACCCGTAGAGACCCCCTTTGAACTATTGGCTCATGGTACATTTGATTGTTTTTGTATAATTATTGATTATGTCAAGTGTAAGAATTAAGGAGTTTTGGTCATTCTCAATGGGTCATTTTGTAATAGAAATGAATTTGATTGTGATGAACATATTTTGGAAACTCATTATCCGTAACAGGTTTTGACGATGATTTTACGAAAAGGTCATGCCGAAATTTCTAATTTTTGCGTATTGTCTTTTATAACGAGTTTTGGTACACATGGATTCCTCTGTGCTATTTTATACGGATTTATAAAAGATTGTAAATTGAGTCAAATGTCAAAGGTTGAATCTTGGTTATGACTTTTACTGAATCTTGGTCCTGGTTTTACTTTATCTTGGTTGTGATTTTTCTTCATATGGATAAAAAAAAAAATTATTTTTCTATTAAATCGAGTTGTGTCTATTCAATATATATAAAAAAAAAAAAATTATTTTTCTATTAAATCGAGTTGTGTCGTTTCAATATATATAACAATCCAAGTTTCCTTACCTACAGGAAACTTGGATTGTTTCACATTTCTACTATAAAACTTTTAACCTTTTTATTTTTGTCACATAACTTAATTTTTTTTACTTTTGACACAAAAGTTTTGTTTTATTTAGTTTTAAACTTTCATTTTTCTAACTTTTGCCACGAAAGTTTCATTTCTTTACTTTTTACACATAACTTTAGTTTTTCTAACTTTTGCCACGAAAGTTTCATTCTCTTTACTTTTTATCACATAAATTTATTAAAGTTTTCGCCCTTTTACTTTTTGCCACATCACTTTCGTTTCTTCTACTTTTCGCACAAAAGTTTTGTTTTATTTACTTTTTATACTTTTTTTCTAACTTTTGCCACGAAAGTTTCATTTTCTTTACTTTTTACCACATAACTTTTGTTTTTTTAACTTTTGTCACGAAAGTTTCATTTTCTTTACTTTTTACCACATAACTTTTGTTTTTTTAACTTTTGTCTACAAAGTTTCGTTCTCTTACTTTTTACCACATAACTTTTGTTTTTTTAACTTTTGTCACGAAAGTTTCATTTTCTTTACTTTTTACCACATAACTTTTGTTTTTTTAACTTTTGTCACGAAAGTTTCATTTTCTTTACTTTTTACCACATAACTTTTGTTTTTTTAACTTTTGTCACGAAAGTTTCATTTTCTTTACTTTTTACCACATAACTTTTGTTTTTTTAACTTTTGTCACGAAAGTTTCATTTTCTTTACTTTTTACCACATAACTTTTGTTTTTTTAACTTTTGTCACAAAGTTTCATTTTCTTTACTTTTTACCACATAACTTTTCTTTTTTTAACTTTTGTCACGAAAGTTTCATTTTCTCTTACTTTTTACCACATAACTTTTGTTTTTTTAACTTTTGTCACGAAAGTTTCATTTTCTTTACTTTTTACCACATAACTTTTGTTTTTTTAACTTTTGTCACGAAAGTTTCATTTTCTTTACTTTTTACCACATAACTTTTGTTTTTTTAACTTTTGTCACAAAGTTTCATTTTCTTTACTTTTTACCACATAACTTTTCTTTTTTTAACTTTTGTCACGAAAGTTTCATTTCTCTTACTTTTTACCACATAACTTTTGTTTTTTTAACTTTTGTCACAAAGTTTCATTTTCTTTACTTTTTACCACATAACTTTTCTTTTTTTAACTTTTGTCACGAAAGTTTCATTTTCTTTACTTTTTACCACATAACTTTTCTTTTTTTAACTTTTGTCACGAAAGTTTCATTTTCTTTACTTTTTACCACATAACTTTTCTTTTTTTAACTTTTGTCACGAAAGTTTCATTTTCTCTTACTTTTTACCACATAACTTTTGTTTTTTTAACTTTTGTCACGAAAGTTTCATTTTCTTTACTTTTTACCACATAACTTTTGTTTTTTTAACTTTTGTCACGAAAGTTTCATTTTCTTTACTTTTTACCACATAACTTTTGTTTTTTTAACTTTTGTCACGAAAGTTTCATTTCTTACTTTTTACCACATAACTTTTGTTTTTTTAAACTTTTGTCACAAAAGTTTCATTTTCTTTACTTTTTACCACATAACTTTTCTTTTTTTAACTTTTGTCACGAAAGTTTCATTTTCTATTACTTTTTACCACATAACTTTTGTTTTTTTAACTTTTGTCACGAAAGTTTCATTTTCTTTACTTTTTACCACATAACTTTTGTTTTTTTAACTTTTGTCACGAAAGTTTCATTTCTTACTTTTTACCACATAACTTTTGTTTTTTTAACTTTTGTCACGAAAGTTTCATTTTCTTTACTTTTTACCACATAACTTTTGTTTTTTTAACTTTTGTCACGAAAGTTTCATTTTCTTTACTTTTTACCACATAACTTTTGTTTTTTTAACTTTTGTCACGAAAGTTTCATTTTCTTTACTTTTTACCACATAACTTTTGTTTTTTTAACTTTTGTCACGAAAGTTTCATTTTCTTTACTTTTTACCACATAACTTTTGTTTTTTTAACTTTTGTCACGAAAGTTTCATTTTCTTTACTTTTTACCACATAACTTTTGTTTTTTTAACTTTTGTCACGAAAGTTTCATTTTCTTTACTTTTTACCACATAACTTTTGTTTTTTTAACTTTTGTCACGAAAGTTTCATTTTCTTTACTTTTTACCACATAACTTTTGTTTTTTTAACTTTTGTCACGAAAGTTTCATTTTCTTTACTTTTTACCACATAACTTTTGTTTTTTTAACTTTTGTCACGAAAGTTTCATTTTCTTTACTTTTTACCACATAACTTTTGTTTTTTTAACTTTTGTCACGAAAGTTTCATTTTCTTTACTTTTTACCACATAACTTTTGTTTTTTCAACTTTTGTCACAAAAGTTTCATTTTCTTTACTTTTTACCACATAACTTTTCTTTTTTTAACTTTTGTCACGAAAGTTTCATTTTCTCTTACTTTTTACCACATAACTTTTGTTTTTTTAACTTTTGTCACGAAAGTTTCATTTTCTCTTACTTTTTACCACATAACTTTTGTTTTTTTAACTTTTGTCACGAAAGTTTCATTTTCTTTACTTTTTACCACATAACTTTTGTTTTTTTAACTTTTGTCACAAAGTTTCATTTTCTTTACTTTTTACCACATAACTTTCGGTTCCTTACTAACCGGTCGTGAATTTCTTTGCGGGCCCTATCAAATTTAACTACCATTGAACAGACTGTTTGCGAGCATGTTAGTTACTAATTAAGAATTTTCAGCCACACATATTTTTTCCTATTGATACTCTATGTTAGTAGTTATACATGTCGGTACTTATATCTTAGCTAACATTCACATACCATATCGATAGGAATAAAATAGTTAAAGATTTATGTTTTCTTAATAACATTGCAGGTTAGCTAACATCACATACCATATCTTAGCTAACTATTTCTAAAATGAAAGACACCTTGAATTTTTATAAAGGAGTATAAATAAGAGCCACTAACAAACTTATATCTCTTAGCTTTCTGGGCCTCTTTCTGTTGGCATTGAGTTATGGGCTAAGGGCCCGCCTTAGTTTTGGTATGGAGCATGTTAGTTTTGAAGCATGGAAAATTGTAACTTCCTATTAAGAACAGTACGAAACTTTGCTACATGATGGGCCGCGGGGGCACATCCCCTCCTCAGTCTTCACTACTGGCAATGGGTTTTTTTTCTTATACTACCTCTAGCTTAAAAGTGTGTTTTATATGGTCATGTAAACATGTTTTGATTTTTATGCACATTTATTTGTCTTTTATTGTATTTTATTTGGAAAAATTATTAGATAACCTCGGTTCCTTACTAACCGGTCATGGATTTCTTTGCGGGCCCTATCAAATTTACCATTGAACAGACTGTTTGCGAGCATGTTAGTTTTGAAGCATGGAAAATTGTAACTTCCTATTAAGAACAGTACGAAACTTTGCTACATGATGGGCCGCGGGGGCACATCCCCTCCTCAGTCTTCACTACTGGCAATGGGTTTTTTTTCTTATACTACCTCTAGCTTAAAAGTGTGTTTTATATGGTCATGTAAACATGTTTTGATTTTTATGCACATTTATTTGTCTTTTATTGTATTTTATTTGGAAAAATTATTAGATAACCTCGGTTCCTTACTAACCGGTCATGGATTTCTTTGCGGGCCCTATCAAATTTACCATTGAACAGACTGTTTGCGAGCATCTTAGTTTTGAAGCATGGAAAATTGTAACTTCCTATTAAGAACAGTACGAAACTTTGCTACATGATGGGCCGCGGGGGCACATCCCCTCCTCAGTCTTCACTACTGGCAATGGGTTTTTTTTCTTATACTACCTCTAGCTTAAAAGTGTGTTTTATATGGTCATGTAAACATGTTTTGATTTTTATGCACATTTATTTGTCTTTTATTGTATTTTATTTGGAAAAATTATTAGATAACCTCGGTTCCTTACTAACCGGTCATGGATTTCTTTGCGGGCCCTATCAAATTTAACTACCATTGAACAGACTGTTTGCGAGCATGTTAGTTTTGAAGCATGGAAAATTGTAACTTCCTATTAAGAACAGTACGAAACTTTGCTACATGATGGGCCGCGGGGGCACATCCCCTCCTCAGTCTTCACTACTGGCAATGGGTTTTTTTTCTTATACTACCTCTAGCTTAAAAGTGTGTTTTATATGGTCATGTAAACATGTTTTGATTTTTATGCACATTTATTTGTCTTTTATTGTATTTTATTTGGAAAAATGGGGAGAAAAAGTCATGAAAGAAAGCTCATGTGAAGTGGATGTGTGGCCCTATCTTCAGACGTTTTCAGCTGATGTAATTTCACGTACAGCATTTGGAAGTAGTTTTGAGGAAGGGAGAAAAATATTTGAACTTCAAAGAGAACAATCACAACTAATTATGAAGGCTGCTAATTCATTTTACATCCCGGGATCAAGGTAATTTTCCTTACAGCGACATTAATCCTTAGAAACTTAAAAATAATAATAAATATATAACATAATAACAAAAGCTCAAGGTTTTTTTCCCCCTATGTCTTTAAATATGCTATGCTTTGGAGATCATCATGTGGACATACTTATGAAGTCTCTATTTCCTTTATGCAGCATATGATACCGGCCTTTTATGTAAGTTGTAGTGAGATGATTGAAAAATGGGGAGAAAAAGTCATGAAAGAAAGCTCAAGTGAAGTGGATGTGTGGCCCTATCTTCAGACGTTTTCAGCTGATGTAATTTCACGTACAGCATTTGGAAGTAGTTTTGAGGAAGGGAGAAAAATATTTGAACTTCAAAGAGAACAATCACAACTAATTATGAAGGCTGCTAATTCATTTTACATCCCGGGATCAAGGTAATTTTCCTTACAGCGACATTAATCCTTAGAAACTTAAAAATAATAATAAATATATAACATAATAACAAAACTCAAGGTGTGTTTACATCCTTATTTGTTGGTTTTCATGAGCTAATTAAATAATTTCTTTTAGATATTTACCAACAAAAAACAATAAAAGGATGAAAGAGATTGATCGGGAAGTGAAGAGTTCAATAAAGAACATTATCGATAAACGAGTTGCTGCAATGAAAGCTGGAGAAGCTAGCAGTGATGACCTTCTCGGGATACTTCTAGATTCTAATAACAAGGAAATAAAAGAACATGGAAGTAGCAATTTTGGACTAAGCATAGTCGAAGTCATTGAAGAGTGCAAACTTTTTTAACTTGTCTCATTTTGTAGATCAATATGATTTTTAATGAGGTTCTTAGGTTATATCCTCCCGTGGTATCACTAAGACGAATGATACACAAAGAAACCAAATTAGGTGATGACTTAACCTTACCGCCAGGAGCCTTCGTCCAAGTAAATGCATTAATTGTACACCATGATAAGGATACATGGGGTGAAGATGCAAACGAGTTTAAGCCCGAAAGATTTTCCGAAGGTATCTCAAAGGCGATCAAGGGACAAGCCTCGTATCTCCCTTTTAGTGGTGGCCCACGTGTATGCATTGGACAGAATTTTGCTATGTTGGAAGCAAAAATGGCTCTTGCAATGATTCTACAACGCTTCTCTTTCGAGTTATCACCATCATACTCACATGCTCCGGCCGCTATTCTGACTCTACAACCCCAATTTGGTGCCCACTTGATATTAAAGAAACTTTAAGCAATCTATTTTTAGTTTTAGTTGGTTTTGTAGTATAATATGATATGGTGTGTTTAATATAACAATGGTTACTTGAAACAAAGAAATTTCTGTGTAACATTTGTATTATTCATATAATTATGTAATTTAATAATTAAAAAAATACTAGAATTATTTATAGTTGCATGCTTTATTAAAAATATAAATTTTTTATATATAGTTGCTTTATACTTGTACAATACTATTATTATTGATAAATATTGCTATATATAATACTTACACGTAAGTTGAATACCAATATCCACTAATAAACTAAAACAGAATTGACGTATTTTTCAATCGACATCTGACATTTTTTTTATAACGATACGTGATAAACTTATGATGACATTTTTTTATAATGATACGTGATAAACTTATGATGACATTTTTTTTATAACGATACGTGATAAACTTATGATGACATTTTTTTTATAACGATACGTGATAAACTTATGATGACATTTTTTTTATAACGATACGTGATAAACTTATGATGACATTTTTTTTATAACGATACGTGATAAACTTATGATGACATTTTTTTTATAACGATACGTGATATTATGATGACATTTTTTTTATAACGATACGTGATAAACTTATGATGACATTTTTTTTATAACGATACGTGATAAACTTATGATGACATTTTTTTTATAACGATACGTGATAAACTTATGATGACATTTTTTTTATAATGATACGTGATAAACTTATGATGACATTTTTTTTATAACGATACGTGATAAACTTATGATGACATTTTTTTTATAACGATACGTGATAAACTTATGATGACATTTTTTTTATAACGATACGTGATAAACTTATGATGACATTTTTTTTATAACGATACGTGATAAACTTATGATGACATTTTTTTTATAACGATACGTGATAAACTTATGATGACATTTTTTTTATAACGATACGTGATATTATGATGACATTTTTTTTATAACGATACGTGATAAACTTATGATGACATTTTTTTTATAACGATACGTGATAAACTTATGATGACATTTTTTTTATAACGATACGTGATAAACTTATGATGACATTTTTTTTATAATGATACGTGATAAACTTATGATGACATTTTTTTTATAACGATACGTGATAAACTTATGATGACATTTTTTTTATAACGATACGTGATAAACTTATGATGACATTTTTTTTATAACGATACGTGATAAACTTATGATGACATTTTTTTTATAACGATACGTGATAAACTTATGATGACATTTTTTTTATAACGATACGTGATAAACTTATGATGACATTTTTTTTATAACGATACGTGATATTATGATGACATTTTTTTTATAACGATACGTGATAAACTTATGATGACATTTTTTTTATAACGATACGTGATAAACTTATGATGACATTTTTTTTATAACGATACGTGATAAACTTATGATGACATTTTTTTTATAATGATACGTGATAAACTTATGATGACATTTTTTTTATAACGATACGTGATAAACTTATGATGACATTTTTTTTATAACGATACGTGATAAACTTATGATGACATTTTTTTTATAACGATACGTGATAAACTTATGATGACATTTTTTTTATAACGATACGTGATAAACTTATGATGACATTTTTTTTATAACGATACGTGATAAACTTATGATGACATTTTTTTTATAACGATACGTGATATTATGATGACATTTTTTTTATAACGATACGTGATAAACTTATGATGACATTTTTTTTATAACGATACGTGATAAACTTATGATGACATTTTTTTTATAACGATACGTGATAAACTTATGATGACATTTTTTTTATAATGATACGTGATAAACTTATGATGACATTTTTTTTATAACGATACGTGATAAACTTATGATGACATTTTTTTATAATGATACGTGCATAGTAACACCCGTCGTTTAAAAATATGGATTTCCAAAAACTTTCGTCTAACGGCGTTAAAAGAAAGCGGAATTAAACTTTAAAAGACCAAACCAAAAGAATCTGTTTGGTTCATTTATTATTTGGTGTTACTAGCCATATCATCAAAATAAGTTCAATTGGAAACCCATCGGTTGCCCAACATTAAACAACCGATCACAATATCAATTCAAGACCTAAACATCTTAACATAAAACAAATGTCTAAAATGAGCAGCCACTATGGGTAAACTACAGCCAGCTTCAAGATCATCTACCCGTGCCTCACATCTTCTCACATCTACCTGCTCACTAATGTTGGACCTGAGGGCACAACACATTTAAAAAGAGCAAGTGTTAGCTAACGAATTAGCTAAGTAAGATAACACATCATTAATAAAACATTTGTCCATTTAAAACTTTATAGAAAAGTCATTTGAATCGTTAAGGCACAAATCACATCATATATTACATCTCACATAACATATCATCACATCAAACATCATCATAATAGGATGAACCACCCTAAATGTGCCTAGTCATCTTTCATATCTTTTTCACATATCATCTTTGCAAGTGTGACATAAGTCACACATATCATATAACATATACATCTCATTAAGTGTGACATAAGTCACACCCGACTAGATGGACAAGCCTTACGGTTGTACATCAATGTCGTTAAGGAATGGCAAGCCAATCCAGGAGTAGTCCGTATGTTCAAAGACATTGGTGGGTAATCACGCCACCCGGAGATACTCAAACCACGTAATTATGTTGCAAGGAGCTACCCAAGCAACCACATATACGCACCCGCAGGCAAGGGCAAGTACGGGTTAAGCTTAACACTTCTCACATCATTTACGAGCTCGGTTTGCATCACATATGGTTTAGGTGTCCACATTACCTAAACATCATCACATATTCATCTTTTACGTTTGGGCCCTTAAACGTGCACGTGTCATGGCAATTTAATAAGTCTAGTGAACTAGATAAACAAGCCATGTAATCATGCACACTTCACATATCATCAACATATATCACATTTCAATTCATCTCAAGGCATTACATAGCATTTCATAGCATATCATTACATCTCATATCATTGCATAACATTTCATAGCATATCATTACATCTCATATCATTGCATGACATTTCATAGCATATCATTACATCTCATATCATTGCATACATTTCATAGCATATCATTACATCTCATATCATTGCATAACATTTCATAGCATATCGTTATATCTCATATCATTACATGACATTTCATAGCATATCATTACATCTCATATCATTGCATCATACATTTCATAGCATATCATTACATCTCATATCATTACATGACATTTCATAGCATTCATTATCATATCATTACATCTCATATCATTGCATAACATTTCATAGCATATCATTACATCTCATATCATTACATCAACATTTCATAGCATATCATTAATCTCATATCATTATCTTCATATCATTACATGACATTTCATAGCATATCATTACATCTCATATCATTCATCATACATTCATCTCAAAACATTACATCATAACATTTCATAGCATATCATTACATCTCATATCATTGCATAACATTTCATAGCATATCATTACATCTCATATCATTGCATAACATTTCATAGCATATCATTACATCTCATATCATTGCATAACATTTCATAGCATATCATTACATCTCATATCATTGCATAACATTCATTAGCATATCATTACATCTCATATCATTACATTCATATCATTCATTAGCATATCATTACATCTCATATCATTCATCAGACATTACATAGCATATCATTACATCTCATATCATTGCATATAGCATTTCATAGCATATCATTACATCTCATATCATTGCATAACATTTCATAGCATATCGTTATATCTCATATCATTACATGACATTTCATAGCATATCATTACATCTCATATCATTGCATAACATTTCATATCATTACATCTCATATCATTGCATAACATTTCATAGCATATCATTACATCTCATATCATTACATAACATTTCATAGCATATCATTACATCTCATATCATTACATCTCATATCATTGCATAACATTTCATAGCATATCGTTATATCTCATATCATTACATGACATTTCATAGCATATCATTACATCTCATATCATTACATCATACATTCTCTCATATCATTACATCTCATATCATTGCATTCATATCATTCATAGCATATCATTACATCTCATATCATTGCATAACATTTCATAGCATATCATTACATCTCATATCATTACATAACATTTCATAGCATATCATTACATCTCATATCATTACATAACATTTCATAGCATATCATTATATCTCATATCATTACATTTGATATCATTACATTACATTTCATATCATTACATTACATATCATTACATCTCATATCATTACATCTCATATCATTACATCTCATATCATTACATCTCATATCATTACATCTCATATCATTACATCTCATATCATTACATCTCATATCATTACATCTCATATCATTACATCTCATATCATTACATCTCATATCATTACATCTCATATCATTACATCTCATATCATTACATCTCAAGTCATTACATCTCATATCATTACATTATATCATTCATCAACATATCATTACATCTAAGACATTACATATCATTTCATAGCATATCATTACATCTCATATCATTGCATAACATTTCATAGCATATCATTACATCTCATATCATTGCATAACATTTCATAGCATATCATTACATCTCATATCTATTGCATAACATTTCATAGCATATCATTACATCTCATATCATTACATCATAGCATATCGTTATATCTCATATCATTACATGACATTTCATAGCATATCATTACATCTCATATCATTACATAACATTTCATATCATATCATTACATCCCGTATCATTACATTCATATCATTCTCATAGCATTTCATAGCATATCATTACATCTCATATCATTGCATAACATTTCATAGCATATCATTACATCTCATATCATTGCATAACATTTCATAGCATATCATTACATCTCATATCATTGCATAACATTTCATAGCATATCATTACATCTCATATCATTTCATTTGATATCATTACATCTCATATCATTACATCTCATATCATTACATCTCATATCATTCATTCATAACATTCATCATCATATCATTACATCTCATATCATTACATCATCATGCATTTCATAGCATATCATTACATCTCATATCATTGCATAACATTTCATAGCATATCATTACATCTCATATCATTACATAACATTTCATAGCATATCATTACATCTCATATCATTGTCATTTCATATCATTACATCTCATATCATTACATCTCATATCATTACATCTCATATCATTACATCTCATATCATTACATCATCATATCATTACATCTCATATCATTACATTCATATCATTACATCTCATATCATTCATTCATATCATTACATCTCATATCATTACATTCATATCATTCATTCATATCATTACATCTCATATCATTACATCTCAAGACATACATCATTTCATTAGCATATCATTACATCTCATATCATTGCATAACATTCATAGCATATCATTACATCTCATATCATTGCATAACATTTCATAGCATATCATTACATCTCATATCATTGCATAACATTTCATAGCATATCATTACATCTCATATCATTTCATTTCATATCATAGGGACTGCATAACATTTCATAGGATATGATTACATCATATGATTGAAATGATATAAAATCAATGTTGTTATACCTTTACTACCTGTAGATTGCAAGGAGGATGCAAAAGGCTTGATTAAACACACTTGAATCACATGTTTTGGAGGATTTTGCAAAGGGAATCGATAGGGAGAGGAGGGGGACGGTTTTGGAGAGGCAAATAGGGATTAGGAACTGAAATTATGTCAATTAGGTTAGCCTAATTGACCCCTAAACCTGGACACCACTTTCACAAACTCTTAGTTAGGTCCCTCCACTTCACAACTTGACATTTAAGGCTCAAATTAGCTAACGAGAATACTTACCGACATATTTAACACCTTTAATCATCCTAACACATTAACACATGAATCATTAAGGTTTTAAAACCTTACACATAAAGCACATTAATCACACATAAACATTAAATCTCCTAGAGACTTAACGGATGACTTAACGACTCAAGTCAACCGTTTATTAAAAAGTTCGGGATGTTACATATATATAATTTATATATTGTACGGGTATTAATGCTAGTCTGAATATAAAATTAAGACTTTATTTTATTTAAAAACAAAACACTCGTTTTGTTTAAAAGGAATATAGAAGAAAAGTAAAGAGTACATAAAGTAAAATAACGATATAAAAAAATTGTTATTAGGCTATCTCCAATGGAGATGTTTTTACACATCTTTCTATATCTTTGTTTGTCCTTTCTTGTTCATATTATTGAAGTATGTTAATTCTTGCTTGTCTATAGAGTATTAGTTCATAGTTAATGACATGTTTGTAAATATCTTTAGGATATTCATATTATTTTTTTGTTTGTTTGTATATGAAATATTTAAGGATGTGTGATTATGTAGAAAATATAAGGATATGTAATAATGTTTGTATGATTGGAGATAAAATTAAAGGAATTTTAACGATTTCTAAAAATTTTAAAAATTTATAAGAACATGATTTGATAAATTAAAGAGGTGTCCCTAGCATTGGATCCAACCTTAATGTACTATATGGACCATTGATGGAATTAACTTCACTGAATGTAAAGTGTAAACTGCATAAAGAGGAAGAGATAAACCAGATACAAACATAGAAAAGTGAAGAAGAAAAATCCAATTAGAACAGTCACAAATAATTGGATGAACTCATGAAGTACTAAAATCACTAGTCTTCTAGAATATGTTTAATGTTTTTATATGACCCATACCTTATATATTATACTCACTAGCTAGCCTTTTTTATTATATTTTTATAGATTTTCATTTCTAATTAATTCATCGTTTTGTATTTTTAGTTTTATATATATTCACCAACATATCATTGCGTGTTTCACCAAAGATTGAGAATAAGAATACCATTTTATTTAATAGTTATCATATAAATCAAAAACCGAGTATAATAATGATAAAAAAAAATTATTTAGTGTGCTTTTCGTAAGCAGGTTCGGTTATCTATATATATAAAAAAACCTTTTTTAAGGGAATTTACTACAAGTTTGCCGCAATCTTTACTTTTATATATACTAAAAGACAACTGATCTAATAGCTTATTGACCAATCACAACTCTCTATTTTATCAAATTGAACATTGATGATGTCATAATTCTAATTATAATTTACACATACCGAATAATATGGTAATTAGGCTCACTTTCAATAATAATGGATGAGTGGCCGTGTATCTTGGATTGAAAAAAGGTTTCTCAATACTAATGTGGGACAAGGACTTTGGGTCAATTACCATCATATTCCTCATAGTCTTGTATTTGAGAAAAATATTCTTACACTTCACTTGGGTAAAACCTGGTTATATTATGAAAGCCACTCATTAGATGACCTTTGTGACATATGTCAGCACTTACGCTCTTCTCACAGTCTCGCCTCCCTTCTCAGTTCTCACTAAATGACATTTCTAACATATGTCAGCACTTACGATATATCTCACCTCTATTCTATCCTTTCTATACGAGGAGCGTAAGCCCACCAGGCCAAAAAAGTCAAACCCCGACCAGGCGCGAGGAGCGATGTCAGTAACGGCTAATCTGGCAGAATATTAGCGGGCCCCCCGTCAGTAACAGAGTATTAGCGGCGACGTCGCCGCTAATGCCCTGGTCGGGTTGACCTTTTCCTGGTCGTGTTACCCTGTGCCTTTTATTTATAACGTCTCTATTTATACTTTCTCTTTTCTTTAACCAATAAATAAATATAATATAACTAATATAATCATTGGTTAAAAATAAAATGTAATAATTGAGAATATATATTTTTATTTGAAATCTATACAACATCATATAAAAAGAATGACAAATGATTTTTTGATAAAAAATAATTCTAATTTTACAAATTCATTATTAAAGAAACACTTTAACAAAAAAATAAATTAAATTTTTTTTTATTGAAGTAGTATAGGACATATATCTCCAATAATAATATCATTTGTTTTTATCCGTTATCAGAATAGCGAACGCTCTCATAACACGTCAAGTATACTATAAAGATATATGTTGGCTTGTTAACGATAAGTGAATAAAGAAAGCATTGTGAGTATTCTTCCCCATTGTGTCGACAAATCAAACACACATCGTAAAAGGTATCGGCACATCCAAGTAAGACAAAGTATATAATTAAAGATACATATATTAAAGATCGAGTACCATTTATATATATTATATTTTTCGTAACTTTAACTCATATGAACATTATATAGCTCATAACAATCAACTAAACAAATCACAAGTGGTAAACTGAACAATATTAGTCATCATTAAGTACCATCTCCCTCTCTAATCATCATGATTTATAATCACAAGTTTTAAAAGATCACACCCTTATTTATATACTACCCACAAGCTTAATTAGCTTTAGCTATATATATATATATAGAGAGAGATAGATAGATGAAAACAACCACAGTTTATGGTGCTCTAGGAGTAGCAACAATCTTGGTGTTATACATATGGAGAATTTTGAACCGGTTATGGTTCGAACCAAAAAAGATCGAGAGGTATCTAAGAGACCAAGGACTCAAAGGTAGCCCTTATAAGTTCATGTATGGGGACTTGAAAGAACTGGGTCAGATGATGGTCAAAGCCAAGTCCAAACCCATGAGTCTAACTCATGACATCGCTCCTCGCGTCTCGCCCTTTTTCCATAAATACCTCGCCATGTATGGTAAGTAGTTACGAATTTCATCAAGTTCCCAGTTTTTTGACCTATATATATGTAATATACATGTCATATATATTTGTCGAGGTGTGTCGGAGTCAGTCGCTACTAATCTACTATTCAATTTCTTTGTTAAAGACATCTATGCTCAAACTTTTTACATCTAATTTATTTCTTTATTTATATAAAAGAATTAGCTAGCTCTACGTAATAATAAAGAAGTTGGAACACAAACTACTTATAAAAAAAACTCGAGCTCCGTACGTATAAGTTTAGTTTAGGTATAAGTATATATAATTATAATTACTAGGACTAATACCCGTACGATGTACGGATTTATGAAATTTATGTGCGATATACTCCCTAAAAAGGATTATATGTATAAAGAAACTTAACTATACTATCTTTTCATAATAAAGAATTTAAATTGAATATTTTGTTTAGAATTTTTATTTTCATGTAAATATAAATAATATTAAATAATTTAAATAGTAATAGTTAGAAACATATTATGATTAGGTTTTTTATCTAGACATAAATACTATTTAAAAAATATTATATTATGATTATATTAGATAAAGATTATTATCACATATTTAAAAATAAAAATAAATTAATTAATAAATAGATCAAAAAGACACGTGTCGATGATAAATTACGTTACGTGTCGAGTTAAAAACCTTTAAATTATGTTTTAGTATATTGGTAGATAACTATAAACGTATTTTTTTAAACAATATAATATCATATTTAAGTTGGAATTAAAGGAAAATAAAATTAAAAAAACCGGAATCATAATCAAAGTCATTATATATTCAAAACTCATGCATAACAAAAAGTAATTAAAAGGAAAGAAACATGTTAGAATTGCATTGTTTTTCTAATTTCGACTAAATTAAATAAAGTAAAGAATAGGATGTCGAATGAGTTTTAGAATATTATATTCATAATATATTATACATTATTTATTTATATATGGTATATTGTAATTGTAATTAAGTGGACACATGTCGATCAAAAGATTACACCACTTGTCGCTTTAAAAGGTATTCAATCCTGTTTTAGTTTATTGGTAGATAACTTTATAGGTGAGAAAATGATGAATAGAAAATTTTTCAATCATTATAAGATGAGTTATTATTTCGTGTACATATTAGGGATGTGTACGACAAAATGGATCAATTGCCTCAACACATTTTTGTTAGATATAAAGGATAGGGGTCTTCTAAAGTTGTTTAAACTTTATTGGTAAAGTTAGAGCAACTTTAACCTTTGAATTAAAATCAAGAGTCAAGATTAAATGGTTAAGTTTGAATCTTGATCATTGATTTTAATCCAAAGGTGTAAGTTGGTCCAACTTTGCCTATAAAGTTGGATTAACTTTAAAGAATTTTTATCGAGATATAAATTACTCTCTTCTTCTCAAATCTATATATTCCATTCGTCAAAGGTACATAAAAATAAACATAAACATATTATTATATTAGAAAATTATGTTAATTACAGCTTTAAGTTAAAATGATAGTCATACTCTTTGATGATTATTTAACGCTTTCATTTAATCATGTAAATAAATATTTGAGAAAATTACATTTTTGGTCCCTCAAGTTGGCAGGATTTTCAGTTATTGCCCTTAAGTGAATTAATTACGGAAAAAACCCTGAAGTTGGTCAATTTTTTCACTTTTCACTCTGCGACTAACAGCCGTCTATTAGATCCGTTAAGTGAGGGGCAAATTCGTCATTTCACCATGATCCCTTCTTCTTCTTCTTCCACACTCAAACACAAACCCAGATTTTCTATTTGTATAAATCTATTTGTATAAATCTGGGTTTGTGAATGAGTGTGGAAGAAGAGAAAGAAACGATCATGGTGAAATGACGAATCTTCCCCTCACTTAACGGACCTAATAGACGGTTGTTAGTCGCGGAGTGAAAAGTGAAAAAATTGACCAACTTCAGGGTTTTTTCTGTAATTAATTCACTTAAGGGCAATAACTAAAAATCTTGCCAACTTAAGGGACCAGAAATGTAATTTTCTCAAATATTTTAAAAGTAATAATATGGTTAATTTGAATAATTTAAGTTCTATTTTATACAATAAATAGTTAATGTTAGTTTGGGAACATCGGAAAAAATGATAGTACTATGAACTATGTAACATCGTGATCACCTACTTCTGAATTTTATAATGGTGTTTTTGTCAAATTTAATTGGCAATATAGGAAGAATCTTAATGCAAAAAACAAAGTAGAATTGAATACTTACAAACAGGGTAGGGTTAACGTGAGAACCAAAACATGAGAGAGAACCGTGAGATCCACTAGTTTCCCTCCCTCTTTTTCCTTTTCGGTGTGGTTTTTTAATTTTGATTTTTTTTTTTAGTTTTTTATTTTCTTTTAACAAAAACCCATTAAAAAAAAAAAAAAATTTTTGTAAAAAATCATATGGGTTACGTGTTGAAAACGTATGGATACGGTACAGGCGTTGCCCTCATCCGTTTTAAAGGGGTTGTCATCGGACGCATATGGGAATGGTATGGATTTGATGAGTGGCGATTCAAGAGATGGTTGCGGTTTGATACGGTACGCCCTTTATATGTTGGTTCTCACGATTCTCACCATATATGTTGGTTCTCACTTGATCCCTTCAACTTACAAACATATGATGCCGACTCCAATGGACTAGCAGACCGACCAACCCAACATGAATAGTTTTTTAAATAAGGGAAACGTAACAAAGCGATCGATCATATTAATAGGTTTTGTTAATTAGTGTTTTACGGATAGCTTTAATTTGATGTATTTACTGAATTTAATTTGTTCTAAATTATTAAAAAACACATTTGTTATTCATTACTTGTCCTGGCCTTAGTGACATTTTTAAAGACTCTTTACTTTCAACTAATTAAACTTAGACCACTTTGCTAGCTAATTATAGCTAAAAATAGACCAAAACTGACTAAGATCATAAAGAGAGATTAATGACACTTGTATCATGTTTTTTGATAAATAATTTGCTGTAATAATACTCGTAGTAACATCTAAATTTATGGTAGTAATATGTCACAACCATTATTTTAATATATATATATATCACAAAATATGATAATTTGTGAAATATAAAAAACACATTTGTTATTCATTACTTGTCCTGGCCTTAGTGACATTTTTAAAGACTCTTTACTTTCAACTAATTAAACTTAGACCACTTTGCTAGCTAATTATAGCTAAAAATAGACCAAAACTGACTAAGATCATAAAGAGAGATTAATGACACTTGTATCATGTTTTTTGATAAATAATTTGCTGTAATAATACTCGTAGTAAATAAAAAAAAAGAAAAAAAAAGTAGTTTGACTTTTGTTATTGAACTACTAGTAATAAAAAAGATGCAGATGTTGATGCAAAAACAATAAGGGTGTTACTGCAATACAAATTATATAATGGTACTTAGTCCAAAATCCAAACATTAAGTCTAATATATAAAATATTGAGGCCTTAGAATTTTGGGGGCCTAAAGCGATCACCTAATCCCATAGTACTTTTGAGCCACCTTTGTTTGTACCGAATAATATGCTAGCTACTTTCTTATAGAAAGTACATACTGTAGTACGGAATTTCCAGATACATGTTTAATGGACACTGAATTTATTTTATAATCTTTGTCTATTGATCATATATAGGTAACGATTGTTTTACATGGATGGGAATAAAACCTATGATACACATATCTGATCCGAAATTGATACGAGAGGTATTGGCCAATAATAGTAAATTTCAAAAGCAGAGAGGAGGTAATCCATTGCTAAGGTTACTAGCAAAAGGATTAGCTAGCGTTGAGGCGGATCAATGGGTTAAACATAGAAAAATTATCAATCCCGCATTCCATATAGAGAAGCTCAAGGTTTCTTTATGTTGTGTTCATTTTCTTGTTATGTTAATTAACTTTATGTGTAATGACTTTAAAACCATTATTTGGGCGTGATTATAATTCTTTTTGCAGCATATGGTACCTGCATTTTATGTGAGTTGTAGTGAAATGATCGCAAAATGGGGGGAACTGGTGACTTTAGGAAACTCATGTGAAGTGGATGTTTTGCCTTATCTTCAGGCTTTTTCTGCTGATGTAATTTCACGTACGGCATTTGGCAGTAGTTATAAGGAAGGAAGAAGGATATTTGAACTTCAAAGAGAACTAGCTCAGCTAATAAGCAAGGCGGCTAATTCACTTTACATTCCAGGGTCAAGGTGATTCTTTTTCCAAACAATATTTTTGAATCAATCATTTCTATCGATGCACAAACAGTAAAATTTTAGAGTGGCTATATCGCCATTTTTGGCTTATGTGTTAACCAAACAAACATTCTATAGATTTTTGCCAACCAAAAATAATAAGAGGATAAAGCAGATTGACAAGGAAGTGAAAGATTTGATAAAGAGCATTATCAATAAACGAGTTGTTGCGATGAAGGCTGGGGAAGCTAGCAATGATGACCTTCTTGGCATACTTTTGGATTCCAATTACAAAGAAATCAAAGAGCAAGGGAATAGCATTTTTGGCTTAAGCATAGACGAAGTCATTGAAGAATGCAAACTCTTCTACTTTGCAGGGCAAGAGACCACGGGAAATATGCTTGTTTGGACTTTGATTTTGCTAAGTCAAAACCCCGATTGGCAAACAAAAGCTAGAGAAGAGGTTCTATGCGTGTTTGGCGATAAAACCCCAGATATTGATGGTCTGAGTCATCTAAAACTTGTAAGTTTTCCCTACTATAAGTCTAGAATTCGAGGACTTTGTTGAATTGGTAAGTGTTTTTTATCTTCATTTTTCATCTCATCTCGTAGATCAACATAATCTTCAATGAGGTTCTTAGATTATATCCTCCGGGTGTAATATTAAGGCGGATGGTACATAAAGAAACCAAATTAGGTGACTTAACATTACCGGCAGGAACCCTTATCCAAATAAATTCATTGATTTTACACCACGCCAAAGAAACATGGGGTGAAGATGTGAACGAGTTTAAGCCTGACAGGTTTTCTGATGGTGTTTCAAAGGCGACCAAGGGACAAGCTTTTTATCTCCCATTTGGTGGTGGGCCACGTATATGCATTGGCCAGAATTTTGCTATGTTGGAAGCAAAAATGGCTCTTTCAATGATTCTACAACACTTCTCTTTTAAGTTGTCTCCATCATACTCGCATGCTCCGACCGCTATAATTACTCTACAACCCCAGTTTGGCGCACACTTGATTCTACATAAACTTTAGGCAATGTATCTTATGTTTTTGTCTATTTTAAAGGTTTTTGCATGTGTTCAATATGTATGGTTACTTTCAGGTATATTCGTTTGTAACATATCTATACTCCTTTATAATAATTATCAACCCCCTACTTTTGGAAAGTGTTAGAAAATGGTTAGATCCAAAAGTACTAAATTACCCTTAATAAACACCCCCTATGAAAAGGGTTATTAGAGATTACCAAATTTGTCCTTAATGAATTAATTTACACTTTAAACCCTTATCTTGTTAATTTACACTATAAATCCTTATCTTCTAAAATATTTTCACTATCACCATTACATCAACTTACACGGTTACACCAGTCGACACCAATTGTCGATGTCATCACCACCCGTCGCCGACACCACTAAACCGCCGTCGCCGTCACCGCCGCCGCATTGTGCGGGTACCATGCTAGTGTATTATGATATAATCAGATCGTGTAATCAATCTTGCATATCAGTCAAGTAATGTGATATATGTCCTATATTATCAATAAATATTGCTTTATTCACCTCCACAATTTGAAAGTATCTTGTAAGTGTTGAATAATGCCTCATAGGTTACATTGTGCTATCAACAAAATTATACTATCAAAACGGGCTTACATATATTTAATTATTTATCTTTGATGTTTTCTGGTCATGTCAAGTGCCATAAACTTGGTCTTTTTAGAGAGCTTGACATATTGTTGTTAGGTCGAAAATCGACCAAGTATAATTTGTTCAGAAATAGTTGAAGCTCAGTGAAGAATACTTGTACAGAATTCTGAAGTCGTTCAGAATTAGTTCACTGAAGCTTCACTTCAGTTCAGATCAACATATCAGAATACCATTCAGAATGAAGTCAAAGACTGAAGACTGAAGAAAGAGAATCAGCTCAGATGTGGAGCTCAGAAGTTGATTCTACCTGATCGAAGACTGAAGCATCTCAGTGTAAAGTACTTACAACACTTTACACTGATTACGAGGAAGCCTTTTTTACTTTATATACCTTTACCCGGTTAATAGATTTGTCTATTAATAAAAGTACAAGGTTAAGTAAAAGGTTGGGAATAAAAGTATGATATGTCACATCAATTGACTTTCATACTTTAACTTAAAAGTAAGCATGTAAGGAATTAGGTTTAATTCCTTAAATGCTCCCAACCATATTTGTACGACCTAAGTCCACATTAGCATGGACTTGGCCTATAAATATAAGGCTTCTCACAACTTGCAAACCGCTTGAAACTTTAGCATTGCAACTTGTGAGATATACTCTAAGCAATCCTTACGATTATTTCCAAGTTATTAGATCACTTGTATTTCTAGGTTGTTTAGATATTTACACTTGGGTGTTATCTTTGTTCCGCAACAACCTTTGTATTTGTTTATATCAATAAATCAAATACATTGAAAAGTACATCGTGTGTAACATCCGTGAGTTTTGACCCGTTGACTTTATGTGTAATTTGACTAACAATTTAAGTTAATGAAATATTTGGGTCGTTTTGTGATTAAATGACAATGTGGTATGTTAGTCGGGTCGATAGTATGATTTAAACGTGTTTAAATGTAAAATGATATGCGAAATTGCTAGAAAGGGGGAAACGGGTCGACCCATGGGCAATACCCACAACCCAAAGGCCACCCTTCACCCTCCTGGACCATTCATGTAACCAACCCATCTCCCCCTTATCCTTCTCATTTCACCACACAATCTTTCTTTTCTCTTTTTC
>CM067171.1:47374749-47394749 GCA_034093135.1 Erigeron breviscapus | reverse complement strand
CCAGTCAGGCCAGACTAAAAGAACTGAAAGATGTTCATTTGGCTTTAAAAAGTTATCAGTCTATGGTTGCCACTTTAGAGTTGGAAAAAGAAGAATTAAAAACCATCCTTGAAAAGGAACAAAAAATAATTAAATCTTGGATGAAAGCACCAAAACCAGATGCTGCAATTAAAAATACTTTTGCAAATCAAAGAACAACATATGAGTCGGGTGATCTTCACATGGCATCTATAATCACTGATTTAGATGCACTTCCAAAGGAAATGAAACCAGAAATTATTTTTCCTAAAGTTGGCAAACAGAAAACTGTGACTGATAAGGCCCAGGAACAATCTGAGGGTAAATCTAAAACAGCTCAGACAACTGTTTCAGAAAAGAAGGCTAAAACCAAAAGGCCATCCCCTCAGACTTCATCTAAGGTTCCAAAAGGCCAAAAGAAGAAGAAAAATATCTCCCCACTGAGCCTTCTACCTCAGATTTAGGTAAGGCTCAGGTGTCTAATGAAGAATCAATTTTGTTAAGGTTAGAGAGTCAATTTCAGTTATTGGCTAGACAAGTGCAGAGTTGTAATGCACGTTTAAAAAATGTTGAAACCACTCCTCTTAAACCTAAGCAAAATGCAAAACCTTTTTCCAAACAAATCAAGCAAAAATCTGAGAAGAAAAAGGTTTAAACCCCCCATCAAACCAACTGTTTTTGTGTCATCTGAGATTATGACTGAGATCCCCTTCGATCCTTCAGTTCCTTATGAACCAAAGAAATCTGAGACTGCTAAGGGAGAGTCTAGCGAACCCATCAAGAGATGGGTTCCCAAAAAGAACTAATCTTTGTGTTTGTGCAGGGAGACCGAAAGAAGAATATATGGTTTCTTGACAGCGCTGCTGGCAGAACCATGACTGGTTATCAAACCCTGCTGGAGGAATATAGGGTGCAAGAGGGGCCCTCAATAACATTTGGGAATGATGAAAATGGACAAACTGAGGGATATGGTGTTGTGAATAATGGACAAGTCAAATTCACACGTGTTGCATATGTGAATGGTTTGAAATATAACCTGATCAGTGTCAGTCAACTGTGTGATGATGGCTTCAAGGTATTATTTGATATTTCACAAGGCACCATATTCAATAGAGATGGAAAGGTAGTATTGATTGCACCAAGAAAAGGAAACATTTATATCATTGATATGAATAGTTCACCCACTGAACAATGTTTCTACACAAAGGCAGATGAAGACACAAACTGGTTGTGGCACAAGAGATTATCCCATCTGAACTTCAAGAATATTAATAAGTTGTCAAGAAAACAACTTGTTGATGGGATATCCTCAATGTCTTTCAATAAAGACAAGCCATGTCCAGGTTGTGAAATGGGTAAGCAGAAAAGAGCTTCATTCAAGACAAAGCAAAGTTTTAGTATAACTGAACCTCTTCACATGCTTCACATGGACCTCTTTGGACTAGTGAATGTTCAGACAAGAGCGGGAAAGAAGTATACCTTGTTGTTGTTGATGAATATTCAAGATATTGCTGGGTAATTTTCCTCAGATCCAAGAGTGAAGTTGCTGCTGAAATCATTGCTCTCATCAAACAAATTGAACTCAAGCATAAGCGAAAAGTTTGTCAGCTGAGAAGTGACAATGGCACTGAATTCAGAAATGCAACTCTGGAGTCCTTCTGCACTGACACTGGCATATCTCAGAACTTCTCCTCAGCCCACACACCAGAGCAGAATGGTGTAGTAGAAAGAAAGAATCGTACGCTGATTGAAGCTGCTAGAAGTATGTTAAATGAATCTGGCCTTCCCAAGAATTTCTGGGCTGAAGCTGTTGCAACTGCTTGCTACACTCAGAACAGATCTGTCTATGTCAAAAGACACAAGAAGACAGCCTATGAAGTACTCAGAAATAGAAAGCCTAATATTGGATACTTCCATGTATTTGGATGTCCAGTATATATTCTGAATGACTCCAGTCAGCTTGGAAAATTTGATGCAAAGGCTGATGAAGGTTACTTCCTAGGATATTCAACAATTCGCAAGGCCTTTAGAGTCTATAATAAGAGACTTGATAAGGTTGATGAGTCAATTCATGTTACCTTTGATGAATCTAATTCTGCAATCTTTAAGAATTCAACTCCTGTACCACCCTCAGAAAGTCCAATAAGTTTTGGTGATTCTGATCCCATTGTCCAATCTGATCAGTCACCTGAACCTGCTTCTGAACATCTCAGTTCAGAACCAATAATAAACAAGTCAAGCAACATTCCATTCTATCCTTCAGTCAGTTTTAAACTACCTTCTGAACTGACTATTGGATCAGATGTACATGCTGCTTCACCTCAGATATCAGGTTCTACTGAATTACCCCAATCTGAACAGTTTCATGATGCAAATCATGATCTGCAGGAGGAAGATGATGAGACTGAAGTAGTCTTTTCTGAAGCACCTCCTGAAGTAAATCAGAGGAGCTCTTGCACTGATATCATTGTTCATCCTGATCATTACACTAAGTGGACACGAGCACATCCAATCGATCAAATCATTGGAGATTCCACTAGTGGGGTTCAGACCAGAAGAGCCACAAGCGATCAATGCTTAAATGTCAGCTTCTTATCTCTGATAGAACCGAAGAAGATTGACGAGGCTATGAAAGACCCTAGATGGATTGAAGCCATGCAAGATGAGCTTATTCAGTTTAAGAGGAACGATGTTTGGGAACTTGTTCCCTGTCCCAGTGATCTAAAGAAAGAACCAATTGGGACAAGATGGGTCTTCAGAAACAAGATGGATGAAGATGGTCATGTGATTCGAAACAAGGCAAGACTTGTTGCAAAGGGTTACTCACAAGAAGAAGGAGTAGACTTTGATGAAACTTTTGCACCAGTTGCTAGACTAGAAGCTATCAGAATTTTCTTAGCTTTTGCAGCTCATCATGAGTTCAAAGTCTATCAGATGGATGTTAAAAGTGCATTTTTGAATGGTGAATTGGAAGAAGTTGTGTATGTGTATCAGCCACCAGGGTTCATAAATGAAGAAAGACCTCATTGGGTGTACAGACTAAACAAAGCATTATATGGTCTAAGACAAGCACCTAGAGCCTGGTATGATACTCTTACTAAACATCTTCTGAAAAATGGTTTTAAAAGGGGTGCAATAGATAACACTTTATTCATATTGCATAATAAAAGTGATATCTTACTTGTACAAATTTATGTTGATGATATTGTGTTTAGGTCTACAAATAACAAAATGTGTGAACAGTTTTCTAAAATAATGTCATCTGAGTATGAAATGAGTATGATGGGTGAACTGACATATTTTCTAGGTCTTCAAGTGAAACAAACCAGTGATGGTATTTTTATAAATCAAGAAAAATATGTCAGAGATTTATTAAAGAAATATCAATTTGATTCTGTCTCATCAAAAGATACTCCTATTTATGCACCATTAACTTTGGACTCAGATCCTAATGGAAAACAAGTGGATCCCACAAAATATCGCGGTATGGTGGGATCCCTCATGTACTTAACTGCTAGTAGACCTGACATAATGTTTGCAACATGCCTTTGTGCAAGATTTCAGTCTGATCCCAAAGAAGCACACGCAAATGCTGTGAAAAGGATTTTCAGATACCTTAAAGGTGTCCCCAGACTTGGTCTTTGGTATCCCAAAGGCTCAAGTCTAGATCTAATAGGTTATTCAGATTCTGATCATGCAGGTTGTAAAATAGATAGGAAAAGTACCACAGGTGGTTGTCATTTCCTAGGTGGCAAATTGGTTAGTTGGACAAGTAAGAAGCAGACTGCAGTATCACTCTCCACAGCTGAAGCTGAATACATTTCTGCAGCCAGTTGATGCGCTCAGATTTTGTGGATGAAGAACCAACTAACTGATTATGGTGTTAAGTATACAAAGACTCCTATATTTTGTGATAACACCAGTGCCATTGCCATCTCTCACAATCCTGTCATGCACTCCAAAACCAAGCATATCGGCCTCAGGTATCATTTTATTAGAGATCACATTATTAAAGGTGACATTGAACTTCATTTCATTCCCACTGATAAACAACTCGCTGATGTTTTTACAAAACCCTTGGATGTCAAAACGTTTAAACATCTCATCAGTGAGTTGGGTATGCTAAATCATGTATAGCATCGCCTCAGGGGGAAGTGTCAAATATTTTTATGTTTAAAAGAATTTTTTCTCTAAGGGGGAACTTTGCTTTCAAAAAAAAATATTTTGACTAAAATGCTTCAGAATTTCTAAAATGATTTCAGAATAAGTGTGAAAACTGAGATGGTTCAGATTCCTCAAAATCTGATCATGCTCAGATTTAAATAAGTTATTTCTGAAATGAGTTAGTCCTTTATAATGTCTTTTGGATACTTGGTCGTTGTGTGAACACGTGACAGTTACTGTTTAACGTTTGAATAATGATGCTTTTTGCTGACGTGTCACACAAGTTGCGCCGTAAATGAAAAGTAATGATCACTTTTTCTTTAAAGTGTTGAAAAGTTTTGTGAAAATGTGGGGTCATAACCGTCGTTGCATTAAATGCGGACGTATACCCAAATATATTTTCGGACTTCAAACCCGATCAAAATTGATTTCATTAAAATAATATTTTTTTTGTGGGTTTGAATTTCAAAATCAATTTTTCTTTTATTTATTTTGGAAAAACACTTTGTATTCCATCATAAATATAAATACCTTTTCCAAAACAATTCCTTCATTTACTTCTCTTTACATTTACTCCCAATCATCATTCTCTCTCATTTTCTCATTCCTTCATATCTTCAAAACCCTAAATTCATCTTTCATATTCAGTTTTCCCTTGTAGAAATAATGGCTAAATCTGCTTCTCACGCCAAATCACTAATAGCTTTCGAATACAAACATCCAAAGTAGTCAAGGCCAGTGCTCAATGGCCAAAAGGGTTCGATCCATTGACCCTTAGATTCAATATGAATAATTTCATGGCCGCACTGAACGCCAAAGGCAAAACCTTAATGGGGAGGATTAATAAATTTCTTGAACAATCCCTCTCCATTATGCCTTGACTGCAGATCCTCAAGTAATGTATCATAGATACTTACTTGAATTCTGGTATACTGCTACTCTAAGCAAGGATGAAAAGTCCATTACTTTTTCTTTACAAGAAGGCACTAAGCAGTATATCCTTTCACTTGATGGGTTTCGGGAGGCCCTTCACTTGAACTACCTTCCCTCTTCTTCAGCCTATGCAAAACGGCTAAAAGGAGTTAATTTCAGGGAGGTACTGCACGCCATGGGTCATGATGACATGGTCGATGCTGAGCACAATCTGAGAACATCTGGACATATTTTTCTGTCTGGATTTAAAAATTGTTGGCGTTATTTCTGGACTCAGATTGTGGAGTGCCTAGGTGGAAACTGGGGTGGATTGGACCAGATTTCATTAACACAAGTAGAAATCGGGTACTACTTGTGGCATGGGATTGAGGTGGACTTCGCTGAGATACTTTTTTCTCAGCTGGTAACAAAATTAAAAGGGAAAAGAAGTCCACATATCTCATTTCCCAGATTTCTGAGCATTTGCTTCATGAACATGCTTGGAGATGCGTATCACATGGAGGGGCTTGAATCTTGAGCGACGGAGTTCTGCAGGGATCTATCAAAGCTATCTACTTCAGGTCCAGAACCAGAACTCTCTGCTGCAATGCTTCAGGTAATTACTAAAACTGAAACAGCACGACCGGCTGGCTCAGAAAGGTCACCGAGCGGGTCGCAAAAGAATGCGAGACCCATTGGTGCACCTGGTGGTCAAATGTTGAAGTTGTTTAAAACCCCAGCAACTTCATCTACCCAACCACCAATTCCCTCCTCCACTGACCAACCTGAGGATCTCCCAAAAGATCCCTCAGGATCTCCAAAGGGCTTATTAAAACGTCGTAAATATAAGCAGTCCTCACAGCCCAAGGACATTAGTACCGAAGCAAACCCCTCTGGATCTTCCCAACAAGAACCAGAGGAATCGAGTCCAAAGGAAAACCCACAAGCAGCCATCTCCAAAACTTCTTTAGGAGGAGATGGTGAAGAAAATATAAGTGTGTCCGCCCAGCACACAATAGAGTCCGTGTCTGCACGCGCACCCCCTGAAACTTCATAAATCTTACACTCTACTACAGCACGAATTGATGAAGTCTTTGGTGTGACACCACCTAAGACTGAGAATCCAGACTCTACGGCCGATGAAGTGACTCTTGATGATGGTACGAGGGTCATTAAGGCAACCCCTGTGTCTACTATCTCTGGCGATGAAGCTATGGCTGAGCCAACCCATAAATCTGGTGACGATGCATCTGCAGCAGCAGTTGTTGAACCAGAAGCTGGTTCAGGTACCAGTGATCTGAACCAGGGCATATCTGATCAGACTGCAGTTTTAACTGACCTCTGGGATGATGATGAGCCACCTCAAGGGAATCTTGATTCCTTTGCTGATTTTGAGTTTGATGAGGGCTTACTGGAGGAGAATCAATCTTCTGATTCTGAGCCAACCTTCAGCCTCACAAACGTCCCACCTCCCCCAGAAATCCAAAATTTACTTGTTGAACAACCATATCACCAACCTGAACCTTCTCATGCACATCCATACTTTCCACCTGGCTCTACACCTGCCTATGTCACTTCACCTCGTTTTCAACCACAACTCCAACACTTACACCCACAAATTCACCAAGTACCAAGGCCCATAAATTATGATGATCACAATGAGAAAGAGTTGGACTCTGCTACTGAATCTGAGAGTCCAACTGAAATGCAATTGGAGAAGGCATTAGATGGGCTTGGTATAATTCCCTTTGTGGCTTCTGTTTCTGCACAACCACCTCCTCCTTTGAGTGTAGAAGCACAGTTAGAGAAGTAAAACACCGAAGTCCAACGCCTCCTTCTCAAGGTGGAGGACTTAACAAAATCTCTAACTGCCAATACTAGTTCCATTGCTGAAATGAAGGGTGCTCAGATGTTCCTTGGCACTGAGTTCACCAAGGTTGCTGGAAATGAGGGACTAGTAAGTGGGAAGCTAAATGAGCTAGTGCATTCATGTAATAAAATAAGTACAACCATCAGGGAAGCCTTCAGACTGGCCAAAAGAGATGTGCAAGCTTCAGTTGTTGCGAACTTGACATCCAGTGTTGAATTAATAAAACAAGAAGTTATGGCAGTCGGGAAGGAAGTTCATGAATTGGTGAAGAAGCCCAGTGTCAATGAGAAAGAACTTGGGTCTTCTATTGGGAATAATATTGTTGAGAAACTGAAGTCTGAGATCTCTCAGAGTCTTGTTGCTCAGATTTCAGCTTCTGTGGCTGAAAAGGTTGAAGAAGGGGTCAGAAGGATGGTCTTAGAACTCACCAAAGATACTTCCAAGAAGGTAGATAAGGCTGTTGCCGAAGTTCAGAAATCTGTATCTACTCTTGATGAAGTTGTTAAGGGCCAGTCCAAGCAATTAGATGACATTCTGACCCTTCTCAAGAAAGAATAAGTTGTTGCTCCTCCTCCCCCTGCTTCATTTACTGAAGAGGATAGAAAAATGCTGAAGGAACTCAAAGAACAAGAAGCACTGAACCTTAATTCATCTTTTAGATTAAGGGCTCAGTTCTCTACCATGGCTAAGGGAATTTCTGATAGCCTCGAACAGCAAAGTTGGGAACCTCTGAAGGCAATGAAAACTACCATTGATCTATATGCCAAGATGCCTTCTGAGGTCCCCAAAGGGGGAAATGTGCCTATTGGTTTGCTCTCCAGTACTCAAGAATTAATAGAGGCAACCAAGAAGCAAACTGAAGTACAATCTGGTAGTGCTTCAGTTCAGGGGGAACAGGTTCAGAAATCTGAAGTACAAACTTCTGAACCAGCTAAGAAGGATAAAGGCAAGGCCCAGATGATGGAAGAACCCAAGTCCAAAGGTTCTGGACTTGTGGTTGGTGAGAATGTTGATGAACATGGTTACCCCTTACACAATCTTGATGCAGATGAAAAGAAATTAGTGGCTCTGCAGAAGCAAGTCTCTAATGAATATATAATGTGGAGGGAAAACAAGGAAAGAGAAAGGGAACAACATCTGAAGATGGGGACCCTTGATCACATAGATGCTGCAGCTCTTGGTCTTACATTGGAACGATATCAGAAAATAAAGAATGATCCAAGAGTGCAGAAGGCATTGGAAGAAATGGGTGCGTATGAGTATTGGGTAAAGTATTCTCCCTTAGAACAAAAGCTGGACCATCTCACATTCAAGTTGTCCATTGAGGACTTGGTGAAAAATAGAGAAAAGGAGATGGCAATCAAAAAGAAAGAAATTCTGGCTGAAGTTCTGAAGGTTGAAAAAGAATTGGCAAGGCCACCCACAAAGCCCAAATTGACTGGACCAAGATCTTCAAGAAAGAACATTCGTGATGCTGACCTTTCTACCTTCAAGCCAATGTCTGATGATGCTGCTGAGATCGAAAGAAAACATGAGAAGGATCAGTATGATCATTATATGAAGCATCGATCTCATCCAGCTAAAATAACTGATATAGAAGTAACAAAAGCTGATGGATTGAAGCTCTTTGATTTGGTTGTTAAAAGAGAAGTAAGGGCAGCTGAAGAATATCATCAGGTTTCAGTGCACGAATTTGGGATTTCTGAGCATAGAGAGATGATCCAGATTCTGAGGGGGAAGCCAAAATCTGCTCTGATTGGTGCATGGTTATCAAGAATACAACAAAAAATGCAAGCCAAGGTAGAGATTGAAGGCAGATTGTTTGGAAAGAAGGATCATTCTCCACTGAAGAGAAAAGCTACTGAAGCACATTCTGGTTCGAGGCCTGCGAAGAAGTAGTTTTCTTTTCAGTTTATCATTTACTTGTATAAATATTTGCAAATGTAACAAACACTTCAGTTTTTATATATATGTTACATTTTGTAGCTAACAAGTAGATGATAGGTTTAAGTTAGAAAAATCACAAGCAAAATTCCGAGACATCAATGATCTATAAGATGTACTTAGAAAATTTTTACAACTTAAACAAAAACTTGCATTTCAGACTTACAAACATGTATAGATAGAAGTCTGAGATGCATGCACTATTTCAGAACAAATAGGGGGAATTTGTTAGGTCGAAAATCAACCAAGTATAATTTGTTCAGAAATAGTTGAAGCTCAGTGAAGAATACTTGTACAGAATTCTGAAGTCGTTCAGAATTAGTTCACTGAAGCTTCACTTCAGTTCAGATCAACGTATCAGAATACCATTCAGAATGAAGTCAAAGACTGAAGACTGAAGAAAGAGAATCAGCTCAGATGTGGAGCTCAAAAGTTGATTCTACCTGATCGAAGACTGAAGCATCTCAGTGTAAAGTACTTACAACACTTTACACTGATTACGAGGAAACCTTTTTTACTTTATATACCTTTACCCGGTTAATAGATTTGTCTATTAATAAAAGTACAAGGTTAAGTAAAAGGTTGGGAATAAAAGTATGATATGTCACATCAATTGACTTTCATACTTTCACTTAAAAGTAAGCATGTAAGGAATTAGGTTTACCTACTATTCTTTAACCACATTGTGCAATCCATGATACCAATAACTTGCATATACCACCGGGTTGCCGTAGAACCGTTGATCGGGCGTTTCTAGGGTTGCCACACTGTTATACTACGTTATTGCCATCACTTCACTTTGCCAAAGGTAAAAACAAGTAACAAGTTCCACATAGATCATCCATATCAAACCAAGACTACAATAATAACAATGATTCACAACAATCTATCACTTCTCACATCATGCCCATCAAATAAGCCAATCAACCAATTCATCAATAAACATAATAACAACTTCATTAAACCATCCTTGCATGTTGTTGCCAACAAGGCCAAGTTTCCAGGGGCTTTTCCCATACTTTAACTCGACCAAATAGGGCATGCAAGCAAACAAGGAATCCAACAAGTATGAACATAATCGTTATATGTTCTTAATAGGCTACACATTCACGTTCATGTTCCATTACCCAATTCCAATGATTTGATAGCTTGCATTTAGGCACATACGATTGGCTCATCAATACTCACATATGGGTGACATTTGAAGAATAACGAACTCACCACTTTTTATTAAAATCCTTTAGTGTTCAAGTATACAACGTTAATTTCTCAAGTTTAATACCATCCTCCAATATACGCTTGCATAATTTCACTTATGACCATCTAAGCATATTCCAACTATCTTGCATACATTACCTCAAACAAACACACAAGTTGCATATACTTGAAAAATCTTTACATTTGTTACTATCATGGAAAGCTTCAAAGTATTCGTTTGAATTTTTGTAACAAAATTTTCATAAATATTTTCGACCATTCAAAATGGAAAGTTTTGTATTTTGGAGTTTGCCAACCATTTGAGTAATATTTGCGTTTAATAAAGCATGTAACTATAAGTTTTGTAAGGAGTTTAAACCTTGAGTTTTTTTTCCAAAAATAAATAAGTCATATGAAAACATGCAGTTACACATAAGCTTTCATGATACCTTTTGAAAGTCAAGGTTTTGGAGAACCCAAAATTAGCGCTGGCAAACATTTTCAAAACTTTTGAAACACTGAAAGAATACACCATTAGAAATTTCTCAATTTATCCGCAAGCAATCCATATAATTCACATATAGCAATGCACACATAGTTTCCTATGAAATATACTATATGCGGGTGCTTAGGTTTTAGTCTAGGCCAAACCACCTAATTATCTAAAACCTAGGCTCTGGTACCATTCTGTAACACCCCACCAGTGGCGGAAACGTGAGATGCAACTCGGCGGGGGGGGGGGGGGGGGGGGGGGGGGGGGGGGGGGGGGGGGGGGGGGGGGGGGGGGGGGCGGAAACGTGAGATGCAACTGAAACGAGCTTGCAAATGGATATTACTCAGAGAAACTATATGATGTTCATTTAACACAACAAACTGTCATACACGAGTCAAAATACAACATACAAATCCCATGAAAAGGGAGAGCAAACCGAGACATCGTGCCCGAGCCTAAAGATCTAGAATGCAATCAAACGATCCTTAGGTCCATCTATAGGCATCAACTCCTAGCTTGCAAGCGATTTCTCTTATACGTGAAAAGATACTCAAAAACGTCAACACTAGGTTGGTGAGTTCGTAGGATCACATAACATGTTCATACGATCAACGATTTACAACAACGATTCATACAAAATACCTACATATGGGGATATGTAAATAATAACGTTCATAGTTCGATCATATCATGATCATAAATTCATAATCCGAACATAACACGATCACATAACCTTGATTTGTTACATAAATGATCACATAACCTTGATTTGATCAATAAATGATCATATAACCTTGATACGAACATAAAACGAAAATACAACCTTGATTGGATCAATAAATGATCACATAACCTTGATTTGATCAATAAATGATCATATAACCTTGATACGAACATAAAACGAAAATACAACCTTGATTGGATCAATAAATGATCACATAACCTTGATTTGATCAATAAATGATCATATAACCTTGATACGAACATAAAACGAACATACAACCTTGATTGGATCAATAAATGATCACATAACCTTGATTTGATCAATAAATGATCATATAACCTTGATACGAACATAAAACGAACATACAACCTTGATTGGATCAATAAATGATCTCATAACCTTGATTTGATCAATAAATGATCATATAACCTTGATACGAACATAAAACGAAAATACAACTTTGATTTGGATCAATAAATGATCTCATAACCTTGATTTGATCAATAAATGATCATATAACCTTGATACGAACATAAAACGAATATACAACCTTGATACAATAGACAAACGTTCATATATAACCTTGATTCCTCGATTTGATCATAAAATGATCATATAACGAACATATTCACAATTAACAATGAGTACACTTTCCAATATATCTAAATCACCAAAAGGACCTAGGTTCTGATATGCCCTCAAAGTATTGGCAGGGTATGTATACAGGGTGTACCAGTGGCTAACCCTCCACCCAACCAACACCCATCAAGCATACCAAAAACCTACCAATATATAATCATATAACACATCATAAATGATCATATAACCTTGATTTGATCATAAATGATCATATAACCTTGATTTGATCACTAAACGATCATACAACCTTGATTGGATCAACAAATGATCACATAACCTTGATTGGATCAATAAATGATCACATAATCTTTATTTGATCAATAAATGATCACATAACCTTGATTTGATCAATAAATGATCATATAACCTTGATACGAACATAAAACGATCATACAACCTTGATTGGATCAATAAATGATCACATAACCTTGATTTGATCAATAAATGATCATATAACCTTGATACGAACATAAAACGATATACAACCTTGATTGGATCAATAAATGATCATATAACCTTGATACGAACATAAAACGAAAATACAACCTTGATTTGGATCAATAAATGATCTCATAACCTTGATTTGATCAATAAATGATCATATAACCTTGATACGAAAATAAATGATCGTATAACCTTGATTTGATCAATAAATGATCTCATAACCTTGATTGGCTCAATAAATGATCTCATAACCTTGATTTGATCAATAAATGATCATATAACCTTGATACGAACATAAAACGAAAATACAACTTGATTTGGATCAATAAATGATCATATAACCTTGATACGAACATAAAACGAAATACAACCTTGATTTGGATCAATAAATGATCATATAACCTTGATACGAACATAAAACAAAAATACAACTTGATTTGGATCAATAAATGATCTCATAACCTTGATTTGATCAAAAAACGAACATACAACCTTGATTGGATCAATAAATGATCTCATAACCTTGATTTGATCAATAAATGATCATATAACCTTGATACGAACATAAAACGAAAATACAACCTTGATTTGGATCAATAAATGATCTCATAACCTTGATTTGAACATAAAACGAAATATAACCTTGATTTGATCAATAAATGATCATATAACCTTGATACGAACATAAAACGAAAATACAACCTTGATTTGGATCAATAAATGATCTCATAACCTTGATTTGATCAATAAATGATCATATAACCTTGATACGAACATAAAACGAAAATACAACTTTGATTTGGATCAATAAATGATCATATAACCTTGATACGAACATAAAACGAAAATACAACTTTGATTTGGATCAATAAATGATCTCATAACCTTGATTTGATCAATAAATGATCATATAACCTTGATTTGATCAATAAATGATCATATAACCTTGATTTGATCAATAAATGATCATATAACCTCGATTCAATAAATGAACATACAACCTTGATTGGCTCAATAAATGATCTCATAACCTTGATTTGATCAATAAATGATCATATAACCTTGATACGAACATAAAACGAAAATACAACTTTGATTTGGATCAATAAATGATCTCATAACCTTGATTTGATCAATAAATGATCATATAACCTTGATACGAACATAAAACGAATATACAACTTGATTTGATCAATAAATGATCATATAACCTTGATACGAACATAAAACGAAAATACAACCTTGATTTGGATCAATAAATGATCTCATAACCTTGATTTGATCAATAAATGATCATATAACCTTGATACGAACATAAAACGAAAATACAACCTTGATTTGGATCAATAAATGATCATATAACCTTGATACGAACATAAAACAAAAATACAACTTGATTTGGATCAATAAATGATCTCATAACCTTGATTTGATCAATAAATGATCATACAACCTTGATTTGGATCAATAAATGATCTCATAACCTTGATTTGATCAATAAATGATCATATAACCTTGATACGAACATAAAACGAAAATACAACTTTGATTTGGATCAATAAATGATCTCATAACCTTGATTTGATCAATAAATGATCATATAACCTTGATACGAACAATAAATGATCTCATAACCTTGATTGGATCAATAAATGATCACATAACCTTGATTTGATCAATAAATGATCATATAACCTTGATACGAACATAAAACGAAAATACAACCTTGATTTGGATCAATAAATGATCTCATAACCTTGATTTGATCAATAAATGATCATATAACCTTGATACGAACATAAAACGAAAATACAACTTTGATTTGGATCAATAAATGATCTCATAACCTTGATTTGATCAATAAATGATCATCATAACCTTGATTTGATCAATAAATGATCATATAACCTTGATACGAACATAAAACGAAAATACAACTTTGATTTGGATCAATAAATGATCTCATAACCTTGATTTGATCAATAAATGATCATATAACCTTGATACGAACATAAAACGAAAATACAACTTTGATTTGGATCAATAAATGATCTCATAACCTTGATTTGATCAATAAATGATCATATAACCTTGATACGATCAATAAACGAACATACAACCTTGATTGGCTCAATAAATGATCTCATAACCTTGATTTGATCAATAAATGATCATATAACCTTGATACGAACATAAAACGAAAATACAACTTTGATTTGGATCAATAAATGATCTCATAACCTTGATTTGATCAATAAATGATCATATAACCTTGATTGGATCAATAAATGATCTCATAACCTTGATTTGATCAATAAATGATCATATAACCTTGATACGAACATAAAACGAAAATACAACTTGATTTCGATCAATAAATGATCATATAACCTTGATTCGATCAATAAATGATCATATAACCTTGATTTGATCAATAAATGATCATATAACCTTGATTTGATCAATAAATGATCATATAACCTCGATTCAATAAATGATCTCATAACCTTGATTCGATCAATAAATGATCACATAACCTTGATTTGATCAATAAATGATCATATAACCTTGATACGAACATAAAACGAAAATACAACCTTGATTTGGATCAATAAATGATCTCATAACCTTGATTCAACTCTAAACCAAAACTCACTTCCAATTTCTCAACCTTTGATTAAAAACTCGTTTTTTAGCAATAACACCCAATTTACACCCAAATCAACCACAAATCGTTTAGATCTTGATAAATGAAGTATACTACAATGTAAACCAAACATTTTAAGAGTGAAATCACTTACCAATTCGTCCTAGAAGTGTGAAATCCGGTTTTGAAGCTCGAAAAGGATGAACACTTGAAATAACCCACAAATTCTTGAAATTCCATGGATGATTATTATTATACATTGATTAACTAACGATTTGATGCTACAAAAACCCAAAGTTTCGGATCCAAGAAGAAGGAGGGAGAAAATGGTGTTTTTGTGTGTGTTCTTGTGTTTTAGAGAAAAAGAGAGAGATAGAGATAAGATAGAGAGAGAAAGAGTGTGAAAAATGAGATGAAGAAAGAGAGGTGGGAGGGGTTTTGTTCCCCTCTTGGGCTCTCGCGACTCCTTCCGGTTTCTCCCGAGAAATGATTCGTTTAGTTAAGACTTTTAACTCGAGGCTCGTTCAATTATTTCATTGACATATTATTATCTATTTCGAAATTACGTTTCTAACGACTATTCATATGCCTACCTTTTCATTACAAAAGTTTACCTTATCTCATTTGACTCGTTTCAAATTTAGTCCCGTTACGTTGACCGGACAAAACGACGGATGTTACAAAAATGGGCAGAGGGTGAGATTTATTACAAAATTAAAAAGTGTTTGCAACAATAATCCGTGTAATTTTTATTGTTATTCAGCTGTAACATACACGAGTACTTGCAACAAATCAATACTTATGGTAATCAATCATCCATTTATTATACATAAACCAACAATATAAAGACATCCTTAAGAAATTATAGCCCAAATCATCCGATTTGATCAGTTTCCATTAGCTACGGACACCAAACAAATCTGCCACGACCTTCCACCTGGACTGCCATTCCAACACTTTCAAATGCCCATCAGGCATTAGTTTCATGTACTGAGCTGATGATGCTAGAGGCACAAGAATCTCAGCATCAGGACGGCTTGGCTCAGAAGAATGAACGAACAGAGACAAACTTCCGTTCAAGAACTTAACGTAACTTCTTTCTTTACTTCTATCTTCTCCATTGATTAAATAACTATAATAAACTCGACGTGGGTTTGATTCAAGATACGCAAATAAACCTTTATTTGTGACTTCAAGTGAATACAAACCTTTACCCCAATTCGTGGATGAAACACTAGAAATCAACTTTTGTCCTTGAACTAGTTTTTGCCCGGGTACCATGCTATCGGTTTGGTGATCAAAAGATTGCCAAACAATCGTGTTACGTGAATTAAACAAGACCAAGTTTCCAGTTTCCGTAATCTGCATGCCAGCAACAGATTTCCCTGCAGTTTTTGTAGACCAAACATAGATACCATCAGCATCACTAAGTACTAAATCTCCAGCTGCATTAAGTTCAAGTTTGGCCCCAAGTTTAACAGGATGGTTTCGGTTAGCTGACCAAACAACTTGAGGGAACCCGATAGCGGGTTGAACAATGCCACCTCCGCTATTTGTTTGAACAATGAAGACTCCAAAGAGGTATGAAGTGCATGGTCCATTGCAGTAGAAGCCACAAGCAAACCTTGGCCCGAATGTTCCTCTTAGGAGGATGGCTCGGACCGTTGAGCCGTCAGTGAAGCTAACCGAGTGGGGTGCGGTAACATTGTTGTTCCATGTGGTGGAAAGACTTGCAGTTGGGTAATCAAAGGGTTGGGCTATGGTTAAGTTGTGAGATATGAGAAGAAAAATGGCTAGGAGATAACTGGAAATGAGTTGTTTTTTCATGACTAATATATCTGAATAGATAAGTTATAATTATTGAAATGTATATGATGAATAGCTCAATACGTATATGTAGGTATTTATATGATTTCAAGAATTCATAAGTCAAACATATATATTATAGTTTATACTAATTGGAGTTTCCTGATGTTGAATATAGACAAAACCGTGTTCTATACTCATGCTGAACGATGCTTCCTCATAAACATAATTATTTTTCATAATTACCCATTGCTTTTGGTCCTAAAAATGATGTCTTAAATATTAATATATTGTTAATTTAAAAGACTTAGTTTGGACAGGTTCAACTTAAGATATATGCGATCGACAGATATATGATGCTTCCTGATATATACTGTATATAAGGTGGTCAATCTTTTCGGCCACCGTTCATTTCTTGGATAATCAAGCTGTAAAACAATGTGTATATAAATTCCTAAACAAATCCTTTATCCAACGTCACATACAGGAAAATGACTAACATGCTAATTGTAGGTAAAAGGTTCTCAACTGTCCTTGTTAGACTTTTCTTCTTCCTTCCGACAGTAGGTAATGGAACATTACTCACAAGATTTTGATAATCAAAATAACTATCCATTCCATTGTATTATCCATTTGCTAACAAGTTTTAAGGGTGCCACCACGCACCTGGTTCGTCCCTTGAACTGGTCATCAACTGGTGATATAAACATGATTTTGCATCTTACCACAAGCTTCAACACATATACAAGATATAAACACGGCCTTTGTAATTACAACAAACAACATATTATGATTGCATATACATGAATTAAATTGTACATCTGTTATGTATCCTGCCCGCTTGGCAAAGGCATTTACACCAAAAAGAACACTGATATGTGAAAACAATACTCACATTGTTAATCGATTATGCATCAACTACAAAACTGGATTTGACATTTTAGAATGAACCCCAAAACATGTATAGGATCTACAAAAAAAAAGACTAATAACTGACAAAGGGTTCATACTCTTATAACTTGTAAAGGAACAGGTAACAGCAATCAGAAACTGCTTTCTTCTTCTTCCATATCCTCAAGTATAACATATTTCGCAGGAATACTCTTGTCAGATATTTCTGTGTCACTTCCGCTTGCAATTCTGATCTGGGATTTTTGGTACCTAATATATGATCCAAAAGTATACAAAGATAAACAATAAGAACAGGCGTGAGAAATAGCCCTCAAATTGAACAAAAATTAAAATAAAAAAAAAAAGAAAAAAAAGAAGTAAATTCTAAACGGTGAACCAAGAGACAAGGGAAGCGAGAGGCCTGATCACTTACTTGTACCAGTTGAATAGACTCACGCCAAACATAATGGTCACAAGGCCGACTCCTTTCAGCCATGTAAAGTCATCATGAAAGTAAAATACTGCCACCTGAAGATTAAAATAAATATTAGTAACATACTTAAGTTTGGTAATAAGACAACACTTTCTGGTCACAGTAATATTTATCCAGATGTTCTCATTTAGAAGGGCAATGTATGCAAGTTTGTACTTGGGATTTATGGATGCACACATTTTTTTCTCAAATATAATACAGTACTATACAGTGCCACTAGTAATCTTGACTTAAAGATAGTGTCATACCAATATGGTGACAGCTTCCTCACAACTCCGGCAATAGTCACTGTTACTGCACTCGTTATCGAAACAAGAATGTACTCAGTTAACACCTAAAATAAGTGATGACAGGCAGAATTAAAACAACGAAACAATTGGATGTCAACTACAAATAGGCGATGATCATCTTTTATAGTCATATATAGCTAAATGAAACAACTTACCATATAAAAAGCAAGAGTTCCCCCAAAAAGCATCAAGAGGCCACTTCGGGTAATATGCCATGAGCTATCAAAATAAATGCTCTTTCTGAACTCATCCCATGGATCCAAGATGAGAGAGAATAAAGCCGTTCCCAACGCCATTACTGGAGTTACATAGCTCATCAGCATCAGGGGGTTTTTCAGACCTATCAAAGCAAGAATAACAGATAACGTATAAGTTACATATTTTGTGGAGTTCTTCAAAGCCTTCTACTGATACAAAATATAGAAATTTAATCGTAGTTCTTGATGTGAAAACTTACCATAGACTTCTTTCTGTTGGTTCAGCATACGTCAGCGGCAAGCAATTGATTTTTCAAAAAAAGAAAAGAAAGATTAAACATGATGTACGTACAAACGAAAAACAGCAGAATATACATAAATCAGAAGCCAAGACATCATCGAAATCAAGCATGAATAATACCTGAAGAAGGATCTGAGTCATACTCCAACGGAAACCAGACATAACAGCCGCAAGCATGACAAATATGAACCCCCAAAATTCAAATGCAGTTTCTTTTGCAACTGCAATGGCAATAAAGACGCCAGTTGGATAACAGATTATTAAATATTGAAAATTTTCTAACTATACGATCTACCTCATAACATGCATAAATATTATTTTGGCACTCAAATTCAGTATTTGTACAAGTTCTTAGAAGTATGAAATGGAAACATCAATTTTCGTATGAAATAATATCTGGCTCCAATGACAGGAATGCATGTTGAATTCCCTTATCCAAAAAGGTAAAATGGATAATTGGGTAACTTTGATGCTAAATGTATTACATAACCCAGTGATAATGCATCTGTTATACACAGTGAAAAACGAACTTGCACCACAAAAAACCCAAATGAATGGTAAAAGTTGTGAAGTAGATTATACCTGTTAACAAAATCCCAATAGATATTATCATAATAATGCCTAGAAGTTTGGCACTTGGAGTCTCCAACCTACAAAGTATAGTTTAGGTTAGTCGCCAGAAGGCAGGTCACTTCCTTAACTACTAATCATAAGTTTACGACGATAAAGAAAAGCCCACTACTATATCTGTAGAAGAGCAACCCAACAGGCCGTATATCACAGGAAGAGATGGAGGAAAAGATATGGCAGATTAATGATGATGCAGATATCTCTGATGATAGAGAGAATATTATGTAGCAACTTTGGTAATAAGTGTATGGGTACAGTTAGAACTTAGGATCGTTACTTTTTTCATCTTATTTAAATTGTTCACCATGCTAATTATTTTGGTCCTATTTTTATTGTCTCT